>JAQJVL010000198.1:0-688515 GCA_035578905.1 Stictocephala bisonia
CATTTTCTCTCTATACTGAAGTTAATAACTTCAAGGTGGCCGGTATGTTAGGTAATAAGATGATTGTACATAGTTGATATATTTTGTAGTTATAAGATTTGATTTTTGGTATTTCCCATGTTTACTAAAGCCAAGAGAGAGAGAGGGTTATCTGCCCTTAGAATAAACATCACGCCACCCCAAATTCGAGCTCTCATTGGTGCTCAGAAATAAAACTCTCCTCAGGCGACGGTTTCGCGCCACACAGCAACACTCTCGCTTAGTCTCTCAATGTGTAAGCAACACTCTCGCTTAGTCTCTCAATGTGTAAGCAACACTCACGCTTAGTCTCTCAATGTGTAAGGTCGCGGGTCTCGTTCCCAACTCAACAATTAGTGATTGTGTGCTCTTTAAATTCCAACTCTACCTCTTGTAACTCTCTCTAACTCTGTGCTGCTCATCCAGACCTTCAAGAACCTCGTTTGTGCGGTACGTGGTTGGTCTTCTGGACTTCCGAAACGCTCGTACTTCCGCGACTACTCTTCAGTGCTTTAGAACTGTGACAAAGGAAGGTGGACTGGATTACCAAAAGTGTCTCCAACTACTCCCGTTGGATACGTGGTCAACCAATCTCTGTGGTGAGTCAATTCTCTCTAATTAATTATTTACGTCCTTAGTTTATTCCCCCGTCTGCTCCGGAAGAGCAGTGGTCCTCCATGTTCAGGAACAGAAACATTAACATTCTCTACCCGACACTATTGTTCCTGTAAAAGGCTTGGCATGACAAAGCGACCCTGAATTTGTTTACTGGAAGACTGTGTAATATGAACAAATTAACTTCACCGTTGGTGTGGTGAGAAGGATGATGTTCAAATATAAAATAATATGAAAAGAATCCGTTTGGGAATAATAACAAAAATATAATTTAATAATAAGTTATATAAATAACTACGAACAAGCTATAAAACATTAATCAATAAAAAATGAAAATGAAAACAGTTACAGTAAAAACAATCTAACAAAAATATACATGTTGGTAACTAACTGAAAACACATGTTAAAAACAATAAAATATTAAATAATAACACATGTTAAGAAGTAAATAAACCATGAAAGTGTTAAACTGTTAGTTTGATTCCCACAGTAAAATTGTTAAACGATTCCCGCATTCACAATTCCGATAATTTAATTTAATTTTAAATGAGGCCTTTCGTTGGCAAAGGCAACATCATTTGTGTCATTGCTTACTCAAGTACGTCCCTGAACAATCGATGGGGAGTTTTTGCTATAGTTTTATGCATTTTTAACTCTGTGCAAAATTATTCAGCTGAAAAGAGCTGATTTCTATCAAAGTGAGGACTGGTGTGTCCAAATAACATCAGACTCAGTGCACACAGCTATATTACACAACACAAGCCATATTACACCACTTCCTTACCAACACTTTTCAACAGACCACCAGCTCTTACACCTTTTATTTATTTTTTGTTCCCATAAATGAAAAGCAAACAACTGAAAACATTTCATGTGTGAAAAAATCTAAAAGAGCAATGAAAGGTATTGTATAGAAAATTATTTAAAAGGTTTTCACAAAACGGATTAAAAGTTTTAACCAATTCATTAATGTTAGTAGACAATTATTTGAAGATGACTAAAATTTGCAATAGCAATTTATAAATAAACACCATATAAATTCTGTATTTTTAAAGTGATATCTACCAGGTTATTTTTTGTCCACTCTCGTCCAATTAATAGAGTACTTTACAAATGTAATAATGTAATACATACACTTGGTGTCAGGTTCCAGCTGCAGTAGTGTTTGGCAGGATTCCAGTACATTGCACAAAACTTCGGTTACTCCAGGACTAAAGCCTGGCTGGAACACTGTCTGGTTCTTGAACACAGCACACTCTCCGTGCACTGTCAAACTTACAGTATGCTTTAGACTGCCATCCACCAGCAATTCTACAGGCACTTGTGCTACTTCGCAGACTGGAGTCACCTCTAAAAACACCCTTTTCTGAAATGCCAGTTGTTTCCAATTTAAATTGAGAAAATATTAATTGTTCAACATTGTTATATTTAATAAATACTAGATAAACATTTATAAAAATTATGATTATAACCGCTCTAGGAAATTCTAAATGTTTGCATTTTAACTCTGATAATCTCTGTGTTAGTGACAAATTGTCCTTCCTTGAATACCATTTCAACGATATGAGACTCTAAGGTATAACACAGAAGAGTAAATACAATCACAATAATAGAAATTGACAATTTTCCTTTATTTTACAAAGAAACATTAATACTTTATTCATCATAGACTTTGTTTAGAAATGTTAAGCATCATGGTTGAGACCAAGTCGTGTAAATGCACAATAAAACACAAACTCAAACATGAAATTCAGTACTAGAGACTTAATAAATTATATTCTAAACTACATATATACTACAGAAAGACATAAACCAACAGTGCAACAAACTTGAAAGTGACTGTGTTTCATTGTGGTAAACTGCCATGTCCATGTATACACGTTTTGAACGGGTGTTGAATGACGCGTCAGTAACTGGCCGTGATTTTATATTTGTTAACTCTATTGGCATTTATTTTAACCATTTAGACTCTCTACAGTGCTGTTTGTAAAAGAAGGACATTTGCCAAAGTTTTTGGGAGATTGTAAAAGAAAAGCAAGCTTACCACTTTATCAACTTTATGTGAACTTCTCACTTAACCCTTTGAACCCCAGCCGCTGATTTATCGTTGGTGAACAATTCTGTCTAAAAACCCCAGGCCGCCGATATATCGTTGGTAAAAAACTATTGAGAAAACCTTGCCAACAATATATTGCCGGTGGGATTTAAGCGGTCGTAAATAACTCAGAATTTACTTATTTTCATAATATCGGGTGGTATTATGTTGTTGTATACATCATTAATAATCATCTTGTAGCATTCACTATTGTAAAAACTGTCAAAAAGCTATGGAATACAAACAGCTGTCAATATTAGTATGATGGTGGCTGTGGCCGTAGCGCAAACAAAGTAAACAAAAAATGCACTATGCAATAGAGGCCGTAAACTTCACTCGATCACTGTTTGGTTATTTCGTGGTGTATAAATATTGTTTTATCAGTGTATATATTATGTTTAATATATTTAGTGATTTAGGCGGGTAGGCATAAGTCAGTTCCTAAAATTGGTTCTATCGATGGGAAAATGTTGGTTCTGCGTTCCAGTTACAACAGAGTAAAGGGGGAGATAGCTTTCATATCAGGAATTTTTCAGGTGTGATAAGTGTTAATAAATAGAACTAATAGACACTATCTGGCAACAAGATAAACAATATATCTTTGTCAGAAAATATTTGGCCACTTGTCAGTATGTGATTTGGCCACGAGATAAACAAATTATCTTAGAAAATATTCGCCCATAGAGTCTGGCCACTTCCTTATCAGCAATCAAAATAGACAGATAACATTAATGATTAGGCATTCACAAGCAAAAACATTGAATTAATGCTATTCAGTTTTTGTTCAAGAGTCCAGAGCCCAGTCATCCTTTACACTGAGGTCCACCCTTTTTTATCAGACCCTTCTTATCACTTTCTTCCTGATAAAAACATTCCTTTCTGTTTACAACTCATCTCACCTTTTGCCTTTGGTTTTATCAAATGTACTTATGGAGAAAAGATATTAGTGGGATCACATATATTTGCCGATTTTCAAGTATTCTGCAAAAAGGTAATTTTATTGTTTACATAATTGTTTTTTGAGTTAGGAAGCTGATTTTTTTAACACGTGTTGACAATTATGTGCGCTTTATAATAAGGTTAATTATTCTTTGTTTTTGTGCTAAAATATGTCAAATATAAAAATGTATTATTATTTTTTTTACAAATTCAACTATTTTGTATATAATAACAATCTTATAATACTTTATAATAATTTTTTCTTGTAGATAAACTTATTGTAAGCATGTTGGTGTGTACATGATTATGATAGCTAACATAACATTATGATAGCTGTAGTATTGTCAAAGATATGATATTTTAGGCTGAATCCTACAAAATGGGTCAACATAGGTTTGGGGTTTTTCGACAGTACTTTGTAAAACTGGTTTTGGGAAAAATTTTCACCAATTTTTTTTGGGTCCGGGGTTCAAAGGGTTAAATAAAAAGCTTGCTTTTACTATATTTACTTTTATTACCATAAATATGGAGGAGCTCATTCATTTCTACCATTACACAACCTTACTCTAAGACTGGTTTCTAAACATATATTTAGTATTTGCCCACTATCAATCACATATCATTGGAACGTGAAGTTGATTCTTAAGAAAAATAATCATTTATAAAATACTTTAGAATTTTATTCCCTTGTATTCCAGGTCCATTTCAATCAAGGCAAAAATTTGCCTTTTTGAAGTCTTGAAAAAAAAATTATCTTATAAAATACTTCTATTAAAGAAGAAAAATTAATATTGAGGTTATACTGTTAGTATTATAATTTAATCAGTCATTCCTATACACTAATATAAATAAATTGATATAAGAAAAATTACACAAAGAGAAACACAGTTTTGGATTCTAAGTATAGTATATTATGGTAGTGGTGAAAAGAACTAATTTGATACAATGGAGAGCTCAAATTTTTCTGTAATATTTACTATGGATATTAATATTATTGTATACTATTATTTCAGTATACTCTTCTTTAAATGATATGTATAGAAAATGCATGTATAAAATGGTTGGTAATATTCATAAATATACAATTATTATAATTAGGTTTTAATCCTTTGTGTTAAAATTGGGTTGGGTGATTGTTGAAGATTTTTAATTGAATCTGTCAAAATTATATAGCTTTTTTGTCCTGACAGATAGGCCAATATATTACCACAAAACATGCATGTTCAAACTTTTTATGCTATTCTTTCATTGCAGTTATTTTATTACGTGTAAGCATGTATTAAATTAAATAAAAATAAAAAATCTTAGTTAAAAGGAGATCATCTAATAAGGTGCTTATTTACTGTTTGTCCATAAACAAAAGTAAAAAATTGTTTTTACTTACCCATAGGTGCGATGAAATCTGTCCATCCACTGTTTGCCATGGCTGGTCTCCGAAGGTTTTCACCCCGATGCTGACAGATGATGGACTGATGCTCTGATTAAAAGCCAAGCAAATACATTTCTTAGTAGCATGAACATGTGTTATTTTGAGCTCTGGAGTCTGTCGGCCTAGAAGCCACCGTTGGTAAAACCAGGCACTTTGGTCACTTGGGTCAGTAAAAGCTGCGTTCGTTACCAACTCCAATTCTGTGAAAAATCAGAGTTAATTAATAAAAATAAACTAACAATGAATCACTATTCTACGCAGATTTGTGTAGTCATGTCATGAGTAAAAGTAGTTTACAAAAGCAAACTTCAATATCTTCAGTAGTATTTCTTCAGATCATGGATGACTTTCTGGTAATTATCTATATCTAAATAAAGTATTTCTTACATTAACATTTTTTTTAAACTTTAATTTGATTTTTTCCTATTTCTATTAAAATGTAAAGTATGAATTCCTCATATTGCAGATTGTTTAAAAAAATTTAAACAAATTACAAAGCACTATATACATAGTTTAGAGGGAAACAGTCATCAAAATGGTATACGATTTTTTAAAATAAAACTTCAATCCGGAGTTCACATGGAATGCTAGCCTGTATAGTGGCACAGTGCTGTTACCAGCTACTTGAGGACAAAGTGCTGTGGATATTGTAGGCAAGGTTTTATACTCAGTCCTCTTAATACAAACTCTGATGATTGCCATCAATGTGGATACTAATAGAGAAGTCTGGAGTGTCGATGTTGAGTGGTCTGGATGTTTCGTGGGGAAGAGAACTGAGTATTAGGCTTGTCAGTTATCTGAAAATCAGACTAATACTGTGGTTCAGATTCCACGTAAGGCTGTAGGTAAGAAGTAAGAATAGTTGTCCTGGCTATTGGGCCAATTGGTTAATGGCTCTTTCTAGAGAACAGTTGACCTTAGTTAGTAACATTGACCGAACTTGCTCATTCAACCTTCATATTTGCCCATATCTTAAAGGTCTGTATCTTAATTATTAATAAGTGAACTTTAATCACCATGTGAATAAAAAAATGTTAGTAGACGAAGATCCAACCATCAGCTCAGTTGGAGATTATAAAACCTTGACTCCACAAACCAAAGTCTAAGAACACTCTGACTCGCCTCCGATAGATTAACACAGATAGAAGTATCTATCGGATTAATTCGTAATAAATAATCCATATTCCAACTTCAAATTCAAAACAAAGATACAACATAGTCAGATTTTATCTTCATGTATCTTCGTATTCTACGATATTTATAATAGATAAGTTAAATATATTTACCATATTTGTGCTGCTGATCTTGTATTGGCTTTAACCCTTCTGGATCCGGATATACCAGTGGTAGAAGGTTACTCCTTAAATGCCAAGCAGAATAATTGGAAAAGTTTGCTGCAATTTTCTCGTCAGTATACTTGAGCTCTTCTTCTGCCGATACTCCGGCTCTTTCTGTTATAAATTTGCGGTAGTCCCAACAGTGAACTATTAACACAACAACACTACTTTTTATACAACCAACCCTTGGATGTGTTAAGAATACCTTATTTGAGCTTGCTTAGTTGATTTCTGGGCCATTTAATATATCACTAATAATTCTTTTTGAACAAAGGACGATTGCTAGTTAAGTTTTATTACTTATTTGAAACCCAAGTCCTCAATTAACACCCAACCTTCTCTAAAATCAAATATTTTAACTATATTTATATTGACAATATGATTTCTTTCCATCTTGGCAATCAAACTTAAGTTTTTTAACTCTTTAACATTGTAGTGAACTCATCTTATCACAAGCAAATATTTAACTGGCTTACACTGTATCAACTCAGTGAGTATGAGGCTCGAGTATCAATCAGGAAAATACATACGCCACAAAGACTGATGCCTGAGTATAAGAATCACTTTTAAATTCTATACATTGTCACAGTCTATAGAATCTCAGGCTTCATTTGTTTGCAATGTTTTCCAGTTCACTTACGATCAATGTTAAAGCTGATGTTAAAGTAATACTTGGTTATGAAAAAAACTAAAACAGCTGCGCTTCATTCTTGATCTGACAAATAACTGATGTTCATAATGGCTACAAACCTTGAAATTAGCTTAGTAGTTCAATAACTAAAAGTAGTTCATAACCTTTGGCAATATTTTGAGATTTTCGTTAAAATCTAGATAAGGGCCTTCAAAATGACCTGTCCCTAGCTGCTCCCTTAGCAAAAATAAATACAAATCAATATTTATTGCTAGCATGAAATGATTTTTTCCTTGCTGACAAATATTTGAAGTCAAAAGGTTTGCAGTTGAGGATTCTACACAATTACCAAATATATGATAAGCCTCAGTTTGATAATTAATTTTAAAAGTAGTTACAAAAAGAGACGATCAGTTTTATTATAACATAAAGTACCGGTACAATTAATATTCAATCAACAGAGTAAATTGAGAAGTGTCAAAGTTTAATAATTCTGTAATAAAAAATTAGAAATTTTACTGTCAGATTACTATTATTTTTTTCTGCTAAATTATACTAAATAGCTTGATTTCCTTTTAGAAACATATTCCACACTTTTCTCATTTTATGAAAACATACATATATAAGTATACACATACATACACACACACAACGGTACATATAAATGCTTACAAAAAAAAAAAAACATGGTGTAATTCGGCCTGGTAGTATAAAGAGCTAAATGAAAATATGTTTTTCTACATTCTCATTTAGAGCTAATTCTCAAATTAAAATATAACAAACCAAAAGTGAAAGTTCATCACCACCATTTAATTAGTTAGTAACGGAAGACCGAGCTTCCCTCAGTTGAATTTTGCAAACTGCAGAGGTAGCATCCTTATCTCCCAGAGGATCCTGAGTATCGTTTGTTGTTGCTGTACCTTGTAGGTTATTAATAAATTTAATTTCGAAGGACTTCCGCATTTACCTTTAGCCCCTTTATACAACTTGGCCTGCAGCTTCACCAAGACGCTCCGGTACTGGCCCCTTTAGGGAACTCGGCCTATGGCCTCGCGGGAGAAAGTTCAGCCTGCGGCCTCACCAAGGCACTCTGCTATAGTCCCATTTGTTAATCTGGGCATGTTGCCTTGTGAGGATGATCGGTCTACGGCTTCACCAGGATTCTTAAGCAGATAGCAATGATCAGCGTCTTACCAATGAATAATGAATATGACCATAAATTTTGGTTTTTGTGGCAGTGGAGCCAACAAACATACGGTAGCCTTTTCTCAAATCTGATGGTATATTAGTAATTTAGATATGAATACCTTTAATGTGATACCTTGGGTATAGTAGTACAACATTACCCAATGTTGGGTTTTTGAGCATATTTTTTATTTTTAGGGGGGCGGCAAAAAAAAATAAAACGACGTGTATGGGTGGGTGGGTGGGTCAATATTGATGACGCCACTCACTACAAAAGTGGACAATATTGATAACACTCTTTGAAATAATTAATAAAATATGTAGTTTTTGTTCGTATACACAAATTTTGATTTATATGGTACGTTATTTTTTAATGCTACATGCCCTCCCACCCACCCACTCGTATAGTGTTACTGACTTTCTCTCCCACCCACACACACGTACAGTGCTACATGCCCTCCCACCCACCCACACACGTACAGTGCTACTGCCCTCCCAAACACCTACACTAGTACAGTGCTACATGCCCACCCAACCACCTACATTAGTACAGTGCTACATACCTTCCCACCCATCCAATCACGTACAGTGTTCACAACCACCTACATTAGTACAATGCAGTTGGTTGAACTGTACAACCTATTCACGTACAGTTGTACTGACCAAACCACCCACCCACGTACAGTGGTAATGTTCAACCCACCCACCCATTCACGTACAGTGGTACTTGTGTGGGAAAATTCAACAAGATTCTTAAGCAGTATGACCTTGAATTTTGATTTTTGGAGCAGTGGAGCTCATAAACATAGAATTGTATCAAATCTGATGGAATAGTAGTCATTAAGAGAATAATATCTTTAATTTGATACCTTTCTTGGATGTATTAGTTAAACACTACCCAATTTTGGGTTTTTGAGCATATTTTTTAATTTAGGAGGGGGGAAATGCCCTTAAATGTTGTCTTTTCCAAAATGTAATGGTATAATGTGATTTAGGAGATAAATATGGTGCCTATAATAGTTTGATACCTCACTTTCTGCTAGAAGTCGATAATGGTTCCATATTGTTTTTTTCTGCGAGATGTCGATAACACTTCATTACATCAGCATTATTTCGGGCAAACAACGCTGATTTTATAAGGGTTAACCTTATTCTGCAAAATGTAAAATAAATAACATTATACTGCTAAGTAACTATAGCAACACACACGAAAACCACGGTACCTAGAAAAGAAGATGAAAAGTAAGTCAAGAAATCCTCAACGCGTTACATGGAGCATCATAAATTCTGAAGTTGGTAAAGCCAAACTTAACAGTAATTACTTATCCCTTAAACAAAACAATTCAATAATAACTAACCCTAAAAAGATTAGCGAAATTTTTAACAATTATTACATTTATGCAGTTGGAAACTCAATGCATTTGGGGTCAATTACATCTGGCTCTGTTATAAATCAGGGTAAAATGTCAGGAAATAATTCTGAATGCAGATTAATTAACAGGGATAAGATTGTACAAATCATTATCAGTCTGAAAAATACCTTCAGTACTGGGTATGATGACATACCAGTGGTGTTGATAAAAGGTGCAGTGGAATATCTAGCTGATCCTTTACTGCACTTGGTCAATTCCTCAATTTTATCTGGAATCTTTCCAGAAAAATTAAAGATAACAAAAATAAAAGCCCTTTTCAAAAAAGGTGATAATACAGATCCAAGTAATTATCGCCCTCTGGCCTTACTTCCAATAATCTCTAAAATATATGAGCGTGCAATGGCTGAGCGATTCACTAATTATTTAGAATGTAATAACTTAATTGATAATATTCAACATGGTTTTAGGAAAAGTAAATCTGTGATTACTTCTGCCACTGAATTCCTTGAAGCTGTGATTGATTCAGTAGATAAAGGTGACAGAGTAGTTGGTATATTTATGGATTTGCACAAGGCTTTTGATAGTGTATCTCATTCTAAACTTTTGGATAAATTAGCTTCTATTAGTATCAAGGGGAAGGAGTATAACTGGTTTCAATCATATTTAAAAGATAGACAACAGTTTGTTGAGATATCTCAATTAAATACAAAAAATGTTATAATTAACACTACTTCAACTTTGAAACCGGTTTGTTTAGGGGTTCCTCAAGGATCCATCCTGGGGCCTCTATTATTCCTCGTTTATATGAAAGGAATCCCAGAGTTAGAGAAAATTTGTTTATATGCGGATGATGCGACTCTAAGGGTAAGTGCATCATCAAAAGATGAAATTGAAATGTCTTCCTTTATCAGTTTATCTAAGTTAACACAATTTTTCAAAGAAAATAACCTAATCTTGAACCCAAGTAAAACCAATTATGTAGAGTTTAATACCAGACAGTGCAGAAATAAAGTTAACCCTAATATACAAGTGGACCAATCTTCAATAACGAAAGTAGATGAAGTAAAGTTTTTGGGATTTACTCTGGACAGTTCACTCTCTTGGAATAAACATACGGACAAAGTAATTTCTAAATTGAATTCTGGCTTGTATGCTTTAAAAAGAATGTCAAAATTATGTACAATTGATACTTTGATATCAATATATTTCTCTCATATCCATTCTCATATTATATTTGGAATTTCTTTGTATGGTTCAACATCAATTAAAAACTTAAACTCAATTTTAATTATTCAAAAAAAAGCAATACGAATTATGCTAGAACTAGGGTGGAATGAAAGTGTGAAAACACGATTTCCAGAATTAAGAATAATGACAGTGTATAGGGCATACATTTATGAAACTATACTATCGATAAAAATCAGAATAAATGATGTTGTATTGAACAGTGACAACCATAATTACTTTACTAGACACAGAAATGATGTAACTGTTTCTCAACATAACTTACAATTCTTTTGTAAAAAACCAAAATATATTGGTGCACGTTTTTATAATTTATTGCCAAATAGATTAAAATCTATAGACAACTTGAAAACATTTAAACTTAAACTGAAGCAATATTTAATAGAATTACCACTGTACTCCTTCTCCGAGTTTTATGAAACTGTGCATTAAATAATAATAAATAATTGACTAATTATTAAAGTTAATTATGATTGTTCTTCCAAATTTGTATTATCATATAACACAATTATTGTAACACAAGTAGCTTTTAATTAATAATCTTTAATTTGTATTTAGCAAATAGATTTTAAATAATTTATGACACTATTCATGTTCACCATGTGAAATTGTTGAATAAAGAGATTCTGATTCTGGAAGGTATCACGCGCATCTCTCATAACATCACATGTGCATAATGGCAAAAATGAACACAAAAATACTGTTCTAATTTCCGTGATTACAATTCCAGCTGATTAGTGATAAATAACTTGCTTATTGTTTAGGTGAATGCTTTTATGCAATTGGTATATTTAGTTACCAGTATTGAATACAATAAACAAATCAGCTGATTTTGCCCATGTGATGTCACAGTCTACTGAGTAGGCTCGTCGTGATACACGGTAAGTCTAGAAGCCTCTGGAGCAGAAATCAGAATTTTCCAAGAGTTGAGACCGGTGCCAATCGATTTCTCGTGGTCGAAAACCACAAAAAAAATTTAAAAATTATAAATCTTTGGAGCCGAAAAAAGTTTGTCCGGACGTGGCTTGTTTTGGATGATAAGATTTAAATGTATTTAATGACGATAACAGATACTAAACTTTTCCCTCGACCATAAAGTTCTTGATTTCCCTATCCCACCATGGTTCATATTGACATATATTTTGACTGAAGAACTCTGAAAAGGAATTCATACTAAAGGTTTGGAATATATAATTTCTAAACCAAATGTATGTACAAAATTAAATCTCTTTTTGATCATTTATTTTTTTCAGTTATATATTGTTGCATGATTAACTTATCTTCACTAGGCAGAATCACACTTATTAGACTTTTATTAATCATTAGATTCAGTGAGTTATAGTGATTAGTTTAATGGATTTACCTTTGTGGGTGGCAATTTTGCTGACCTACTCAATTTGAACCAATTCTTTTTGTACCCACTAACTAAATATTGTAACATTATAATTTATTCATTGTTACATATAAATGTTTCAGTACACTGCTTCCAATGGTTTGGTAATTAATTTCGCAATCTATTTCCAAATAAGTAAAATACAATTTTTCACAATATGTCAAAACTTACAATTACGCTCATCATAGTCGAGATATTTATCACACAGAGCCAGTTCTGCTTTCCACGGAGGATTGGCCATTTGATCTAAGACCCAACAACGCTGATGCCAGCTTGGATAGGACTTGGGCTGAGTCCTGAGGCAGACCTCTGTAAAGCGCAACTCGTCCTCCAACATCTTGTCAAATTCATCGTTGCTCCTAAAATCACAAAGCACTAATTTTATCTCAAGTGGTTTATATTTATATGCTTTTACTGGATTTTAACAGATTTAAGCAAGCAACAATAAGACAATGCATTACAAATATATTTGAATTAAAAAAAAAGTCCATACAACCAAAATAAATTCAGACAACTATAATGAAGAGGACATCTCTCTAGAGTATAATTAAAGAGCTCTTTATAGATCTATATTGGCACCCTTATTATTTTTATATTTACTAAGTACCCCTATCCAATTAAAGAGAACATATCTCTAGAGCGTTATTAATGAGTTCGTATTGGATCCATACTGGCATCCCCAATTATTTTTTTATTCACTAAGTACCACTGTCAAATTTAAGAGAACATCTACCTAGAGCATTATTAAGTTCTAATGGGCACATTTTTAGTTACTATCACTGATGTTAAACAGATACTGCATTACCAGTTACATGGATTCCACTTGTCAGTCATGTTAATTTATGTCAAACCAATTACAGTTTGAATAAAAATAATTAATTTGATTGCTTAATGAAATTACAGGAGACAATGATTTCAAGCAAAGTGAAAACCCCCAGGGGTGGATGCTTTTAATAAAATAGAATGAAATCAGTAATAATAATTTCCTTTAAATAGAACAATCTTACATATTACCTTATAATAAGCATCTCATATAAAGGGTGTTTCAAAACTCTGGTTACACACTTTGGGATACTGTTACATAGACCAAAAGGAAGAAAAAACTAAATGTTTTTATGATAGCCAGCCATCATTACTGGAAGAGATGGCGGTATTTATTTCCATAGAAACTGTATGATTGATTTGTAAAACTGAGGAAATATATTCATTTATTCATTCATTTATTCATTTATTTATTCATTTATTCATTCATTTATGTAAGTAATGGTATATCTATTTTCGTTTATTGTCTGTCTATATGTGTTCTGAGAGCCTACAGAATGAGATAACAACATGCACGGTCAAACTAAATTTGCAATAATTCAGTTATTTGATATTCAATTTTAAAACTTAATATACCGTTTAATTTGTATTAAAATATTCTAAAAAAGTTATTCTAGTACTATTTTATTTAAATCAATACTTTTTTAGTAATTTCAATTTAAATATTTTAAATGACCGCCAATTGAAAAACTATAAGACAAATTTACCCAAACTTGTTTTATTATTGGATATAATTATATTAAATATGTTTTTGAAGTTTGGTTAAATTTAGTTGAGTTTTTACAAAAATAAAGTTATTTAAGTAAAAACACGTATAGACAGACAGACAACAAACGAAAAGAGATAGACCATTACTTACAATTAGTTTTTGGCTCCTTTTGGTCTATGGAACAATATCCTAAAGTTTGTAACGAGAGTTTTGAAACACCCTATATATTCAAATATGCCAAACCAATGGACTTCTATAATTCAAGTCAACCCAGACTGGGCCCTGCGAAGTTTTAGACATTAAGATGATAGAGGGACATTTAATGTCAATGTAAACATACTTTCCTGTCTTCAAGAAAAGAATAATTTCTCTTCTCATGTTCCACAAAGTGTAAATATCTGGATTTGCTGACAGTAGTTTGGCTAATATCGCCAAACCACTTTCATCTTTCTCCCCTTGCTGTCTCTGTAAATCAGAAAATACTGTGGTTAGATACAATTATATTACCCTTTTAGATTTTGAAGCAATCCAAATTATTCATTAAGAGATTGTTGCTTGGAGCATTCACAATTTACAAAATTTATATTACATTAACTAAAACTTACTTAAAATGTTTTTTAAGAATGACAGTTCTCAATTAAAAAATGGATTTCACAATTTCCTATATTTCTTCGCTGTTACTGAAAATGGCAACAAAGAAGTATCAGTATCATTAATGTTGTTATAGTCTGACTGTTTTTGTTCAAGTATCATTTTTGTCATATTCCCAATCTTAATTTTTACTTTTCAAAATCATAATTTCTTTTTGTATTTATTCTAATATTATGATGTTTTTGGGGATTTTTTAGCAATATACAAGCAATCAATTTTTTTCATTAAATAAAATAGCCATTTTTATAAACCCCTAATCAATTCTATAAACATTTACCAACTAATGAAAAGGTAGCTAAATGAAAATTTGGTAGCTATAAGGAATATTTTATCTAAGAGATTAAGACATGAAGCACCAACTTGTGGGGCTAAAACATTGGAGGCCAACAGTTCACATGTGTACAAAGTCCCATACATGAAGTGTGTGTGCTTATCAAATTGTAGTTTTTTATGGAGACAACCAACATATTAACTAAAAAAGACGTAAACTACCTTATTAAAAGCTGTACTGATTCCATATTTATAAGCTTCCACTTTTTTTGTCCTTTCCTTTTTCTTTATTTCTTCTTGTTCAGCTGTTGTTCTCGTCTTAACTCGACCATGCTAAAATATAGATCCACAATGTTAATAAAGGAATTCATTCTCTTCCTAACATTTGCCTCTTGGCTAAATTGAAACTTTCTAGGATACTATGTAACATTTTGTTAGGCTTAACATGAATCTGAAAAGCTTGTTTCTTTACCCATGAAATTGAAGGAACTACTTTTATGAAGATATCACACAAATAACTGGTTCATGATACTTAATCCTCCAAACAAAATCATTTTATCTTTCCTATAGAGAGACAAACATTAAGCAATCCTTCAACAAGAATTACGGAGACCAGAAATTAAATTAATGTATATTAGTTAAAAACAATACTCAATATAATTTGCAATCTTAACAATAGCATTCAATGAGGTAAATTTCTAGAGGTACCAGTACTCAAAATGGCAAAAGTAGTCCTTATTTATCATTTAACTTATTACAGTCGATTGTCAAAAATGTGACATAAACATAGGTGTCTGAAACTTAACAAACGCTAAACTGTGAATCATACGGTTGCAGTAAAACCAAACAGTTCTAGTGTATTTTTCTACGTTCATTCTAAACGTTCCAGTTTACACAAACAGATCCAATTTAAGCGAATAGCAAACATAACATACCTACTATGGCATTTTAATATCATTCAAATTTAATTAAATTTCAAAACTCTCCAAGTATTTATTAATCTAGTTTGAAATGGATTTTTGAGAAAAACAAAACTGTTCAATAAAATGTCTCCTATTTAGGTACATAGGTATCTCAGTAAACTGTTTTTGAGAAATGTAGATTTCTGTAAAAATCACACAGATGCAGACAGAAAACTAATTGAGATAGTTCATCACATGTTATATAGTATTATTGATTAGTATTTATCTGCTGAACAATGTGATAAAGTTTGATCAAATGATTGCGGGACACCCTGTAAATTATAATATTTAAATTCACTCATCACACTAATTTGAAATCCATATTCGCTCATATCTTGTTATCCTCCAATACAATAAGTGTGGGGTTGAGTCGTATGCTATGTGGTCACAAACTACTTATCAAATTACTCTAATAGAGATAATCTGCTCTCAGTTTGTGTTACTTGGTATAGGTTCTATACATTATGCAAATCTGTAGAGAAGTTGTGTGTTTATAAAAATAGGCACAAGTACTGAACTAGAATTTGCCAGTACTTGTAAAATACATAGTAACCCTCCGGGTGCCTTCTATTGATATCCCATATCCGATTGTCTATTGATTTTACTGGTTTTTTCCAACGATATATTAACTGAATACTACTCAATTATATAGAACTTCAGGGTTTCATTTTAATATTTTGGTACCTTTCATTTGACTAAAAGTACAGCTGCCATATTTATTCTTACTTTATTTTATATTACACGGCAAGCACCAATTACAAAATTGATTTTACATTATATTTATTTATTTACGGTTTAAACCATTTACAGAAGAGACAATAAAGTGACAAGCATACATTATGTATCAATTGTGCTATGTGAGCTGTGTGACTGATGTGCAAACCTATTCTCCTTTCTGCATTTACTAATGCTTTTTTAATATTTTTTTGTTCGTTTATTTGCAAATCTGATTGGAATGCAGATAAGGGAGTTACAAACATATTTAGTTGTGAATGAAGTGTGCTTTGAAAATAGTGCAAAATGCTTTTTAATGATAAGATTACTGATTTGTAAATCTACAAAACGATGAAATAATAAATAGCTCTGCTAGTAATGCTTTAAAATAAATAAGAATAAATAATATGGTACTAAATAACAGATACGAATTTACTATGATAAAACTAGTAATAATATGACAAGGTTAACTGTGGAACACATAAGATAAATATACTGTAAAACACCAAATAGAATTGTAAAAGCTTAACAATCGTAAAAATATTCAACAACAAAGACTTACGGACTAAATAACAAAGATAAATATTGAACAAAATAACAAAGTAGAGACCATAACTACACACGCTAATTGAAAAGACAATACATTAAATATAAAAATATGACTTTACGTTACAGCGGACTAACAACAACCTAGGAAATAACAAAATCATGCAGTGTCCGGTCGATGCCATGCCAAGAGTTGCCGCCTGAAGACTGATAGGGATGAACCAAAGAAGTCCACATGTTCCGATACCGCATTGCCAGATCTCAGCATCTAAGGAACAGGTCCATGGTAACCATGGAGGGTGTAAAGAAGTTGTTTACCGAATGGCTCCTGAGATCTTGTCTGTCTTGAAGTTCGTAGGTCTGCTTTTTTTATGCTCATAGGTCTCCGTATATTTTATGTTACGTAGGTGAGTTGGATTCAAGATGGCTGACTGTGTAGTTTACTTGTAATTCGGTGCTTAATAATCTTTAATTTAAACATAATCTACTTACATTATAATATCAAAGTTGTGTTTGTTTCATCTTTGGATATTGTGAGTTTACTGTGAACAGATAATTTTTAGCAGAGCACTGCACTTTCACTACTTAACCACTGAGTAAAACTGACGTTTAGAGCAAGTACAAGGATCATTTATAACCTGTCTTATCAAGTCAAGGTAAATCTGATAACCACTATGCCTTCAACAGGCCATATGTGCAATGACATTGACTTACTTCTGCTTTTGTTTGTAAATAGAGAGCTCTTCAATACCACTTTAAAAAGCCTTAATTATAATTAATAAGCATTAAGTTTTAATTGAAAATATTTTTTAAAAAATAAAAAGAACTTATTGACAAACTGTTTTGTTAATGCACAGTGGTGAATTTGGTAGCTACTGATATGAGAAATACAGAGTTTATATAAATAAATTTAATTAATAAGGCTATATATTATTTTATTATTAAAAAAATTAATAATTATAATATTAATAAAATAACTGAGGCTAAGAAAAGTCATGCAGTTTGGAAACAAAACAGTAAGCCCCTTTATTAAAACAAGGGCTCAATGAAGAGGCCTAAGTAACAATATATCTAAAACAAAAGCCCTCATCCGCAAAATAATTTTGTGAATACAAAGAAACACAAAATAAAATCTCCCTCTGAGGAGGTAACAACAAGAAGTGTACTTCTAAAGGATGCTGCACCTTCCGAATCGGAACAGAGAGGTGATAATAAACAATTCCCTGGACGATTCGGGGAATGCAGCTTTTTCAAGTAATTGTAATTGTATTTCTTTTCCTGTCACCACCGTTAACAGTGTTCTGACAAAACAGCAAAAGATTCATGAGGAACTGCTTCATAAAAATGACTCAAATCTCTCTTTACAACCATACCTACAACTTTTAGATGACAAACTTCTACTGAGTAGTGATTGTACTATAGTAAATTCCCTCATTGTCAATGGAGTTAAAAACTGTCTTGATTTTCATTATCTATTAGAGCCATTTACATTAAAAGCAAAAATATAATAATCATGGTAATAAATGATTGAGAGGAAATAACTCCTAAAGATGATAGGAAGAGTGGGACACACTGGAGCCTTCTTGTGTATAATAAAACGTTAAATAAATACCAGTATTTTGATTCAAGCTATAACTATAACTTAAGCTCAGAGAAAACAATTGCAAAAACAATCTCAAGTTATTTGGGTGAAAAAGCAGTAGATACTGAGCTAATTGAACTAAAGGGCCCTCAACAGATTAATTCATGGGATTGTGGTGTGTACGTCTGTTGGCTGGTTGAGGCTATGGTCCATGATGTTGTAACAAGTGGAACTATCAACATGGAGTTTCTCCAAAATGTTAAGCTGGATGAATCTGATGTAGTGTGTAAAAGGTCATGTCTAGCTTATGTACTTAACAACATTTTCGAGTTTAGTAATGAATTTTTAATAGATTTTATGCTAAATAAATCTTACAAATATCCCAAGCCGTTAGCTACATCTCAACATAAAAAACACCTGCAGTAATAGTCCCCTTAACGTTTCTGTTCTTGAACCAAATGGAAATCCTTGGGTTACATTTCCTTTAAGAGAAAATAAACAAAAATCAGTAAATGTCAATGATAAGGGTGAGAATATGTTACAATGTAACATTACAACTAAAAACCAGTTTGAAGTCTTAAATTCCCTGTCAAATTTAAAAAATCCTTTAGTACCTACAGTAGTGGCTACAACAGTGAAAAACTCAAATACATATTTATATGGTAAATGCCAGAAGAAAACATTGTTAGCTAACAATAGCAGCAAGCAGAAAACTATCGGTGTTGAAAAAAAAAAAATACAACATCGTATGACTATTTTCGCTGACAGCCAAGAAAGGAACTTGGCTAAGTACCTGATTAACAACACCAATCCATCAACTGAGATCTGGACACACACAGCTAAATTGGGAAATGTTGTAAATGCAGTTCTTAAAAGTGCTGACTTAACAACATACTCAGCCAGTGATTATATAACTGTATTGGGTGGCTCTAATGATGTTTTACTGGATCACACAATCAAGGATCTAAATAACATTACAGAGAATATAATCAAAGATCTAGAAAGTGTTATTAAAAAATTTACTGACACAAACTTAGTTATAGCCACTATTCCCTACCGCTATGACTTAAATAACACTCATGAACAGCATAGTCTCATCTCTGGAATAAACAATAGTATTAGAGCGTTGGTATATAACAATACTAATACTCGCCTATTAGACTTGCACTTGTTGGAGAGGTTTTGCTACGCTCGTCAAGGATACCAAGTTAATAAAAAAGGAAAAAAGATTATCTCAAACTACTTATGCGGTCTCATTAGTTATAAGAATGACGGCAGCTCTGGAAAGAAACTTGATAAACCTGACACATGTATAACTGTGGTTGATCAAGATATGAGGAGGGTACTGAGAGAATGCCGTGGTAATGAAAAGGTGGCCTTTGCACACTGTATTTTAGGTGACTTTGGGCATGACAGACACATGTCAGCAGGAGTGGCGGTAATATTTAAAAATGAGATCGGTAGGCCCTCTGTTCGAGAGTGTGTATCAAGTCACCTGTCATACCAAAAAATTGACAGTGCAGCTGGCATTTACGGTCTAATCACCAAGTTAAACTATAATAGCAAACCTGAACTAATAGATTATGAGAAGGATTTTCAACAACTTATAATGGATTTCAAAAATAAAAACTATGGCTACCTTTTCTGCTCCCCAATTGGATGCATTAGGGATAACAATCAGATTTCACACTTTGTGGATAACATTGTTAAATTCCAAAATGAAACAAACACAATCGTTAAAATTGTGACATATGATGAGGATTCAAAAAGAACTTCGAGAATGGGACTTAGCCATCATGACTTTAGAGCGAAATTGGAAGAAACCTTACGATCAAAAGTAATTGCTATAGTTCCAAGCAATTCAATTCAGCCTGCACCTATATGCAGGTGTCAGTTCTCCTACACCTGTTAACACCAACGACTCCTTGATGTCATATTCGTCTCCATGGTGTGGATGGCCAAAACAAACACCAAGCAGTGAACCTCCACATGTGAAGAGCAGCAGCCTTGTGACATGTAGTACTCCCACCAGCCCTCCTGTGGTCCCTGTTGTTCTAAACTTCAGTGAAGTGGTTAAGCTGTTTAAAAGTGATCAAATAAAGCAGAGCAATGGGGCAGTGGAAAAAGTTAATGGTGGTCCTCCCTCAGCAAATGAAATGTCTATAAATAGCCATGATTTAATTAATGTAAATAGTAACTTAGGATTAGAATTAAGTGATCAGACTAGCAATCCAAATTTAAATAAAACTGAAATTTCTGATTGTTTTTAATGAGCAAACAAATCTCACCTTTAAAGAGCTGAATCATGTTTTTAAACTAAATTGTAAGGACAAAAGTAATAATACACGTTCTAATGATTATAAAGTTAATGACAAATTTTCTTTTGCAAAACATTCAACCAATCATGTAACAAATGCAGGTAAAATAATTTTATTTTACCAAAATGTTCAAGGTTTAAATAATAAGTTAAGTCTAATAGAACAAATAAGCATTGAACTTGATTTACATGTTATAGCTATAAGTGAACATTGGTTAACCTACAATAGTTTAAAATATGTTAGAATACCTGGGTTTGAATTTGGATCAATTTACTGTAGGGATAGTAAATTAAGAGGAGGTACATGCTTATTAATAAAACAAGGCTTAAAATATTTTGAACAAAGTGATATATTAGCTCTTTCTGTTTGTTCCGAGTTTGAATGTTCTGCTATAGAACTTAGTATATCTAATAGTAAAAAACAGAATATAATCATAGTTTCATGTTATAGAACTCCAGACTCTGACATTAATATATTTTTTAGTAAAATACAACTTATTTTTCATATGATTGTCAAGGAAAAAAAGTATTTCTTTTTATTGGGAGACTTAAACATTAACATTTTAGTTAAAGACAGGGAAGTTGTGTTCTTTGATAATCTATTAAAATCTTTTAATTTTAATTATCTTATAGCTTCACCTACACATGTTACAAATTGTACTCAAAGTTGTTTGGACAACATCATCAGTAATGTGCCTAAGAGTCAGATGTCTTCTTTTAACACCTATTCAGATATTTCAGATCATAATTTTATGCAGATGGTGAAATTAAATGTACCCGCATGTAAAATATTTTATAAGATGGCAACCAATGTTAAGATTTTAAAAAGACTAATGACAGATCATAATTATCATATTTTTGAAATATACTTAAACAATATAAACTGGTGTGAAATAATTAAAAATAGTTCTGTAAATGAAGATTTCAAGGAATTCCATGATACAATAAAATATTACTATGATTTAGCAATCCTTAAGACTTTGAAAAAACATGGGTTTTTCCGAGACACCTCTTGGGTAACCTCAACCATCCATTATAGTTCTAATAAACTGAGAGATTTATATTACAAAGCCATATCACTAAATACATCACATAGCTGTACACTCTATAAACAATATCAATCTGGGCATAGGAAAATTATTGTTGCAACAAAAAAATTAAAGCATATTGAATATATTAGATCTTCTAAAAATATTTCTAAAGCTAGCTGGAATATTATAAAAAAAGAAACAAATAATAATATAAAAAAAGGAGAGAATGTTGAGCTTCTTATAGAGGGCAAAGTGGTCAAGGAACCAAAGGCAGTGGCTGAGAAGTTTAACAGTTTCTTCTGTAATGTGCCTTCAAAAATACATGATATAATAGATACTTACAAATCATATGAATCTAATAATGACTTGGAGGTAAATAAAAACAAATTTAGCATTACTAAAAATAAGTTTTAATTCTTTTTTTCTTAGTTCCAACAACAAAAAGTGAAATTATATCAGTAGTTAGCAATGTTGATTGTAACAAAGCTGCTGGTATTGATGAGATAGCTCCTCGAGTCTTCAAAGCTGTCATTCATTTATTAGCTGAACCTCTTACTACATTAATCAATAACTCCTTCAGTAGTGGTGTTTTTCCTGATTGCCTAAAGCTTGCAATCAAGTAAAAGCCCTTGTTTAAAAAGGAAGATCCCAAAAATTGTTCTAACTACAGACCAGTGTCAATTTTGAGTGTTTTATCTAAGCTTATTGAATTACTTGTTAAGATTGGACTTAATTTATTTTTGGCAAGGCATAAAATATTAAGTTCTTGCCAATTTGGATTCCCTGAAAATCTGTCTACAGCTAATGCACTGATAGATTTGACTGATTTTGTTTATTCTGCCCTCAACAAAAAAGAAACAGTATGTGGTCTGTTTTGCGATATACAAAAAGCATTTGATTGCGTCGTTTATGAAATCTTAAGCAAAAAGTTAGAGAATTGTGGTGTGAAAAGCCTCTACTTTGAAATGATTCTCGAGGTTTTCATCAGATCGTAGCCAGGTTGTAGAAGTAGAATCCCTTCATTTAAATAAGATGATTAAATCTCTGTCCCCAAGGATGCCAATACAAGCTGGAGTCCCTCAGGGATCTGTTTTGGGACCTTTGCTGTTTTTGATCTTCCTCAACAATTTTCAAAAAAGATTGTTTTTTTTTTTGTTTTTTTTTTTTTTTGTGGATGACACTACTGCACTTATGAAATCACAAAACAATTATGGCTTACCCCAGCAGATTTCAGATAGCTTATATGAATTGTTTAATTGGCTAAAATATCACAGACTTTTGCTTAATTTTCAAAAAAACCCAGATTTTAAATTTTCATTTTATTCAAAACAAAGCTAGTCCAATTCAAGTTAATTTTTTTAATAACCAAATTACTTCGACAGCACACTCCAATTTTCTGGGTGTAGTTGTGGATGAAGCACTCTGTTGGGATGTGCAAATCAATAAATTAAGTAGTAGATTAAGCGCTGCATGCTTTGCAATTCGGAAGATAAGAGATTTAACAAATGAAAAAACAGCTAAGCTAGTTTACTTTGGTTATTTTGAATCTCTTCTTCAATACGGAATAATTTTCTGGGGGGGTTCACATTTTACAGAAATCATTTTTAAAATACAAAAACATGCAATAAGAATTTTGGGTAAGCTAAATTATAATGAATCTTGTAGATCTCATTTCCGAAAATTCAATATTATGACAGTTTACAGTATTTTTATTTTTCATGTTATTTGTTACGTTTACAAGGATATTCATTAAAAGAAAAAAAACCAGAAACACAAATATAGTACTCGAAATCATCACCTATTAGAAATACCTTCCCACCGAACAACCCACTTTAAGACATCAGTTTCATATTTAGGCCAACATTTTTATAATAAATTGCCGGAGGAATGGAAAGAAATTAAACAATTTACAACATTCAAAAATAAACTTAAAAAATATTTAATTCAATCTGAACTTTACAGTGCAGGAGAATTTAACCCAAAAGCTGACAGGGCATAGATTGTGGACAGATTATGACAGTTATGTTTAAGCTGAAATATTTTATTTTGATTGCTGTTATATTGTAATTTTATCTTATTGTGGCTCAGTTGTTTTTGTCTGTTTTTAAGTTAAGCATGATCTTAACTGTCCTATAACATTTTGAATGTTTTATTGGATGAATAAAGCACTTTGACTAAGCCGAGAAGAACCGGACAGTCGACCGCGCCACTCAAGTAGCTTGAAAAGGAACACAAGGTCTAGTCGACACCTTCTTTCATCCAGCAATGGCAGATCCAGATTACTTCGCAACTCTGCCACAGGCACCTCCATGTAGTTGAACCCCAGGAGAACCCCAACAGTTCTCAAGAAATGGCGCTGCACCTTTTCAAGTAGCTCACAATGGTTCTTCTGGTAGGGGCACCAAATCAACGAGGCGTATTCAAGGTGTGGCCGCACTAGCGATCTGTATAGATGAACCAAAGATGAAACAGAAAGGCCGTCACGGGAAGATCTCATGATGAACCCAAGCGAAGCATTGGCCCTCCTGGAGATGTGCAGCAGATGTTCAGCAGGATCAAGATTAGGAACCATAACCACTCCCAAATCTTTAATTTTGTCAACACGCTTAAGTGCAGAGCCGTCAATAGAGTAATCATGCGTGAGTGGCGTGTGGGAGCAAGCATAAGAAATGACAAAGCTCTTACTTGGATTTAACTCCATGTCATTTACAATACACCACGCGCCAAAGGCATCCAAATTCCTCTGTAGTTTCAGGCAATCTCCCGGACAGCTGATCTCCATGAAGACCTTGGCGTCATCCGCAAAGAGAAGGAAATCAGTCGAAATTTTGAGTCCAATATCATTTATGAAGAGACTGAACAAAGCAGGTACCAGCAGTGACACTCCTCATAGAGTGGGGATTCCCTCAGACAACTCTCCACCAAACCTCACGACAAGCTGTCTGTCAGCCAAGTAGCTCTTCAACCACTGAAGCAAACTACCGTGGATACCATAGGCTTCACGCTTATGAATAAGATGAATATAGCTAATGCAATCGAATGCTTTTGCAAAATCTAAGTAGATGGCATCAACCTGTCTATTCTTCACAAAGGACTGCAGAACGTAGTTTTGAAAGACTGCAAGATTTGTTGTTGTAGACCTTCCAGGGTAGAAGCCATGTTGTTCGTTGATGATGATGCTTTTGTAAGCAAAAGACAACATATCCAATACCAATCCCTCGAAAACTTTTGCCAAACATGATTAGATGACAACTGGCCTATAGTTGCGCACCAGACTTATGAATTATACCGAGTGTTCAAAAAGAAATAATGAAAATTTATTCCTTTAAAAAAGTAAAACGCAAAAACAATGACAATGTAGGAATAGAAAGTTGACCACAGTATCCAGTATTTGTGGCCAACGTTAATTCTAAAAAAGCACAATACAAACAATTTAATTGTGAGTCCAGCAGCAAAATAAAAAACTCGCACTCCGTGGCGCCTGTGTTGAAGCAAAGAACCAAAAAACATAGTAATAAAAATTATAACATAATAACATTAATTTAAAAAGGAAAAATTACAATTAGTAATTAAAGTTCTTACTTTAATAATTAATATCATATAGGCCTACTTGCTTAAACAGTATATCATATAAGACTCCTTCCAAAGTATATACAAATAAACAACTAGAGTAGGCAGGTAGTAAACTTAAAAGATATATATCTAATTAATTAATTATGCAAGAGTAGCATTTAGAAAGGACACATCATCATTAGAAAATAGCCAATGTTTTGTTTGATTTAAAAACGAATTTAAGTTAGAACAAGATTTAATATAACGTGGCAATTGATTAAAATACTTAGGAGCAACATACTGAAAAGACTGTTTAAAATTAGATTTATTGACTTTAGGTAACCTAAATATTCTTTGGAAATTACTTCTTGTTTGGTAAGACAGGTTTTCTGTACCAGTGTTGCCACTTCTAATATAAAATAACTTTAAGACTTTGTACACAAATAAGTGGTTAATGGGTAATATTTTCAGATAACAAAACAAAGGGTAGGAGCTCTCTCTTTTGCGACAGTTGAGTATTATTCTTACAATA
Organism: Stictocephala bisonia; assembly: GCA_035578905.1. NCBI lineage: Eukaryota > Metazoa > Arthropoda > Insecta > Hemiptera > Membracidae > Stictocephala > Stictocephala bisonia. The sequence continues at coordinate 25,949 of JAQJVL010000198.1, forward strand.
TGTTTTTGGGATACTCTGAGTTTTTCCAAATAGTTTTTGTAAGTTCCCCCCCAGCATTGTATACCGTATTGTAACCTGGAATCTATTAGAGCAAAGTAAAGCATTCGTAATAGACTGGGTTCACAAAAATTCTTCAAAAAATAAAAGGTTCTGATCGAAAGTTTGATTTTCTTATGTAATAATGAAATGTGGGGTTGCCAATTTAGATTTTCGTCTAAGTTAAGACCCAGGTACTTAAAACAATTATTTTTTTCTATTACTTCACATTTGCAACGTATTGACGCACAACTCAAGTTGTGAAATATTAACTCTGCAGGAAATTCAAAACTATTAACTAAACTAAAATTTACATATCTTGTTTTTTTAACATTAATTATCATTTTGTTCTCACAACACCATACTCTTAATAGTTCTAAATCTTTATTTATATTCTCCCAGATATCATTAATATTTTTCTCTGAATAAAAAAAAGTCTGAAACCCCCTTAATATTTATTTTATTAATCAACGCAGGGCAATGAAACTCTAGAATTACATCTTTCCTGTAGTTACTGACTTTTTGGTTGTTTTAACTGTCCTCTTTCGCTTTTGAGGGACGTCCTGTGGAGGAAATCTGAAAAATCTTAAATGTAAGCATAGGTCAAGTTATACCTCTTTTTTAAGGTCATTGATAGAGAAAGACATTGCCACAACCCCAGCTGAAAAAGGTATATTCGTTTGGAAATAACAGCCTCTAAAAGTTTGGCCTCATTGCAACTTTGAGAGGCTGCTATTTCCAATCGAATAGTCCATTTTCATTTGGGGTTGTGGCAATGTGTTCCTCTAACAATGACCTTTAAAATGAGACATAACTCAACCTATTCTTACATTTAAGATTTTTTTTTATTTCATCCACAGGACGTCCCCCCAAAGCGAAAAAGGACAGTTAAGATGGCCAAAAAGTCAGTAACCACAGTGAGGACCTAATCCTAGATTTTCATTGTTTTGTGTTTATTAATATTATAAAGTAAAATATTAAGGGGGTTCCACAAACTTTTTGAACGCCCGGTATATTACATGCAAGACAATGCAATAAAATAAATAAATGTCATAATAATAAACAACATTATAAAAATAATTAAGAAAATTTAAATAACAATATATATATATTATATACATAAAAAGTATCCAGCTTTGCCTTTCACACATTTTGGAGAATTGTTCGTTAGGTCAATACAAGCAAATAATACCAAATAACATATATCTTTTCTTTATTTGTTTTCTGTCTTTGTGTCTGTATGTGTTTTTTTACAAGAGTTTGAATACGGTATCTTAAAAAATGTTTGATATAAAATACAGAATTTTTGTATGAAAGTTGATCTTAGAAAAACACATTTCAGGTAAAAAGGCCGTAACTATGATTATCAGTTTTAAATGGAGGCTGTCTAAAGGTTTCAAAGTCAAATAAAAAAAATACAACAAACTACACATTTCACCAAAAATGTTAGAACACAATATTTGTAGGCTACATTATCCCAAATTTAACGATATGCCAATTAAAATTATCGGGTGATAAATCAGAGAAAACATTGTGATCTCAGTAAAGAGTACGCAGTTGACAATTCTGCCATATTTGTGATCAGGACGTCATTTCTATTAATTTGAGTACCCACATCAATATATTTACACCAACAACAGTAGATTTAAGAAAGAAAATGTTGTTCCATTTTCCTCATTTTCAAAGTTTTTGTGACTTTTCCCCCCAACATTTTTGCAAGTATTTACCAAATTAGCCTATTATATGAGTTATTTGAGAAAAAAACCCTTATAGTGCCGAGAGTCGCTGTGAGCAAAGCACCTTGCTAATGCGAAAAATGCCAGTGTCGCTGTGAGACTACATCACTTATACTACATCACGCTATACTACATCACTATCAGCCGAAAAGTCATACCAGACAAATTGACAATAACCGCCGTCGTAAGTTTCACACTTTTCTTTTGTAAAATTGCGCAGCTGATTGCAGTAAACATTAGATTATGTCCGTAGTCAGTGCAGCTGAGTTCGTCTTTCGTGCCAATGTAGTGAATTGTTATAATGTTTGTTTATCTAGTTTGTGAACAATTATTATTTTTTATCTACAAAGTTTATTACAATGAATGACTATACATTTACTCCAGCAGAAGACAAAAGACTTTAGCTAACATTATTAGAAAACATAAGTCATCTTGATACATCAGTATACATCAGTTGCTAGCATTAGTAGCTTGGGCATAAACAATGTTGAGGTAGATGACGAATTTATTGCTGATATAACTTCATCTGACGAAAACTCATATTTCTCCAACTGTGAGCTGTATATATTTATATTTTGTAATTATTAGAACATTACAGAAGTATATCAACAATCCCAGTTATATTTCAGAAAAACTGTTTTACAGATTTCAATAATTAGTCTGTATGTTGCTATATAACCAAAATGCAGCCCTTTAGTTATATTTTTATAAAATAAAAGTTTCCAAGTATGGTTATTGAAATTATCTGTCTTTGTTCAGTTTGAAATTATCTATAAAATGGTAATGAGAGAAAAATTCTAAAAACTTTATGTACATATATTATACACCTTCAAATTATAAAAAAAACTAAAAAAAATTAGGTAACAAATATTTTGTTTTAACTCTAAATCGTGAGGAACGACATAATATATGCTATTCACAAAACCCCTTCTAACAGCAATGAACGGCATAATTTATGCCGTTGCATTAAAATCAATAAAACATATGTTTATTATCAAGCAATCACTACAAAGTTGGTATCAATCGACACAGAATGTTCTGTTTTATATATATCAGATTTTTAATAATTTTGTATGCCAATTTATAAACCTAGAAAATAAAATTAGAACGTGCAACTAGAAACTCCCACTCAATTCCCATCCGGCAGAGGTCTCAAGGAAGTAAAATTGCAGATGTTTGACATATCTCTGAAGAATAACCAGAAGACGGAATAAGGCGTACCAAATGTTAGTCTGTAGAGAATGAAATACTCTATCCAACAAAACAAATTTCATTCTCTTAGCTGCATTGGTTATTTTACAACAAATATTTTTGTATACCCTTGTTTACATGATTTCCCAAAAGTTAGGTACGGCATAATTTATGCTGTTGATAAAAGTTTAGCTAATAATTTATTTATTAAAATAAAAACTAAAAAAAATTAGCTAGATGGACAGAGAGTTGTTGAGTTAATCAGTGCCGCTTCAAGCAAATTTCGCGAAGTAGGTTGGCAATGGTCAAGTGACAAGTTTTCACTTTACTGGAAGAAGCAGAGCCACAGACCCCGTCAACGACACAGCCAGAGTAGAGATAGCCATTTTTACTTTTTGCCGTCTGACTTTCTTTGTGAGTGTTTTATTTTCTGTAAGTGTTATAAATTACTATTTGAATAAATAAAATTATTTGTTGTTTGGTGTGGTCACAGTACAATGTGTTATAGTGGTTTTTAGTGTCTAAAATAATCAGAAATTGATACTTATGTAGGTACTAGCCTACAAATTTATTTTTTATCTGATTTCAGCAAACAACGTATGTACGGATAGGGTATTATTGTAGCCTACTTATATTAATCTTAGAAGAAAATTTAAAAATAGTATGTATTATTTCTATGCAATCTAAGTAGATTGTTTATTTTATTTACGCGAAAACAATATGACGTAATATGTTATTATAAAGCGCAAAACCCTTATTTATGGCACTACTGTAATAAATGTTTTACTGTTCTAAAAATTCCAAAAAATATTTTATATTTTTTTTTAATGTTTAAAATATGTACTATTTTTCTAGTGTCGTTTACACAATTTGCACACGCTGACTTATGGTGTTATAAGTTTAATACTTTATGGAATATTTTTATATATTTTACATTTTCTTGTAGCTAATAGATTGTACTAATACAGTGCATGTAGCAAAAAACTATACATACCCCTTATTTTTAGATTGTTATGTAATTTTTCACTGACATTTTTCGTTTCCATGATAAAACTTTTATTTTTCCCAATAAACTAAAAATATTTAAATTTGTGTATGGGCACAATATACCGGCTGTTCATTTGTCATTGGGCTATTAATTAATGACACTTTCTAAGGAAGTCGGCCTTAGTTTGTAACAATGACTACATTCGCTCATCTACACTCATCACACTCATTCGAAATCCATATTCGCCCATATCTTGACGATCGGCGTCTTATGAATAAATAAATAAAATTATGACTTTTTTTCATAAACAACTTTTTCTTTTCTATTTAATGGTGATTTTTTTGAATTTGTACTTGTACTATTTGATTACCTACAGTGATCATACTGTATCTTTGGACATTTTTTCATTTTTACGTTTTATGTAAACAAACACTCCAAAAAAACCTACTAGTTTATCTAAAATGTAACAAAATATTACTAAAGTGCACTAAATAATAAACAATTTGGCTATCTTGGAATTATTTATAAACATTGTTTAGTGCTTCTAAGGAGTGTTACAAATTATAATTTACGCATAAAATTGTAAGTTTTTACAATCTTTTCATGACAGTAATTATTTACTAATTCTTTTGTAAGTGTTGATGGTAGTTTGTGAAAGTACAGTTCTTGAGAAGAATAACGATATGATAACATTTACACTTAGAGCATTATTAGTATTTTTTATGATTTTTACAAAAAAAGCTTGCGCAGTGCCGAAAAAAGAACCTAGCAGTAGGGAGCACACATTGTCACAGTGGTTCACCTGATCCTCACAATCTAGGGTTAACTTTTTTTTTATTAAAGAGGGTAAACTATATTTTATTAGAAAGAGCACTTCTTTTCCTTCAGTTAAAAAAAATTTATATAAATATGACAAGACATAGATGCTGAGTAAGTTTGTTTGAAACCTTGCAATTTCACCAAAAATGGCCAGGCATTTTTCACATAGGAAATGTGAAATTGGCCTGGCACCAAAAGGGTTAAAAAATGTATCCAAAGATTGTTATAACCATACAATTAGGTAACCATTATAATTTAATAACTTACCATTATTAATTAAAGATTATCAAATTTAAACTAACTATAAATTCTTCTGAGTACCAAAACCCTTAACTACAACACTATTCAGTTTAAATATATAACATAATTATGGTAATTTAGCTCCCTTTGACATACAATATCCTCCTTTGATCACTAAAATATTAGGCTGCACAAAACTAACCTATAGCCCTAACAGTAACAACACTGAAAGTGACAGTAACATATTGATAATGAAAAATTTTGTTTTATGTTTCACCATATGTTGAAATTTGCTATTTAAGCAGTATGGAAAATACAAAGATGAATAATGTAATTTTATAACATTATATATTATAATGATAATATTATATAAATATAAAACAAATAATTGGGCAAACTGAATAACTGTTTAGAAAAGTAATCTATATATATAAACATAAATATGAATTAATAATTTACTACCTCAAAAAATGGGGAAGGACATTAATGTTTATTAAAACAATATAACAGAAAATATTATAAACATAGCAACTGATCCAAATTCGTGATCTTTGTGTGCCACTATCTTGAGGTATATGTAGAAGACCTCGAATTGATGATGTTTGAGCAGTGCCAATACTTGACCATATCATCCTCTCTATTTGGGTCATATCCAGTATTAAGGTTCTTATAAATCTTATTGCAGCTTGAACAGACAGGACTTTGAATTTGCTACAATGCTAGACACCTTATCATACTGGTTATATTGAGGACTTTCAATATGCTCAAAATATATTTGTTTGTTTGGTTACACCTCTTCAATGAATTCTCTACAAGGACAAGAAGATCCTAATTGGTGCTCGGATTTTGTAATTCAGATGGAAGACTTAGAGGCCTAACGAGGAGTTCAAGTATGTATAACTTTATAAACTTCTGTCTTACATCATGGACTGTCCTAAAAACCTTCAGAGGTGAATGTTCTCCTTTTTTTTATAGTTTCTAAACCGGAATTGTTCGGAAAAATCGAGCACACCAACTTCTTCCGAAAATCCCATACGGTAGTAAACAAATCTGAACGATATGTTTTGGTCAAATTAGGATTTAAATAATTTAAATAACAACAAATAAATTTTAATAATTATTTGTTGAACTTGTCTGGGCCCATATCAAAGGAACAGTGGCTGATACCAAGCTCTGATACCAAGTACTCTGTAAACAACTATTTGACGAGTACTATTATTATGAAGAAGTGAAAAAGTTGTGTGAACATGTAATAAAAATTGAGGACATTTATAAGAGGAACGCTGGAATTGATGGATGATGCTGTGGCCAGTTTTATAATTAGAGACAATGAAGTAATTAGTCTAATTCAGAAGAAAGCTGCTCCGATGTGAACTCGGATGACGATTCGGATGATAACGATGCACAATTTATTTCAGTTTAGTTACATTTTTTCTAAGCACATTTATATGTACAATTATTATTATATAACTTGTTTTGTTCGAGTAATATTCCTTTTTACTCTCAAAAAGGAGAGTGCACTCGCAAAAAGTAGAGTCTGCTAGTTGTCACACTCACATCAGTAAGTGAGCTCTTTCAGTACAGTTATGGTGAAGTTTATGCATGTTGGTCGACATAAAATTTATAAAGTGCGTCGTGAAACACGTGAAGAGGACTACCGTACCGATTGTTGTATAAATTTGAAAAGAATAATGTGAAATGGGTGGCTTATAATTTTTTAGAAGAGGACACTTTTGACAGTCGAGGTGACAGTCTTATTAACTTGTAAAAACTGACATTGTTTTTTAGATATGTGGATAATCCTCAAAATATCAGCTAGTAAATAATGTTGTCCATTGTAGAGCGCTAGTGTAGTCACATATAAATGAAATGCATTTTAAACCAGCTGTGTTTGCCGGCCTCAATAACTAACAAAATTACGGGCACAATTATTCTTATTATGTGGAATATCTATTGTATGTGTTTATAATCAAGGTTTATAGATTCAACAGAAAAATGTCCATGGAGATATGGATAAATTGGAATGGAACTCTATCAAGAACTTTTTAGGGTATCATGATAGGGTTAGCAACCCTTGACTGTAATGCATAGGTTCCCGGGTTCAAATCACGGGAGGTCCAACTAAATTTGTTTTTAAGGGGGGTTTATACCCAACCTTTTATTGTACGTCTTACTGTTCATATTAAAGGTACGTTAAAACGTCCCTTTTCTTCTGTGTTCACACTGCAATGTCTTTTCTTACGTTTTACCTGAGCTCAGTTCAGTCAACGTTTAGGTTATGTTTAGATTATAGATCTACAGTAGAATGGAAGGAGCGCTTATATTATCATCAACTATTTTGACTCCCATTCGTTTATTTATTACGGTCACTATAATCCTTGTTTTTGATTGTCAGAAACAAGGAAAACCCTTATTCAGCTCAAGGAAGCCCTTACTAAGCTTTTGACCGTGTTAACCATTGTTTACTTGTAAAGAAATTGGAGTCTTGTGGTTTTGGTGGAGATTTGCTTCTGTGGCTATCCAGTTACTTGTGTGGACGAATCCATCAGGTTCACTTTAACGACTCACTGTCCAAGACCTTTGTTCCCACGTCCGGGGTACCACAGGGTTCTTCTCTACTTGGTCCTGTATTATTTAACATCTTTATTAACGATATCACCTCTGAAATTAAGTGTGGCTGCTTATTATTTGCCGATGACCTATCAGAGGATTGCATCAGTGGACAACCAAGACATGCTTCAGACCAGTATTAATTACATCATCGAATGGTGTACAAAGAATAAGATGGCCCTGAACGTGGACAAATGTGTATGTTTGGCTTTCCACCGTTGCAAAAACCCTATACTGCGAAACTACGCTATGCATGACAACACTCTCAAAAGAACGACCGAAGTTAAAGACCTCGGGGTCATATTTACACAATCCCTCACTTGGGATCGCCATGTTGGTGTAGCCTGTTCTAAAGCTCTGCGCAATCTGGGTCTCATTTACCGTCTTGCCAGAACCCTCTCCAACCCTTATTATTTAAGGCTTCTCTATTGTACTCTTGTTAGACTTCATCTTGAATATTGCGGAGTCATATGGTCACCTCACCAAGTCTACCTAAGGGATGCTTTGGAGGTAGTCCAGCGTCGTTTTCTCCACCTCATCGGGACCCGTCTGGGATACAGGTACCTTGAAGTTCCTCTAGATGAGGTTGCCGCCCTCATGAATAAGACCTTTGTACATCTATTTGCAAGATGCTTGCGTGCTATTTATATATTTATTGTTGTCCATTTCACTTGTTATTATTCTAAGGTTGTGTCACTCCAATCATTATAATTGAGTAGTACATTTACCTATTGCTATCCAATATATATTATGTATTGTTTGTTTGTCTGTTTGCTACCCATGGTATATTTATTTATTGTAGTATTATCTACTGTTAAGTTCTCAAGCATGTATCGATAGTATTGTAAGACCTTTGTTGTGGACGGTGTTAGTAGCCCGGTTTCTTCTCACGACCGAATTGTATGGTTCACAGACGGGTCAAGAATGGGTAACAAAGCTGGATTTGGGGTCTATACTGGCGACCCTAGGACCAACGCTAGCGTGAGCCTGGGAGTGTATGGCACCGTTTTCCAAGCTGAAGTCGCCGCAATCCTTCAATGTGCCGCCCAGGCGGTTGAGAGAGGGGTTTGCGGGAAACATATCCACATCCTCTCAGACAGTCAGGCGGCCTTAGGGGCTCTTGACTCCTGGAAGGTTTCTTCTGGTCTAGTGTGGGAATGTGTGGAGCCTCAGCATCCTGGGTTCAAGAAATCAGGTCTTGCTGGAATGGATCCCAGGACATAGGGGATTAGAAGGCAACGAGCAGGCCGATGCCTTGGCTAGGGAGGGTGCTCTCAAGCACTTCACTGGTCCTGAGCCGGCCTGCGGCGTTTCGACTGCAGCTGTTAAAACAGCAATCAAAAACTGGGTCAGCGCCAGACATCTAGAAAGATGGCGGCGGTTCCCAGGGCAAAGACTCGGCAAGCTTCTTGTCAGGAATCCCTCCCAGAAGTTTACAAAGTCACTTGTTGGGTTGAGTAAACCGCACGTTAAGCTGGTGGTGGGACTCATCACCGGTCACGGCAAATTCCGGAGGCATCTAAGAACAGTGGGACTCTTTACGGAGGATCCCATCTGTCACCTCTGTGGGGAGGACGAAGAGTCGGCAGAACACATTGTCCTGGAGTGTGAGGCCCTTGGTGCCAGGAGAAGAGCACTTTTTGAAGGCTCACCTCTGGGACAGTTGGAAATTACTAATCTAGTGAAGAAGCTCCTTGACCTGGTCAAGGATTACCAGCTATACGACGATTAGGCACCGGGATTGGCACAAAAAGCCTTAGGCTTCGTTTCAAGGGTTGGCTGGACCAACTGCATATCCCCTTATCAACTAACTAACTAACTAACTATCTACTGTTAAGTTCTCAAGCATGTATCGATAGTATTGTAAGACCTTTGTTGTGCATCACACTGTTGTGATACTGTAAAAATGCCTATGCCGTTAAATAAATAAAATATGTGAGAAATTTAACGAGTATATGGTCGTAGGTCTGATGACATAAATTTGCAAGATACTTTTTTTAATAAAGGAAACTAAATAACTTTGTGTTTTAAATCAAAAATCTCCTAATCTTAGTAAAATTTAAAAAATATATATGGAAAAAACCAAAAACAAGGAAAGATAGTATAAGAACAGGAGAGTTAGTACTGTATAGTGATTCCTATTTCTAACTATATGACAAACAAGGAAAAGTGTTCACACCCTCCATCTTATTGTTGCAATTTTCACAAATCATCGCTCGCCTCGTCAGTTTTCATATCCGTCTTTCGTTTTCATTCCGTTTCGACAAAACGTACCTTTTGTACACGCTACGTTTTAGTTGATATGATTTGTCCTTGCCAACTAAACGTACAATAAGACGTTACGTGTATTGTAAGCCCCTTTATAGGCTTAGGTTTGGACCGTTATCCCATAACAACGGTTGAATGGTCAATAAAAAGAGCCACTAGAGTAGAAATGCATAAAAAAATTAAAAAAAAAACACTATGGTATGGAATAGGAATACTGGAATTGTATTAGATTTGATGTGATGAACCGATGAAAGTTTATGATAACATTTTGCAGTTGTAATTATTAGCTAAGATTGCTTGTGTTTATTTCATTATACAGTTTTATTTAATTTGTAGTTGTTAGAAATTATGACTCAGAATATTTCTGATGTAATTTAGGCTATCTTATTTTAGAACTTCATTTTGTAATCTGCTCCAACATCTCTGGGTAGTTATAATTGATTCGTAGTTCGTACTAACCTTTCAGCAATGGATACTCAAGATGTTTCTGATGATATTGTTATGAAACACAGAAGAGAGCGGAAAGAATTGCAAGGTCTGTTGATTTTCAATTAATACTAGGCTTTAAACAAAGTTGAGATAAACCCTCTTAATGACGAAGACATTGACACTTTTATGTATGAAATAGCCTAGCTCCAAATCCAAACAATTAGTAGATGGCTGGGTAGCTAGAGGTTGGATCTATTTATGGGATTAATTCATTATTTCTAAAAAATTTGTTGATTGTCTTTTGATGTGCTAAAGATAATTGTGTAGTTAATTGATCAACTTATTCATTTGAACATAGAGTAGGCCTAATATAAAATAAACCCACAGTCCAAGGCAATGTATTTCCTGTTTATGATCGTCTATGCTGTTTTCCAATGGTGATTAGTTTAAAATAAGTGCTCATATGATTCTTTGATGTTCTATTAGCTCAGCTATCAGTCATTTCAGAGTCTGTTGAAGAGAAGGAGAAGGATGAAGAGTGCATCTCGCTAGCTTATTGGTCAGTACTTCAACTTCATTTGGATAGGGTCGTTGGTTCAAATCCTTAAATTGCTAGAGGGGTTTGGACTTAAGTCCCTTTAAAACATACTTTTAAACAACTAGGCCTAAAACATGCCATTGGTGTAAATAGACCAAAAAAAGAAAAAGATGTTGAGAGAAATGGATACCGCTGATGTTACCTGTGTAAACTGAACGTGAACAAATTTCACAGAACAGCAAAACCGAATTCACTTGGACACAATGTAGGCAGTGGACAGTCTTCTTATTTCTACTGTCAATGTTTTAGGCCTACCATCTTATTCTTAAAATGTAAATAAAGTAATGTAATGCTTACATAATGACAAGCTAAACTAAATCTTAACTATCTTATACACTTTCTTGATGTCTCAGAAACGACAATTTTTAAACAGCGGTGGTGATAAATAAGATTATTCCTTTAAGCCTGGTGTAAAAGGGACTTAGGGCAAAAATTACATTAACGGCTCTTTGCCGAAATGGGTGGTAATTATTCGATACATCTTACCAAAAGGGTTTCCACAATACTGTAAATGTTGGGTTTTAACCAACAATTTTAATTAATATTTTATAAATTATTTGTTACTCTAAGGTAAATTTGATTGATTAGTTCTTATGGTTATTAAAATTAGATACTGATCAAAGAATAAAATAATAAGGCCACTGTTATGTTGACCTTTTTTATTTTGAGGCATATAATCAAACCAAATAATTTCTATATATATTAATTCCTGTGCATGGAAGAAACCATATTGCAAACAGATTCAGATAGTGATAATCTTATCTTACTAGGCCCTATCATATAAAAATCTAATGGTGTTTGTGTGTGTGTTGCTCAATCACGCAAAAACTACTGAGCCCATTTATCTGAAATTTTGCATGGACATTCTTGGGGTCTCTGGTTAACACATAGGCTTATCTTTATTTTGAAATTCCACCAGGAAACCACCTCAGGGGTTCTAAGAAGTATCAATGCAACCTTCATGGCAATACCAATTTGACAATTAAGTTAATTGTTTATTGTAGTTTGATCAGCTGTTGGAATAAGTAAACAACTTACATAGTTCTGAAGTAAATACCGGACATAACCTAACCACAACCACGATAATTAGAAAAGACGGTAGGTATCACACGAGGCTGCACAGTAGACTGTGACATCACATGGGCAAAATCATTTGGTTTGATTATTCGATAAAATACTGGTAATTAAATCTACTAATCACATGGAAGCACTCAGCTAAATATTAGGCAGGTTATTTACCACGTATCAGCTGGAATCGTAAACTACTGGAAGTAGAACAGTATTTTTGTGTTTGTTGAACGTTGCAATTTCACCCTTGTGACATCTTAGGAGATGTGTATGATTCCTACCGTCTTTTTTCCTAGGGTACCGTGACCACAATGCACTTTTGCATTATATAGATGCCAGTAGGTACATGTTTTGTATAACTGGAGGCAATAAGCACAATATAAATCAACATAAACCCTGTTCAAAGCACGAGTACTGTGCTAGTACAACAATAAAATGCTTGATTTTAAATAGCAAAATTGTATCAATTAACTATTAGGAAGGAGAAAAACAACAAATCTGTATCATACTAGACCTATTGCCAACAATACATAAACAAGAGATATATTTAGACGACTCGTTCCTTACCTGACTTTAAATTCAGGATGTGAGCTCTGTGGGTTTAACAATTCAAATTTATTTTATTGAAACTGATTTTTTTAGCTAGTGAAAGTATTTGTTTATTTAAGGTAAAATCCAAGCTCTAAAAAAAAGTGCCACTAAAGGAGATAAGAAGAAGAAAAAAGAGGTCCAGGAAGAAATAGCGAGACTTGAAAGTGAAATGGATAAGAGACATGATGATGAGTTGGCAGGAATAAATGGGACTAGTAACAATGCAAATGTAAGTAAATCTTCGTTTGTGTTGTTGTAATTCACAACCATTTCTCAACAATTTTTTGTGGAAAAAGACCCATTTTTGTAATTTCTTTTGAATAATTGTTTAACAAGGAAAAGAATTCACTTTGGTTTTTTATGTATTCTAAACTCATCTTATTTGATTAATTTGGTTAGTAACCTTTGTTTCTATTTATTGAATGAAAAGATAGAATTTTAGGAGAACCAGGAAAAATATTTTACTTTTGGTAAGAATATATTTAGTGTAGATGTTTTTTAACAGCAAGTTATATTCTAGCCTATATAAATAGATTGATAGATTTCCAAGCAGGTGCAGATTATGAATGCTTTTTGATATAAACATTAAAACTCTAGGAATCTTCTTATTGTAAATTAATTCAGATAGGCGTTTCACAAACACCCCAAAATGATCTACCAATCTCTCTCTGAGAGCGATTACTTTTGCTGAAAAAGAAACTAACATGTCTAGGGATTATTATTATCAAATATCAACCCATTGGCGACAACTGACATCTGTTATGAGCAGAAGTAGTGGCTAAAATACTACACAGCCAAATACTGTCAAATCGCAGTACAAAATGACACAGTACAAGTAAACAAACGTCACACAACACAAATTTATTACAATATAAGCACAAAATACACAAATATATTATAATACAAGTACAAAATGTACAAATATTATGGTGATCGCTTTTAGTGAACCACGCTCACCTTCCTCAGACCAGAGGGATTCACAAAAGAAGTGAAATAATATTTGTGAATTTTGTACTTGTATTGTAATATATTTGTGTATTTTGTGCCTATATTATAATAAATTTGTGTATTTTGTGCCTATATTGTAACAAATTTGTGTTGTGTGATGTTTACTTGTACTGTGTATATATATATATATATATATATATACATAATACCAATACGTATTATGCTAATTAAAAAACTATTAGTACAAAATTCTCCTGCTAAGTGTTTTACCTGTTTCAAATTAGTTTTGGCCTATGCCACGTCATGCCTCAGTGTCTAGTGGTTAGAGACTTTCAATCTTTCAATCTTTATTGCATAAACTTCTGAGTACATCAGTAAGCATTACAATCGTCAAGTGAACTTAAAAACTAATAACATAATATTACTACAGTGTATTTAAAAAAAGTACAGAAACATTATGGTACAATAATTAATTATAAACTATCAAGATCTAGAATGCTGAAAAAACAAAAAAAGACATTTTATGAACGTTATGATAAGCAGTTAAATTCTATACAAAAAAATAGCTATAAATATATTCAGAAAACATTTGTTCAACCAGTAGGCCCAAAATAGAATAAGTGACATACATACAGTAAAAGCTATATATATATATTCAAATGCCACTCCAAAACATATACATTTGCTTTACATTTCTGTAATAATTAAATCATAAAATTCACAAACAAGATAGATTGGATTATTAAGAAAAAATTGCTTTATAGTTTTCTTGTATATGTCAAAAGGCAATTTTCTAATACCAAGTGGTAGCTTATTAAACATTTTTATAGCTACATTGGTGAAACTTTCTTGTGTCTTTGAATAATTGCAAAAATGTATCATTACATTGTTTTTCCCCCTTGTGTTATATTCATGACACATGTCATGTTCATAGTATTTATTATAATTTTCTTTTATATATAACAAGCATTGAAATATAAATAATCCAGGAAGTGTCATCACTTGAATTTTCTTAAAACTATCCCTAGAATGGCCCCTGGGATGAAGACCACAGATCAATCTAATAGCTTTTTTCTGTGATCGGAAAAGTTTGAGACTATAATTTTGACCGCCCCATAATAATGTACCATAAGACAGATGACTATGTATATGTGCAAAATAAACTACCTTCAATACATCTAAACTAACACTAGACCTTAACCTCCTAAGCATAAAAATACCTCTATTCAAATTATTACTTATCTTATCTATATGACTAACCCAATTTAACTTAGAATCTATATTAAACCCAAGGAAATTTACAACTTCAATTTTTTCTTTTTGGATACCCAGTGAAACTGTTATGTCTTGAATTTTGTCCACATTTAAACAGAGCAAGTTTGCATTGCACCAATCCTCAATATTAAGGGTGATGCTTTCTACATCTTCTAATGGGTTTAATCTAGATTTTTTACCAACACAAACACCAAAATCATCTGCAAACAAGTAACCCTTAGCCTCTGGGCCAATAACACAAGGCAGATCATTTATATATATATATATATATATAATAAACAATATAGGGCCCCAAAATTGACCCTTGTGGTACACCATATTGAACATGTAGATAACTTGACTCTGAATCGTTAAAAGCAACTTTCTGAAACCTATCTTGTAAATAAGTTTTTATAAGTTTAATAGCACTGTTTTCTAGACCATAATGTTTCAATTTCTTTAAGAGCAAATCATGAGACACAGTATCAAATGCCTTGGACAGATTGAATAATCTGGTATGAGTACTATTTCTTGCTTCGATTGATTCTACAAAATCGGAATACAATGAAACAGCTGCTTTGACTGTTCCCATACCTAACCGATATCCAAACTGACAATCATTGAAAAGCTTATTACTTTCAAAATATGTAAGGAGCTGATTATTAAGTAATTTTTCATATACTTTAGAAATTACAGGGACTAAAGAAATTGGCCTAAAACTATTACACTCAGATTTACTAACTTTCTTATGTATAGGGACAACTTTTACTAACTTAAGAGAATCCTGAAATACATTCTGTAAGATACAGGAGTTGATAATATCAGTCAATATCCCTACCAATGACTGTCTACCTAACTTAAGCATCAATGTGTTAAAGCCATACACATCAGTACATTTGCTGGTTTTCATATTTCTCACCACCTTATCCACTTCACATTCACTTACCAACCTAAAACTAAATGAACAAGATGGTTTTGGCATGGAATTTAAATAGTATAGTGAATTCTTATTGCTACCTTTAACTGATACTGCTGTTACTAACTCAAATATTTTGTCAATGAAGAATGTATTGAACTGTTGTGGTGATGGGTTACTCTGGTAATTTATTTGCTTTCTTTTTCCATTACACTCCCTATTTATAATTTCCCACATTGCTTTACTCTTGTTGTTTGAGAAATTGATTAGG
Source organism: Stictocephala bisonia (assembly GCA_035578905.1). Lineage (NCBI taxonomy): Eukaryota > Metazoa > Arthropoda > Insecta > Hemiptera > Membracidae > Stictocephala > Stictocephala bisonia. The sequence continues at coordinate 41,912 of JAQJVL010000198.1, forward strand.
TCGTCATTTTTCTTACGCCTAGTTTCCCTAAAGATCTAAACTTCTTCTTGTACTTATTATACAATTGTTTTGCTGACTCTGTTTTGGTGCTAATCACCAATAATAAAAATATTATATTGCCTGTCACGAAGTTCCTTTAGTTGTTTAAGCTCAGCACTCTGCACTTTATTAGCTTTAGGCTTTGTTGTCTTAGGTTTTATTTCTACCAAGGAAAAAGATGAATCTATAACTGAATCCATGATATTGAAAAAGTTATCTAACTTATAATTAACATTTGAATAGTTAAATAAACAATGCCAGTCCACCTGACTGAGGATTTCTATAAAAGATAGTTGGTTCTCATCTTTCATTGACCTTACTAAGCGTTTGTCTAACTTTTTCTTATGATTACTACCGTTCATATTTGAATATTTAAATCTAAAATTTATAGGCCAGTGATCTGAAATGCATGTCTTAACAATATTAACAGAATATAAGTCAGGATATAAATTTGTAAAAATATTGTCTATACATGACCCTCCGGAAATTTCGGAGCTAGGCCTAGTTATATCATTAATACACATACTTAAATCAAAAGATATCAATAAATTTTGCAGATCCTTAACAATATTATTATCTACTAATCTAAAGTTAACATTAAAATCCCCACACAGCACTATTTTACATTTAAACTTACATAGATATTCAAGAATAGAATTTAGTTGATTGAAAAACAAATCAGAATCTTTATACTCTGTATTAGGCCTATACAACGATACAATAATTAAATCTAGTTTTACTATTAGAATTGCAGTTACTTCAATGACCATTTCTAAAGACATCCTATTAACCTTGTCAAGGGGTTTAAATTCAATTTCACTCTTTACATAAATCAAACACCCTCCTGTTTTCTAGTAGGCCTACAATAATAGTTTGCAACAGAGTAATTTTCTATTTGATAAAAATCAGCCTCATCATTTTCTAACCAAGTTTCTACAGTACAAAGAATATCAATAGTATAACAATTTACAAATTGTTCCACATCTTCCATCTTGTTTCTCAAGCATTGTACGTTCCAATGAGAAATTATTAAATTGTTAGTTTTGTCAGTTATAGAAATTGAATTAGTCATATTTTGAACACTATTTGAAAAATTCTGAGTTTTTATTATTGTTTCAGACATAAATCTACATTCATAACATAAATCTACATTGCAGCTAGTTTTACAAGGGGGAAAATTTAACTCATGATTTGTTGACCAAGGTCTAGGCTTACTCACACTAGCCTTGGCCACTCTAGTACGTTTCCCGGCACCATTATTTCATTAGACACAGTCTGTAACTTAGGCCTATTTTTAATTATATACGAAATTGTTTTAGCAAGAGCCTGTTTACCAAGGAAATTAAAATGCTGACCATGAACAGTGTGAAATTTTCTATTACAAGAATTAGTTTTAATGAGAGACACATTTTTGTACTCACGACAGATGTTTTTAAGATCAGCATTGGCATTACAAATTTCTTTATTTACCACTGAAGACTTGATGAGATCGTGGCGATGAGGAATGTTTACATAAATGACGTTTGTGTGCGGTAGCTTCTGAAGTGTAGCAGAAAGAGTACATACTGCATCATTGGCCTCATTCTTGTAAATATCATTTGCTCCACCCACAAGAACAATTGTGTCATCACTGCCGACTTCACCTACTTTCCCAGGCTGCAGACTTTCTACCTCCGGAACAATGTTTCTTAAAGATGCACTAGGTTTCACCGTAGATTCAACCTCATATCTAGGGCCTAGGAAATCACTAACTATCTTAGATAGGCCACGGCCAAAACTGTCCGAAAATATCTTGACTTTGCGTTGAGCCTTGGACTTAGGCTTAGCATTTCTTAGTTTTTGAAGATTTTCACAGTTTTTAGAATAGCTGTTTAGATAACTGTTTCCTTCATTCTCACAAACAGAGCTTAGCACTTCAAACCTATTTTCCAACTGCCGTTCATCAGAAACTTTACAAGCAGTAGGCTTAGCTTTCCTTGGTCTACAAGGAATACTCTCCCAGCCCCTATGGTTTGAGCCTAGGCCTAGGCTGTTAGTACACTCATTGGAATCTGACTTAGGCCTACTTGTTTGAGAATTTAGGCCTATCTCCAGTGATCGAATTTTCTCCCGTAGAGAAGCATTTTCCCGCTTCAACTCTTCTAAGTCATTATTTAGGATGAGAATAATTTCTTCTCGATCACTGACAATTTCGTCTGCTATCACAGCCATACCACCATCTTGATTGCACCTGGTACAGAACCAATTTTGATTAACTTGGAAATCATCCTGATTTTTTATACCTCCGCAATTATAATGCCACCACAGATCACACGAATCACATAGTACGCCGTTTTTAACAACTCGTTTTCATTTACCACATTTATCATTAACTTTAATTCTAACTATTTCAGGAGTAGTAACGCTAACGTCAACCATCTTAACAATCAGTGTTGGTATATTTTCAGTCACAGACTCCTTTTCATGTGACAAGGGAGATGGCGAGGCCTGGGTTTGAATCCCAGTAGGGGCGCAAAAAAGTGACTGGTGCAATTGCATTAGTACCGTCAGGTACAGGCCTACATGGCCCGACAAGCCTCAGGCTCGTACTTAGAGAAGAGTGTAGCAACATGACAGATTAGAACAGCGGTAGGATGCTTCCAATGAATGTTGACTGTTTAGTCAACATCACCAGTCATCGCAACAGTTTTATTCATGTTTAGCTTGTTATTCAAGTACTTGACCTTACAGTTCTTGTTTTTAATGAATTATGTCGCCATTGGGTTAGCTCCACTAGCTTACAACTAAGCCCTGGTTTTGTAATCAACCTGAAACTTTTTTAAATTTTTTGTATAAAACGTAAAACTATGGTAAGCACTAAATTCACTGATGTTTGTTATATAGCTTGTTTGCAAATGAAAACATAGTATTGTGTACACAATATAGTTAGGCTTGTTTTAATGAGAATATTGATTTTTCAATCAAACATTCAATTTTTAACTATACTTATCTCTCTTTAAAATAATAATAGTACTGGACTAACTCCAGAATTCTTAACCCTTAAAGCGCCATTTATACAATGCCTATTTTCCATTAAGCGCTAATTTATTGTAAGAAATATCAAAATTATAGTTTTAAGTAGCTCATTTTTTTTCTGTACAGGAAAATAAAAGATATGATATAATTTTGAAACTTTTATTAGCTTATTTTACCGTTTTTCTTATGTATGAATATGTAAATAAGCAAACTTTTATTTGAAAGTAAGCCTCAGGCATAGATCACTTATACAGTATGAATCAATACAAAATATTATTACTATTAATAAAATATGTATAATTGAGTATATTTTCTGATAAAGACAAGGCCTGCACATAACACATATAATAAAAAATAAGTAAATACATATAGCACTTATTTTACTTGAACAAATCATTGGTTATACAGTTTTAATTAGTATACATTTTGTCAAATTACATGTCAAGGAACAATACAAAATATTACTGTATTAGTCATTTTGTTTAATTAAATTGAAGTTATTTGTTATTAAAGGTTTAGTTTCAATAAATATTCTTAAATACATCACACAGAGATACACTATAATGGAAACTAACTGTCAACATGTTATCTAATAGAGAATTACCTAATACACAATGTATTTAGTACCTTCCATAAAATCAAAATCGGCCGGATTATTCATATTGACGCTTAAAACTAATAAATTACTAACATATATTAAACTAAAGTAATGATAAAAACAACTAAATACACAGTTTCAAGAGGTGAGGCGGTAGACAATGACAACCGCTCGGCTCGACAGTAGTTGCGCGTATATGCGCTTGTGGCGTTGGGCGGTGCAGCGGAAATGTACACTGCCAGACAAAAGCCAGTCTTGTAGTGATTGACAGGTCAACAAAAGGTTGCAAGTCGCACAATGTGTCTATCATGAGTCACCGCCCATAACCCAAACACTACCGGATTAAATTAGAAACATTGTTACGAAAATATTATTTTTGTAATTATTACGTGTATATGCGCTTACAGCATTTAGAGCAAAGTCAACATATATGCGCTTACGGCATGAAAAGGGTTAAAACTTGGCCTTTAAATTTAGTCATGTAATAATAGATTTATTAAATTACTTTTTTAAGAAAATGTTGTTTACTTCTATTTATTAGTTTTTACAAAGTGATGTTTGACCCACCCTTGCACAATCTGAGCTCCGAGGAGAAGGGAGATTTAACACATTAATATAATATTGAATGAATTTACTTTTTGAATTTTACCCAATCTTGAGGCTGTAGAAGTACTAACTCCATATTCATTAGCCACTATTCACAGTAATTCACCATTTTCAATCTGTTCTAAAGAGAAAATAATTTTTTAATAAATTCCACAAATTTTAATTTTTAACAATAGTGCTTTCGCCTGTTAAGGCATCTTCAGTTGTTTTTAAACCGGCGAAAGCGCTATTGTTAAAAATTAAAATTTGTGGAATTTATTAAAAAATGACTTTCTCTTTAGAACCAAAACAATTCCATCAAGCATATACAACAGAAAATTTTCAATCTGTTTGACAGCTTCAAGTTTATTTGTGATTGGCATGACACGTTTCCGCTTTGAAGACATTGAACACATAGAAATTAACATGTACCATATACACTGATGCACAAAAACACAAATTATGTTCACTACTGTATAGTGTTACAAGTACAATAATAAAGAGGGTATATAGATATAGAGAGTAAAAACAAACAAATATCAAATATAGTTATAAAAAGAAGTCGCCAGACATTTGACATTTGAACGTAATTCAATGCTAGACAAAGAGCATTGGCTGCCAGCACTGAGAATAAATGGCTAGTTTTATGAAATTGCAGATGCCATTACCCCATTCTTTACACTCGGGCTCATTCTTAGCATTGACAAACTTCGCCTGATCTTTTCAATTTTGGTAATCTTTTATTTTTCTGGTAAACCCATGATATGATTAAGCTTAGTTCGGTTAAAAAGAGTTTCACTTCTTTGAAATGTTCACAATTAAATCTCTTTCATTTTTATCTTTGTAAAATATTGTTTTTTTACCTACTTTATTTTGACCAAAACTTTCTTTAAATAAATCTCATAAAAACACAAACAAATTTATGTAACAAAGCATAGGTTGCCTATATTTTTAAAATGTATGGAATGGTATATATGAGGACATTTTTAAATGTAGATTAGTGCAAAATTAAATTTAATTGTAAGTTTATTAAATTTTAGTAATAACATTAACTTTAAATTACATTTTACTATTATTATGAGTCACGTTTTATTATTACACTCGATGCAGAGTCTAGATTTCCATTTATAATTCTGTCATTTTACTGCTCCTGATAAAAATGATCTCATTCCATTGTTTTCAATACCACTATTATAAATTATATAAAATAATAACAAAACATATTAGTTCCTTAGAGCAGGTCCACATTCGACTGATAAGAATAGTTGGCTTACGGCTTGGATATTGTTACCTTGATATGCCTGTCAATGATATTAGAAGTACTTTGAGTCACCCACTACTAAAGGCTAGAAGAAAGATGACTGGCGCTCTGTTTCTACTCAAGTTGATCAATCTACACATAGACTGCCCAGATCTACTGACTCTTGTTGAATTTAGGGTTCCCGGCACCACTAGATTGCAGTATATATTTTGGAGGCTGTACCCTATACAGCCATCAGCAGTATTCCTCGTCTGATGAGAATTGGAAATAAAATTACGAACAATATTGAATTTTTTGGGTCATCACACGTCATTCCGAATGTGTATTCATAGTGTTGATTACTAACGCTTGTGATGAGTAGCCTGTATCACACTAGGCTGATTCAACTATCTACTTATACTGATTAATACTGTGACCATTTGTACTTTTTAAATAATTCTGTGATTTTGTAACATGGTTAGTATCAATACTATAGTATTACTAATATTCTTAACTAACTTAAATTAACTACCAATTGATTAACTATCTATAACTTTTGCATTACTTTAATTATTATCATACCCGATGAATGTTATTTAATGTCGTATCATAAGACATCCTGTACAATATGTATAGGCTACATCACAAAAAGGTTTACCATTGAATTAAATAAATAAAATCATATACTTTCAATTTAACCTGAGCAAATAAATCATAAACAGAGCAAACATAACATACTTACACACAAAGCGTATAACAAAGTAAAACCAAATTATTTATTTGTATTCCTAAATTATAGTAAGAGTTTATTGTACTACTGTATTTCCTAATACAGTAAGAAAGTATTTATACAATATCTAGTTATTTTTCAAAGCGTTAATGCTTAACAGTAGTAAACTTATTACAAGGTGTTTTTTGATCGGCAGTATATTACTGCTGTGGTCTTTGGTCTGGCAGTAGTTTAATGCTTGGTCCTCAAAGTGTTTAGATGTAAAAACATGTGTCTTTGATTTGTTGCAATTGCTTTAAAGCTTATTTTGTTTTCTTTTAGAAATTACTATTAGGGCTTTATACACAAAACATGAAATAACAGTAGAACTAGAAGAACCCCAAAAATTCAGTAAACTTATAATAACGGAGAAATATGTTTTTTGAAGTATTTTCTGAATCCAGTTTTTGTAACTTTGCTATTATTGTAAAATGTTTATATTGTGACAGTAAACAATTTAGAATTCTTAAAAAAAAAATTGTTATCATTCTTTTATCATGGTAAATATTACTTGCCATTTTCATAATTGACAATTATTATTCTTCATGTACAAGTATTGTTAAAGATAAGTAAAGACGTGATTTGTTAATGTTATGTCAGTAGTTTTGGCATATAATGGATATGGTGGTAAAAATTGTCTTCTTTAGCATTTTTACCATCTGTTGCCTAGGAATGTTCTTCTTGTCGCAACTGTTGGATTAGTGGACAGATCTACTTGTGTGAACAGCATGTGGCCTTAGTAACACTTGGCACTGTACTCAACACATTCTATTTAAATCTTTTTGATGTAATAATTGTAATTACACTGAATTCTTCAACTAATTACTAAATTAATCATGTGTTAACGAAGGACATTTTTTATTGTTATTGGCTCTTAATATTTTTTATATAACAACCTAGTTCAGAGATATATGTATTTTTCATAACAGTAAACATGTGAATTACAAATGTCTTTCTACGCTAAACATATCATAAGATTAACTAAAATTTGTTGTATTTATTTTCAGGTGACATCAGTGACAGACTCATTAAACAATGTAACTCTACATTCTGAAGAGGATGAAGTGCCAGGTTTGACTCAGCATCGTATTACAAAGGCACAGCGACGGAGAGAGAAGAAGGCTGTTCAGTTGAAACAACGTGAACTGAGTATTGCTGAACAGGAGGTGCAAAACTTACAAGGAGTAAGAAACGTTGAAATTGAACAAATGAAAGAAATATTAAAGGAAAGGGATCTAATGGTATATGAAATCCCTTCTGACGGCAATTGGTGAGTTAATATTGTCAATTTAAAGTGTACAAAGATAGTGAGTTGGTCATATTACATCAGAAAATTAAAGCTAATCCAGTTAAATATTATTTATCATCTGTATTATCATAAATTATTGTTATCATGTTTTAAAACCATATACCATTTAATATTTCGTACCAAGAAGCAAAATAAAAAGAAGAAGTAAATAAAAAAAGTTCAATGTATTAAAAATAAGAACTAATATCTTATATATTAGTTTTATTTTATTATTACATATATCTTATATTACATATAAGAGATTTTTATCTCCCAGCGTGAATGTGGTTGTTGAATGCCAACAGTAATATTAGACATTTACTGTCATAATGAAATAATAATACTGTTCAACATTTTATCCTTAAATGTTTAATTTAATGATAATAAATCCAATCCTTTTTAACATAATACTTATAATATTTTAACAGTTAATACTTTATAAATATTATGAGGTGGCCTTAACTAAGATGGTGACTAGCCATGAAGCTGTGTTTCCTGGTGTGATCACAAAGTCTTTACCCTTTTGCCGCTGTTGATTTTCGAAGTCATGTTAAACTGTTGGTCCAATAAGCCTACGAAACAAATATAGGCTCGTCTAACTAGGTGAAAAGAATCGTTACTCTTCCCATTAAAAGCCATACATTTGCTGGTACTAGTGCTGTAATGTAGCTACTTAGAGGAAAATGTTTGGATTCATAGTAATGTCGAATTCACTTAATCTGGAACATTTGAAATTATCTCATGTATTATGGCATGCCTTTAAATTATTTATAAACTAAACACGTTGTCATTCTGATATGCTAAATCTAAAGCTATAAAATACAACACATATTATTTGATGATATAGAACATATAACTTTTACAAATACAAAAGTAAAAATAATATGTATACACGCTTCAAAGACAGCGCATTTAAAAACGAAGAAGAGATTAGCTACACACACACACACAAACACACACAGTCCTGTCATATTAAATGGACGTCTGCTCAATTATCATTACTATCATGACATTCTTGATTACTTTGAGTGAAATTTTGAGAGAGTACTGAAACTCAAGCTTCTCAATTCAGCAGGTGACATTAGACACATATCGTTTAGTGGGTGCCTTAAGTTATTGGTAGTATGAAAGGCCCCTTGTTCAGCAATTAAGTCCATTGCTTTTGCTGGTGAAAGCCCTTAGTACTCCATTATATCCTGGCTACACAAATTACTTAGTCTAGATATTTAAATAAATATAGTCTGTTGCTTCATTACCTTCTTGTCTAACTAAACAAACCATTTAAAATGACTATTGATAGGTAGCGTAGTTGGTTAAATTCTGGCTTCATAAGCTTAAGGTTCTCAGTTCGATCCCAGTCAGTCACTTTTCAACTAGTGTTGAAAAGGGTCAGCTGATAACTACCAGCTGTTAATTTGTCATTGGAATAATAATTAATGATACTCTCTAAGGAATAGTCAACTTTAGATTGTAACAATGGCTTCATTCTCCTATCTACACTCATCACACTCATTCGAAATCCATATTCGCCCATATCTCGATAAGGGGTGTCTAAAGAATAAATAAATAGCTTAACTTTGTCATTTAGTGTAGTTAACACGTTTGCTTCTAAACTTAATCCATCACCAGAATCTAAAAAAATAGTTTTTAAAATCATTACTGTATGTACACTCCTCAGAGTTTTTTTTTCGTTCTCTTTTGACTAATAGCATGATGTCATATTTTATGCTGTGGAACCGCGCTATGCGCACACTGGAAATGATTGACCTGATAGTTATTATTGTCCCTAGAGTTTATATTTTATTGTGTAATAGCCCAGTAAACTAAATATTCATATTGTACTGCTTACAATATGTACAATTATTCATATTTCTCGTTTTTATTCACATGTTTTAGTTGTAGAAAGTCACAATTTCATTCTTTTTGCCTATGACATTACATTTACAATCTGACCTGTCACTTAGATCTTCTTGAACCAATGCCAGTACTTGCCGAAATATTTTTCACAAATAACATAATTTATCAAATATAACACACTAAGCACTTATATAACATGTACAAAACATAAAATTAATAAACTAGAACAATTAAAACAATGATAAGAAAATGTATGGCTGACATTTAAAAACCAATTGTATGTTTTGGTTAGGAGTTAAAAGCATGCTCATAACAAAAATACATCTAAAAAATGCTAGACGTAGACTGCTGGATTAAAAAAAAAAAAAAATTGAGAAGTGCCGCAGCATATGGCTCTAGAATAACTTTTGTGCCATGGATCCGTAGTATCTGCACATTACATGTTATTTAGTTTATGGGAGTAAGGTGTAAAAAAACAAATGCTAATAAGTCATAGATAGTTCTTTTCTTTATTCCCGTTCTAGAAAGGGATGAAATAAAGTATTATTTTTTTATATAAAGCTCTGCGTTTATATTCTTTTTATCGGCGGAGTTAGACCTTGTATGTTGGGGGGGGCACATTAAATTTCCTGTATCCTACTTTTTCCGGGGAGTCTGGGGGACATTTTTTAAAAATTGCAGCTTAAAAACATGACATTTAGGTACCTTTTTTGAATGAAAAATACTTAAACTCAGAACATGAAATTTATGTTTATTTTTATCAAACATAAACATAATATTGGTTGTATAGCAATATAAACCAGGTATATACATATTTACTTTCTACAATAGAACGGTCTCATATTGTCAAGCAATGTAACCCTTATATTAACACATTAGCACTACAATATTAACACTCCTTTATTAATAATTAAATAAGAGGCAATTTTCTATTTCCTTTTTTTGCATATTTATCTGTTAGTTTATCCAGGTTGAGGTTTTTTACTAAATCAGATTCTGAATAAATGACAGTATTTAGTAAACTGAAAACTCCATTACTTCATTCCACTTTTTCTCCCAGGCGTTTTGACTTCTTTTTGACTCGAGCATCATAATAAGTGCTCCTGCTGCTTTCGCACATCTTGCTATGCAAGAGTCCTTCTGAAACGCTTTGCTGAGGATATTTATATCTGTTAAACACTCCAATAAAAATATTAAATATACTACAAAGTCCATGGATGTAATTGAAGCCAGTACTCCTTTGGACTAAGAAGACTTTGAATTCCATAGATCATTAGCAATCTTTTTGAGAACGGCATGAATTGCATCAAAATTTCTGTTAACAGATTGGACAGCAGTAGTCCTACACGACCACCTAGTGTCACTTAATTTGTGGATCTTATGTGGGCCTTGTACTTCTCTTGCAGTATTTTGTATTCTGCATGCATATCAGGGTTAAAAAAACTCATATAGTGACTGCATCACATTAAGGAAGAAACAACTGTAGTTATTGCTTTCACAAGAGTTTACAAGAACCAAATTAACCTTATGTGCTAAACAGTGCACATACATGGCGAGAGAATGGGTATCCCTGAAGATTTTCTGTAGCCCATTCTTTACTCTGGACATTACACTCGCGCCATCTTGTGATTGACCTATTAAAGTAGCAGTTATACCTACTTCCTTAAGGTAGTTCAAAATAATGTTTGCTAAGGACTCAGCACTACGATCTAGAGAAACAGCCTTCATTGTTAGCAATCTTTCTTTAATTTCTGATTCAAACAAATATCTTATACAAATACACAATTGTTGAACTCTGTATGACTTTGCTTCATCGACCATTAAGGCATAAAATCCAGATTCGTTTACCTCATTCACTATTGTACTTAAAACCTCTTCAGTAACAATTTCGAACATTTCGTTTTGAAAGTCATGACTTGTTAAATTGAAATATCGTTAATATTTTCCTTTCAATTTAGCATCAAATTTTGAGTATAATTCACATAACTCTAAATAATGTCCCTTGTTGCCTGACGTTTCTTTTTCATCGTATCCACAAAAAGGCATTCCTTGTTTGGCCAAAAATAACAAAAGGTCCAAAATTTGCTTAAAATATTCGCGATTTTCAGAAATAAGCTCTTTATGAGATGATGATATTTCCGAAGCAATTGTATCCTTTGGCTTTCTACAGTTATGCCACTTCGCCATGGAAAATAAGTGACTTTCACTGGACGCATGCTTTTCTAATTTTTCCCCTATCTTCTTCCAGTTACTTATGCCTTTTTCAGTTACAGATACTTCTTTATTGTTAGAAGAAAATATCCTGCAAGCGTAACAGAATACAGCATCTTTCTTTATACTGTATTCTAGCCATTCAAATTTCTTAAAATAAAATGGTGTAAATGCTCGTTTTGAATTTTTAAAGTCTGAAAGTGGATATGTAGTCGAAATTGGGCGCGATGAACCCGTCTCTATATTACCAAAGTCCAATTTTTTTGAGTAGGCTCCTTCATCATAAGAGGAAGTAACTGAATCAGTTTATTTACTTACGTCATGGCAAGGCTTTGAACAGCCTGGGGAAGCTTATATTAAACACTCAGATTCCGCTTCTTCATCGGTCTTAGACACGGTCGCTGGTTCTTTTATTTTAAAAAAGTTCTAATTTCTGTTGTTTTTTTTACTCATTTTGTTTAAACTGTAGATTCCATAGATAAACAAAACAGAAAAATGATAATACTGTAATTAATTAATATAGAAACTCATCTCATCTTAAATAACACAAACAAAAACACTTATTTTAATACATGAAGCACGAAAGCGGGGACAGAGCATGAACACTAGCTTACAACTGCTGACTGACTGGGCTGGGCAGACTGGTGCACACGTGTCTAGACGATATAGCACTCCTGTTGTGACTTGCCGAATAATTGAAACACCGCCGCCGGCCGCGCTAAACACGACTCCATTTAGTCAGCCGCGCCAATTTGTAGATGGTAGGTAGTCGAAGTCAACCCGTAATTGTATTGTATAAGTGGGATGCTAATACTCGCACTGATCTTCATTTTGGATTAATGGCATTCTAATTTATTATTATTAGTATATATAGAGTCAACATGCATTTAAGTTCATTGTTCATTTAATAACTTTTATATAAAATTATACTCCTTATAAATAAAAATTAAAATTCACGCGAAGGTTGAGGGGCATTGCCTTCCCCCGTAACTCCGCCCATGATTCTTTTAATTATGAATGGGATGCAAAGTAACTCACTCACTCCATAATAATTTGAATGGTTAAAAAAACAGCTGTAGTATTTGCTGCAGTGAGAATAGGCTGATGCAAATCTTTGTCTTTTGTTAGCCTAGAGTAAATGTGTCTTTGTTCAATGGACTTACCCTCTGAGAATATGGATAATTTCTAATCTTGCTAGTTAAACAGTTGATATTTTCTAATTTTTAATTGAATTTCAGCTTATATTGTGCCATTGAGCACCAACTTCGTGCTTTAAAGGGTTCATCTGCCCCAAATGTCACGGATCTGCGTCATATGACAAGTGAATTTCTGCGAGAAAACATGGATGACTTCTTACCATTTGTAAGTCATCCAGATACAGGTGAAATACTGACTGAAAACCAGTTTCACGATTACTGTGACCAGGTGGCCAATACGCCAGCTTGGGGAGGACAAGTAGAGGTGAGCAAGACAAAATTGACTTGTATAACTATTAATATATCTACATCTGTTTCTGAATTTTGAGAGAATGAAAGATATAGGATTCACCGAACATTATAAAAGCCCATTAACGTAAAGTTGACTTCTATTGACTCTAGTCCTTATCTTTACACCTAATTTAAATGAATACGTTTAATTTATGTTGTTTAAAGCTGTTTTTGAAAAATGCTCTTTGTGGAGAGAAGAGATTACATCCAAGCGAATTTGATAGTTAACCCTCTAAGTAATTAACTGTAAGTGATAGAAGTATAGACCGGTGCTGATCCATTTTGAAACAATCAAAATTAAGAACACCACGAAACTTGGTGAAAGGGAAGGAAATATTGTACTCAAATCGATAAAAAATGAACTGAAGGTGATCGGAGGTCTGGAACGGGATAAGGGGTGGACTTTTAAGGGTTGAACTTGGTTTTTACGATTTCCAGGGAAACTTGATATCGTATATTGAAAAAATTTAAATACAACAGTTGTGTATAATCTAATAATGTACTTTTGTCTGAAATGTTTTTTCACATAATCTCAATTATTCAGAGAAAATCGGAAAAAAACGGTTTTTTAGTTTTTAATTTTTTTCTTTCGGACAAATTTTGTTGGCTAAATTTGGGGAAATATATCTTTTCATGTTCCTAATATGCTATAATTTTTTTGTTTTAAAATATTTATTTAAAAAATTTATTTTATACAAAACCGAAAAAAGTGCCTAAACTTTAACCGAAAAATCTGAACTTAAAAGATCTTTTTTTACTAACTTGTGACCCATCATTCTTTTTGTTTATTTAAACCGTCCTTCCATCGCTCATTGTGTCTTCTTTACCCCTCTCCTTAAATGAAAGCCTATAAATCAACTCGAGACGTAGGAGAAGTATGGTGGGGGATATTTACTATCTCGCTTGCACTACCTCCTACAAACCTAGAACCATGGCTCGATCTGTAAATGTTATCTGAAAACAGATTATGGGAATTCCAAAGGTGTCTAAATGTAAGTTGATTCATAGGCTTTCAAATAACGAGAGCAGTAAAGAAGACGCAACGAGCGATGGATGGACAGTTTAAATAAACAAAAACCAACGGCCCTTGTTAAAAGCAAATAAACTTGAATATCTTTCGCCGAATCACATAAAGGAACGCCAAGATGATATATACCAACATTTGTTATATTTTGGTATAGAAAATCACATCTTAATTGGAACATAAAAAGGTATATTCTCACTGAATTTCACTAAAAACAACTCTTATTTACGAGAGAGAAAAAGAAAACTAAAAAATTGGTTTTTCCGATTTTGTTGAAAAATTTAAGTTTTTGTCATATAGAGTACAAAAGTGTTACATATTTTTATTTTATAAAACGCTTCTCTTTAATTATTTTCGATACGAGGTCAACATTCGCCGGAAATCGTGAAAAACAATTTTCACCCCCTACAATTTCAACCGTTTCACCCACTTTTCCTTTTCAAGTCTTTACCTAACCAGTTTATTTATTAATTTAACCCTACTACCGGCGGCTATATTTTCCTAAACCGGCAGGCTGTTTTTCCTCATTTCGTTAAATTGTTTTATAAAATTCGTAAAAAATAGCAAAATATAATAAACCTTGTTGTATTATATATCCTTGCACTCACAATGAACCAGGCAATCATATTAGCATGCAAATTGTGCATATAAAATATGTATGTTTTTTTTCTGACGTTTGAAATTTACAAAAATGCATTAGTAAAAATAAAAAAGGGGTGGGGGTATGCCAATAAAACTATATAATACTTATAAATTTTATATTCCAAGATAGCCAATTTGTAGCAAATGTTGTCTAGTTTTAGAAAACATAAAATATATAGAGATATGTTTATGAATAAAAAAGTTGTATAATAATATCCGTGACTACTACATAAACCTAAAATTTTGTTACCATGGAAATCATTGTAAATAAAAATTCATAAATAATTGACTATCACATCTACAGACTTATGATTAGTCTTAAAATTACCATAATGGTATTTTCTAACATAATATAAATAGTTATATGAGAATATTTACAACAAATTACAACACAATTACAACAAAAACAACACAACAAATGACTGACAGCGTCTACTTTGGAGTAATGGTGACCGGTCCCAGATGCTTCTTTCAAAGTTTCTTCTTTTTCATCACTTTGTAACATCGATGCAAAGACATCGAAACAATAATCTATGTATTAAAGTCAAGATCACTTATACAGTATGAATCAATGTAAAATATTATTACTATCAATGAAATTTGTATGAATGAGTACATTTACTTGTACATAAACTGATAAGGACAGGGCCTGCACATAACACATATAATAAAAAATAAGTAAATACAAATAGCACTTAATTACGATGTTTTTAGTAGCTTCCACAAAATCAAAAACGGCCAGATTATTTATATTGACACTTAAAACTAATAAATAACTAACATATATTAAACTAACTAAACTAATGATAGAACAACTAAATATATAGTTTCAAAGCTTTAAGGCGGCAGACAATGACAACCGCTCGGCTCGACAGTAGCTGCGCGTATATGCGCTTGTGGCGTTGGGCGGTGCAGCGGAAATGTACACTGCCAGACAAAAACCTGTCTCGTAGTGATTGACAGGCCAACAAAAGGTCAGGAGCCGCACGATGTGTCTCTCATGAGTCACCACTCATAACCCAAACGCACTACTGGATTAAATAAGAAACACTACTACTACGTTTATATGCGCTTATGGCGTTAGAGCAAAGTCAACATATGCACGTATATGTGCTTAAGACATGGTAAGGGTTAATACAGCTCAAATTTTAAAATTTCAAACCAAACAAAAACAGATTATTTTAAATTCCTCCTTAATTTTTGAAAATTATAAAGTTATTCTAAATTAAATGTCAGTACCTCTAAACTTATAAGAGCTGTACTAGATAATAATTTGTGATGAAAACAAAAGTTTTAAGCAAAATTGTATTACTTGTTGTTAACAAATATCTATGTTGTTATACCTCCTCTCCCATTGCAAATTCATTAGGACTCCAGGTTTGTTTTTGTTCAGTTTTCTTTTATTAAAAAAAATATATATATTTATATTTCTTGTAAAAATTATGTATTTATTATCCTTGTAACTATTTATATCTCATTTCAATTTATCTTTATCTGTTGTGTTTCTTTTTGAGATTTTGTTTCATTCATTAATCAATTTTTCCTAATTTAATATTTGCTGCTAGATATACTAATACAAATATGTTTGTTTAAATTAAGTATATATTACTGTCAACTCTTAATTTGCCAATTTGGCTAGAGAGTTTATTAGGAACAATGTACGTAATTGATTGAATAAAATAATTGAAAATTAAAATTAATAAATAAAATGATAGTTTTGAGAGATACAAATTGATTTGCAAACAAAAATCATAGTTTATCATGCTTATAATACCACCAGGTGTAAGTGGTAAGGTGTAAGGCTTCATTACCCAGCATAAAGCCTAGCTTTAGTCGAGCAAACTGCTAAATATCAAGGAATGAAATTCTTAGAAAAACTTCCTCTTCTAAATTTAGTAACCTTTATTTATAAACAAGTTAAGAAAAGCTAAATCTATGAAGTGTTGTAAGTTTTGCATGCTTAAAATTTAATTTCTCACTCTTTTTACAATGTTATCAATATTGGTTTTTGTACCATAAAATATTTTATGTAACAATAAAGATTTATTATTATTATAAATCAAATTCATTTAAAAATAGTGATGTTTGAAAGTCACATTTGTGAAGTCATCATTGATATCTAAAGACGTTTATCACTAGGAGGTTTTATAGATATAGGTTTATATACAAGTCATACAAAATTAAATATCTCACACATTTATAAGTCAATATGGTATACGTTACGTAATTTTCAAATGATTAATAGAATAGCCTTTGGAATAGTCATAGATGAAATGAAAAAAAAAATGCTTAATTAACATATGTTGCTACATAAAATATAAAGAAGTTAATGTTATCTTGCATTTATGAGACATGGCCGCAGCTGTTTGTTCGGATGGTACTCAACTAAATTCCAAATCATTAATATAATTATACATTAAACATGTTATAGTGCCAACTTCAGTGACAAGTTACCTTTAATTAATTAAAGTAGTTAATACATTTCTCTAACAAACAAAAGATTACCAAACAAATTTCTTAGTACAAATAACATATACCCAATAATGTACATTGTATACTAATCAGAAATTTAGTATATTGGAGAGGTAGGACATCAGCAAACTTACCTTAGAAGACAAGTTCACTAACACTAGAGTAGTAGTAACATACACAAAAGAATCACATAATCGCACGAATGTTCAGTACCACTGGCACTTTCTTCAGGTGTGTAGAGAGAAGGACTGAGATGGCTTTCACTATTGCTGGGTAGGTGGCAGAGGTGGGGGGTGTTTAGTGGTGGGAGTTGTACATCCATAGAGCAAAACTCAGGTATTGATGCAGTTTTTTTTCAATTGGTATATATAAACTTTGCTGATGGAGAAGGGGTTGAAGGGAAGTGGTCTATCTTATGTTCAGATTAGGTGGGTCACAGGATTTTGTTATCCATTGGTGTGCTAATTACATCCTTTGGAGTTGGGAACTATTGGCATGGGAAGGAAGGGAGCTGATTACTTAAGTGGTGTAACACTGATCAAAATTTTGGTTATGGAGAAGAGAATGGGCAGAGAAAGGAATTTCAGGATTTTGGACTTTGCAATCATGTCTATGGCCATTCATGCGTTTTCGAAGGGTTTCACTGGTAAGGCCGATGTATTGGGTAGGACAGTGTTGGCACTGGAGTTGATAAATTATACGTTTTGTGATCAGAAATTCAGAATCTACACTAAAATTACTAAAGAACTTACTTTATTTTCTTTGTTAATTCTTTAATGTGTGCGTGCGTAAGTCGAACATTTTCAAACATTTTGAAAAAGTCGAAAATTTTGAGAAAAGTTGTTAATTTTGAAAAAAGTAGAAAATTTCCAAAAATTCCAAAAAAGTCAAAAAATTTTTTAAAAATTTGAAATTTTGAAAAAGTAAAAAAATTCAAATACGGCGGAGTGGCCGTAGATAAGGGGCTAAGGCGCTGGCTTGCCACGCTACCGGTCGGGGTTCGATTCCCATTGTGACCATTAATAGATTTTGCCCTGCCGCTCCCGTGGTTCGGAAGTGACTGTCCCCAGGTTAAGTGTTAAGAGAGGGCTCCTTAACCCTAACTTCGCCTGGTAAAATAAGACAATCTTTAACTTTAACTTTTTATTCAATTTTAAGAGTACTATGAAACTACTTCAGCCTTTATCGGGTTCCTAAAAATTAAATTCTTTCACAGTTTACCATCTAATTTTCCACCCCTACTGTGCATACTTAGCCAACTTAACCCAATTGAATCCATTTAGTAACATTTTAAATTGTTCCCTAGAAATTTCTACTAAAATTGGACATTGAGCCAACAAATGAATGAAGTCTTCATTTACTGCCATGTTACACATAGAACAGAAATAATTTTGATTTTGAAGCCAGGTCTATAGTTAAGATATATCAATTCACCTCTACATTTAAAAATCCATATTGAATAATGTCCATATCGTTATTAAAATAAGTCCTCTCCCCCAGTTCTAAATCCAGACTTGATAAATAGAATGGTAACGCGAGTTGCGTGCTGCGATGAAGAATTTGTCTCTAGTGTCAGTTCTTATGGATTCAATGAAGGCAACTGACTCAACCACCCATCCTCTGATTCAATTAATGGCAAACATTATCTATCTCCTAACATTTGTAAGTCTTTAAACCAATATATGTTTTTCTTAACAAATTCTTGCACTACAATATTTGGTAATCTGTTCACCCTCATATCAGACACTTTGGACAAATACTTCATGTGTAGTTTAAAGTTATAGAAAAATACTTTTTCTAACCCAGTTTCTAAGTATATCATACAATTGCTAGACAAGTATAGAATACGCTTAACAAAAATGTTAACATACTTTTTACACTCTCATACTCTTTAAACCCCCAACCTTGTGCCCTGTAACACATAATAGATTGAACTACCGCATTAAAACATTACAGCTTAGTTGTTAACATTATCTATGTTTTTATGACTTTAAAATACAGTTAACTGAATTTTTTTGCCGAACCAAGCCTTTGATTGAGATTTACTTGAAATGGGCATTAATACGACTCCTAAATACTTATAACTATTCACTAATGCTATATTCTTATCATTATATCTCCAACACTCGTTTACTGCTAATTTACCTCCACTTCTAAATACCATAACTTTAGGCTTATCTAAGTTTACTTTTAAGCTCTACATTTTACAATATTTTTCAAGTTATTAATTTTGTTTATTACTGTTAAGTTTATTACTGTATTATTAAGTTTTTAATAAGTTAAACTTATTAATTATTATTATCTGTAAACCTACTGGCGAGTCTGACACTATTACAATATCGTCTGCATAAAGCATGACCTTAAGTCTAATATTACGAATTCTTACTCCGCCTTCTAAAAATTCATTTAAATCGTCCATAAATAAAGAAAACAACAGGGGGCTTAGTAAACAATCTTGTCTTACACCCTTATTTGTCGTGAATGTGTCGGATACACCCTCCTTACACCAAACCGCCGCTTTTGTTCCGTTATATAAATTCTTGATTAATTGTAAAATTGTTTAGGAAAACCCTTAGTTTGACAACCTATAAAACAAAGCACACCAATCTATCCTGTCAAAATCAGCTGAAAAATAAAAAAAAAAAAAAAAAATACAATTTACCACGCTTTTTGCCAATTTAAAATTTTTCAAATATGTGAGGCTAAATATATTGTCAACTGTAGAATAACCTTTACAAAACCCTGCTTGATATTCTGAGAGAATTTTATTATCATCCACCCACTTAGTTTATCTTTTTAAAATATCCCCAGTAAATCATTTTGCTATTGAATCCATAAAACTAATACAACAGTAATTACTCACTTTAATTCACCTCATTTCTATCACATTTTTTATGTAAAGGACAAACAATTAAACTTTTGAAACTCTCTGGAACATTATTACTATCCATAATTACGTTAAGTAGACTAAGTAACTTCTCCCACAGTCTATCAGTACCTTGTTTGTAAAACTCATATGATATCCGGTGAAACCCTGGCACCTTATTATTTTTCGCTAATTTTAAAACTTGTCTGACTTCCCTCATCTCAATAGTCTTACCTAAAACTGGATCTTCAACGAAAGGATTCAGCATACGAAATTGGTTGCTCATAAATTGGAGGATTAAGCAGTGCCCTAAAATGATCCACCCATTCACTTGCCGTTATGTTACTGCCCACATAATATATACTTGATTTAAAACCCTTAGAAAACTTCCAGAATTGTTTTACATCTTTGATAGTTTTTAGTTGTTTTAAAATATTTTCATTGTATTCTCTTTGTTTTCTTTCTAAAATATTGTTATATTCTTTATGTAATTCTAAATATAATCACTCAAACAGTCATAGATAATTGTTGAAACTGTCACAAATAATTAACACTCTTATCTCCAGGCTGGTGTGGTAGAAAAAAAGCACCAGCCGCCTCCAATATTAAAGGGTGTGTAACTTTATTAATAACATTATAAAATATGATGTGACATAACTTTAAATATTAGTATATTGGAGAGATAGGACATCAGAAAACTTACCTTAGAAGACAAGTTCACTAACACCAGAGTAGTAGTAACATACACAAAGAATCACATACAATAACTTTAAATGTGTAATTCTTGTTGTAGCTGAGGGCGCTCTCTCATGCGCTCAAATGTCGTATTGAGGTAATCCAAGCAACTGGGCCTCCGATGATCGTAGGGGAGGAGTACCCTGAAGGGAACCATCTTATTGTGACATACCACCGCCACATGTACGGCCTCGGTGAACATTACAACTCAGTCACCAAGTACATAGCTGAAGAAGAGACGTGGAATGGCCAGTCGGAAACTTCTTAGCAGTAATTTTGTTCCCAACTTTTATCGCGGATGAGAAGTGTTAGCATTGCTCTAGGCTATGTATATTACATCAATATTTGCTTTCACTGTGGCTTCAGCGCTGTTATTTTTGTTAACTTTCTGTAGGATGACCTAAGAAGAAAATACTCTAGTAAACAAATTTATATCCTTTGCAAGATAATTTTGTAAATTATCAAATGAACATTACGATCACAATTAATCTCAATAATATATATTTTTAAAACCTGTTAGTTAAAATTGGTTTATTAGATAGTTGTAATAGAAATGTTTTAATTTCAAATAATCCACATCATTTATATCATGTAAGCAGAATCACTTTAGTTTTAGTTGGATATGCCAATTTATTTGGAATTACTAGTGCTATAGATATGTTTTAATGTCTATTTTTCTTTTTTTTATCGTTTTTTCTTCGCTTTAAATAGATGAGTAGTCATTTTTTGTTATGAAGAGAGTGTTCATTACTATTTATTCTTATTTATTGGGAAGCATTGATACTCAATTTTAAATTATGAACTCTAATGAAGATGGTTATGTACAGTTATTTATTTTGGAACACTATTTTTTAACATTAATAAGAAAGTAAATCAGTTTTACTCCGTCCAATAGGAGTTTATTTTAGTAAAGCCGTTTTTGTCTAGCATTCGTAAAGTAATTTGTACCTATGTATTTCATTGGTATTTATAAATTTAGCTACTAAATTTTAAAACTTATCAGGTAAGTAGCAGATAAGAAACACGCTGATATTTTTTATTTCATATTCAATCTGCTATTTTCAAATAGGCTTAATAGATTTAATTTAGAATTTTATTTTCTAAGGAGGCAGTTTTATTTTATACTATTTTTTAATTTTTTGAAGATAACCGTGCGATAAAAATATTTTAACACTATTTATAGTATATATATTATAATTAAAAAAATATGTGTTACTTTTTTTATTCATCAGTATCAGATTATTTTTATTGTCAAAGATAAGATTGGGATTTTCTGGTCAATAAATTCCTTGGAAGTAGTTTTCAATGTTAACAAATTGTAAATTTGTTTAAAAAAACTTGTAAATTTTGTATCAGTTTATATTATTATACTTCTATTAATAACCAACTTTTCATACCCTTTCAAGACAGTCACAGAAAATGCTATTTATGTTGGGAATAAATTTAGTCTACGCTTGCCAAGTACAGTTTAGATTTGTAACTGTTTTTCAAGACAGAATAATATGTGTGTAATTAAAATCAAAAGTAGATTAACTTTGGTTAGTTTATTTCTCTTTCTTCGTTGCCGATGCATTGCTCATTGACAAACCTCCTCTTCCACGCTTGCCTCGAAGATGTCTTCCCTGACCAATCATTTTTCAGAAAAAGAAAGAAATGATGATCAATTTGATCTTCATTTCTAGGAAGTGAGGCTGATAAGTTAGTTTGCCTTGTTGGACGGGGTAGGGGATCGTCGTTTTACGGCTACCCAGGATTGCTTTTTGCTTCATCAGACCTTGTACATGTAAAATCCTTGTGTTGACATGGCTTTTCCTCTTGTTCTTTTACTTTTTGTTTTACAGTGTAGTGAATATTGCCATTTTCAGGTTAGTGTCTACCTAAAATTGGTACAACGTATAGAAACTATCTGCAAAAATCGCATATTAAATATACCCATCATGAACATAGCTCTGGGAGCAAAATTCAACAACATCCTCCATCTGATGGAAGTCACATGCTATGTTTCTGGTAAGGTTATAAACTTTTCACTCCAATTCAAACCTAGCAAATCCAACATCGGCTAGCCTATTATGTTCGTCATTGGCTTGCTTGGTGCAAGCATTACCCAATTCTAAGAAAAACGTCTCAGTTGGATAAATACGATGCCTACATAAAGCTGTCTAATGTACATGAAAAGAATTTTATATATGTTCTATATCAATAAAGTCTGGTGCGTAAACTTGCTCGAGGGAGGGAGAGGATAGTATTAATTGCATAGATATTCAATAATAGTTGCCTACAGATCTAACCTAAATTACAAATTTGAGTATGAATTTAATATATTGGTAAAACCAGATCCAAACAGGTGTGGCTTCATCACTGTAACTGTTTAGTAGGTCAGTATCTAATATAGGCATGATCTACACCTAATCCATAATCGATTCAGGCAATTTTTCAACATCACGTACTTTTACAGCATACTTAAATACTTTTCAATTGATTTATGTACATTAGACACCTTTATGTAGCTATGTAGGTATCGTATTTATATTGAAACATTTTTCTTAGAATTGAGAAATGCTTGCACCAAGCAAGCCAATGAGGAAGGTAATAGACTACCCAAAGTGTATTTGCTAGGTTTGAATTGGAATGAAAAGTTTACATGTGATTTCCATTAGATGGAGGATGTTGTTGAGTTTTGCTCCAACAGCTATGTTCAACAATGGGTATATTTAATATACAATTTTTGCTGCCAATTTCTAGACATTGTACCAATTCTAGGTAGATGCTTACCTGAAAATGTTAATATTCACTACACTGCAAGACAGAAAGTAAAAGAACAAGAGAAAAAGTCATGTCAGTTCAGGGGGTTCTAGCCTACTTGAGAATGACTGATGAGGCCAAGAAACAAACCTAGGTATGGAGTACGTTTATTCATGTAGCTTTTTTATACAGAACTTACATCAAATTCTGTTTTATAAATAGTATTTATTGGAACAGCTTTAGCGAAGAGGCTGACTTGTCACAGCTGGCTCAGGTTCACTACTTAGTGTTACCACTAAGTTTTTACTCTTATGTCGCTTGTGTTGTTCAGAAGTCATGTTAAATCATTAGTCAGTCAACTTAAAATGAGCTTGTCCAAACAGGCAAGAGAAACTGTGTCTTAATTAGGCATCCCTCCCCACTAAAAGCCATATTTAATTTATATTAACCCTTTTAGTGCCGGTCCGAAATCTAAAAGTGTGTTGAAAGAATGCCAGACATTTAACACTGGGTATGTCTAAAGAATACCAAGCAATTTTTCGCGATTTTGTAATGTTTTGGGAAAAACCTTATTACAACTTTATTTTGATAGATAGAGACCTAATTTTTTTTATATATTATGCAGAACTACATTTACTATTTAAAAACACAATAAAAATAATGATTATAATAATCTAAACTATTTATATAAAACAAAATTTGTTACTTACCAAAATTTATTTTGTAAAATTCCAAGTTTCTTGTAGAAAATCATACTTTCAAAAAATTATTTTCCCAATATCCATAGTATTGTTCAATAGACCACTTAAAAATCAACTTGTGTACAAAAATTCATAAGGTTATTTTGCAAAATGTTTACATAACATAAAATTTAAAAAATATTGCGTTTTCAATTTTTTCAACTTTAGTTCAATATTAGACCTATTCACTAAAGTTAATAAATGAAAAACCATTGGACCTATAAAATAATGTTTACTAATTGTATTTAACTGTATCTAATTGATTTGAACACATATCATAAAACTTTATTAGTAAAATATACAAAACTATTTACAATATTGCTTGGGTATATATTTCGATATATACTGTGTTATATCGAATATATCGAAATATATTTCGAACTGTGTTATCACTTACTGGAGATCGTGAACGATCCATTATTATAAAATAAAACACTAAATAACACCACTTGTTTACCACAAACTCACACCAATACTAACAAACAATTAAACACTTCACAATAACAAAGCCAACTACAGACTGTCACTCAGTCTAGTCAGCTGTTGCATTCAAGTCAAAGCCTTCTAAATCGGTGTCGTTCAGAAATACTACTATGACTGAAGTAATATATAAATATTTTCCCCTTGAAATACATTTCATTACGTTTATTTTGATATATTAAACATTGTTTTATGTTGATAAATAACGAAGATAGAATTTTTTTCCGTAACGTCCGTATATACGGACGTTGGCAATTCTCGGCGGTCTTTGCGGCGTCCGTAAAAGAGGACGTTGGCAAGTCTCGGTAGTATACTCAACGTCCGTATATAAGGACGTTGGCACTAAAGGGGTTAAACTTCTCTAGTTTCACTATCAGTTATGTAAATGATACATCAAATCGCTATGTTTTTATCTCACAAAACCCATTTAATTATCTTACTGTACAATCAGGATTCTACTTTATGAAAAATTGATGAATGAGAAGTTTAATTCTTTCAAAAGCAAATATATATTTTTATCAATAACTATATTTAATTAGCTAGTTATTATATTCTAGTCATGAATCTAATAGTAAATGCATCTACTGTATTTGTACATATAGTGCAGTTATTACTGGGGTTACTATTAACAATAATGTCCCAATCAGAAGTGATGTTGTGTGTATATGACTATTGTGTTGTGAGGCAACCAAATAAATGTTTTCTTGCATTTATGTGTTATTTTTATTCATATAAATCTGACATTGCAAAAGAATTAATACCATAGTTTGATTAAATTACAAACGAAACATTATAAAAACAATCAAATATTAAAATCAATGCAATCAGTATGGTAGTATTATGGTGATTTTGGCTTGAAACCACCCGGCAAACAATCGGCTTAATTCATTATCAGTAAGATGTTCGTCAAGAATGGGGCGAATGAGTATAGTCATTGTTACTAACTAAGGTCGACTGTTGCTCAAAAAGAGCTATTTATTAATAGCCCAATAGCCAGGGCAACTAAGGGACTTACAGCTTTACATGGAATCCGAACCACATAGTGGTGGTCTGATTTTTAGCTAATTGATAAGCCTGACAGTTCTCTTCCCCACACAACATCTCAACCTTGACTACCATCCAACATGGACAGTCCAGACTTCTATAGTAGTGTCCACGTTGATGGCAACCAGTGAGCGGATGCAATATTGGTATTAAGAGGACCAAGCATAGAACCTATCACTTACTATCTCCTCAATCAACACTTTGTCCTAGTCAAATAACAACAGCTGTTGGTGCTTGAACTTGAAGGTCTGCTCATTTCCACAATTGGATTCAAAGGTTATTTGTTAGTTTAAGTCAGCTTGACACTGATAATTTTTTTAGAATAGTTAAAATATTTTGAGAGTTAAAATTAGCTGCGCTTTTCAAATTATAGTCTTAGGTTTCTGTTTTTTTCTTAAATGTCATTTTGGAGGATTTAGTTAATGGACAACCTTTTGTGCATTTTCATGTAGTATCTTAAAATGAAGAGCTAATAACAAACCCCACTAAACTAAGAAACATCTAAAGACATCAATTGGGATGGGATAAATTTTAATATATGTCGTAAATTTAGTTTCAATAGTCCATGGGAAATAGCTTAAGTAGATCGTCCTCTCCTTAGAAAAAATACATGCATATGTATCTCTTAATATGTATATGAAAAGTAAAATGGGTAAATGCTGCAAAACAATTTTCTGTGGTAAGACTATGTACAGTTTCCATATAATTAACTTTTGTAGATAAACAAAAGTATGATTTGTATATCATGTTTTCATTGCTGAAGACTTTTAGTTAGAAATGGACCTCCAAAATCAGCACCTATGTGTAAAAAGGGACGATTTCTCTGTAGTCTCGCAGCTGGGAGAAGTGCCATCTGAGGCTGAAAATTTGAAGCCTTGAATTTAGCACATCTAAGACAAAGTCTTAATCGTTTGTGAGAAGATAAAATTCTTCTCATTAGTATTGACTGTAATGTCCTTAGTCCAACAAGAAGGTACATTTTATGGTAGTGGTTAACTAGAAGAGTAGATAAATGAGCTTCCTTTGGTAATAAAATAGGGCGTTTCTTTTCAAATTCTTTTCACAAGTTTGAAAAATTCAAGTGACCTCCAACATGTAGTATACCTTCTCTGTCGGTAAAAACGTCCAATTTAGCAAACGGCTCATTAAGGAAAGTTGCGCTCTGCACCTTTTAAATAAAATCTCAAAAATAATACTGCTGAGTTAATTTGATCATAACATATAAAAGAGCAAATCTCAATTCATCATCTATTAAGGGTAATGTCATTCTTGTATTTTTTTCTTAAAAAGTTGTTTGTGAAACGGAAGCAACAAGCATTACTCTTTTTAGACGCTCCAAATCTGAAAAGCATTTTATGAGGCTCAATTCTGATGATGGAGCAGTGATGTTGTTCGCATTTCAGGAATACTTGAAGGTACTTCAATGTAATCTTGTTTAGACCAATTTGGTTTTTCTAATAAAAGCCACTCTGGCCCTGACCACCATAAAGAATGGTTATGGAGATCATGTGGAGTTAAATCTCTAGAAGCGCAATCAGCTGGGTTTGAAGTGCTCGGAACATGATACCTGGATGAACTAAAGAATCCAACAAAGAAGAAAACTGGAGGGATAGGCGAAAATGGAGAAGGCTGTGTAGGACAACCTGTGAAAACAAACGTCAATGCATGGTGATGAAATATAATCCAAAAATAATGCACTCAATTATCCCAAAATCTCTGGACCACAGCATTTGTTAAAGTTTGGAGGGTTTTTACCTTTTGAATCCCACTATGAAAGGTTTTCTTGAAATTCTATTACCAAAGTGTAGAAACAGCTCCTCAACATTTCCTTTTTCCATAATAATAACATTGGCATTAATTTAATTTAAATTGTATAGTACACTTCACAATGAACTCTAAATTCAAATGTTGTATCAATTTTACTTTATACTTCTCATCATAACTAAATGTTATTCTCTTCTACTATACTTGAAATTACTTTAGCATTTACTATTTCCTCCTCTCTAGGTCACTAACTCCAAATCTGCATGTGGCAGTTTTTAACATATCATGAATATTTTGGGTGAATTATTATTTAGATGATAGATTTAAAGTAAAAACCATATCTAGCATTCAAGATTGTTGACAAATTATGTTTGTCTCTATTTTGTTAGATTGACAATGTAACATTAGATATATTACAAGAATAATATAGCAATAATAGTAGAATAAGTATTAAGTTAATTTTAATTGGCTGATTATAGAAAAGAAGAAACCTATTACAATGAAGGATTTTATTACAAATCGTAATTCATTATAGTATACATTAAATTATCTAGAAATTAGCATAATCCAACTCTCTGCTGAGAGCAACTGAGACAGTGAGTAAGGATTTCTGAGGCTCCCATTCGGCGTTGGAGGCCTCGGGGTCAGCGGGATGTGGTAGCGGCAAGCTCAGTCGATACAAGGGGGATCTCAGATCCAGGTGAGTCTTGGTCACATTCAAATCAATGACCTCTTTCTTCTCCCCCTCTAGGTGTAATTCTATTACCATTATTTCGCAGCTTGATGTTGCAGGTGTTTTTCGACCTAGCTAATAAGCATATTGTATAGTATATTGTATTCACTATATTTATTATTTAAAAGCAATAAAATTGTTCTTTTAATTACATAATAGTTCATTAATTTATTTCATGAACATATATTTATGACGTGAACTTATATTCTCTACCATTATCATCTCACAAGTCTTGAACTGCCCAAATATTCAAGAATATTAAAAAAAATTTATTTATTCTTAAGACGCTGATCCTCAAGATATGGGTGAATATGGATTTTAAATGAGTGTAGATAAGCAAATGTAGTCATTGTTACAAATTAAGGCTGACTGTTCCTTAGAAAGTGTAATTAATTAATAGCCCAATGACAAATGAACAAAAATAACTAAATTAAAAAAAATTAATACTATAACTTATTTTTGTAGTCAACCACTATTGGGTATTGGCATATAAGTGAAATCTAGTGTGCTGGAGGATTCGAACCTTGGAAATCGCCCTTCGCCGTCTGATGCCTTAACTGCTGAGCCACCACTCTGGCATACACATGTATTTCTTTTGTATGCTAAGTTTGTTCTAGGTTAGTGTAAACTGCGATTTCCAGGTGTGTTCATTTCTTAAAATGTTCAATCCCTGGGGGGAGATTCCACCCCTCGCTTTTGTCTCAATTGACCCACCCTGCCTAAAACTTCTTCTGCTTGTATAGTTAGTTATTAACGTTGTGACAGTATTGTTACAATAAGGGTAGTAGCTGCTCTCTAGTGTTAATTCTCCTTTAATAACCTCTTGATATCACCACATTATATCCAGTGGCAGCCATTTCTTTACTTACCATTACTATTTTAGATCTCCAAAGTATGAGCGATAGGTTCTATTCTTGGTCCTCTTAATACTGACACAGTTTCCGCTTGATGCTTGCCAACGATGTGGACGCTACTAGAGAAGTCTGGCGTATCTGTCTTGGGTGGTAATCAGAGTTTGAATGTTGTTTAGGAAGAGATCTTAGTATCAGGCTTGTTAGTTAGCTGAAAATCAGATGGATACTACTTAGTTCGGAGTCCACATAAAGCTTTAGGTCCTTCAGTTGCTAATTAATAAATAGCCCTTTCTAAGGAAAAGTTGACCTTAGCAACAATGACTACTCGTTCATCACACTCATTGGCTCCTAATATTAGCCCATATCTCTACCATCGACGTTGTGTTAATGATAAATAATAATAATTATGGAGTCATTTTTGGTTAATTTGTGTTCGTCTTAAGAGGAGGTAAAATTATCAGTACAACTACTGTTATGCTGCATTAAATAGACATTTCGTTTCTTTTATTGTAACATAATTTAAAAGTCTCATAGTTGTTGAACAATCAGAAATATAATGGTAAATAAAGACCTACTAGTGGAACAGTGTTAACTATATGATAGATGGGGCACATGAGGACCAATCTCACCTGTAGATAGAGATCTTCTGACGTAACAGCCTGACGATACTTGATGTCAAAGTTAGGGCGCTGACGAGGATCATACGATGCATCATCACAGAAAGGTACACTCTGAACTTCATTGATATCCCAAATTGCTTTTTCATCCAGTTTCTTATGGGAACGTTCGTAGTGTTCATATTCATCTGAAGGAACATTTATCTTGACTCTGCTTTTAGTTTTTACATCTCCAGGCCCTGAAATTGAGTGTTCACCACTAACAGATCTATTCACAGCCTCTAATATTTAAAAACAAATAATTATAGGTTAGTTTAAAGGGCACTAGGCCAGGAATTAGATTATTGGAGAGATTCCAATTACATTGTTTAGCATGATATTAATTTTGTAAGGAAAGGCCTCATTTGATAAAAAATTAAATTATTGGAATTGTGAAGTTTATTTTCAAATATTATCTATTCATTTTACTGCCTTTTAAATAGTTACTGTCTTTTAAATAATTAGTATATTGGAGAGATAGGACATTAGCAATCATACCTTAGAAGACAAGTTCACTAACACCAGAGTAGTAGTAACATACACAAAAGAAATACATAATCACACGAATTTTCAGTACCACTGGCACTTTCTTCAAGTGAGTAGAGAGACTGAGATGGCTTCCACTATTGCTGGGTAGGTGGCAGTGGTGGGGTTTGTTTAGTGATGGGAGTTGTACATCCATAGAGCAACACTCAGGTATTGATGCAGTTTTATTTCAGTTGGTATGTATATTGGTGTGCTAATCATATGCTTCGGAGTTGGGAACTATTGGCATGGGAAGGAAGGGAGCTGATTACTTTAGTGGTGTAACACTGTGTGATTATGTGTTTCTTTTGTGTATGTTACTACTACTCTGGTGTTAGTGAACTTGTCTTCTAAGGTAAGTTTGCCGATGTCCTATCTCTCCAATATACTAAAAACAAATAATTATTATGAAAATAAGGAAATGCTGTACGTTTTTATTAGTATGAGAGTAAGAAGCAATTTTTCGCTTGTGCTTTAAGAGTTTGTGTTTTCATTTTAAAAGTTTTAATCTGCAATAGTACTTCATATAATTTTAAAGCAACCGTTTTACTTTATATTTTACTTTTTTCAGAAACTGATCATAACTATAAACTTATCAAATTATCTAAGCTTCGTATTTTTCCGATAATAAAAGCTCTAAATTTTAGTTATGGTAGGAGTAATTTCTGCAATTCGTTGTTGTTTTACTTAGAGTCTTGCTTGCTTGCTTATCTTAAAGTAGAAAGTTATATTACTTTATTGATTCACATTATAAGAAAAATACTTTTTATTCAAAGACACAAAAGGTGTATGGAACATTGTCCACATAGTTATATTTTAAAATGCCTAATCAGATACAATTAACTATACTTAATTATCAGTGATTATGAATAAATTATAGTGAATGGAAGTCTCAGATATAAATCAAATGAAAGTACCTAATTTAGATGATTTTTGAAGATCGTCATCATCGCTATTCGAAGAATCTTCCTCTCCCATCTTAAGCAAATCGGCAAGGTTTTTTATATCTTGACAGTTAAAATCCATAATTTGCTCTGTTCTAAATTTGTAAGCAACAATAATAACTAACTATGATTATAAGTGTTTGTGCTATTCTCATATGACTAGAGCTTGAAGTAAATTGATTGGTCACTATGGTAACAGTCAAACCTTTTCACCTGTAAGTGTGATTGGCTGTACCTAAATATTCTGTTCTTTATGAATATTCACAATCAGCAGCTGTTTTTTTTAGAGTTTTTTTTAGAGTTGTTCCACCAATATATTAAATATTTATCATTGAATGCTGGATGAATATTGATATACAGATATCCTAAATTTATTTGTCATATTTCTTACAGACTAGTTTAAATGAATAAAGTTTTTCAATAATGTTTATTCATTAAGATTTAAATAAGAATTTTTAAGTTTTAGGACATTCAACAATTCCTATGAAAAACTAATTAAACATAATATATTTTGTGCAATTGTTCTTGTTTTAAGATTTGACCTTAATTTGTAACAATGTCTAGATTCGCTCATATAAACTCATTAAAAATCCATATTCACCCATATCTTGATGATCAGCGTCTCAAGAATAAATAAATTTATATTAATTTTAACATCCTCCAATTGATTTAATCTAATCACTTAAAAGTATCAAGCCATACATTTTTTAAATATGGACAGTAAATTGTAGTTTTACTAAACAAATGGTAAAAACATTCCGAAAAAACTGTTGTTAGCATTTAAATCAAAACAAGAACCTTCTATTCCACTTTTCTGAAGATTTAAAATACTACCCTTGCAGTATATATTTATTTTTTAAATTCTAAAAATGTTTTACATTCGAAGTGGTAACATTAATACGAACACATTTAGCTATTAAAAACTAGAGCCACTTCGTTAGGGCTATTTATAAGACCAAAAGTAAATAAAATTATTTTTAGGAAATCATTTTTATTTTTAGGACCTAAAGTGTTTAACTTGTTACCTGTAAAAATAAAAAATAGTAAAAGTTTCAACATATTTCATTGTAAACTGAAGGTTTGGCTTCTACAACAAAATCACCTAGACCAAATCTTAAGCGTTTTACAATAGTGGTTATTTTAATTTCAATATCACATTGTTTTAGATGTATAAATATGATAGTTTAAGTAAATTCTTATGTAGATTATTTTATTTGAAAGGCACTGTTTTATTCTTTTGTTGTACAGTACTTGTGTGTATGTATGTATATTGTCTCTTAATAAATTTTGTTGTAATTTTGGTTTTAAAGAAATTTTAGTTTTTATTATTATTTTGGCATAGTCTAGAAGAGCAAAAATTTTCCAAACATTCAAAGAGTATAATTTTATTAGTAATACAGTGAATTTTTATTTTCTCAAGATAGATAACGATAACTAATCAGTAATTGTTACTATAGAAAAGGAATGTTTCGATCAGCACGCTGCAGCGAGCCGAGCCGCTTAATTATTATATCTGTTGTTGTTTTTTTTTTTTTTTACTGGCTGTTCAATGTTATTATAAAGTTGATATAATCTGAGCTGTCATCACTTATCAGGAAACGGATGACAGTAATTCCTAGAGAAATACATGTATTTTGTTTCTGTTAAAATTGGTGGAATAAATACATTCTTATTCTTGTCTCAAAAAATGCTGAACGGCAGATGAAACTTCAGGTTGGTTTTGCTCATCCAACAGATACACTGCAAAACTAAGGACATAATACAAATGTATAGTTAAATTGCACTCAATCATGGTTTATATCGTAAATTAAAAAAACAAATGGGAAAGAGTTAATTAAGGAAGTTTGTTTTGTGGATAAACTGTAGGACCTAAGACCAAGGTCAGCCAGAGCTTGAGGGACCATAACTGAGAAATTTTAGAGACCTACCAGTCTACAATGAGTTAGGTACATACAGTATGCCCCACACTGAAAAAGTTTAATTATTAAGTAATTTGTGAATATCATTTGTAGTTTGTCTAAAAAAGTTAAAACGGTTTGTTACAGATTTTTAATGTTCTATTGTTTAGATTTTCGAAGTTCAAATAATTTCTTAATTATTAATAACGCAAAAACAGGCATAGTTACAAGTGACTTTCCTATTAGTTTCTAAAACAAGTACTAATCAATTTTGGAGGGAGGCTTATACATGGTGAATTATGCAAAAACAAATTCATAAATGTTGATTATTAGTAGTATTTGCAAGTGTAAGTCAAAGTAAACTTAAAACAAGAATTAATCCCTCATAGAGGAATCCAATTGTGATAGCGTCTTTGAAGAACTCAACTTCAGAGGGGCTTCACTGCCTATGATTGTAATTTATTTATTTATTTTATTTTTATTTTTATTTTTTTATTTATTTATTAAGTAGGTAAAAGGAAAACATGCTCTAACAATTGAAGTACTGGGAAAAGGATATAATTATTGGCCAATCAATATGTATAAGTTATTTAGAAATTATGCATCAGCTTATAAGAAATTGAATTGAATATGATTTTATTGGCATTGCACTTCCTCCATATGAAATTCTTTTATCTATTTAAAAGGGGTTTATATGCAACGTTTTACAAGCCCCGCTCGGCCCTACGGGTCTGCCACATCAACCTCCGTTCCTTCCGCAGACGCTCTGGCCTCACAGACGTCATAACCGACTACCAACCAGACTTCTTCACTTTTAACAAAATATACCTTGCCCCTACTTCCGTTGCATATCTCCCCCCCCCCCACTCCTTCATCAGGAGAGACCATGCCCGGAGGAGTGGCGGGTTGGCCATAGCCTTTCGCGACTGTCTGGATGTTGTCCAGGTCCTACTCCCCAACGACCCTAGATTTGCCCTCTTGGACAGGATAAATCTCTCCAACCAACCCACCATCCACCTTGTGACCCTCTATAGATCGACCCCTTTCCTACCAGAACACGCTGACCTCCTGGCACAGCTCAGACAGTCCCATGACGACCTCATTGTTTCAGCAGACCTGAACTGCCATCATACGACCTTAGGCGACAGACTCACTACACGAGAAGGTAGAAACCTAGTCACTCTCATCAACGCCACTGGCCTCTGCCACTTTCCCGCCCACGAGGCGGAGTACCCTTCATCTCCAAAGAAGCTTCTGATGTCCCTGTCCATTGCCCCTAAGGTTCTCTATGTCTTCACAAGCTACTACATTGGCCCAGATCATATACCCTCTTCTTCGATCTCAGGATCAGACACGTCTCTTATTCCCAGGAAGTTCACCCTCCCCCGAAGGCCATCACGGACTACAAGAACGCAGATCGAGCAGCGTTCACCCAATCAATCGATACAGACATACGTAACCTGGCCATCACGCCTCCTCAATCCCATGACCAGATTGACGCCCTGGCTAACTCCCTAACTGACACCATCATCAGGGCCAAAGGGATTTCTGTCCTCACCAAGTTGGTCACACACACACACACCCTGTACTGCTTTCCTCCTGATATCATTTCCCTCATCAAGCAGAAGAGGCGGGTCAGGCGCCTATTTCTCAGAGATCCAGCATCCGCGGCTTTTTGTCATGGATCTTATAGGGTGCTCGTTCAGAGGGTCAAGACCTCGGTCGCGGTCTTCAAGAGAGACAGACTCTGTAAGATTTGTGACAGTGCAGATCAGGACTTCCTCTCCGCCCCACGGAACTTCTGGCGTCTGGTCAAGTCCCACAACACCCCCTTTAATCAACCAGGCCCACTGACCGTGAATGGTACTCCAGTGGCAGACCCTGGAGGAACAGCTGAGGCTTTCCGCGCTTCTTTATCCGCCATCCACTCAGTACCCCACCTTCCCCAACGGTTCCTTGTTAACCAGAAAACTCCGATCACCCTTCAAGGCAACAGATTTCCACTGACTAAGACCTGCAAGTACGTGGGAGTCACCCTAGATTCCCAGCTCTCCTTCATACCCCACTTCTGTAACGCCAAAAAGACCACCACAGCCCGATTTAAAGCCCTCCGTTTCTCAAACAGACACCAGGGGTGCTCTGCCAGAACTCTCACCTCTCTCTACACCGCCATCATCCGCCCTATACTCACGTATGCCCATCCAGTCCTCACCACCATTCCCCATGACCACCTTTCCAACTTTGAAAAAAAACCGAGCGATGCGCTATACGCTTAGCCTAGCATCTGGACCCCGATCACAGCTCCCAAGACCTTTACTCTCTGTTCCATATCCCCACCTTGCGTAAGTTCCTCAATCACCTCAACCAGACTTACCTTGCCAAAGCCACTAATTCCCCCATACTGGCAGAGTACTTCACCGAACTCTACACCAGTAGCCAATACTTCACCATTCACCACCTGATTCACGGCCGTTTTTGATCCCCCTTCAACCACTAGCCACCCTCACACGACTCACTACGGTACTTACGCTACACTGACAAAGTCCCCTCTTACTAATTCCCAAACACTTAGACACTTCATATTAAAAGTATGTCAAGCAAGACGTCCCTTTTCTTCTGTGTTCACACGGCACCGTCTTTTCCTACATTTTAGCTGAGCTCAGTTTGGTCAACTTTTAGGTTATGTTAGAATGGAAGAAGCGCTTTTATTATTCTCAACTATTTTGACTCTCGTTATTGTTTTTTATTACGGTCCCTATAGTCCATGTTTTTTATTTGCTACGAACAAGAAAACGCTTGTACAGCTCAATAAAATATGTAAGAAATTATCAAGTACACTGCCGTAGGTCTGATGACATACATTTGCGGGATACTTTTGTTTAATAAAGGAAACAGGAAACTAAATAGCTTTGCTTTTTAAATCGAAAATCTTTCAATCTTAGCAACCTTAAAAAAAAAGAAATAGAAAAACCTAATAGAATAGGACAGGAAAGTTAGTACAGTATAGCGATTCCTATTTCCGGCCATATGACAAACAAGAAAAAGTGTTCACACCCACCATCTTATCGTTGCAGTTTTCACAAAACAATGCTCGCCTCGTCAGTGTTCATACCCGTCTTTCGTTTTCATTCCGTTTCGACAAAAAGTACCTTTTGCTGTATACACGCTACGTTTTAGCTGATATGATTTGTCCTTGGCAACTAAACGTACAATAAGACGTTACGTATAAACCCCCCATAATAAATCATTTCCTCTTAACATCATTACATAGTTTTAAGAACTTTCAGTTCATATATAAGATTTCATGTCTTTGCTTATTTTTCTTTATTATATTCAGCTTAATGTATCTAACTGTACAGCTAAATTTCTGATTTTAATATCATTCATTCCTGAATTAATTTCGTTAAATGTCCAGACTAGGTTAAAGGATTTTTTTAATTTGAATTTTTTTACGGATAATATAGTTTCATAATAGAAGTTTCATTTATATATATATATATATATATATATATATATATATATATATATATATATATATATATAAATTTTACAGAGTTATATCATAGACCTTATATTATACCTATAGAAGGTATAATAGAAGGTCTATGGTTATACTGTATCAAACGATACAGTGTCAGCAACAAAAAGACCAGTAAAATATTTAACTAAAGAATCAGTCAGCTGATTGTACAGAGCCTACTTTTCCAAGTAATGTTTATTTCAGAAAAATATGTTGATTTAATGCACAGCTGACTTAGTTAGTACTATTATTACAGATGCTGGGTCAACAGCTGATTAGTTTTCAAGTTTAAACCTGTTCTGTTGTTCTGTATCTGATAACTAATGGGCAGTGTGGAAGTGAAGAAGTATTGTGATGTGGAATCCAAGTCAAACTCAAAACAACTTATAGTTATATTTGTAATTTTTAGTTCCTTTTTATCAAGACTTTCAAACTGTAATATTTTGAGTGATAGAGCTTTATGCTTTTTTTGAATTAATAACTTTAGATATTCCAAGTATAAATTTAAAAAAAATTACAAATGAAACCACTCCATAGAAGTAAGTTCTTAGCTTTTTAATTTCATTTATTCATTCATAACTCATAAAGAAAATTTCTCTTAACTTAATTTTAAAACAATACTTTACCATTGAATTTTTATGTATTTTCTTTTTAGTTAATTAAGACCACAAAGTATTGAATTTTCCACTTTTGTAAAGCCCAGCCAAGCTAGACAGGTGACTTCCTATAGAGGCAAAAATAATCAAAACTATTAGCAATTATGCACAACCCTTCTAAACTACAAATCTTCCTTTAAAAATATGGTAAGAACTTAAATTAGTTTTAAATGGTATTTTATTATTATCTGTAAAAACAATATTTACTGAAATACTTCAGTAAATGGGATGTCTTGTTTTTTATCAGATTTACAGTCAACATTATCATAAAAATTTAACCTTTAGACACTTTTAGGCATTAGAATGTTCGCTACAACCAAAAAAAAAAATCTGTATGCATCCCACCGCGGCTAATTTGCGGCGTATCCATCCATAGACTGCCGCCGCACATATGCGGCACTTGGGGTCATCACCATAGACTGCCGCCGGAAAATTGCAGCGTTGTACCTGTGTTTTAAGTAATATATTGTTATTCGACGGTATATTTTAGAAGCCTGATTCATTTATTGTGGGCTACGGGTAAGCTTGTCGCATCTTTGAGGCTCTTGGTCTGTGAGTGGACCAACTTATGACGTCACAAAACACTCTAAGACGTAACGTCGTTTTGTAGTTTGTGAAGTGCGGAAATGATTGGAAATAGAAGACAAAATTATGTAACTGGTAGTGGAAAACTATACAGGTAAAGACCTACTTTTTACAGTGTAGACTGAGTGCCGCATATTTTCGGCATTCATGAAAATGAATAAAAACTAAAAACGAAGTGAAATGATTTTTTTAGTAGGTAAGTATTGGATATATATTGAACTATTTTGACCCATATTATCAAACTTGGGCTATAACGATGGTCATGTTCGTTATGCTTGGTCTGTAAGTAGGCTATCTTCTTAGATGCATGGGCTGTGGTAATGATCGCCTCCATAAATAAACAAACACTTACAAACACTCAATACCAATGTTCGTGTATGGGCGGGCGGGTGGGTCAATACTTATGTTCGCGTATGGGCAGTAGGGTGGGTCAATACTAATGTTCACGTATTGGTGGGTGGGTGGGTCAATACCAATGTTCGTGTATGGGTGGGCGGGTGGGTCAATACTAATGTATGCGTATGGGCGGGTGGTTCGGTCAATACTAATGATCGCGTATGGGTGGGCGGGTGGGTCGATAATAATGTTCGCGTATGGGTGGGCAGGTGGTTCAATACCAATGTTCGTGTATGGGTGGGCGTGTGGACCAATACCAATGTTCGCGTATGGGCGGGCGGAGCGGCATATTTGGAGCGGTTGGTAGCAAATGTATCAGACTAGCAATAAGAATTGACAGTAAGAGATGAAGAAGTTTGTTAGCCTATGTAAATATTTTCAAATTTTTTAAAAACTCAAACCAAACTATAGATAACTGTAATAGTATCATGAAGTAATCAACCACATAACTTCAGTAATTTAATTACGAAGTTCACAGTTATCAGTGTACATTATCAACCTGAACCAACTGCTATCTACTGGCACTAAAAGAAAACTATATCCATTTACTCAGAGAAACCACTGAGGATGCCACATCTCAGTATGGGTGAAACGTCTGGCAATCTTGTAAATATTGTAGATAGTACCTCAACGCGGTTGTCACTGGAAAATGTAGATTCTAATTATGACACCAGCCGCTTAAGCCTAAGTTATAAGATTATATCCATTTACCGACCATTTGATAGTAAGTTAGCTGTTACAAAATTGTCTATTCCCCACTTAATAAAGTATAGATTATTAATAATAGTTTACATTTAGTGGGAACCGTTCTACCCATTACAACAACACAAACTTATAATCTATAAACAGTTTACAACTTAAGAAATACAAAATATTAATATATACTAAATTAAACAAATATTTAACAACATTAAATTACAAAACAAATCAAGGCCAAAATAACAAGAAGTCTTTTGATTGTCTATTAGGATTAATGTGACATTACAAATAATAAGGAAAGAGGAAAGGCATAAATTGAAGTTGGCCAGTCATGCGGGGAAGAGAAAGCAGTCTGAATATTTCTGCAGAATGAATGTGTCCTAAG
This sequence comes from Stictocephala bisonia, assembly GCA_035578905.1. Classification (NCBI taxonomy): domain Eukaryota; kingdom Metazoa; phylum Arthropoda; class Insecta; order Hemiptera; family Membracidae; genus Stictocephala; species Stictocephala bisonia. The sequence continues at coordinate 81,361 of JAQJVL010000198.1, forward strand.
CATATGAATCAGTTTATGTCTAGCCATCTACTCAGTTACACTTCTTACTGTATTTTCAGGTATAATATGCAACTCTTTGATTTTAGGGTGGTGATCAATGGATCGTATGGGTTTAGGACGAAGGGAGGAACGATTGAGCGAGTCGTGTAGGTTCAAGGTGGATGGGAGGGTCACTCAGTCGATCATGTGGGTTCAGGACGAGTGGAGGAGCGATTGAGTGAGTCTTGTGGGTTGAGGGTAGGTGAGAGGGTCATTAAGTGGATCGTGTGAATTAAGGACGAGAGGAGGAGCGATTGGGCGAGTTTTGTAGGTTAAGGGTAGGTCAGAGGGTCATTCAGACGATCGTGTGGGTTCAGGACGAGTGGAGGAGCGATTGAGCGAGTCGTGTAGGTTCAGGTTGGGTGATAGGGTCATTCAGTGGATCATGTGGATTCAGGGCGAGTGGAAGAGCGATTGAGTGAGTCGTGTAGGCTCAGGGAGGATGGGAGGTTCATTCAGTGGATCGTGTGGGTTCAGGACGATTAGAAGAACGATTGAGCGAGTCTTGTGAGTTGAGGGCGGGTAGGAGTGTTATTCAGTGGTTCGTGTGGGTTCAGGGTGGAGGTGTTCTTCTACATTCTTTAGGAGACTCACTAGTGCTTTCTAAGAATGTTTAAGATAATGTAAAATAGGTTTTTTAACAGTTCATACCTATTTCTTTTTCATAGAGTAGATGAGAGAGTGCAGCTTAAGGTAAAATCTGTTGGAATATCCTGTTTCATTAAACACTTTATACAGGTCCCTAGACTTCCTACTCCAGTCTAGTACTTACCCCTTTTTATGTCCTCTTAGTATAAGCTTTACCAGTAAACAGAACAACGATGACTCAAGGACTGATTATTATTGTTTTTAATAATGGAGGAATGTACCTGATGCTTTGTTCAAGTTTAACTGAAAAAACCTTCCGTTCGCTTTATTAACATTCCATCTAGGAACCCTTCGATCAAGATTGCTCTTAAATCTTTCAAAATGGGAAGACTTGGAATATTTTTTGCCTCTTTGCGTCTTATATCCGGAGGGGATTGAAAGTCATGGTAGAGGGGAGAGGGGTTGCAATGAGGTAAGAATACAGTGAATACCGATTAAAAAAAAAAACATTTTTCATAAATAGGACTAAGAAATTAAGTACATAAGCAGTGCCGGATCAGTTTTATTTTTAAGATATTTACACAGAAACCATATTTAATTAATTGACATCTCTATTACTTAATACCTAAGACTATTAAGAGAAGCGTTTTGCTACTCAATCTTCCTTCTTGCGTGGTTTTCTTAAAACTAATAAGTCAAATATATCTACAATATGATTATTACAGATTTGGCTGAACTCTCATGTCAGTACATGAGTCAAAACTGGTTGTAGTAAATTTTTAATCAGTATGTAGAACTTAAGTTTACTACTTGTCTTTTTATTACTACCATAAAATAAATGTATGAATATACGTGATCAGTAATGATGTTTCTCTACTGTTCGTGAGATGTCAAATTTCAGTTATAAGAGTTAAGCTCTGTACAAATAGTTAAGGCTAAACTTAGTAATGGCGTATTAAAATATCACACTGCATATAAACTGTTATAATTGGTACAGATTTAATGATCTTAAATTTCTATATTCCTATTTTACTTAGTTGAGGGATTCATATGGCCCTAAAGGGTTTAAACTTTTAAATGTTATCATCAATAATGACATTTTATTATGAAAATATTAGTTTCTACAGTTTTTTACATGATAATGTCTTATAAACAATAGTTTCATGATTAGTATATTATATGTTGGTAGAAGTACAACTGAATATCAATACAAGGAATTCTTTTGTAAATCTATGGTTTGAGAATGGTTTAATAAAATCCATTACCGTAACATTTGTCCAGTGTAATTGTAATACATTTCTGTTATGTTAAACTTGTATCGTTATAAATAATTTCAGATGGAAAACAGGTGTCTCAGGAATTGTTATTGTTTATGTGTTGCTAGGCAATATGAAACAATATATGAACAGCATTTATGTACATCAGGATAAAGTTAATGACAAATATTTATCATGTATATTGAAAACGTTAATCCAAATTGTGGAGATCTATTGAAAACGTGTGAATCTAAGAAGTGATACCTGATAACCTGACGGTTCTAAATATAGAGTGGATAACTCCCAAGAATGGATTGAGGAATAGCTATAAGTCAGAAATATGATCACATCCATTTGTCAGTGTCTTGACAAAATATGGTCAAAGACATTATCATGTTTATGTATTTCTTACCATAAATATATAAACTGTATTTTTTAACTATAAACTTGATTTACAAATATTTCTTTTCTGTAAATTAAATAAGCTATTGTAATAAAATAGAGCTCAGTAACCAGTACAATGACAAACGAAAGCTTAAAATACTAGTGGTGTGAATACGTAATTTTACTACTCATGACTCCCATTGATCTGCTAATTCTAACTACATCAAGGACTGTTCCTACTCGCTAATTGATAAAGTTGCTGCTCCAAAGTATGTTAGACAGTAAGTGAACGACAGTCATCTAAACATAGAATGTAGACTGCATCCTCTAACAAGCTTCACTAAACTGACAGTCAAAAAGTCATAATGTTAAAATGTTTTCTCAATATTAATTAGGCCTAAGTTGTAATTTAAATTGCTCCCCACTTGTTGCTCTCATACCTATAAAATATTACAAATTCATACACATATTAAAAATACTGCATATACTGCTCAAGTGACACATACACTAAAAATGATTAAATGTATCAAACAATACAACAAGTCTGCCGGTTCGTAAACCAATCACTTTTACATCAACACATACAAGATGTTTGTACTTTGAACAGGTAATTTCATGCCATTGAGCTAATTTATAAGAACAACTGTTTATTCAAATATTTCATATGTTTTTCTGAATCGTTCCAAAATTTAGATTCTACCTCATTTAATAAGAACTGAAGAGTTGCTTTAAACATATTTATCAGGAAATATAAAAGTTAAATTTAAAAAATCAAATTAAATACTGTATAAATTATTTCCAATTTCTGAAGAGTGGTTTTTAAGTCATACGTTTATAGGAAAAAAAGGAAAAAAACCACAAACTCGAGCATACAAATTGACAGAAAACTAATGGTTTTAGAACTTACCTTCATATGAACCATTTTACTCTTATTTATGTGTATAGTAACATCCTAAGTTATTGAAACGTTTTCTCAACACTGTACATTACTTATAGGTCAGACTCTCAGCTTGCATAGAGTCAAAGTTTCAATCTAAGCAGTTCTATAGCAGTCTGCTACTGGATTTGACTACCACTACTACCGTAAAATACATGTTTCTCGTTTACTTTTCGTCCTCCCTAGGGTCAAGGCCTAACTTATGAAGATCCAACTTAAAGATAATTTGAAACTAAATTTGTGAGATTTCTGATAGTTGTATATTTTGTCAATGGCGTAATTTGAGAATTTTTAATCCAGCATTTTCCCAGCCAATATATTTGAAACATAAATCTCAATAGTTTTTAAATAGTTAGAAAATCTTTAAGTAATTTACTTTATTGATTCTTCATGATCATGTCTAATCGATCATAGAAAATTAAAATATGTATTTTTAAATGTTGCATTATATCTCATATTTTGACTTTCATACTCTTATCATTTTTAGAAAATTCTATAACAAATTTACTGTTTTAGGAATAAAATTAACTTTAAATTGATTCATCATAATACTAAATTTTCACTGTACAAACCTTTTATTTTATTTTTATTTTAATTGCTTGGCGTGCTGGAGAAACTCGTAGAATTGAAAACTGCGATTAAGCTTAGGCAAGAACGTGGCTTAATCCACATGGTAAGTGAAAAAAAAACATCAAAACACTGCTCTTAAGTATCTTATAAGGTAAAATAATTAATTTAAAAGTTTCTGTAATCTTATTATTGTTGGAACTTGTATTTTGATTGCTATTATACTGACACTATGTGTAATATATGAAATGTTGTTATATAACTTATTTACACTTGCTTAATGTAAGAAGTAGACATAATGATTGCTAATTTTAGTCACTGGTTGATGTTTGATTTTAGTCACAGTGCTGTCCTGTTAATTTTCAACTATAATTTTTCTTTCATCAATTTTATTTATATGTGCACTGGCACTGAAACAAGTGTTAGATAATTTTAACAGTTTCTACCACTCATATATGTGCACAAACTCCACTCAGGGTTCATGTTATTCCACATGTACTGTATAATGGAAGGTAAAACAATGGCCTTGAGTGCTTTTAAATATATTTTACAATCTTAATATATCCGAAACATGAAGTTCAGTTACATTAAGAGTTTGAAAAAACTTTTAACCCGAAGGAAAAATTCATAGTCCCAAAAAACTGCTGTGTGAAGTTTTTCATTGGTCTTACAAAACTGCTGCAGTTTCAAAAGGCGATTTTTTAGGCATGTAGCTAAAATTCCGTAACTCAGCTTCCTGAAGAGATGGCATAACTTTATTTATACCACAATATGCAGGATATAGTAAAATTGCCTATCAGAATATAGTAACAAGTGTGATAAAAAATTCCTACTTTGTAAAATTTTAATTGTTTAAATTATTATGTTCCTTTTTGCAGTTGTGAACCTAAAAACACTGACAAAAGTTGGAATAGGAATGTTTTCATTTTATTATTTTATTCTCTATTACATACCAAAATGTTGTGTCCCCTTAACAAAAAATAAAAAAGTTTCAATAATATGAATAATACAAGACAGCTGTTTCGTTTCAACACTGACAGCTGTGAACAGTGAAAGTCTCACCATTAAGTCACTATTTGTCATAGAGCAAAGACAAACAAACCTAAAATAATAAAATTTTGTTTTTATTCCTTTGATCAAAGATTACATATTAGAAAAACACTATTATATTCATATTGGACATCATAAATTAATTATAGGGCCTTCGAAAACCAGCGGACGGAAGATCGTCTGTCCGGCATTTTCGCAAAGTAGTTTGCGGACAATCTTCCATCCGCCCATGCACTTTGCATATGACTCGGTGCCCAGAAAATCGTCCGTCTGGATTAAAAGGGTTAAATATATATTGAACTTAATTGATTTAATTAGAGTGAAAAGAAATGATTAAATGTAGAAAACGTATTACCATTTAAATGATCAGATTATAAATGTTGTTGTTCAATATTTTATTCCAGACTTCATTCATAATTTTAACAAAAGGAAATGCATTAACTGACAAACAAGGAACAACATACAAATCTACTCCAACAAAACAATACTTTCTAATTTTCTACAAATTGAGTTTTGTATAGAAAATTCAACACTCACTTCCAAATTAACTTAGAAAATGAAATAAGAGAACAAATTGAGAAAAGATTTGAGCGATATTTTAGATTTTACATGAAAAAAGCTGTTTCTGCTTTTCATCCGTTTCTGATTTGCAAACTACATCGCTTTGGAATCTATTAATTACAAATTCGGTATAGTGTATTATCTGATATAAGCGACAATAACCATATTATGTACTGTACAGAGTTAACAAAAAATAATTTATATAAGATATATTGGGAATTTAGATCAATACTATGGCTTGATGTAAATTATTAATGCTTTATAAAAAAATGTTAAATTTGATTTGAAAATTCGAGAACTTTCTTATTTTAGAATTTAATTTTGGTTAATGGTGAGGATCTTTTCCAGACGAAGGAGCTAGATAGATATATCTTGTACTGCTTCACAAATTCGGAGCTATTCCTTAGCAATTGAAATGAACTTTGTAAGTCCATGTTTCCTGTAGTACAGGTTTATATATTTTCATCAAGTTACCACAATGTAAAAAACTCCAGTTCTACTCAAATAAAATGGTTAAAAATGGTAGTAAGGATATTGCCTAGTCTCTTATATTTTTATGTCAAAGTAAAGTACATGTATATCCAGTATTTTCTCCTTTGAGTTATGTGTTACCAACACAAGTGATTACTTGGCTAATTACAAACTGTGTTAACTTTAATAATTTCAAACTTTTCAACTAACAAATTTGTACTATTTATTTTATTTTACACTGTTACCAGCAACTTAAGTTGTTCTTTATATGATTGGATAGCTAGCATTTTGTTCTGTTTTTATTTTTTCAGAGACTATAGTAGTTGAGAAAATAACTATTTTTATCATAAAACAACAAACAAATTTAGAAACTTGCTTTCATTTTGTTCAGTTTGATTTAGCGTATTAATATATGTATTACGCTTATCTAAAATATAAGGACCCTTTTACTTTAGCATCCGGATGCCATTACTTCTCAACATTCTCATGTTTATGTGGCTGTTTACTGTGTTGAATGAAATTGTCAGGGATTGAATGAAAGTAAATCAAGCAACCAAAATCCATCATTGAACTTTAGGGGTTTACAGTTTAAGTTCAATGCTTGATGGAAAAGTTGTGAAAGAGAATTAGGCTTTTCAATGAAGAACTAATGTGCTTCTATTGTTAACCCTTTCCATCCCAGACATTAAAAAAAAATTGTTTAAAAAACCCCAGGTATTTTCATATTTGACATACCTAAAAATCCCAGGCTCTTTTTGTCGATTGTTGTAATTTACTAAAAAAATTATATAAATTCTATTTATGAAGCAAATTTATTATATTGAGTTTCATTAGTTTCCTAAAGAGATTATCTGTAATATAAAATAAAAAAAGACAACAAAATTTACAACTTTTTGTATTTGTTGTAAATGTATATTTACAACAAAATTTTGAAAAACTTTTTGATTTTGTTGCATTGTGAATGGCACTAGAAAAAATATTGAGTAGGGCTAATAACACTATTTAAAACAGCATTTAGTTATCTTTAAATAAATTCATATTTCACAATGCTTTTTTAAAAATTAAAAAATGATGGCTCTTTTTAAAAAACACTGTATTTCGTATTTTTATCCAACGCATAACAACTAAGCCATATATGTGGTCTGATTCATCACTCTCCTCACTTATTGGCAACCTACTACGTTTTATTTTACTTATTTTTAACTCCCATACTACACAAACAATCACATCAGTCAAGAAACAACAATTAACCTCAGCTGACGATCATATCTGACAAAAATTAACACAGCTGTTAATGCAAAACAAAGGCAACAAAATAATACAAGTTGTGGTACTGTAATAAAGCATTCTATCATAACAAATCAGTGTTTTTATAATAGAAAATGATATTCCGAAAATTTCTATATCATTAGTATAAATATTTCAAGTTATTAAATATTTTTAAAACGTTTATTCCTGAATGTCTGGAAAACCGGACACTGGGTTTTTTGGAACGTTTTTGAACATCTGGAAAACCGGACGTTGGGATGGAAAGGATTTTTCTTGGCTAAATGATAGTTTAGCCAAGAAAATGGGTGAGAAAATTAAAGAGAACAGAAAGTTTACAATGCATTAATTTCACACCTTTCTAGATTTGTTTTTGGCAAGTTGGTAAATAACTAATTATCATTGGAGTATAAAAATTAACTGTTGTGACAAGTTAAGTGACGAAATTGGCTGCTAATTTAAATCAGACAATGGCAAGTGAAAGGATAGAGTAAATTCTCTTTTCTGTTTATAAATTGTTAGTAATTAAATATGTCATTATAATCTTATCATTATAAACATTTGCTGAACATTTAATAAAAAAAACCAAAATATTTCATCAGTTAAAGAAAATTTAGAAATGATCCATTTTGGACCTAAAAGTAAAAAACTAGATGCTATTGAAAAATTTTACATATACAAAAAAACACAAAAGAAAATCCTTCACTATTACTCAACTATCAAATAAAATGTCACTCAAATATTATATTTGATTCTATCATGAAGATGCAAAATTATAAAGTTTAACAAGATCTACAACTTATTCATCTAAATTTTTATTTACATTTTTAAATATCAGCTGTTGAATTAATTATTATACGGTTAAATATTTATATAACCTTATTTTATTCTGTACAACTGAAGATGGTCTTTCGAGACAGAAATCGATATTGATTATTAAAAACATCACAAAAGATGTTGTTTTATATATATATATATATATATATTTATATATATATATATATATAAAATTTAAATTTTTATCTTCTCCCAAAGAAAATCTACAACTCTTGACCAATAGGTATATGTAAGACAAGTTGTATTGCTTGATTTTATTTTAGTTCATTCAGTTCAAACTATACAACAAATACCTTAACAAAGGAAATTGAACTAAAAGTCTACAAATTTGTCATATTTACATGTATATAATGGACGATCAGGTAACGATATCTATACAACTATGTACAGGACAACTTGTGGCCCGCGCAACACTCAAGACAAGCAACACCAAGACAGGACAAGAAGTATTGCAGCCCAAAACAAATTATTCTAAAAATAATTAATTAGGTAAATTCATTGTAAAGTATTGCTTGATTCAGCAAACTCACAAAAATATACATTTACCCTAATTCGTACAAACTTGTGACATTTGTTAATGAATAAACAAATAATAATAACAATATTATAACAAAGTCAAAACAGTATAGAAATTAAATGAAACTTATTTGACTACAGGATTTATTATTTGACATTGTGTACAACAATTATCAAACAATTCTGTAGAATAGACAATTCAATAATAACTATTACTGTTAAAAATACAAAATGCTGGTTTCAACCATTCCAGAGATATTCAATAAAACATTTTTAAAAGATCTAGCTTAAAAATAGAAAAAAATAAAAAAAAATACGGTCCGATAACATTTGTAGCTGCAAATGAACATTGTAAAACTTTGTTCCAATTCTTTAGTAATATTTTTTGTTTTACGATTTTAATTTCTATCCTTCTTGTATAACCATGAATGATGATTCATATGATGGCAAGTATATATATGCTTTTCCATTTCATGGAAAGGAAAAAGAAATATATATATATAAGAGTACAGAAAATATTTGGAAATATTTGAAAAAAAGTGTAAATTATTTAAGCATAACAAAATGTCAAAACAAGAAACTTCTTGGAAAGTATGGTGATTAGTGATAAATAAAGATGTCTCTCAACGTAAATGAATAAATTGATGTTTATGATCATTTTGTACCGAATTTGCTGTCCTAGCGATTAAATCAAATTTCTGGACAAGAAAGTAAAATATTTGAGAAGAAAATTTAATGTAATTTAAAAAAATAATCTTTTTACGCAAAGTATGTACACAATGTTGTATATAACAGTAAAAACAGTTCAGTTTTAATTTTCGCTACAGTAAATTTTAACTGAAAATTTGCTTAACTTCGTTATTTTCTAAAAAATCAAGTTACTTTTGAAATTTGTCGTAAGGTCTAATGAAAATAAAACCAATAGTTGTTATAAATGGCAATGTAAATGATATACTGTATAAGCCTTATAACTTGCCTTTGTGTATTGATGAATTGTCAGATGAAATGAAAGTTCATTGGGCCCATCCATCACCATTGAACTAGTATGGGTGAGTGGGTTAGTCAATACCGTCCTGTCATATGTGTATGGGGTTCAACACGTACCCACCCATACATGTAGCCTACATTGTATTGATCCACATGTCCCACCTTACTAGTTGGAAGCTACTGATACAACCAAAAGGAAAGGAATTATTCCTATAAAATAGGAGAGGAACGGAGGCAGGTCAGCTTTGATTTTAGGGATAAATTGAAATTATCAGGCCTACTAGGAATATAGAACCAATCAGCTTACTACCAACATGCAAGATTTTGAGATTAAGGAGTAGGATATTGAAAAGGCATGTGATGAGACATAAAGAGTTAAAAGTGTGTAAGAGAGGTACAGTGTGGGAACAGATATAAAAAAGTAATAGAAGCTTATGACCCAGACAGAATCATCAAAATTAAATGTAGGCACATAGTAATATCGTTATAACTACCAGTTAAATGTTTTATAACTCAGTTTCTGGAGGTAAATAAATATTGAGATCAATTATAAAATTAAAAACTGAAGTTGTGGTTGGCGTTAGAACTAACCATAAACAATCAGTAATGTTAATTTCTGTGAATTTTTAAATTGAAATATATGGTTAAGGAATGGATGAAAGCAGCAGGCATCAACATTTATTTACAAGTGTATAGTTAATTTTACAAACTAATATTGAAGAAATGTAGGTGTTAGACCTTATTTGCTATCACATGTTTAACTATCTTCATGCACAAGAAACAACGTTCCGCTGAAAAGTAAAATATCGTTGTCTACATTGGTATGGAATATTCGTAGGGATGTGCTTCAGCTAATTTCTTAAAATAGTAATCTAAAAATACTATTGTATATGTTAAAAGTAAGCTGAGATTGAAAAAAATGTTCAAAAGCTGCCAATGTAAGTTACTTGACACAAACCTTGACTTAATGTACAGTATCTGCCATTGTAGTTACTTGACTCAAACCTTGACTAAATGTAAAGTAGCAGCTTAAATTTGCAATAGGAGTTTGGACCGTTGTCCCACAATAACGTTTGAATAGTATGTAAAAAAGAAATGCCATTGGCGTAGAAAGTAAAGAAATAAAGTAGTTGCCACTTTAGTTTCTTGACTCAAACCTTGACTAAACGTACAGTAGCTGTCACTGTAGTTAGTTGACACAAACCTTGAATAAACATACAGTAGCAGACACTGTAGTTACTTGACACAAACCTTGACTAAGCGTACAGTACCTGCCAGTGTAGTTACTTGACATAAACCTTGACTTAATGTACAGTATCTGCCATTGTAGTTACTTGCCTCAAACCTTGACTAAAATGTACAGTAGCAGTCACTGTAGTTAGTTGATACAAACCTTGACTAAACATACAGTAGCAGACACTAGTTAGTTCACAAACCTTGATTAAACGTACAGTACCTGCCAGTGTAGTTACTTGACACAAACCTTGACTAAACATACAGTAGCAGCCACTGTAGTTACTTGACACAAACCTTGACTAAACATACAGTAGCAGCCACTGTAGTTACTTGACACAAACCTTGACTAAACATACAGTAGCAGCCACTGTAGTTACTTGACACAAACCTTGACTAAACATACAGTAGCAGCCACTGTAGTTACTTGACACAAACCTTGACTAAACGTACAGTACCTGCCAGTGTAGTTACTTGACACAAACCTTGACTAAACATACAGTAGCAGCCACTGTAGTTACTTGACACAAACCTTGACTAAACGTACAGAACTTGCCACTGCAGTTACTTGACACAAACCTTGACTTAATGTACAGTAACAGCTTAAATTTGCCATAGGGGTTTGGACCTTTGTCCCACAATAACGTTTGAATCATATGTAAAAAAGAAATGCTCTTGCATAGAAAGTAAAGAAATAAAGTAGTTGCCACTTTAGTTACTTGGCTCAAACCTTGACTAAAACGTACAGTAGCAGTCACTGTAGTTAGTTGACATAAACCTTGACTAAACGTACAGTACCTGCCAGTGTAGTTACTTGACACAAACCTTGACTAAACGTACAGTAGCAGCCACTGTAGTTACTTGACACAAACCTTGAGTAAACGTACAGTAGCAGTCACTATAGTTACTTGACACAAACCTTGAGTAAACGTACAGTAGCAGTCACTGTAGTTACTTGACATAAACCTTGACTAAACGTACAGTAACTGCCAGTGTAGTTACTTGACACAAACCTTGACTAAACGTACAGTAGCAGCCACTGTAGTTACTTGACACAAACCTTGAGTAAACGTACAGTAGCAGTCACTATAGTTACTTGACACAAACCTTGACTAAAAATACAGTAGCAGTCACTGTAGTTACTTGACACAAACCTTGACTAAACGTACAGTAGCAGTCACTATAGTTACTTGACACAAACCTTGACTAAACATATAAGATCTGTCACTGCAGTTACTTAACATAAACATTGACTAAATGTACAGTAGCAGTCACTATAGTTACTTGACACAAACCTTGACTAAACATATAAGATCTGTCACTGCAGTTACTGAACATAAACATTGACTAAATGTACAGAAGCAGTCACTATAGTTACTTGATACAAACCTTGACTGAATGCTATAATTTAAATAGGTAATTGTAGGAATATCCTATTTAAATTCTACAAAGTATTCATTACAGAACAGTAGATATTCAGTACAGAATATCTACACAGTTCATAATTGTACTATGAATAAAGTTTTATGCCAATAGTTTAAAAAATAAATTAAGCTGAAAAGCCATTATTTCCGCCCAAGCAAATCAATGCTGAAGGGGCAACTAGCCAAATTTTTTGTTACACTACATTTTACTATTTGTAATAATTGGCATATAACATCTATAAAGACTTTATGCTTTTATGTTTTGTAAATTGGTGGATTAACACTGGTTATGAAATCATAATCGGTTGGTTGAGTTGCCTCGTTCGATACCTAGAAGCATCAGACCACCCGTTTTACAAATTAATGATTGTTATTTAAGAAGTGCATCAGCTGGAATACTCAATCATTTAAACTTCATGGAGGAACTTTCTTAACAATATTTTAAATCATTGATAGCAATAAATATTTATATTCTTACATATGAGACTCCGACGCAACGTTGTTGGTATTTTAAGGTGAATATGAATGATTATATGAGTGTAGGATGAGTAAAATCACAAACCAATAGTTTTTAGCACACATTTTTTACAAATATATAATAAATCAGTAATACAATTTATTTGCTATCATGTATTCTCAGTTTGAGCTAAATACAAATTTACTAGCAAGAATTCACAAAGAACCTTAAGTTCAAAGTAAGTTTTTGGCAAATTGTATTTCCAGCCTGGCCTTCAAAAGATTAAATCAGGATTGTTAAAATACCATTACTCAGTTGCCATTCTGGATGAAATGCATTTTACTTAAATTAAAGCTTCATTCAAAATTATTAGTACTGGTAGTATCTTAGCCATTTCATAATTCTGAGTTAGGGTCATATGATGATGTTTTTTCTTGAAAGGTAAATTTATCTAGCAGAATTTAGCTAGTAGTACCATAATTTCAAGTACTTTACATCAAATTTGATGTGTTTTCAGGATGTTCAAGTCCTTTTTATTACTCACCTTATTGGCCATAGTTTCAGAATTACATTATAGCTAGCGATGACAAATATACTTACCCATAATAGGGTGCTGATACTGCTGAGGGGCAATACTGACAGACATAACTGTTGTAGATTTTATACGCAAATCTAATAGAATATCTACACAGGCCTTTTATATTGCTAATTTCATGCAAACAAATAATAATAATAATAATAATACAAATAGAATGCGACATTTAGCTGTACTGAAATCTGGCATTCCTATTAATATCTCTCGCTTACTAACATTTTCACTTTAAAAATGATTTAACTATTTGAATGTTATTATAAATTGATGTGATTTGAATATGTTTGTAAATTCAGCAATTTGGAGCTGCCGTAGCTAAGTAGCTGAGGCGATAGCAGCCGGTCCCGTTTCAATTCCCCCGATTAGACCACTAACAGAATTTTCCCTGCTGCTCTCATGGTTTGGAAATCACATTAAGCAGTTGGTCCCCAGGTTAAGCCCTAACTTTGCCTGGTAAAATAAACGAACTTTTAACTTTAACCCTAGTTTCTAGCTCTAGGAATTTCCTTTATATATATATATGAATTTAATACAAGGGCTATCCAAAACTTAAGTTCCGTCTCTACCACCAGCTGATCATTTGTCATTGGGTTATTAATTAATGACACTTTCTCAGGAATAGTCGGCCTTAGTTTGTAACAATGACTACATTCGTTCATCTACACTCATCACACTCATTCGAAATCCATATTCGCCTACATCTTGACGATCGGCATCTTATGAATAAATAAATAAAAAATAAATAAATACCTGAGGCACAAAGGAGTGGGTGTAGTGGGGTGTCTCTGTACAGTTGTGTAACTCGCCCCAGTAAAAGTTGGGTAGTGTAATAGGCAAGATCATGGAATCACTTTATTGTGCCACGAGTTTATTTCAAAATGTTGGCTGTCAATTGAAAACCTACAAACTGTGAAATAAGGGCAGTAATCCGTTCTACATATGGTAAAAACATTGTGGGTGATAGTAATTTACGAAAATGGTGTCGTTTGTTTTTTGGAGGACGAGCTAATAGGCTAATGAAAAAAGAAATGGTCGACTTCATCATCTGTTGTGACTGAATTGTTAAACCTTTTTCTCAGTTATTAATTATAGTTTTGCACAAAATTGTGACAAATAAGTTTAGTTACCAGAATTGTTATACACCAAAGGTGGCAGAATTTAAAAACACTGGAATTGAAAAACTTGTTTCAAGAGAAGTGCCTTAGGGTGAGAAAAACTGTGTAGAAAAATAGGTAGCAGTTGAAGCTTTAATATTTATATATTAAATTAACTCTTAATGTAGTACTGTTTATTTTATACTTAAAAAAGTAGTATTTTTTTCTGGATAGTCTTATTTTGAATGTCAGATCTAGGGTTAAAATTACAAACATGAGAGATGGAAATGGAAAACTTACTTATTGAACAGAAGATATATAATGTAGTATTTAAATTTACAAAGTGATGTGGCATATTTATTTTCTATTGTCATTTTCTATTTACTGAAGTGTTTATTCACTCAATTATATAAATATTACAGAGCATTTTTTACTTCATTTTTATTTTGTTCTTAACAAAAATTTACTCGCCAATTTACACGGGCCTTTGCTTGAACATTATTCAATAAGTAAAGTAACAACCGATAGCTCAGTTGGGGATGCAAATCTCAGATCTTGCGTAACAGCCTTAGCCATGGTAACGGTAATGATGTTACTGTTGTTGTTTGGAAATTCACTCAGTTACAGAAGTGATTTGCCTCTAGAAGGACATAACACAGCAAATAAACAAGTTCAGTAGTCTGTTGGCCTATATAGTAACTTAATGTGTACATACTTTGAGCAATGTGCTGATGTTTCAATTTCACCAAGTAAGGTTACTATCGCTAAGTATGAGCTGTTGAGGATTTGTTGCATTACCAGTCAACTGCCTTAAGTTACTCTTGGCTGAAAAGAAACTTTGCAATTTTAACATTATCAATGGTTCATGGAGACTGTTTTAATTGCATTTAAATATAGCCCAATTTTATATTAAAATTATTGATTCTTAATACTAAGTACAATTAATTCACTTCCTAGCAGTGGCGTATATATGGGGGGGGGCCGAGGGGGCCTCGGCCCCCCCCCCCCGAAATATACAAAAATAAATATTTGTTTATCCATAAATAAAAAAAATGTTCATCACATTTTTATTTGTTATTCATCGCGCATACCAGCTGCTATCGTGCTAACATTTTTCAAGCTTAAGAAGATTGAAGACTTACTTACGCAACACCACTTCAGAAAGCAGACTTAATGGGCTAGCCCTACTTTCCATCCATAGAGACATTAACATAAGTGATGAAGATGTTATTGCTAAATTTTCAAGCGTAAAAAGAAATGTTGACTTTGTTTTGTAGGATTTACAGTAGTCAAAAGTGTAAATATGTTATGATTTTGTTCAGAGCTGACATAATATTTAATATTACAAAATGTAAGTAAAATTTCTTTAACGTGTTATTGTTTTTATTTATTTTTTAGTCTTATTCTGATTTCTTTTTCCCTAAATAAATATAAAAATAAAAAGATATAAATATAATTTTAAAAATAGTTAGGGCCTATAACTCATATCATGGGCGGGGATTGATATGTTTGAAAACTAAAACAATACACTCATCTTGGATCTTAATTTATTTTACAAGCTGGAAGCTAGTCTGAATGTATTAATATTTCTAAACATATACAATGATATCGGTGTAATTGTGTACATTATAAACATATATCATTTTAACTTAAAACATAATATTATCCCAATTTTGTAGGAGCTAGAATAGCGTAAAATGACATCTCCATGAGTTTACTTTTGAAAAATTTCCCGGGGGGGTACCCCCAGGCCCCCCGGTAATGTGTCTTGGTAATACTTGCTTAACCAAGATCGGCCCCCTCCGAAAAAATTTGTATATACGCCACTGCTTCCTAGTGAGCTAGACATATAACATTTGAAACTGATATTTGTAAATTTCCAAACTTGGAGTATTGAAAAATTATTAGATTACATATATCACTTAATTCTTTATCTCTTTGAGGACTATGTGCAGAATAATCATCCTTTCATGTTTTACTGCTGAGGGTGGATGGGCTGATTGATAGGCCTATCACCTTGGTGACCACAAACTGTTTTGTTAACCCGCTAGAGCGCTCTAGTCATGGTCGTTTTAATTATTCACGTAGTTGTCAAAACTAATATTTCAGCATATAAAACGGCTATTGAATAAATGATAGAAGTATTTGAATCAGTAACAAGTGTACATACATTTATATAAAAACCCTTATTTTTATAGATCAATAAAATATTGCATAGACCAATTAGTTTACAGGTAATAATAATTGGTTAAAGCATATAAAATATCTTTTCTGTTTAGAAAAGCTCATGATAAAAAATGCAGTTTTTAAAATTTTTAATGCATCAACATGATGGACTTTGCATGTTTACTTTATTATTTTTGTTAACTTAAAAAACAAAATAAATCCCCATAGTATTCCTATGTGTGAAGTTGTCAGATTTCATCCTGCTATATAAAAAAACCGTGATCTGCCAGAATTGATGTGGTCGAAATGTATGCTCTTAGTACCTTCATTGAGAATCATAAAAGAAAAGAACAATAAATGCTGTTGTTAATTTGTATGTAGAATGAAATGTAAACCAGATATTTGTGAAATTAACAAGGCAACATGAATCGTCCCGAAGCCAAACTGTAGGCCAGTCAAGTCAAGGAGAGGGTCTTCCATTAAAACATAGCTGATTCTTTTGACTGGCACCAAGAGTTGTTATAACACTTGGCATAAATTCATTAATAATTTTCAACTACGATATATTTTGAGATTTGTACTATATTATTTGTAATATTCAGATTCAATAATTCTACTTTGAATAGTGTAAATTACAACAAGTAGTTTTAGTGTTTTCATAGTCATGCAATAAAATATTTTAAGAAAATCAAAGTAAATGTCAAATTTTATTATATAAATGTCTCTGTAGTAACAATAATACAAATAAAAAAATTTGTTCGTAAACTTACATGTGACAAATATTAAACGTAGTTGTTTTTACTAAAATTAATATTAATCGTCATATTAAAGTATATATAGCATATGGTTTTTTTATCAGCTACCATTTTTTAATTTTAAAATTATATAAAAGCTGCGTTTAACATGCAAAAACTCCAAAAGTCACTAGATATTAATAGAAATAAAAATGTAAAGTGATATCCTGTCACAGAGCTAAATCCAATCCGTCAAGCCATTTAAGACGTGTCTCACTGATTCTATTTATGCTTCAGTAACAGTTTCATTTCACTTGTTCATTTAATTTTACCTAAAATAATAAATTGCTTATATACTCATTAAAAAATCGAGTAATATAACTACAGAGTGATATTTACTATTCACTTTATAACTAAACTAAAAAAAAAATATAATATGCATTATTAAACAGCTTCGTCGTAAAATATACTAGCAGTTCCAGGGTTTAAATTTTATTTTATTCACCTGCTGGCCATGACACTGACCAGTTGAACTCTCAAGGGTCCAAAACAACCTTTACGCCCAAACATGCAACACATAATTTAATTATACTTTCTATTTAATCATGTTTCAAGAAAGGATGTTAGATGCTTTTATATTATATTTATACCATACATTTTTAAGAAATAAAGACTCATGTTAATCAGAACGTATAAAAAGTCAAGTTTAAGTATCGTAGGTCGTTGGGTGTGTGTTTTGTATGCTGTAACTATAAATTGCACGAACAGACTGAATAGATTGGTTGTGGTTAAAATTGAACATATTTTTAATGCCTACAATCTTGAAAAATTAATTAGATCTCATACAGTTTCCCAATGTTGTTGATTTTAATCTACTTTAATAATGGAAATTTTATTGACTGTTTTTGGACTCTGCGGACCGACCTAATATTATATACTTCATAAGCAGCTGATTTCATTGATATTTTCCAAAGCCTTGACCACTAAGGATGCTCATTCTAGCATGAGTAAACGTTTGGAACTCATGTACATATTATAAATAGTCCTTTGTATCAAATTTCATAAAAATTAGTTTCTCAGTTGTAATAATTATCTCAATCAAGAACATAGTATATAATTAAATCATTTTAGACACTCAGTAAACATAACCACCAAAAATAAGATGTCAACAGGATTTTTTAGTTATGCTTTCCTTAACATTAGATCCATATTTCAAGACATGAACAATTATTAAATTGGTGCCTTAAAAACACAGATATTGAGTAACAAATTGCAATAAATTTGTGTTTGCAAAGGACAACTATACTGCATTACAACTGGGCGTGTTATATTTAGCGCATATAGGGGTAACATTCTACCATGTGTCCAACTTCCCGCAACAGTATTTATTTGTACAAATAACTGTGATGAACTTTAGAAGTTTGTTTTATTAATAATTGACAAGTAAATAATGATAAATTTAATTTTTCTCGGCTTGATTCATTATTGTTCATCAAACCGATTTAATGGTCACTGCTGCTGATGATGAAATAGCCAGCTGCAGCCTATCTTCCATTACAATTTTGAATGGATTGACACAGTGGAGTAGTGTAGTTGTTTATCTAACTTCCACCACTCAATACATCTGTCTCACCCCAGTACTTTCAGTGATTTGCAATCCAAGTAACCTATTTGAGGCCCATAAAATACCATTTTTGAACTCTTTAATAATGTTTTGTGCATATATCTACTACATTGGTGGAAGAGAATGCTAGCTCCATAACATTATATACAACCTCTTTGACTGAATAATAAGATCTTATGGTTGAGCTTGCTATGGCTGACAATTATGCTTCTCTCTTCTTACTAAGGGCCACTCTTCTTAACACACATCGGAGTCGGGCAGGTCGCTGGTAGCCTAGCTGGTCGCTTACTGCTATGTAGAATTGGAGCATGTGTTTAAATGGGCGCGCGCAAGACAGAGCCTAGTTGGTAGCCAGGATGGTAACAGTGAGCTAAGCTCTAAGCGAGAAGAATTGCCAGGTCGATTGTTACATAGCAGTAAGCAGAGATGGTTCGACGTGCGCATGCACATTTCGTTTGTTTATTACGGTCACTAAGTGGATCCTTCTCAAATCGTGTTCGTTGGGACTGTCGATCAGTCCGAAGACCGTGATCTCCCCATCAAATGAAAATGAAGGATTCCATGGTGACGAGGAGTACGCACATTACAATTTGATGACCTTGAATTGAAGAGGGCTTTTGATACATTTACATTACAATGCTCAGAGACTGATATGCCTACTGTTAAGATTTGTTGAAAATTAAGTATTACATAAAAATATCTGAAGTTACTCATACTTTGCCGAATATATTCTGTTATTACAAATATTTACAAAAAAAGTAGAATATATTTTTAAAATTTTATGTAACACAAAAACATAGAATACATTTTTAATGTATGTCAAATACACATAGTAAATTTAGAACACATACTGATTCATACATAGTGAGTACTAAATTTGGAATACATAATGCCAAATGCATATTTAATTGACTTTCTCGCTCTTGAGTGATGTTTATTATACATCATTGAAATCTTTTCAAAGTGCTTTTCAGTAGGAACTGGCATGTGGAATGGTTGTACATCCCATAGAACTTCGACTTGATAATTTTAACTACCATCGACGCCCATTCTGAAAGCAAAGGGCAAGTGATGCACCAGTTGCTAAATATCGGAGTGTAAGCACTAGCCTCTCTTCTTGCGTTATCGAATCTTTGTGCCAATTTATTCAGTTTTTTTGCAGTCTAGGAGAAACTAGTTCTTTGATGTATTTTAATTCAATCTGACATAATGAAAAATCCTGACAACAGAGTTTTCTAAAAGAAAATAATCTTCATCAATGAAACATAGAACACGCCATCAAGATGAAGGGCGACTGACTGAGCGTTGTTTTGTGTATGTCCAACTTCCCGCTAGGTTACCAGCGGGTAAGCGAGTAAACAACCATCCAGGCTGCGTTGTGTTTTTACCCTAAGGAGGGTTTAAGGAACTTTGTTTTACTGTGCACTGTCCTTGCCATGTAAAGCCTAACTGGTGTACATGACATCACCTCCAAAATTCCCTCAAAATACGTTCCTCCAGGAATATGACACATTTAGGACCAATGCCTTCTGTCATGAAATAAATATCTGAAAAGGGCTAATGCAGTAAAATTCAGATGTATGCCAAATGTCCCAGCTAGAGATTTTTTTGGGGTTAAGACAAAGGACCTCTTGTTAGTTTTATGGTTAGAACACTATTACTACTGACTTTGATGCAGAGGCTCCCAGGTTCAAATCCCGTGAGGTAGAACTAAATTACTTGATAGGTTTGGACTGTTGTGCCATAACAACGAAAACATGGCATTAAAATAAAAAAAGAACTTTTCTTATTAGTTAAATGTTATAGGAAAGCTTTTCCCAATAATTATAGAAAACCCAATACTTCATTATTAATTTTAATTGTTTAATGTGTAATGGACAACAATGTCTGTAGGTGTTTTTTTTTAATTTCTTCAACAAATAACTAGTCTCTCGTCAAATTAATTGTTTGAAATGAAAAATAAAGCTATAAAATTAGTCATGAAAAACACCTTTATTTCTTCAAGAGGCTATGTTAGAGCTCCAAAGCCCTCTCCACCTAAACTTTCTGTGGAATATATGTTTCCAAATGCATATAATCCACGATTTTATTTATTTCTTGTTTTTATGTTGTACTCCCATTTGATTAAATGTATTGCAGTAATTACTTTACTTACCAAAGGGAATAACCTTCAAAACTATTTTTACGCAATTTATAGAATGTTATTTTTTTGAATTTGGATATTTTTCAAACAACCTATAAAGATTGGTTCTGCTGTTGATTAGAAATGTATTGACGATATAAAGAAACTTTGCCATGTCTTAATTTCACTGACGCAAGGAAAAGCGATTTATTTATTAGTTATAAATGAAACAGTAATGCTCCACGATATTCAACCTCTTATTTTACTCCACATATTTTATTTCTGTTTACTCTGACATGTTGAGATGAGGCAATTAAGTAATGGTTAACAAACTTCTTGTTTGTTCCTGTCCTAATATTTATGCATTGATAAAATATTACAAACTCCATTTTACTTTATGGGTTTGAACTACCTCCTAATGTTTGTTATATGGAATAGAAGCAGAAACTTGATGTTCCAGAAGTAACAAATCAGTTTAAACAAGTTAATACCTAAAATTTGACATTTTATGTTAGAATGGTCCAAGGGACATTGTGGATGACGATACAAATAATCTCCCACATCAATTCATTTGGTAGATATTACAAATGAAGGCACTTATCAACATTTAATTTCTTGATTATATTGCACCATGCCAACTAATATTATTACCATTTATTTTAGTTTTCATTAGTAACTTTTAAATGTTAATAAAAAATAAAAAAACATTTCAAAGTTTTTTTTATTATACAGTCAAACAACCAATGACTAAATTAAATGAGAGTTAGATCATTATTTAGCAACTATATTCAAAAAGTGATAATTTCGATAGAACCCATGTCCCCCAAAGCAGAATAACGTATGACAGGGTGACAATGTGGCTGAACGAAAGACAGCTGCAGAAAGAAATCGTCTAATTGGAAAACTATTTTTCCGTACCGTAAAATTACACATTAATTTCTGCAGAACGATATCTAGTTTTGTGTATAAACAATTAATTAGAAACCGTATTTGTAGTGCAACTTAATAACAAACTATGTACTGACTGATTCAAAATAACTGATGACATTTGCGATTTTACGAAATGAACAACAGCTAACTGCGGTGAGACGAAAGTCAGGTGCCGATTACCTTCAACGATGTGCAAGTTTGCATAAACCCTAACCAAACTATGCCACTCTAGAGATGGGTGTGGTAGTTCATTTGCAATACTAGTACACAACCTAATCGTTCACTGTAATAAACTAGGTGTGAGCTACGTGTCAAAATGACGTAACGAACAACGACTTGTACAAGCGACGTTTGGAGTGATTTATAGTTTTGTTATGAGTTGTGTTTCATAGATACGTGTTTATTATTTATACTTGTAAATTTGTTGAACCAACCTTCAAATTTAAACTTTATTACTAATATTGATAAAAATAAATAATTACATTGTTTAACGATTTTGTCAGTGGCCCTCCCAAGTTCTGATGTTTTCTTTGAACTGAACACATTCAAATTATAATGAACAAACTTCTTCACTTGTTCACAAAGCTGACTAGTTAATTTGACTCGGATCGTTTGTGAACTACTCATTCCTCCACTCCTGCTTTCCAATTACGATTAGATCGGTACATCCTGTTTGAGTAATGATAACTTAAATTCAGTTACGTTATCGTTGATTGATAATGGCTGCCTCTGGAGAGCGTATTGTTTGTTGTAACTGATCATGGAAAATACTATTATTTTAAAACACATTATTTGTTTTATAATGTAGGACTTTCTGTGATGTATACGTCAGCAACGAACGGAAATATTGGTTATTTTTTCAATCCAGTACAGTCCGACAACTTCTGCTAGTAAGTCAAGCAGGTTATCGGAATTAGGTCAGGTTAGGTATTAAATAACTAAAAAGTATAAGTGCTTACTAAAATTTACATTTGCATCTGTCAATGAATTAGTGGTCATCGTAGTAATCTTGATTATAACATAAATAAACATAGTTTGTATCCCTTAATTTAATAATTTTCTTCCATATTAAAATTTCGGGAATGTAATTTATATAATCGTGTATTACATGATCCTGGGTGATTATTTACATGACTAGAAGATGCACCTCATTCTTGGTAAAATGAAATATTTTATTAACAAATTCTATGTTCTTTTCTTTATATTATCTATAATATAACCATAATACTGTAAACGAAGGATATTTATCAAACAAAATGATTCATTTTTTGACAAAGAACATAATCATTACTTGAGTGAATAAATACAAATTCCAAATAAAATCTATAATTTATTTATATAGAATCGCTCACTGGTAATAAGTTAGTTTCAAATATTGTTTTCAGTTTTTTGCTCACAATGACCTCGACTTATTAAGTATTCGAGTACCTGCATTCCTCTCTTTTTAGAAACATATTTTTAAACAATTATTATTTTGCTATTTATTACTACAAGACAAAATGTGTTTGTATAAGTTAATAAATAACTTTTGTAATTATTAAGACCCTTTGAATTTGACCATAATTTTAGGAAACTAAAGATATTTAAGCTTATCTCCTCACAATTTCTTTGCTCTCCAAATATTAAAAATAAAACAATTTAAACTGTCTAATTAATTACTTTATTTTAACTATCTTATTTGTGTATTGAGTTTGAACGTAAGGTACAAAATTAAAAATGTATTCAAAAATGCCTTTAAAATATTTAAATTTATAACAGTGTTTTCCATGTTATTCTTTAGGTTAACATTTAGGCTACATTCTATAGAAGGAAAATATACAGCAAAACTTATGTTTTTTCCAGTTGATAATTTACACTATTGGTACCATAATATAGTTTAGTTTTTGTTTTTTTATACACCGTCGCAGAAAGATTGAAAGCTTTCTACTTTGGAGCCCATGTCTTTTAAAAGCAACATGAGAAATAAAATACTAATTCTTAGGAAGTGTTTAATATTCCCTATTATCCCTAACATCCTATACATTAAGATGTAAGGGCATCAGATTTGTACATCAATTTATTTTGTTTTTAAAGTCTTTAAAGGTTATTAGTGTATTTTTCTCATTCAACATTTTTGTCTAGGAAAGTGTGGGATGATGGGATATAACTAGTTTCATCACCTTTTCCCCACATCACATACAGAACCATCACTTGTCAGGCTGGGCTGTGGATTTCCCTCCCTAGTTCACATAGCCATGCAGGCCAAGGGGTGGAGTACCAACCCTGGACCTTGCCCTCCGCAGTCCGAAGCCTTAGCCACCATTCTGATTTGAAGAGGTAACAGTAGGTGTCTAGTTTTCCAACTCAATTTGGAGCTATACAAATAAATGTGCAGCCCTTGCTCTAAGCAAAATTTAGTAAAACATCAAATCTTTCAAAGATGGAGCAATGTAGGACTTGTTTGTTTACACTATTTATGATAACTTTTTAAATCCATCACAATTAATGACACAGCTTTCGTATTTCTTCAAATTGTTAATTCTCAATAATTCATCAAGGCTCAAGTATTTTTTATGTGCCTTACTCCTCAAGTCACAAGTGTGTACACCTCTTTAAGATAAATAATGTATTCTCATTCACAATAACAGTTGGCTTCAGTGGATTAGATTACAGAGAGCTAAGATAAGGTCCTCGGTATTTAAAAACAGTAATATAACAATCTTTAATCGCTTACTGTGGTGTAAGTAATACATACATTTATTGAAACCTCGCTATTTTGTTATTCGTATTATATTTATCTAACCCCGATTATTATTTTAGTTATCCATTTATGTAATCACAGAACATAAAAACAATGACATCATTTCATAAAGGGATTAAAATATAAGTTTAGGGACTGTTTTAGTCCAAAATATATTTTCAAGATATTAGAAATTAATGACTTCACTATATATTTTAATTAATTTGTCAAAAACAGATTAACTTCAAACTGTAAACCTTCAGCAAAGATATAACTCCAACTCTTTATTAAAAAAAAAAACTTCTTTAACTACCAGATTGTTGTATTGATAAACAACTCATACAGAGATGTGTGGTGATAAACAATGTGTCAAAGATAAAGGTTAGTGTTTCAAAAAGTGTTGCTATTGAAAAGGGCCAAACCAACAATAACATGCTAATTACCATAGGCTTTTACAGCTGTTTAGTTTTACCCTCATAATATCAACTGAAACTGGAAATTGGTACTTAAGAATTTCTTTGCCAATTAAAATCAATATGTATGATTTTAATGCCTGTAGTTTGTGTTTGGAAACACCCTTACTTAAAATAATTTTAAAACTGTCAATAAATAACAATTAAATTAATTATCTTCAGGTGAGTAGGGAGGGAGAGAGTGAGAGGGGGGACTCTTCAGTCTCTCTCTCCTCATCTGAAGAAAGTGCCAGTGACAACTAAATGTTTGTGCACATGTAATTTTTTGTATTTGTTTACTACTACCATGGTGTTAGTGGACTTGTATTCTAAGGTATCCTATATCTCCTAATGAATATACTAATTCGTGTCCTTTGACCTAACCTAAAATTAAATTAAATTCTGTTGTTAAAATACTTAAAAATGCCGGGAAACTGGAGTTATGAGTAGCCGGCAAACGAGAGACAAATAAGAATGTAAGTAAAATCTGTTGTATTTATTATATTTTTAGTAAACCTTTATTTAATTATTTTAACCCTTTGAGTGCCAATGTCCAACTAGGAGGATGCAGCAAAATTGTGCGATAAAAACCCAACTTCAGACTAGAAGGACGCAGCTAAATTGTGCGAGATAACCCAACGTCCGACTAGGAGTACACAGCCAAAGAGTGTACTATATTATTAATTATGAGGCTATTCTTTATTAAACCAATTGTAAATGTAATCACAAAAGACTTAACACTTTTATAAACGATTTGTTAAAGTGCATTGTAATAACAATTTATAGTAAATCAAATAATTCTTAATTAGTATGGTCATAGCAACGTCAAGAGCTTGTGTCAATAAGCTATTTCATTGACTTGTATTAACTTGTTTATTCATGACTTATACACTTTGATCAGTTTATTCTGAGGATTTCGTGTTGTTATCTTAATATTTGTGACTTAGGCAGTAGGGAAAGGAAAAAAGCTGGTTTATTTACAAAACATGTAAAAAAGGGGTTCATCCCTACTGTCAACTCAAATTCAATTTGAATTTGAATTAAATTTGAAAAGGGGCTTCATCCCTACTGTCAACTATTCCATAATTATTTTGTCTACCTAAATAGGCCTATATAAAACTGTGAATAAGTATATGTAAATATTGTTTATTTTTTTGAAACTAAGAACAGGTTTTTTTTTAATAGGCCTAGAAACATTATTAATTATAAATAATATTTTACTTTAACTAAGTTATTTTACAGCAAATGAAAAAATTGCAATAATTTGAAAAAAGTCAAAGAAAATCTTTATTTTTGAAGGTATAAGTTTTTATATTTGTGTCTATGCACAAAACTATGTCCTGTTTTTAAAAAAAAGTCAGCTAATAGTGTGAGGAATTTGTTACTGGTCTACTAAATATTAATCAAACTTGAAAAATTATATGAAAATATTTTGGTAAATAAAAGTTCTCTTAATTTAAAAATAAGATTTCTTATCGGCATGGTACTATAAGTATTATTTTTAGTTAGAATTTAGTTTTATTAATAAAACAAAAAATTATCAATTTCTACCAAGAAATAACATTCGTTTTTCCAAACAGCTGCAAAACTGTTAATATCGACCTGGTTTTCCAGCATTACTATATAGCACCGAGCCTGGGTTTTCTGTCGTGCATCAAAAACCATGGCACTTAAAGGGTTAAAATCAAATTAAAAACTGTTTATTTTTCGCCCCGATTAAAGTCACTTTTGTAAAATAACCAATGTTCTTTTAAGAACAGCGACCTCAGGACGTTTCAAGATTTTTCATTTAAGGTTGAAATGTGACTAGAAGAACAATCAAAGTCAGTGATGCCAGATGGAAGGATCAGAAAGGGACGACAGATGGTTCATTAAGCAGCACGTATGTACAAATATTACAACCTAAGGACAAGACTCAAGTTCAAATATTTGTTCTTTCGAGTAAAAGGAGGTAAGAAAAATAATAAATGGAATAGACACCCTTAACTGAGTTCCATATGTGGATTTTAGATTTTGTTAACTAGGCTAGAAATATCACTCTTACGAACATGACAAGGGCAAATTGTCAAAGACAATTTTTGAATTGGCTTCCCTGTTGCCCACTAATCAAAGTTTGTCTATTCTATGTTAAACCTAAGTGTTTTATTGTATTATGGATGATAGTAACAATTGAACAAATTTTTACATCTCTTCAGAAAATATATCTATTTGTTAAACCTATAATAGACCTTAGTTACAACAGTTGGTTTGATGGTAAATTAAGAGCAGTTTGATATATTTCAATTTGAAGGCTTTGTCGACTTATACAGTGTAGAGTAAATATGGCCATGCTAACAATAAGCAGTATTTGGCACCAAGCATCTTAAATAACAGCCATGCGGGTAAAATAATGAAAAGCAAACATGTAAGTCAAATCAATAAATCTATTTTTGTCTCATTCATACAAATACTCAACAGCAAAGCTGAGCTAACATCAAACGTACAACTAAAGAGCATTCATAATAATTATGGATTGGACTAACACTAAAGTGACATCCCTCTGTAATACAACTCAAAGTAATAAAACAATAATTTTATGCATAACTTTATACAATAATGATGTATACTGTACCAGAAGTTCGGTGTTCTCAGTTAAAATTGTACAACAGTAAATATACTACAAATCAGTACAGTACCACTAAATTGGTGTTTTCAGAAAACGTCTTAAAGATGAATGTTGTTATAAGTTATATTTTAATGGTTAATTAAATTCTAGAACTAATTCTCCGTTTCCATATTTATCTTCACTACAAACTATTAAATAATATGTTGAAGATGTATTAAATAATCTGAAAATCAACAACTTTAAATTAGAATTAATATGTTAGAAATTTCTTCCTATAAATTACTGTCTTTTAAAAAATCTAATGTTTATGTTAGGAAATAGCATGGACCAGGATAGGACGTGATGTTCGTAAGCACTAAAGTGATATGTTTTATTATGTTGTCTTACATAAAGTTAGATTCCAAAATAAACACACAAAACAAAATAGTAATACGTTCAACTGAATATGTGTCTACAATTACAGTTTTGATCTTCCATTAGCGTGATAAAAAGAAAATAAATACCTAAACAAAATTAAACGGAAAATATCAACTTTACCAAAGTGTTCAATCTTCTTATAATGAAAACACGGTATTATTTAGGTTTTGTTTTAATTAAGAATTTGTGTCAAATAACTTACAATCTACAAAAGAAGACAATAAAAACAATAAAATTCTAATCTAACTCTAACATACATGGAATTTATAATCCTCATCAATTGGCTCAGTGGCAGTCTCTCTGACAGCAAATAAAATTAAACATCCACATTTCCAAACATAAAACAAATGAGGGGTGAAAGATACCAAAAATAAATATACAACTATTAGGATTTAAATATTACAATAATAACTTTAAATATGACAATTATCAAATAATTTAAAATAAATTAATAACAAGACTACAATAATGGGCTTATCATTAATAATTGACATGTGATAAGAGAGAAACTGCCACTAGTTTGGGAGCCTACTCCGACTTATCCTCAGATTCTGATTTTGAGTTTTGATAGTTGATGTTCACTGGAAATCGATTTGATGAGAAGCACAACTTCATCACGTAAGGAAACTTGCCAGCTGAAACAAACCATAATTAATGTATCGCAACAGAATGAGTGGGAATAATAGGACAACTGCAAGTTTACTGACATTTTAGCTAATATAATTTATTAGAATTTTGATTGATAGTAACATCTCAACACAGATTAAGTTAAATTATTGTCAATTTATTCAGAGAATACTAACTATAATGATAAACAGTAATTAATATATTAGGATGGATAGGGCACCAGCAAACTTTCCTAAGAAGACAAGTCCACGAACAACTTGCAATAAAGAACACTTATAAAGATAATTCACATTACACAATTTCATATATTTTCAGTTAAGATTAAGAGCTATATATGATGTTAAGTTTATGAGGTTCATGGGATTTTGTTATCCATTGGTGCGCTAATTCCATTCTTCTGGAGTTGGGAACAATTGGCATGGGGTGAAAGAGATCTGATAACTTTAGTGGTGTAACACTGGTCAACTTTTTGGCTATGGAGAAGAGGTAGAGTCGATGATATTTTCATCATCTGGACTGAATCTGAAACCAATATTGAAACCTTTCTTCATAGCGTACAAAACTTTTCACCCCTGAATTTTACTTGGTAATCCTCTTCTGAAAGCATAGTCTTCCTTGATGTTGAAATTGGATTAGAGGACGGTGTCCTTCAAACTGATATTCACATCAAACCTACCAATAAACAACAACACCTTCACTTTACTAGCTGTCACCCAAACAACACCAAATGCTCCCTACCCTACAGCCTAGCCACCCGTGCAAAACGTATAATTTCCTCTTCCACAAATCTAAATAAATACAATAACCAACTTAACAGTACCTTCCAAAAGAGAGGTTACGATAGCAACCTTACTAAAAACCAAATCTGTTTAGCCCAACCTCAAACCAAAAGTAGTTCCCAATGCTTACCCCTTGTCACTAATTACCACCATGGCCTACAGAAACTCAACCAAATCCTGAAAGATGCTTCAACATCTTAAAAGCTTTCCCTCATACCAAAGACCAAAAACCTCCTACTTTCACTTTCAGACAAAAACAAGCTCCACTAAATCCTGGTCCATCCTGTTACCTGATCCCAACATCCTGACCAGTTCTAAAGATCAGCAACTACCTGATTCTAATCTCTGTAACAAAAAATCCTGCAAAACTTGTCTTATTCATCTCCCAGCCCCACTACCGCCTTAACCTACAAGATACCTGGACACCACTCATTTGATTCCACCAAATTAATTTATCAACTCTAGTGCCAGCATTGTCCTGCCCAATATATTCGCCTTACCAGTGAAACCCTCTGAAAACGCATGAATGGCCATAAACATGATTGCAAAGTCCAAAATCCTGAAAAACCTGTTTCTGCCCATACTCTTCTCCATAGTAAAAATTTTTTACCAGTGTTACACCACTAAAGTAATCAGATCTCTTCCTTCCCATGCCAAGAGTTCCGAACTCCCAACGATGGAATTAGCACACCAGTAGATAACAAAATCCTGTGACCTTCCTGTCTGAACATAAGATAGACCACTTCCCTTTAACCCCTCCCCATTAGCAAACTTCATATATACCAACTGAAAAAACTGCATCAATACCTGATTGTTGCTCTATGAATGTACAATCTCCACCATTGCCACCTACCCAGCAATAGTGGAAGCTAAGTCAGTTTCTCTCTTTACTCACGTTAAGAAAGTGCCAGTGTTACAGAAAATGTGTGATAATGTGATTCTTTTTGTGTTTATTTACTACTACTCTGGTGCTAGTAGTACTAAGGTGCTGATGTCCTATCTCTCCAATATAATTCCTGGCCTAGTGTCCTTTAACCTAACACATAACAATAAAAAAAATCTGCATTAGAAACTAAGAATAAAAGTTGTCTATTTGTGATACGAAAATTTATTGTTTCTATCTGACAGCTGAACCAAGAGAAGCTGTAGATAATTTAGACAAATAAATAGTACTGCATGGTTGACAAATGGCAGTGTATTATATACCTACTTTATTTCTGCATTAACTTAATACAGTAGCAATCTGCATACATAGTTATGATTTTGGAATGGGGAACAGGCTTAATACATCTTATAAGAAGCGCAAAATAAAACATACATAAACATATCTACAATATTATTAGCCTCATCATTAGTCTATCACAATAGAGTGGAGTATGTTGCCATACTATAATTATAGCTTAATTTACTTGCATACTACTGTTGTATTGTAAGCCTGTTTGGGTTGGAAAGTGCTGTAAGGTATATTATCTGACACTTATTTTTGGAGGATCTTGATTTCATTGACCATTTGTGGTTAAGTCCCCTTTGTCAGAAATGTGAAGCATTACAGTTTAACCAAGAAGCACTTAACATTTGTTTTTTCTGCAGAGAAAAGATCCGGTACCATAATTATACCACTTGGAGTCAGAAGTGTTGTGTAAACAAGAAATTTTTGTTGGAGGTCTGAAAGGTGGTGGGTTCAGAGTCAAAGATATCGAAAGGGTATGGAGAGACCTGTAGGATATACAAATTTAGTGAGTGCATTAAGGCCACAATGATACTCAGTTCATTAGGCTAATTTATTTTTATATCCAAAAGGGGTGAGTTTAGTTGAATGGCGAGCTCAGTTTTGGTTGTCAACTATTTTTCTAGGTTAACTCTTTCTGTCCTGTCCAAAAGAATAAGAGATCTTGTTGAATTTAGCTACTTTATCATTGTGGGGTTATTGTTTTCCTTGTGTTGCTTGTATAAAGAATTGTTTTGTGTTTGTTGAATGGTTGTTGCTTAAGACAAGTTGTTCTGGGTAATTGCTTGTGTACCCATGATTGTGTTCACACTTTTCAGTTTCAGGTCAACATCAAGGACGGTTATTTCTGAATCAGAGCTGTTAGCGCACACAATAATATGTGCGTTAAAAAGGCCAAAAAGCAAACGGTCCCAATCAAAAGCCAAAACCATAAGAGGGTTCAAACAATCACTGACACCAAATACAATAAGAATAGCTCGAAGCTAATAATACTGGCAGACAGTCACGGACAATTTTTAGGCCACCTCATACAGCAAAGAACCGTAGCTAACGTTTGTTCTTTCATTAGACCAGGTGCCAAATTCGATCAAGTTGTTGAAGAAGTCAAAGGGCACACAAGTAAACTAAACAAAAACAATCTGTTGGTAGTAGCAGGTACTAATAATATTGAAAGATGTAGTGAAAAAATCTAATCGGCAGCACTTATAAACTGATTAAAGATACACAACATACCAACCTCTAACTGGCCACAATACCAATGCGACATGACTGTCTCGAGCTAGATTTGAAGATCTTGAGGGTGAATAGTGAAGTTGACAACATTGCCAAAAACCACCCAGAACTTAACCTTTACCGTTGCACATGTAACCCAGATACTATTTCACAACTCACGTTCTTCATATGAACAGAAGAGGTAAAATTAAAACTGCAGAATGGTTCATGAGCTTTTATTCAAGGAAAACCTTTCTCAATCACCTCCTACCCTAAGAAAGAAAAACACTCCAACAGCCAACAAGAAGACGAGGACAATAGAGAATGGAATAACAGTTCTTGAAGAAGATATGAATGAAATCATAGATAATTTCAGTAATGATACATCTATTGCGCTGGATCATAGAATATCTGCAGTTTTCTGAGACAATACAACTGAACTACGAGACAATCCTGGTCCATGGGTGGAGAGTGACGCAGCAGCCGCAGAACCCACCAGCAGCAACTACTGATGATCTTTTTGTGAAACCTCTTTCGACCTCTGAGGATTTGTCATGTCAGAAGCTAAGTTTCACGTGCGGTGAAAAGAGTGAAAAAAAGTCAATCTGGTGCTAAAGCAATTTCCAATCTAAATAAAGTTAGTGAAGAAATTAAGACTATTATTAAGGAAAGTGAAGAAATTAAGACTATTATTAAGGAAACCCAAACAAACAAACAAACCGAATTTGGACTCTCCTGAAGTTTTAGTTAATAAGTCTGATTTAAGTTTGAATATTTGTGACCTAGGTAATAATAGCCAAGTCTATGAATCTCAAAACAGGACTGAACAAGGTTTTTTAGACGTAAGGGAGATTGTATCATAAATAGTTTGGGTACCATAATCGCGGTCAATGTGTTGCAACTAAGCGTTACAATAGTGATAATCTAAAATAGTATATTTCATAACAAGAGTGGAAAGTGGGGTTTTGCAAAACAAAACACTTTCACTCGAGTTTTGAATGATACTTTTCTCTACACTACGGAATAAAAACTCATTTTTGGAATGTTAACTGTTTATTAAATTAGAAACATGTTTTAAAATCACATTAGGGGTGGCACACTTATATTTGTACACAACTCATTCCAGTCCAGAGAGTACAATATTAAGAATTATTGCTCTGAGTTTCATTTTGAGGGGTCTGTCACTATTGTCAATGACCTACATATTCTAATAGTTTCTGTCTGGTGATCCAAACCTTTTCTTGGAAACCTTATATAATCTTTTAATTCACCTTACCACTGTCAGTAACTAAACTATAGTGATTGGCGGTGATTTTAATTACAATTTTGACATAACAACTGATAGTATAGACCGCGCTGCAAAGGTCCGGCCTCGAGCCCGGCGAGCGGTGATAGGGAGGAGACGGGTGGAGGGCCCAATATGCCTGCAGTCCTGAAAACATTCGCCACTGTCAGACTTTCCCACGCTTGCTTCTAAAATAAGTTACGTTAATTGTTACCTACGGATGCACATTCAGTACGTTTCCAGACTGCGTGCGATATAATTGCTTGTGGTTTAGCGTATTAAGAATTTTTACTCAAGTGTACGATTAACTATTAGTTGGTTATATGTTTGTTTTTATCTAACTACTGTAGTGTAATAAGTCAGTTTGTTTTTTTTTTTTTTTTTTTTTTTTTTTTTTTGTGTCCCTTAAGTGTGTTAAGAGTCTGCAGAGTCTGTCGGCCATACTGGTTTAATTCTCATAAAAACAACGTTATTTTGAATCCATATTTTTATCATTATTTATTTACCAAAAGTTGTGTATGAGGTGTCATTTAAAATGCTATCATATTGCGCATTGGGTTTGCTTTTGATATTATGAATACATACGCCTAGTTTTGAAAAATAGGTGAAAATAAAAACTTCAAACTAAATAATTTTTATATTTATTCTATTAAACTAATTATGAATCCACAAAGCAGTTCAATAAGTAATTTCACTCTTGATCAAATGCAATTTGGTTGGAAAAGACCATTTAAAAATAACTGTTAAATTTGGACACGCGAGATCATTTGTCCGGTTCGAAAAAACATCGTTCTAATGAGATTAAAACAAACATGACTGACAGCCTCTGCAGACTCATAAGGTTGTAAAATTAGTGAACGTAAATCCTAAATAGTTTATTGCTTTAGTGGTTCCTGCCTCAACTATGGCTCACTTTATTCCAAAAGTAGCCCAAGGAAAACTACTAGAAGTCAGGCTAGGGAAATTATTTGGAGAGTAAGTGAGTTCATGGCGAATGAGGCCAAATTAAGAGATGAACAACGAATCCCCGTAAAAAAAAACGTTAGAACGAACTGCAGTTGCATGTGGCATTTAAAAAACTCTTATAAAGGAAATTCGGCGTGAAAAGTGTTTATTAGACACTTCAGCGGAAGGAGAGTGTCTGTTCACAACTCCCAAAAAATACAAGAGAAAAAGAACAGCGATAGAACTAGACGATTTCGACAAATGTGTCGTTAGAAGAACCATCCATGAGTTTTATAAAACTGACGAGTCACTCCCAACTCGTCATTTTTATTCTAAATTCTAAACCAATTTAAATAAAAATGATATGTATTTTAACGATACGGGAAATCACAGAAATATTTTTCTTAGCGATAGTAAGAAGTATATAATTTCAATTAAAGTT
Organism: Stictocephala bisonia; assembly: GCA_035578905.1. Classification (NCBI taxonomy): domain Eukaryota; kingdom Metazoa; phylum Arthropoda; class Insecta; order Hemiptera; family Membracidae; genus Stictocephala; species Stictocephala bisonia. The sequence goes on from JAQJVL010000198.1 coordinate 115,907, forward strand.
ATTATCTGATTTATAATTTTTTATGATATATTAAATTGTTGTTATTGATATACGTTTTAATTTGTTAACTTTCAAACTCTTAACCTATTTTATGTTTTTATTTTAAATACTGGTCTAATTATAAGAGATACCAAAATACAAATACTCCGTAAACGCGTAAACAATCACCCTTTACGATCTGTCTATGACCGCCTCGCTCAGAGTCGATGTTTTTATATGACTAGTAGGCCTGCCAGGAGGCCTACTAGTCAGTACTGTACTGTAGTTCAGCGTGCGTACTGTACCTATTCAAACAGATTTAAAAATAATGTAAAACAATATAATTTTTATTTCCTGAACAGTTCCCCAACAAGAGATAATAACTGCTTAGATAATGTTTTTATAAATAATAAGAATATTCAAAACCATATCTCTTGCCAAATTTTGGATTCCCCATATTCAGACCATAATGGGGTCTTAGTTGATTTGGGTGTGATGAGCAAGCTAAACTGTAAGTATGCAAATCAACCCATTCATCCTAACGAGCCTAAACTAATACTGCCAAAAAAATCACTTGATGATCTCAGCGTTTGTCATCTTGGTCAGTCATGACGTTGGCTAGACATGACTGGGATAAAATTATTTACCAAAATAACCCTTGTAGTGCTAATATTTTCTCTAAAACATTTTTTTCAATAATTTAAAGCAATATATTGCTTTAAAGTTCTGAAAAAACCAAGTAAAAAAAAGCCTAATAACCTAAGTAACAACTGGTATAGTTTTGATCTAGCTCAAATCAAGGAGAGACTAATACATTAATACAATATTTCAAAGGTATATAATAACTTTAGGCAAATTTTTCTAATCCTGAAAAAAGAATATAGACAAGCTGTAGCTGCAGCAAAACAATCCTACAATGAAAAATATATAAACCAAAGTAAGAATAAATGTAAAGCTGCTTGGAAAGTTATCAATAGCAACAACTATTTATCTAATACCATTGATTATATAAACCTACAATAGATAAACCATCTAATAGGAATATCTGTGCCAGTAATTTTGTTAGTTTGTGTGGCCCGCAACCACAGCTGGTTTAAACTGCATTACATTTACATGGGACTTCACTAGCGCTCCACAATGGACCACAAAAACAGCTGATATTTTGAGACTCAAAATTTAACATTGGATAGGAAATCTATTTGTGTATAAAATCAATGCTAATACTGACAGGGTAAAAGTTCACATTAGCCCAGATTCCTTTAATAACTTTTTCATTTACTCTACGCCTCATATCATTGACCCTTTAACATATTATTTTAACCTTTGTTTAAATGATAGCTACTTCCCGGAGGAGCTTAAAGTATCAAGAGTTTGTCCTGTTTTGAAAAAGGTCCAAAAAATAGAGTTGAAAGTTATCGTCCAATCTCCATAATCCCAGTTATAGGTAAAATATTGGAGGTTGTAGTCTACAACCAAATTTATCACTACCTTAAACCGAATAACCTTCTAAATTCCTTTCAATTCGGTTTTAGGAAAAATAAATCCACTTTCCAAGCTTTGGACAAACTTGTGAGAGAAATCAGTCAAGCCTTTGCTCAGGCAACACTGTGTGACCTGAGCAAGGCTTTCGACTATGTGGACTTTAATGATATTATTATGAAGTTGTCATATTATAGTTTTGGAGACATGCCTCTCTCTTTTCTAAAATCCTATCTCAGTAATAGAAAGCAGAAAGTATACTTTAATGAAAACTACTCCCAAGAGGCCACCCTAAACTACGGTGTACCACAGGGCTCTGTCCTCGGCCCTTTGCTTTTTCTAATTTGTATAAATGATCTACCATCTTCAGTCATTGCTACAACATTTCTGTACGCTGATGACACAACATTCCTAAATATTAATGAAAATCTGAATGAACTGAATCGTGTAACAAATAATGCCATTGCAGAAGCCTCAATGTGGTTCAAATGCAATGGTTTTCTTCTTAACGAATCGAAAACTCAAAATATATTATTTAGTTTAAGACCTATTGGAGATAATCCATCTCCTATCTGCCAGTCAGAAAGTGTGAAATTCTTAGGATAGTTTATAGACAAGAATCTGAAGTGAGATACTCACATTAACTATATCTCCTCCAAACTGTCTCAGGTAATTTATCTTCTTAGGCACCTTATGCAGTGTGTTAATAGTGATTATGTAAAAATAGCCTACTTTGCCTTCTTCCAATCTATTTTTAGATATGGGCTGATTGTATGGGGTAATTCAAGTTAGATTACTGATGTTTTAATTCTTCAAAAGAAAGCTGTAAGAATAATATCTAATACAAACGACTGGGAACATTGCAAACCTCTTTTTAAAAACCTAAAAATTCAAACTGTGATAAATCTGTACCTTTTTGATTCGGTTAAATATATTTTTGAAAATCCAAATTTAATACAGCCTAATAGTGATACTCATTCCTAGAATACAAGAAACAAGAATTCAGCTGCCAAAAATTTCAATAGATTAAACAAAACTTTAAATAGTCAATTAGTAACAACATTAAAAGTGTACAATCATTTATTACCTTTAGTTCATAAGTACAATGAAAAGGCTTTCTTGAAGAAATATTATTTATGGCTTTTAAATAACCCATTTAACACTCTTAATGATTTTTTCTCAAAAACCTGTATTGTGTTTTAATTTATTTACATTAACTCAATATTACCATTCATTGCATTATTGTATTATTTCTTTTGTTCTTTACTCTCTAGGCTTGTCTCTAAAACATCATATCTCTCACTATTCAGGTTTAATATATTGTAAATAGGTTATAGGTTAGATAATGTAATTAGTATGTATTTTATACTTAATCTCGACTGTTTTGACTTGGCTATCATAATAACTATAACTAGACTTTGTCAATGATTTGTACGACGATAAAAGGATTCTTATTCTTATTAAATTACTCAGAAACATATCTAAATAACTTTGGTCTTGCTATCCAGTCTATTATGTCATCAATGTAACAGAACAAGTGGAGTTTAGCTGACTTATGTTTGGAAAAGTCCATGTTTAGATTTTCCAAAGACAAGGTCGGCATACAATGGGAAAAATTCATTATACAAATGCTGTGACTTCAATTTGTAAATAATTTTTACTTTCAAATGGAAATTTATTCCTCTCAAGAATGAATCTTGTTGTGAAGGTGAGAAAAGCAATGGAAAAGTTGATAAATATTTTTTCTCTAGCAGGTATGCCATAAACAAGGGGAATAATTGTAAACAAAAATGTCACATTAACAGTGACAGGAAGTTTCAGGTTGGAGTGGGTAATGTAAAGAGGCGCAGGAAGTTGTTTGTGTATTTAATGTAATATTGTGTGTATGAAAATGTTTATTTACTATTACTTACATGGATTGTTCACTGGAACGTGGTTACACACCATCAATGCTAGCAAAGCGTTTTCTACACTGTCAAACTCCAACAACCCCGAGGAACTACGATCACCTGCAAAAACAGTAATTAGGAATTATGTTTCCTTAACATGTTCAATTCTGAAAGAGAACATAATTGCGCACCCCCCAGGCTGAGTACAAAAAACTATCACATAGTAAAAGCACCCCTCACACAAATATAGTGGTATCCGAAAAAGAAATGCACCAAAACGTACACAAAGATTGCCACAACAAGCGACGAGTAACACAACGTTCCCGGGCTCACCCTGAATAAATACATTTCAAGGGCGGGCGGTGCATTGTTCCATGTGCACCGCAAGACGCACAATAGAATCACTACATTGATCAATGTAGCCCGCACAGGACGTGTTAAAGCATAAGAAACTTCATCCATAAACTTACTTAAAAAGGATAAGGGACTAATTCCAATTAATCCTAATTTACAGTGAATTTTAGGAACTCTAAAAGAAATGAAAGGACAGCTCTCAAATCAGTAACAAGGTCAAGTGATAATGCAGACACTGTTGATGACCAAGGACAATCATATCACTGACCAAATTAAGTGCAGTTTTTTGTTGTTGCTATTCCATGAATAATACCTCATCCTTATAGCAGGACAAGTGGTAATCATTGTCACAACTGACAACAATTATAGACAAATTCTCAATGTACTCTTTGGGCTAGCCCACAACTAAAATCAATTAAAAAAACCCACACTTAACAAAGTAAGCAGAATATCAGAGGCTTATGAATTATAAATACCCATCTAAGATACTTTTGATTTTTTGGTTCATGAATAAGCAAATCAGAATCCCATTCAGTTAACTAAAAAAAAAAAAAAAAGAGATAAAATTACTTTTAAATAACATCAGAACATAAAAAGCTTTCAAATGAAATATGTGTGAGCCTAGCTAAGCCAAAGCTTTGGCATTGTTTGGATGTATAAATAAAAACATTCTTTTAATATAAAATAAAGATAAATTGAAACCTACCTTTCATAGGGAACAGTTGAACTACTGGTGTAAGAGAGCACTTCTTTTCAAAAATTTCTTTCAGTACATCTTCTGTTATGTTTGGTGGAGTGTTGAAGAAATGCAACACCTACAAGCAAAACAAAGTATTGCCAAATTAACTAGGTCAATCAAAATAAATGTTTTAGTGAGATTTGGGCCTTCATATTACTTAAACTGTTTATTCCACCAACATATATGATAAGGCCAGTACAAGCTGTAAATTGATAGCTGTACAATATTTGTTGTTATATTTAATGGTACTCATTTTTTTTTACAATTATATAAATGTTATTGTTTGTTAAAAAACTCATTCCACATCACAGTAATGACATAGTTCAGCATAAAATTATTAGCAGTCTTATAAAGATGAAAAACATTTATGATTGATCATATCTTATGTAAGGTATATAAAAACTTGTCAAGCCCAATAAAGATCTTGATCATGTTGAATGGTTCATCCAAATAGCTCCAGATAAGTAAATCAACAGTAATAATTTCTAGAAAGAACTGATTTTGTTTGCTATATCCAATGTATATATTCATTCTGTTAAACATAATAGAGAACAGACACCCATACAAGTATGGTGTTGATGACTCTCCAACCACCTATACATTAGTGTTGATGTTAATCATGTAAGGGTAGTTGGGAGGATCATCACCAATTATAAACCACCGTACACGTACGGTTGTCTAACTAGAGCTGTCAAGGATTGTGATAATAAAGGCCATTATGTTAAGGTAAGTCAAAGTACATCTAAAATAAGAACACTAAAGAACTATAATAATGTGTCTTCGCTTCTAGTTCTGCTGCCATCCAACCTGGGCTGTTGAAAAGCACTTACACCTTTTGCTCTTATACCTCTATTAGTAGACACATAAACATTAAATGCATGAGCACAAGGAAAAAAATAAATAAATATAATAAACATGCTTGAGCAATAATACTTCTTAGTAATAAATTTACAGCAAAATTAAAACAACGTAAACTGTCATCAAAGTGGAGGTCTAGTTCATGAAATATTTACTAATACATCCATAGTATCATTTAGCTCATGTACTTATCTCCATTGAGGTGTCACTCAAGTTATTGTATTTTGGCCCTCTCAGTGAGAAATGTATATGTACCTTAGATGGTCCCTGTATCCTATTCTTGCTCGCCATTGTGGGGTTGATAAACCTGTTGTTCTTGCTACCCATGAAGTCCTTGAATGATTGAGTATTGTCAGGTAAAGTGTATGGCATCGGGACATCACTCAGGAAAGCTTGCTTTGAAAATCTACAAATCCACCAAACAGTGTTTACAGATTGTCGGCAACAAAATATTACTGTTAATGCAATGGTAATGATGTCTTTTTATGTTATGTGTTGGTACTAATTGTTAATTTTTTAAGTGATGATATGTAAATTTACTACATACATTACTATTCATTCTTTTTTTTAGAAGCTCATTGTTTTTTTCTCCTAATAATCAATTGAGCAAGAAATTTTTATTTCATTTTACAAGTTTTTTTATAGGATTATTGTGGTAAATATACACGGGTAAAGAGTAATCAAGGAACATTTTCCTTTTAGATTTTTTCAGTTTTCAAACAATGATAAACCGAATTAAAATAAAGAGAAACAACAACAAAAACTATTCTAATAATAATTACTTTATTGTTAAATTATTGTTTTGAAATGGTGTCTCTTAGTTTGTTGGTGGCCTGTTGATTTTACACATTTATATTAAAATGTTAACATAAACCTATAGTAAATGGTGCACGAGGAGAGAGCATGATTACTTCTACCACCACTGTTCCTCTCCAACAGCAGTAGGTTGCAAGGTACGTTGACATTCAGCGGTTGAGTGTTTTATTAATTTAAATCTTATTATTATTTGTAAAACTTTTATTAGTTTTCTATAGTTTGGCTTAAAATTATAGTCTCTTTCCATTAACTTCTGCAATAAACTAGGCCAATTTGAAAATAAAAAATTGAGACATTTGATTTATAAAATATCACATAAGAATTTTATTACTCTAATCATATCTAATCACAACCAATCAGAATTGCCTCTTGGTGGATTTCATAGGGTTATTTTAACGATAAATTTAGTGATGGATAACATTAATACCAATTATGCTAAAATATTTTAACTACGTTTAGTACAAATTTAACAAAGGATGGTGAAACCGGCAATTACTCTCTGATAATTTAAGCCAGAATAGTACAATACAACAATTGGTTTCACAGCAATAGCAAATCCAATGTTAACACTTTGGCAAGTGGGATCATTGTTGTAAGGAAAGGTCTACAGTGCTAGCAGTGACTGTACCATGAACATATGACTATGCATGGTGGGGGCCATGGGTTTATATATACACGATATTGGTGGGTGAGCACTTAAATTATTTTATACCCATCTGTAACATTAATGTTGTCATGCATATCCTTATTTAAGCACATGAAAAACATGAGAGACAAAACTTAGAAATTTTTTTCTAAATTAGCACAGACAAAATGTTCTTGAACAATAATAAAAAAAGTTATAACAGTTGACACTGCAAAAGTATATTAAAAACAAGTTTAGTGCAGTTACAAGCTGCATAAATTAAACTTATCTCTAATGATCAAGGACAGAACATTTAAGACACAGCTAGCTGGATATGATAATTGATGAATTCTGTATCATTACTTTATAAGATGTGTTGTCTAGAGCAAATAAATATTTAGTTATGTGGATAAAAATCACATGATCAAAAAACAGTTAATACACAAAAATCTACTCACCCTAGCTGGATTTTCATGTCACCAATCGAACAATTGTTCAGGTTAGAAATGCAACGCTCTACAGAAATTGTGTCACCCATCTGGATCATTGCACAACCTTCTTTTGTTTTCAAAAATTTGATCTGCAATCAAGTAAAAACAATATACAGTACAGTATCGTTTAGTCAAACACAAAATGTTAAACAGTTTCATAATTTTTAAATGAAATTTGTCATCGTGAAGTAACTATATGAATTACAGTGAATGAATTATTTAACTGTGGTTATTCCTGTAAATTTTATTCTCTAAATTGTAAGTCAACGATTTACAAATATGATCAATATTCAATTGCTTTAGATAAAACAAATACTGACCCACCCGCCCATCCACACACACACACAAAAGTACTGACCCACCCGCACACCCACACACGTGCAATAGTACTGACCCACCCGCCCACCCAAACACGTACAATAGTACTGACCCACCCGCACACGTACCATAGTACTGACCCACCTACCCACTCACATACGTGCAATAGTACTGACCCACCCACATACGTGCAATAGTACTTTACGTGAACGGGTGGGTCAATACCACTATGTGTAAGGGTGGGCGAGTGTGTCAATAACACTGTACGTGTACGGGTGGGTGAATAACACTGTATGTGTACTGGTGGGCGGGTGTGTCAATACCACTGTACATGTATGAGTGGGCGGGTGTGTCAATAACACTGTACGTGTATGGGTGGGATTCCAGAGTTTTGTGGAATGTAAAGGGGTTGAAAGCCAACATGCTGGCATTATAAGTTCGATTAAAAAAACATCTAAGTTTTGTGGAATGTCAAGGGGTTGAACGCCAACATGCTGGTATTTTAAGTTCGATTAAAAAACATATAAGTTTTGTGAAATGTAAAGGGGTTGAAAGCCAACATGCTGGAGCCAATCATTATCAGTTCGATTGAGCTGAACAACATTGTAGGATGGTATATTTGAAGCTATTTTATAGAGACTATTCAGAAGAAACAATTCAATTACTAGCAAGAAATATAAATAATTAAAGTATTCTTCCATGATTTTGGAACAGCAGCTCTAAGTAAAATTATTAATTTTGTTGTTTCTTTTTATTGCCGGCAAACAAAAACGTATGTAAAATCTTTCTGAGGTAGGAAACATACACTGGTAAGACGGGATTTAAGTGTGTTCATTATTATTATTATTCATTAAGACGCATATTGTCAAGATAATGGAAAATATGAGGGGCGAAAGAGTGTGATGAGTGTAGTCATTGTTACTAACTAAGGTTGACTGTTCCTCAGAAAGATCTATTTAATTATAGCCCAATAGCCAGGGCAACTAAGGGACCTACAGCATTACATAGAATCCGAATCACTGGTCTGATTTTCAACAAACTGACAAGCCTGATACTCAGTTCTCTTCCCTTCACAATATCCGAACCTTGACTAACATCCAACATGGATACCTCAGACTTCTATAGTAGTGTCCACGTCGATGACAACCAATGAGCGGACGCTGTCAGGATTAAGAAGAGCGAGCATAGAACCTGTCGCCTACAATCTCCTCAACACTTTGTCCCCAAGTAGCTGAGTTACAGCACTGTTCCACCAGTGTTCGCCTGGAATTTAGTTCTAGATTTTATCACAACTGCCGCTAAAAGTAGTATCCTGACTCACTAACGAACAAGCAATAAATTCCCCTCCCCTCTCTCCCCCTCATAACCCCTGCCTGCCCCGCCCCGCAAGTTCAACAGAAGGACATAACTCCCTCATTTATAGTAAAATCTAGTGAAGCATTTTATATATATTATTAATCTACTGTTTTATCCAAAATTATTGTACAAATTTCAACTCAAAGTTTGAACAAATATCATTTTTAGAAAAATAATTGGTAACATTAAAAAATATATACATTTTTAGATTTACTATATACTAGGTTGGTTAGTACCTTTTGTCCTCTATGTTCTCAAAATGTTAATCAAACATATTACACGGTTTGTTCACGAGTTATGCACAAAAATGGCCAAATTAGCCACTTTGGCAGCCATATCTCCATAAAGAAATTTTTTAGAATTTTTTCCCGAAACAGATTTATTACTTATATGGATACTAAAAATTTTATTAAAAAAAAATTTTAAATAAGTTTCAATTGAACACCCTTAAAGAAAAGGTCCAAGGACAGAACCCTGAGGACTCTGGTTTCAGTTAAGGCATTAGTGACATTTGAGTTGATGATACCGAAAAAGAAGTTTGATGGATTGTGATTTATTTCATAGAGTGAAATGATGAACATATTGGATTAGTTTTAGAACAATACTAATTCTATTTTGATCATGTGATTGTTAACAAAAGAGTTATTTGGCCCTTCATCAATTTTAAAAGTAACAAATAAACAATACCTATAAATGATTAACTCTACACCTATAACAGACTAAGGTTAGCAATTTTAACTGCTGGTATCTCATGTTTAGTGAGTCTGAATTACAACTACATCACCTCATTACCAATACTGATATAAAGTAAATAATAACCTTTATGACATTTCCGTAGAGGCAGAAAATATTGAACAATTTGTCAGGGTTGACTTTGTCTTTGTCAAGCCCATACACCATCATCACACATCCACCACTGGTCTGAGTCCCGTTGGGCGGGCCAGAGGGAGTGAGCAGACCGTAACCACTGCCCCGCTGAGCTGGGGGTCCAGGATGCATGGGGTCTCCTCTGCCCCCACCACCTCCCATGTAACGTCTGTTACCATTTACAAACCTGCAACGAAAGTAATGCTTAAACAGAAAGAATAATTACAATACTACATTTTGGCCAAACTTCAAGAAATATCCTATTTAAATTAACTGTCAAGATTGGTATACAACTATTAGTTTCTACAAATATTCAGCTTTATATGTGATAGCTGCGCTTTATTCTTACACTGAAGAATTTTTGCAACCACAACTAGCAAAAAAGTACAAATATTAAATAAAATAAAAATAATTAACTAAACAACTATTAGGCATAGTTTGTTGACAACTACAAAATACATTTTAGGTATCCTGTCATTTTGATTTGATTGAACTGAATGTTTAAGTTTCTTCTGTAGATTAGCATACCATGAAAGATACAATAATTTTTCAGCTTATATTTTCTGGGGCATAATTGCTATTAAAAAATCATCCATATATTCTAAAACAAGATCTATGCTATGGATTGGGGTTTTACATAGCATTTATGTTCCTCCTAATTTCATTAAAAATAATCTGAGGTTTTGTGTAACTTTGTACTTGGTTGATTGTAACTTACGTTTAAAAAGAGACAACATGATTTTATATAGTAAACCTGATTGTAATTTGAAAGCCAAAACAACTTTTAAAGCATTTTATACAAAAATGTGTATTTTTTTATGCACAAACTAAATTAAATTTTTGTTGTCCTCTACATAAAAAAATGATGTTATTGAGGGTAAATTTAGGATTTTTAAACACATATTTGGATACCATTTTCATAAGCACAAAAAATTATTATTCTATATTTTTAGTATGACAATTTCTTGTATAGTTCAAATGATTAAAAAAAATCTACTTAGAAAAGTTATACATTTTCATATAGGAGTTAAACTTTTATGAATAATAAAAAACTATTTAATCAATTGTTATGTAAAAACATTTATACTTAAGGGCACTGAACATTTCTATAACAAGAAAAAACTAAAAATTTATGTATATTTATTTTCCTGCATAAAACCGTATAAATAAACAAAGTTTTACAAATTTACAAAACAAATGCTTCTGATATATGATTACAGAACCATGCCAGGCCAACAAGTTTGTCAAACTGACCTCTGTTGTTATTGTATATTGTATGTACAACAGAAAAACAATCAACTTTAATGTAATCAGTGACAAAACCTCTGTATTAATAACAAATCAGACAACATTTCTAGGTTTGATAACTGATGAAAATCCATCTTTGAGGAATCTTGTAAATAATGTATTAAGTAAAAACGTCATCAGAAATTTATGCATTGTGGCTTAAGTGAAAAATATGTAACTTGGTTAAAAACAATTTATCATTCTATAATACAGCCATTCTTATTATATGAAATATGCATATATAGAGCCACATAAACTCAAAATTTAAATAAAAACTTATAAAAAAGGCCTTAACAATCATGCTTAGTTTAAAATATTCAAAATTAGAAAAACATTTATTTACTGGTCTCAAAATTTTCACCGTTTATTTATTATTTTTTTAAATCTTAAGTATGTAAATGAACAACATAGTGAGGCAGGGCTTATTTGACACTAACTGTCCCTAAAATACCTATAGCAAAATTATAATGGACAGGCATAATTTGGAGTTTTACAACTTTATAATAAATTTAGGCAATATTTAATTAAACTATTCCACTAAATTTCAGAATTCCATAAGTAATCAGTTCTATTTCAAATTCCCAAGCCAAAATAAATTACTTTTAATATTGTTATGTATTTCGTAAAGTGTCTTCAATGATACTATTTAAATATTCAACTAGGGTTTAATTTTTTAGGATGGGAAAAATAAATACTGAAATAATTTGACTCTATTCAAATGCAATCTAATTATATGTGTGTATTGAACAGAGACCATTTTGTATTTGAATTCTAAAGATCTCAGCATATTGATTATTTTATTTATTTGTATTCTGGACAGTAAAGTTTAGTTCTTTTTATATTTCAATTTCACTGAGTTAACAACGGGTGCTTCAATACAAAGTGTCAATAATATTTTAGTGGTAATCATGAACATGTGTATAAGTACCCTCCGTCCATGGGTGGATATCTCTCGCCATAATGGTCATAGCTGGGGTCATTGTTGTAGCCATCATCATACTGGTCTGCGTAGCCACCTCCGTGTCCGCCCCTCGGTCCTTCGCCTACACAAACATGTCAATAATGTGTAAGTATTGATTGCTACCATGATTCTCACATGATTAAATCATTAAAACTTCTACAAATTACAAGCCTTGGGGCTGGTGCAAGTGACACAGCCGCTCCTAAATGCTCGACCCATCAGCATTCATCTCTAGGTGATAAGACAGCATTATCCCAATCATAACTAAATCTGTTGCCGATGACATTGTGTTTACTCTTTACCATAACATCCGACATAAAAGTATTGAAAAATATAATTTAGAACGCATTTAGCATTTTAGTATATTCCTCTTACCAGAAACAGTCACAAACATTTGAGAAAACAAGCCCCACTAAAAAAATTAATTGATTAAAATACAAGAAAGAATTTATTTGATACGACTGTTCATATGTAGGTGTATATATGTATAGTTAAAATTGAAACTACAAACAAAAACCAAGAAAAATAAGTGATTTGGATTGGTTAACATATGACACAGCACATGCATGGTTCAAAGGTAAATGGATAACAGAGGTATGAGGTTGGTAGAAATGGGGAACAACAATGGCAACAAGGGTCCTCATCCCTCTCTAATGACCTGGCCAGCTCATAATCACCCCCCCCCTCTCTCCCTACCACCTTTACATTACACCATTCTCTAGCTTAATTTGTAAGTAAGAAATGGCAGAAAGCGCAAATAAATACACTTTTGATAGTATATACTATTTAAATTTATTTAACTACAAAAAAGGTAAATATATTTTTAAAGGGTCTTTATTATTAATTGACTGTATATTACAATTTAATTTTAACTGATAAAATAATCATAGTTATAATATATTATTTTTACTCCTGTTATACAATTCCCATTGTTGGATACAAATTAATTTCCAAGGCAATTAGTCTGCAATCCTTCTTAGGACCAGAATTAAATATGGACTGTATAAGTCAGTCACCAAGTGTGAAGAAAAATTTGTGAATATTTGTAATCCCCAATATACTATTTTATTTACCAGTATTAATACTTTATTAAATATGGACTGTATAAGTCAGTCACCAAGTGTGAAGAAAAATTTGTGAATATTCGTAATCCCCAATATACTATTTTATTTACCAGTATTAATACTTTATTAAATATGGACTGTATAAGTCAGTCACCAAGTGTGAAGAAAAATTTGTGAATATTTTTAATCCCCAATATACTATTTTATTTACCAGTATTAATACTTTATTAAATATGGACTGTATAAGTCAGTCACCAAGTGTGAAGAAAAATTTGTGAATATTCGTAATCCCCAATATACTATTTTATTTACCAGTATTAATACTTTATTATTACTGTCTACTAAAACAGTAAGATTGTATTCAATTACTCTTTAAACTCTGGAATAATTTCTCAACACATACAAAAGTCTTAAGTGAAGTGTAAGAATGAATCGTGTCATCTGTCAATTTTCTAAGCCATTAATCTTGGTGTATCTGCAGCAGCTGTCTGTCTGCCTGCACACTACACACTTTTCCTTTCTCGTTCATACTATCACATCATTTATTCAACTTGTTCATTACATAAACACTTCCTGCATTATGAAAATATAGTTTATACTTTTCATTTCACAGTAATGTTTAAATTCACAATCTAATCAGGATAACAACCAATCATCAATTATTTGAAAAATAAAACTACACTGATGGAAACAAACGTTTTAGAAGACACATCTGCTTTGATATTTAATTTATACTATCTGAAGTGTGTTCTTTGTAATGAACTGTAAGTGGATACATTGAGTTAAAGACGTAACACCTACTAATGGACACAGAGGACAGGAGATCCATCATAAAGTGGCTCTGGTTAATGTATAATACTCAAGTATGATTGTGAGAGAGGGAGAGTAAGTTAGGTTACAGATGAAAGACATTTGCTGATCACTTGTGACAAGAGTAAGTTAAGCACCTCACAGAGGACAGAAGATCCATCATTAAGTGGCTCTGTGTAATGTATAATATTAGAGTGAGATTGTGAGAGAGGGAGAGTAAGTTAGGTTACTGATGAAAGACATTTGCTGATACACTTGTGACAGGAGTAAGTTAAGCCCCTCACAGAGGACAGAAGATCCATCATCAAGTGGCTCTGTGTAATGTAAAATACTCGAGTGTGATTGTGAGAGAGGGAGAGTAAGTTAAGCCCCTCACAGAAGGTCCATCATACAGGACAGAAGATCCACCATCAAGTGGCTCTTTGTAATGTATAATACTCGAGTGTGATTGATGAATGGCCGATCAACACGTAACAGATAGATTGTGATGTCGTACCAAGTTTGCCTTCATAGAAACTTGAGTCATTAAATTTATGTTATATGACTTTTAATACAATTAATCTAAGTTTAAAATTTTGTTTTAGTTTTCTAAAAAATATTAGTATAACAGTATCTGTTTGTTAGTCTTCAGTAAATTGTTGTTTTACTGTTTATATGCAGAAGTTAGGCGGTATTTAATGTATTAAGGCAGATTTGTTTTGCACTTAGAATAATAACCAAGTATCATATTTGAGACAAAGATTCAAATATGTTTATTGTCATTGATCAATTTACATTGAAATAGACAGATTCAGTTAATACACCTAAAAAAGTCTAAGTATAATAAAAGTATTTTAAGTATAAGTCTACTTGGTCTAGATAATGTAGCTATTCAAAATTTCAAATGTTATATTTAATGAGTTTTCTAAAAATTCATCAATAATTTAACAACGATTCTGAACTAACCAATCATATAATGAAATCTTAAAACTGTTAAAATTAATCAGTATAGCAGATTCAGGCAGTTTATTGAAAAATTTGACACATAAAATTTTAAAATACTTTCCTGTTTTAGTCAGTCTATACTAAGGAATGTCCAAAGATTTTATTTGTCTAGTGTTGTGTCTGTGTATATTATTCCTAGTTACGAATTTATACATATATTTTTAGTGTCCATAGCACATTTATGACACCTCTTTGTGTTAGCAACCTTCCAACACATTTATTAGACATGACATAAAACAAATAATTAGGTAATGAATTAAAATACTTCTTTATAGTATTTAATTTGGCTTTGAAAAGTATATCTAAAACCATACAAACTGTATTAAATAATTCTTAAAGATGGAATGTTATATATTCATTTAAACTCTATCAAGGTGCCAAACTTGCTTTTGTAATGGTTTACACATCATGAAACTACTTGATTTTATAGTGTCATTTATTTAATTTTTTTTACTCCAAACATGTAATTTATTATTTTTACCATGAATAATGCTTAGTTACCAACAAAGTCACTGAATACTGCCAGAAACAGGAAAAATGTGTAATTAAGCAATAAAATTACATAACCACAATGGGTTTCAATATTTTGCAGTAAAATTCACATTGAAATACGGATGTGAATTCATCAGCATTTAAAATGAATATGATAAGAGGTGTAGTCTTGGTACTACCATCAACTATTCAGAACTGAAGAGAGTCATGTGGTGTGCATCGTC
Source organism: Stictocephala bisonia (assembly GCA_035578905.1). Classification (NCBI taxonomy): domain Eukaryota; kingdom Metazoa; phylum Arthropoda; class Insecta; order Hemiptera; family Membracidae; genus Stictocephala; species Stictocephala bisonia. The sequence goes on from JAQJVL010000198.1 coordinate 131,500, forward strand.
AATGTCTCTTGTGGTTGGACTTATCCTGCAGTAGTTACTATATCATACAATTACATGGCTAACAACTGTAAATAACTATTGTAGCAAATCCTTGAATGTAATATGAATCATGTTATTAGTTATTTTGTAAACTATTCAAAACTGTAAATATTTATAATGAACAATTATTTTATTACAAATTTGAAACAATGTTATTTATGACGTTAGTATATAGGCATAAAATTAACTGAAAACAACTTACTATCCAATTGATATCTAATATTATATGTCATATAACATTAGATATCAATACATTATTTTTATTGTTGAATGACACTTAAAACAGTTTGTTAGATATGTATAAAAACACTTGAAATCAGAAAAACAAAATAGGCAAAAGATTAGATGATAATATGATTTAGACTACTGTATATGGATTTATTATGTTAATTAAACATTCCATGTGAGTCAAGCCTTCATCTTATTAAAGTAAAGGAAGCATAACTTAAGACTTGTGTGTCATAGCAGACAGATATTGAACTACATATCCATCACACAATACCAGCAAGTTTTAGAAGCAATTATGCTGTCATCCTGTAGAAAGGATTCAGGTTTTAAAAGACCCAGTGGAAGGTTACCAAGAACAGTTTAGCTAAACATGCAGTTAAACATTCACTTGTTAGGAGGGGTTATTACGATAAGAATGTTGATCGGACATGAAATCATAAGCATACATATTACTGTAAAAAAATTAAGTTATTGTAAAACGTATTATTTTTAACATGAGCATTACTTATTGTCAGGCAAGTGTAATGTTAAAATGTGCATTACTTTAAGTCATGAAAGTAAAATATTAACATGTGCATTGCTCTATTTAAGGTAGGTGATATGTTGTGCATCGCTCTGTCAGTTAGGTGAAATGTCAACATGTGCATAGCTCTATGTCAGGTAGGTGAAATGTCAACATGTGCATAGCTCTATGTCAGGTAGGTGAAATGTTAACATGTGTATTACTATATGTCAGGTACGTAGCTGCCTCTTGGCAGAGGTTGCACTGATTCACCTCACTTCCTGCCAAATATATCTGACACAGTGACACATTCCCACACCATTTACACCACCTTTTGGCATTGGCACCACATGTGACCCACTGGGGCGGTAACTACATGTTTGTTCAACGTTTCCAGTTCTCTCATTGAAACCATCCATTCTAAAATGATTTTATTTTACACATTCATATTTTAAAATTCCCTTAAAGAAATAATGACATTTAATACCACATGATCAATAATTGTTATTTAATGAAATTTATTTCTGTAAGTCCTTGTACATTTTTATTAATTTTGACAAAATTACCGACTTTGAATAGTGTTGGTTTGTATGTAAAGTTGATAAAAATGTGATTTAGTACCACCTGTTCCAAAATTGTTTCAATGTTTCTCAGCTGTCAATAATAAAGATCTTACACTTGTGTTCAGTTCAAAATAAATATTTACTTGGACTAAGAACTGAAGTATTTACAAAGTTACCAATTTATAGCAGTGCCTGACCACTGAGGGCTAATGGTTTAGTCTAGTTGTAGGGTATAAGTGCAACTACGTCAGTTATATTGCAAGACAGTCCAGTTCATTATTTGATGGTGATGTGACAACCCACAACTATATATAACACAGATATCCCTCGTTTTCTCTAACACAAGTTATCTGAACTGTATTGTACGTTTAGACATAATTAGAAAGTTTTCAAATAAGATCTTAATTTTCTTCAATTTTAGGCTTGCTGACAAGAAATTTATATTTTTTGAATTCTGAATATTTTGGGTGGTTTGATAACTTCCTATATAAGATGTTTCAAGTCCTTAAGAAAACTAAAAAAAGGTACTACAATATTTACGTTGATAACTGATGCAGAATTTGGTAAATGGGTGATGGAAGGAAAGCAGTTTGCCGATCCCTAAACTGCTAAACCACCACTAGGAGGTCAACAGACCTATAGTAGATATACAATCTTACCTCAGCATGCCGATCTACTTCAACTGTATGATCAATAAAGATCCATTCTAATGGACCATAAGGCGATATTATTAGTTTTTTAATTTAAATCTGTCAAGAAAAACGTTTAAAATATTACAAATTTAACTGTAAAAATTATAACACTCAATATTTTACATAAATCATCTTATGGTGCATTAGAACAGGTCTTCAAATATCAAATGAAACTTTGAGTATTACGATACAATCATTATTACAGACCGAATCCTTGAAATAGAAACCCATGTTTTTGTGTTTTTCATGTAGGAAACTGGCCACCTTTTAAAGTATGAATCCATATATGCTTTTATATTGAAATTTATTATTTTTAATATTACTGATGTCAAGTTAAGGTATCTAATTTATCCACCTAAGATGGGCATGATAATATTCTTGGAATAATTTGTATTCATATAATTTATATTGTTCTACAAATGTTATAACAGTCAATATCAAACTACAATATACTACATTACATGCAAACTTGTTAGTAATACGTCACAATACAGTGTCTACTGATACCAGCATGCAATAAGATTACACAATACTTTACAGTAAATGATAAGACAAGAAGTAGGAAATGGACAATACTAAAAATAGTTCAATGTAAGATGTATCTGTTAAAGTTCTATGGTATAATGTATTGGTTTGTTTCCAATGCACTTTAATTGAACTTATCCAAACCAAATTTATTGCTAGAGGCATTATAAACATTATTACATACGTACATATGTACATACGTTATTACAGCCGTATGAAAAACAAATTTAACAACATTAACCTATCACCAATAAACCAATCCCAAGTAAACGTAGTTCTTAGCAAAATATAATTCTTTTTAAACCAAAGTTAAATGACAGAGAAAGAAGCGTTTTCCAAGATACACAAAAACCAATTAATAATACCAATTTGTATGTCTACATTACTGGCCAATACTGCCACCTGAACATTTTGAGGTCTTACCAAAACTGTCGTCACCGTAACTGTTGTCATATCCAGACTTACGACCCTTAAAATGGTTGAATCTGCCACGAGCTTGAACAAACGAAAAAGCAGCTGAAAATTGATGGTTTTATATTTACCATCTGCCTTACACTGTAATGCAGAACACTAATTACTTATAATAAACAATTTAAGAATATATTACTGGACAATGCCTCACAATTTGACTATACTTGGAATAAAAAAGTAAGACTATACAAATATGAAGTTAACACAAATGGGCAGTATTGTGTGTATACTGGGTTTACCACTTTCTTACCGCCTACACAATGATTAATGAAAATCAGACCCTAAAAAGGTCAATAACAACAAAAATTTGTTTTTATAGAACTTAAATTTATTCATAATCATTCTCATGTTAGCCTTTATAATTTGAAACATGTAAATGATTGCAGCACTGACAGGGGTTAGAAATAAAAATAACTGAAAAGAAAAACTAAGTCATATTTTTTATAATATTTAATATGCATTGTTATATAAAAATTAAAATAAAGGGACTGTTGGGTGTTTTCTATCGACAAGGTACAAAGAAATTATATTACAAGTTTATAAAGTGGATTGAGTTAATATAATAAAAAATTAGCAAAATAAAATATATAAGTACTTTATTTGTATTTAACATAAAAAATAAAGCTTATATATATATATATATATATATATATATATATATATATATATATATACAGGGTGTCTTAAAAGTCCCACCCCCCCTATTAACTTTCTTATGAATACAGATAAAGTGATTTACTTCTGGGAATGTTTATATGACCAACTAAGGAGTTTTTTATGTATGCAAATTTTTTACACCCCCTCTCAAAAGGGGGTAGTTTGGGGGTAAGTCAAAATTTTAAATAGGAACTCCTATCAAATGACACATCATTTTAAAGGTAATATTAAAAGAAGAAGAATGGCGGAAACTAGAGGTCTCTAACATTAGTCAATCAAATTTGGTGGCAGTTTAAAGTTGGAATTATTTCATAAAACCCCCGCAGCTTGTTACATTTAAAATTGTTGTAAGGCAGACAAAACATTCACCCACCAGTTAGTTTTGAGAACTGCTGACACCTAATCGTAAAACAAGTTATTACAAGAATCAACAAACACCAAAAATCACAAATAACATAGCATTTATTTGGTTTTGGTTTGTCTGACCAAAGCCCAGGTTGCCCTACTGGACTTTGGTCAGACAAACCAAAACCAAATAAATGCTATGTTATTTGTGGTTTTTGGTGTTTGTTGATTCTTGTAATAACTTGTTTTACGATTAGGTGTCATCAGTTCTCAAAACTAACTGGTGGGTGAATGTTTTGTCTGCCTTACAATAATTTTAAATGTAACAAGCTGCGGGAGTTTCATGAAATAATTCCAACTTTAAACTGCCACCAAATTTGATAGACTAATGTTAGAGACCTCTAGTTTCCGCCATTCTTCTTCTTTTAATATTACCTTTAAAATGATGTGTCATTTGATAGGGGTTCCTATTTAAACATTTTGACTTACCCCCAAACTACCCCCTTTTGAGAGGGGGTGTAAAAAATTTGCATACATAAAAAACTCCTTAGTTGGTCATATAAACATTCCCAGAAGTAAATCACTTTATCTGTATTCATAAGAAAGTTCATAGGGGGGGGGGGGGTGGGACTTTTAAGACACCCTGTATATTTTTTCCAATAATTTTCAACAATTTGCTAACTAATCTGATGATGCCATAACAAGCGAAAACTCAATTATAAAAAGTTTAATTTGTGGTATTAATAAAAATGTTTTCTTCCAAACAATAAAACTTAAAACGTTAGTAATTCAACACAAAAATATTTTATAAGGAGTGGGATTTTATATAATTTGACAAATCAGCGTTGAAACTTTGTCTTACTAAACAGTAATTACAAGCAGAACAATGGCAGTGCTGGCCCATCTCGGTTTAATGGCCATAAGTTCAGTGATTACAAGCCCAACAACTCATTACGGCCACAACGGCTTGAGTTTGGCCCTCGTAACAGATTCATCAGACACCACTCCTATGCCCTAGAATCAACATCCTCTTAAGAACCCTGTTATATTAGATTTATATCCAAACTCCATTACCTTTGAAAAAAATCATTTTTTCCCCATATTAGCTTAGCATTACCATATGGCAATGGCACATAAATAGTGAATAAATGCACCAAACCATCGGTGATGAAACGATGTACCAGTCTAAGGTGTTGTTTTGTGAGCAGGGACAGCACCATGGTCGTCAGTTTTGAATCCAGCTCGGGCTGGTACTTTACACCGTTCAACTGTGAAGACATTGTTTTGTTTCCTAGTGGTTGTTTGGTATTTAATCATTTTCTAATTAGTTATTATTCTTTGTCAAACTCAATATGTATATTACATTTTACACTTGATAGAGCAGAGTAAAAGAGAGGGAGATAAGCACAGTGAGATCCCTATTTTAAGTTTAGATCATCCCATACATGAGGCGATATGACGTAGTGACGTTGATTGGTTTATCAATGTCATACGATTCTCGCCTGGTAGATACACCCCTCTTAGTTTGAGGAAGAAAGACACTCTGTCGTGTCGTCTCGTTGACTTAAGACCTTGTCGTTCGAGTCTTAGTCCTAATTTTCATTTTTATCCACTCCTCTAAATTTTAGTTTATTTGTTTAATTATTTGGCTTTTTTCATTTTTAAATTCTCCCCTAATTATTTGATTGTATTTTTACATCTCTTCGAAAACTTCATTTGTGCGTGGAGAAGGAATTTTCTCTGACCGGTTTCCGCGTCATCTCGAACAGACTCTTGTTGTGATCATCAAGATAGTGACTGTGTGGACAATAAGTGTCCAGTGCACATAAGACTAGAGAATTCTTGGACAAACTTCGAGGCTTTCGACTTTGACCACTTGTGATTTTTGGTTCATTCTCTTGGACCATGGGTAAGTCAGAAATATTCCATCTCTTTTGTGTCCTAATATAATTTATTAGGTGGTCCTCCCAATATTAATTAATTCACCTCCCCACTGTACAGTGGTGTAAGGTCTTAAATAAACGGTGTCCACCAGCGGGGTGAAGGATGATAGATCAGAGTTTCTATTATATTATAGGGTTTTTATTTTATTGATACTTTTTTAATTTTATTGAGTGTATATTTTATTAATCAAAAAATGAACCAAAAAAAGAACTCAAAATCATAAATGAAGCTAATAATTACATTAACAATTGACATATAAAAATAAAAAAGGACATTTAAAATAAGGATAAATTATTTTAAAATTATTTAGGATATTAGGGGTTATTACAGATGCAAACTAGGTTGATAGCGAGTGTACAGAGCAGGGGAACTTACGATAAGGCTGGGGCCCAGCTCCGAACCTTGGATCAGCAAGCAGAGGCGCCGGCCGGCCGGAGTCTGGTTTGCCTCCTGCAACACACCAACAATTGGCTGAAACTTCTACTACAATGATGTTGGATAAGGACTGTTCATTATCTGCTAGTTAGTCTAAAGCTTGTAGATAATTGTTAGTTCTTTGATGTTTAAAAAAACACCCAATTACTAGATTGATAAATGAGTCTACTTTAACTACTAACCCAATATACTAAATAATCGTTTTTAAAAGTATTTGCACAATACATGAAATTGTATGAGTGAATAAATATCTAAACACTTCTGTTAACTGTAAGTTTTGAATTAGTTAAATAAAGGGTGACTATAATAGTTGAATAAATTAACAAAATATTTTTTCCAGTTATAGTTAAGACCTTAAGTTTGTTGAATTAGTTGAATAAAGTTTGAACTTCAAGAATACCAAAATTATAAGAATAACTTACTTTCAAATAAAATCATAAATACAAATATACGTACATTTCTTACTCTTGATATAACATTTTTTTGGAGCTAATCAATTTTTTGAACAGCTGAAATCAACTGTGAGATTATTTACTGAAAGTTGTTAGCATCCAATTAGAGATCAGAAACGTCCACATTCAAATTGGTAATTTTCACAAATTTACGTTAGTTTGTTAATCAGGTGTTTGTAGCTTGCAGGCAGAAGATATGTACACTGGTTCAGCAATGTAATGAAACATCGATTAAGGGAAAAATTTACGTGAGACAACTTTATTTACAGAACAAGTGCTACATTGCTAAGGAATGTACACTGAGAAATCAATGAATGATCTGATTGGGAAAGCAAGAATTTTTTTTAAAAAGACACCTTAAATAAATTCTTTTAACCTTATCAAATTCCTGAAGAATTCAGTTAGAGAAGTCTTATTTTGCCAGGCGAAGTCCTACCTAACACTTAAAATTTGGGGACCATCAGCTTAAAGGTTAATTCTGAACCAACACCAGTGAGCAGGCAGGAGGGCTGCTTCTAAGGACGGGATTGCTCACCGGTCACCCACCTAAGGAATAGCCACGCTTGAAACTGTTATCTTGGGATAACTTAGGTCAATGCCAATAGCATTTATGGTTATTTTTCGTGCCGATGGGGCACTTATGAGGTTAACCATCATATAATGTTAGGATTTCCTTAAACCAGCTGTATTGATGGTTATTTTTGAAATATGAGAAGTTGTTATTTGATAGGTCCAGATATACTTTTTAAATAGTAATATGTGTGAGAATGACTTTACTCTGAAATTGATAGATGTCTAATTCATAATACAGTTTTTTTTTTAGTTTTAGTTTAAAAATGTTCAGTTTGGTTGTGATAAATACATTGTGTGAAATGTTATCTCTGGCCATATTACAATGTACTACTCTGAAAACTTCCCCTTCTCAACATTTCTGGTTTGAAATTAAATTAACTTGACCAAACCAACAGATTTTTCTCTTGGTCTAATGGTATCATATCATCTGTATTACATGTTCTTATTTATAGCTAAAAACTCAATTTAACTACCACAGAAGCTTTTTAATTCAGACAAAAGCAGATAATATTCAGCTGCACTGTAAAGGAGTGTTTACATGCAATGTTCTATTGCACGTCTTATCGTTTATATTAAAGGTACGTCAAGACGTCACTTTTCTTCTGTGTTTACACGGCAACGTCTTTTCCTACGTTTTAGCTGAGCTCGGTTCGGACAACATTTAGGTTATGTTTACATTATAACTCTACAGTAGAATGGAAGAAGTGCTTATATTATTCTCAACTATTTTGGCTCTCGTTTCAGTTTTTTTACTACAGTCACTATAATTTTGATTTTCCAGAAACATGGAAACTCTTTATACAGCTCAACAAAATCTGTACGAAATTAACAAGTACATAGTCGAAGGTATGTTGATATAAATTGGCAACATACTTCTATTTAATAAAGGAGACTAATAACTTTGCTTTTCTAAATCGATAATCTTAGCAACCAAATAGAACAGAACTGGAAAGTTAGTACTGTATAGTGATTCCTGTTTCTGGCGCTATGACAAACAAGGACAAATGTTCACATAATCCATCTTATCGTTGTAGTTTTCACAAAACAATGCTTGCATTGTCAGTTTTCATATCCGTCTTTAGTTTTTATTCTGTTTCTATAAAACGTACCTTTTGCTGTCTACAAGCTACGTTTTAGCTGATAGGATTTGTCCTTGCCAACTAAACGTACAATAAGACGTTGCATGTAAACCCCCTTTAAAACTGTAAACCCTCGATTTGAAGGACTCCAATTTAACAGACTTCGGACTTAACGGAAGGCTTGCAGTTATATTACAGTAACCGAATTGTTATTGTACATTGAAGGAATTTTTATAAAAATGTAATTTATAAAACGTTTAGTTTTTCTGAGACAACTTCATAAATATTCCACAAAGAGTTATATTATTACTCAGTATATCCTACATACACTTATCCTGACGATTTTATCACTTTTATACAACATATATTTGTATATTTTAATAATTGTTACGGTAACAATGATCTTACAGCATTACAGTTAATTTTATCGCAATCTCATAGCACCTTGGGGTGAATTCAACCTGATTTATTGGACAATCGGATTTAACAGACTAGAGCCAACCCTATATTAAATATAGTCCGTTAAATCAAGAGTTTACTGTAATATGAATTTTTGAAAATTATTAAACCAAAAAGGCACATGTTTAAAGTATGCAAAGTTGGCAAAACATTTGCTCACTCTGTCACCTAATTAAATTAGCTGCTTTGTTCTGCCAGCACAAGTAAATTGTCTACCCCCTCCCTCCACCATTTCAGGGGACCTACTACTTCACCTGGTGTTTCATATATTTTGGCAGCCACATTTAAAATCTATCCAAGATGAAAAAATGAGTAAGTAATAGTAAAACTGATTTATAATCATTGTTAAGAGAATAATGTAATGAAACTCTACAGCAAACTACACGGTACATCATGTTTAAATGAGTTACTTAAACATTGTACCTAGTACAACAAAATTCTTGTGTTATTTTTAATGTTATAACTGAAAAAGTAAAACCAATATTAAATAATCAGTTTAAAGACAAAGACTCCAAAGACTTGATGTCAAAAAAAAAAAAACCTTAATCTGTTCAATTTATTTTATAAGTCTACATAGTTTTATCATTTTTACTGAAAGCATAGATTCCATTAACTAGAAACAAAGGTCAAGTCTTCTATTCCACATTTCCATATTTCTGAAATAGCCTTCTGTAGTGTCTTCAAAATATTTATATAATGCAACTGAAAGTAAACTATCCCAACTTTAGAGATTAAAACTTAATTCTCACAATAAAATTACAAGTATTTGTGGATACATAATGACATCATCAACATTTATAATTATATATATATATATATAAAAAAAATATATATTTAATTGGGAACTAAACCAATTTGATTAATACAATACTTGACAAATGAATACTAACTCGAGCTTTCTTAAATTAAAAGTTTTAGTCTTAAGTTGGTAGTTTTCAGTGTACTGTAGTTGTATGAGTGTCTGACAGATGCCCACAGGCTTACTACTTACCTACAGTTTAGGAAAACTATTCCACTACACTTCCTCTTAGTGGTAAACTTTCAAAGCTGAATCAGTTTGATACAAACACATTTATTGTACTTAGTGAGAAAATTATGAGCTTGTTTACAACAAACTTAAACTGTTTCAAAGTACGTTGTATTTCACCTCCTGCACATGTTTTAAGAGATAAACTGCGTTATCTACTGGAAAAATGACTGTTTTGTTGACATTTAACTCAAAATGACTTTCACTAGATAAAGTTAAAAATATATACATACAGTAGGGCCTTGTTATTCAACATAAGAGTTATCTGACATTACATTTTCACAAAAATAATACTGTAATAAAATTTCCTGAAAATAATATAACATATTATTATTCCATGATGACGAAAACTTTATTACCTGGTCAGATTGTTTGCCGACCAATGTGTTGTTTTGTTCCTTACTATACTTGAACTTATGTTGAGCTGAGACTGTACCGTATGAGCAGGCTACATCACTTTTATCAATGTGATGATGGTTGTATGATTTATTTTTACCTTTAGGACCTTTTAGGACATAAGCGCTTATAGGGAGAGGGAATAATGACACTCTTCAGGCAAGCAATAAACAATAACAAACTTTTTTCAAAACCTTAAATTCCTTTTTGTAATTTTATAGAGTGCACGAGGCATGTTTTTAAGAAAGTACTGTTTTGGGATTCACCTGTTTAGCGCTGTGGTTGGTGTTTGGCGCATGCACGCTGTGTACCACTATCTGTAGCAAGCCACAGCCGCCGTAACGGATCCATTCGACAGTATTTAAGATTGCTTATGAGTGTTTAAAATACCTCATCCGAATGAAAATGCCGCCGATTTTGAAGTACGCACTGTTATAAGTTTCTTCGCTAAAGGCATGAAAGCTGCTGGCATAGATCTGCCACAGTGACAATTTAGTTTAAAAAATCATCACGATCCCAAGTGTAACAACAGCCTAAAAATGTGTGAGAACTGGCTAAACATTTGTTTGTGTGATTCTTACTAAACATTTGTTTTTGTGATTCTCCGTCAGCATTTTCGGAACGCAGCGTGAGCATTACTTTTATTACCTCAAACGTTACGTCACAACTTCATAAATCAAACTTCTTGAAACTTGAGGAAACTCACTAGATAACAATGCAATCGTACAGCTTCTGTTCTCTTTGACTTTTTTATCAACTTTTTGCACCAAAACACCAGTAATGAGTGAAGATTCTTTTACTTCGTTCCTCATCATGCACATTTGTAGGCCATATTTAAAAGCTCTCATCCATTTCAGTACCATCCCATCACTCATAATGTTTTCTCCATAAACTAAATAGTTCTAACGTTGAATGTTAGATGCTTGCACACCTTCTGCATGAAGAAAACTTATAACAGCGTGTATTTCATTGTCAGCAGCATTTTCAATCAGATGAGGCATTTAAATCACTCACTCCTAAGCAACCTTAAACAAAGTTGAAGGATCTGTAGCGGCGGTTGAGCTTGCCAACAGATAGTGGTACAACGGTAGGATTACATAAGGGTACATACTTTTAAAACATCCTCGTATTATATTCAAAAGCCTTACAGATTTAATGTTCATACATTTTTTCTCATGTGCATTGTACTTGTTGTATATTGTTAATTTTTTTTATCACAATATTGTACGTACTAGCATAATTAGTTTTTTAAACAATAAATTCATTCTTTTTGTAACAAAAACATAACAAGAATGGATTGATTATACAGTAGTTTGCTGTAATGTAAATACTTAAACTATTACTGTATACAGTTTTAATATTATTTGGTTCCCCATTATCCGACATCATCACGGCCCATTTATGTTGGATAAGTAAAGCTCTACTGTATATATATAAAGAGGATTCTTGTCCATTAGTCTATATGATGGCTACTTTTTTGCACCTTTGTCATTTCTTTTTTTTATTGCAATATATTTTTCCTCAGCTCGTATGTGGTCAAACATTTTAAAATAGAATCATATTTTAAATATTTGGATTAAAACAGACTGACAGTTTAAGAGCTTGATTTCTGTCTACTTCTACTATGGAACTATGTCAAGTTTATAAACCAACATTACTTAGGCACATTAAAGAATGCTTAGCTTACTAATTGTGAGCTATTACCTGTGGCATCATAAGTGTGGCATTTGTTAGTTCTAGACACAACTATTATCTATATACACTTACAACAACTTAATTTATACTCACACTGCTTACATTGGCAGACCTGTAAAATGCCTTCTTAGTGACTAGGAGTTACCTGGCTAGTGGAGGTTGATAGTCTTGGACGAGGATGGAAGGCAATGTCGGCCATGACAGGTCCTGCACATAGACAAACGCGTCAATCCAACCTTTCACTCTTGTGTGCGGTGTGGAATCATGTATTCGGAAAATCTCTTTTTGGAAAACTTTGAATGTAGGTACTGATTGCCAATAATTTTGCGGTACGTTTGTCTGTGTGCATTCGTGTCGGCAGCCATTTATGGACAGCAAGTGTGCAATGCATGTGTGTTCTTGTCTTCTTGTTCGTGTACGTACCTTGCATGTTTCGTTGTGTGCCTTGTGGTGGTGTTGTGTCTTGTCTCCTCCTCCAATCTTGTACAGCCACTTTTTCATATATTTTCTAATGTTAACTGTGCTGTTTTGACTTAATTTTAAGATATTATTACTTTAAAAAGAAAAAAGATATAAACTATTTATGAAACAGAAAAATAATGTGAATCCAAAAAGAGAAAAGCTAGTTAAGACTAGGCTATTTATAAAAATTAAAAAATTTTGCTAGATGAAAAAGTTGCTGCACATCTGTTGCACTATGGTATATTTGTTGTAAAACATTTGAGTTATTAATACACATTTAAAGTACACATATTCTAACTTTAACTATTTATTTGACAGGAGAACAAATATTCAAACCAGAGTAAATACAAGTAGAATGTGACCTTGATATTCTATTTGTATATAGAAAGACTGTAAATATTTACTTCTTTAGTGCCATTCATGAAAACTATGTAAGGTCTGATATATAAAAGTACATTAATTAAAATCTGGTAATATAAAGTGGTGCTTTTTTTATAAAGCAACCTTAAATTAAAAAAAGATTTACCGCAATAGACCAAGTTAAAAAATGAGCTTGAGGATTTCCTTTATACATTCCCTAGAGACACAGCTCGACGCTTGTCTCCAGAAAAAAGAAAAATTCAGCTCAACAAAAGACTGGCTGTCTCTCTTAACCTACGTTTCCTATTACTTCAGCTGGGTACAAAAGAGACCACCATGTCACATTGTATAGAAACGTTTCAACTTAACTTCAATTCGTCGAGAAAAAGATTGTAAAACAGTTTACCCAATTACTTTTTTTAAATGACAATATTTTTTATAAAAAGTTAATTTTTTTATAAAAATTAAATGACAATATTTATATTGAGATAGCTGATTAAATGAAGAATATTAAAAATTAAATGCCGTATAAAGGTTTTCTAAGTGTTTGTGCTATATTCAGTAAATTTATCCAATTTGCAGATTTTACACAAAATAAAAGAGTAAATAAATAACATTTTTATTAAGTAACACAAATAGTTTATCTTTTTTATGAAATAAAAATTATCGTTAGTAACTGACATTTGAAAAAATGTCTACTTAAAAAATATATGCAATTGAAAATAAACATTCCGTTTATTAAAATATGTACAAAAATAAAATAGTATGCCTATTTTCTAGGTTTATTTTAATATACATTTTTCTAAACTAACAAAAACTTAATGTTTGTCTTTGAAAAAATTCAATAAATAATTAAATCTAAAACGAGACTAAAATTAAGTCTCAAAACAGTTTGAATTTGAACATGCACAACCCATAAATTCTAATAAAATAAGTTTAGCTTATCTCAGAATTTGAGCAAAACCATGTTTTCTTGAAAAGTCAACAAGTGAAAAACAAATAAATAACTATAGAGTGGGTTGGCAAGAGGGTGGGTGGCTGGATCGATCGGCCCGGTCCGAACACGTTCGCTACATGGCCCATCACGTGCACGGGCCTAGACTGTGACAGTAGTTCGGCCCGGTCCGAGCACGTTTGCTACATGGCCCATCACGTTCACGGGCCTACACTGACAAGTCGATCGGCCCGGTCCGAACACGTTCGCTACATGCTCCATCATGTGCACAAGCCGTCACTGACAAATCGATCGGCCCGGTTCAAACACGTTCCCTACATGCCCCATCATGTGCACGGGCCAACACTGACAAATTGATCGGTCCGGTCTGAACACGTTCGCTATGCCTCATTCACTTGCACGGGCATACACTGTGACATAGGCTTTGTCGGAACACGATCGCAACAAGCCTCATCACGTGCACCGAGCCAACATTGTCACAGCTAACACACAATTAAAAAAGTGCGATCTTTGTGATTAAATTCCTAACATCACTGTGACTTGGTTCCGCAAGACGACAGGTAATGAATACTTCCTTGTAAACTTATCAACGTTATCGTAACTGCATTTCAACAAATATTCGGCAGGTTACATAGTTGATGAGTTTTAACCTTGATTAGATTCATTTTAAAGCTCAAGGGCCAAGGACAGTGGGAAAACTACCAATAGGAATTACCTGGTCTTCACCCCAGTAACTAAATGATACAAGGATTTCCTCTACTAGAGTGTTTTTATTGATACACGTATAACAGATGTTTATGTTGGTGTAAACCTTGCGTATTTTTGGTGCGGATTTCTAACTGTTTGATATGTCTACACAATAGATGACACAGGACAAACGCAGCTGTGTCATCTATTGTGGAGATGCCCATGACGGGTTCGGCAAACGAAGCGTGCATGGGCGTCCCCTATTACCGAACCTAGACAAGTCTAAAGCATGAAAGAATGTAAAGACAAGTACTGATGTCCGCCTTATAGGAACAAAAACGAGAGCAAGTTCGTGGAAAGAGGGAATAAATAAAAACCTCCGGTCGGAAAGCCAGACAGACATAAATTATGCAGTATTTTACTAGCGACTACCTCGTGGACTTAACTCCCAACTGTAATGGCGGATGGACATGGTGAGCTTTATCAATGTGATCCACTGATTTTAGGTTTGTATTCATTGTCATATCGCATTTGAATAACCACAACGTTTGTGACTATTTTTGTCACACTGTTTAGATAGTTAATGTGCCCCAAATAAAATGAATAAATATCAAAAGCCCACATGTAGGAAAACACGTGTGATCTCCATTCACAGACTGCTGACTAAAAGTGTCTCATCTGAGAACTTACATCCGACTTTCATCTTTTGATATCTCATGTCTGTTTATGCTGAAAAAACTGCCCAAAAACGAGCCACTTAAACAAGTAATACAGTCCTGTATATATTAAGCCAGCAATAAAACCACTATCCCAAACCAACGCACAACACTAGTTGAGCTAACTTCAAGGATAAAACAGGACTGAAGAGAGGACCAAGGTACAACGCCGCACGTCGTAAGGAAGGGATCGTCAACAAACTGAGAAGAGAAAAATACAGCCACAATACCTTAACAAAACTATCCTAATGATGTTTTCAGGTCGAGTGAAATTTTTTAATTTCAGAGAAACAAGTGAGAAATATCTCGTTTCACTTTGCCACAAGAAGGGCATCTCCAGCATAGTTTGTTTTTATTAAAACAGAAACGAAACAAGTAATGGACCCCAACAGAAAATCATTTATACAGAATAAGATCTACTATGGCCCTAGCTCTGAACTCACTGCAGTGAGTAGGACTTGATATGGCCCTGGCTCTAAACTCACTTCAGTGAGAAGGACTTGATCTGGCCTCGGCTCTAAACTCACTTCAGTGAGTAGGACTTGATATGGCCCCGGCTCTAAACTCACTTCAGTGAGTAGGACTTGACATGGTCCTACCTCTAAATTAACTACAATAAGTAGGACTTGATATGACCCTAGTTATAATAGCTCTGCACTGAATAGAACGTTAGCATTGTTCTAGCCCTGAACTTAATGCAATGAGTAAACTTGATATGTCCCTAGCTGTAAACTCACTTCAGTGAGTAGCACTTGCTGTGGTCCTACCTGTAAATTCATTACAATAAGTAGGACTTGATATGGCCCTAGTTGTAAACTCACTGCACTGAGTAGAACTTTAGCATTGTTCTAGCCCTGAACTCACTGCAATGAGTAGACTTATGGTCTTTACTCTGGACTCACTGCGATGAGAAGGCACAACGTGACCCCATTAACACACTGTTCCTTATTCAATTGAACAAAATCTATTATACATTGAACATTTCAAGCACCATATTTAAAAGCCTTAAATTATTTCGATGTATAGACGTACCCAATAAAATTAAAACAATTTCTATATTTTCATAGCATTTATTTAAAAAGATTACATTCTTGAGTGGAACTAAAATGGTTATTTTTACCTTCCGAACAATGCCTTGACAAGGAAATTTACTTTTTTTCTAAAGGGATTGGGTCATTTTATGCCAATAAAAATGCAATCTTACTCGACAACAGTTTAAAAAAAAATGCAAACTACTGCCTTAGTGTAAAACTATGGAATACATTTTACAGATCTCTACCGGAAACAAAAAAAATCCACTTCACTCAAAGAAATATAAGGAAAAAACAAACAGTTTGGTATTTCTGAATCAAGATCTGATTTCGGCTCGGGTCATGAATAAGTAATGCCGTCTGTATTTTCCCAACCTCTCTTTATACAAAGACTAGGGGACACCCCTGCACGCTTCGCGTGCCAACCCCGACGCTCGCTACGCTCGATACACCTCGGCCTTCGGCCTCGGCATGTAACTATTCAATACAAAAATCGGTATATTAACTATATAACGTAAAATTACAATATTACATTTCGGTACAGTATCTCACTCACACTAATTGCTTTGCCACCTATTTAGCCTATTTCAAGAGTGTTCATTTCATTTATTTTTGTTTAACAGCTGAAGATTAAACTCATAGTAAAATATTAAATAGTATAATGTCAAACATTCAAAATAGACATGTTTATTTATTTACAAAACAGCTGTTATTAATTTACTAAAATCAACCCAATGTTATCCTTATGGACCAATCTTTTGAGGGTGCTTTATACCCCTTAGGAGCACTTTATCAAGATGAAAATACTTTAGTTGTCCTATTTAAGTTCTAAAGAAACAGTGTACAAAATTTCAGCTCTTTACCTACATGGAAAGTTGAAGAATTAGTGATGAGTGAATGAGTCAATCAGTGAGGGCTTTGCCTTATATATATATAGATCGAACAGACTATTGGCTGTTTTAATTTTACCCACAGCAACAGCAATCGACTGTCGTATTTTCTAAACAGCAGTGTGTTGGGGAACCACTTCTAATTCCATTAGGACACATCAAGTAATGTCCATGTTTGGCGGTAGTAGTGTGCTTCCAGCCGGCGTTACTCCCCATTCTTGCGGGAACCACTCTACTGGACGGGTAACCTTACTAATTATTATTACCATGAAACCTATTTAAAATACACATTTTTATGAAATATGAAACAAACATTTTAATAATTGAAAGTTTTATACTTCCTAAATAAGAGTCTTAATTGGGAAGATAACAAAACATTGAGAGCAGTTTACGCAGTAAGATATTACATTCCAACTAGGCGGTAATAAAGGTTGTGGGGTGACACATTTACGACCCCCGCCACACTTAATGCACTCATTGTGTCCCCGTCTTTGCAAGGTAAATCAATAATACACTTTCATTTCTATTGGACGGCACTTTAACTCTTATACAGCTCGATTTTATTACACTGCAGAGAGTTGTTTTAGTAAAATATTATTTTATTTAAAACAGTTTGCCGACAACGTAAAAGATTTTAGATCTATCAGGCGGAGTTTACAAACCGTTATGTTTTCATATACTCCATGAATAGCCTATATGAACTGTCATATTCTCATATACTCTAGCACTTTGGCAACTATACTGTTTGCTATACAGCTCCAAACGATGTTGGACTTTAGCCCACACTAGAACTTGGGAATCCGGACAACATCTTTACAGAAAATGACAAATATAATAATTACTAAAATTTTTGATATTTCTCGCCATATGCCAAACGCATTTTCACACATTTTACTGTTCATTAAACAATCCAACGTCTTTTCTTTAAAAATGTTTACAGCTTTAATGTAAGTTACATCATACATATTCCTCGAAGTCTTCAGTAACTCTGAGACGCAACTAGACGACCCATATACCGTACTTGACTTGTTATAACTTTACTACTTCGATAACTTGTTATTTCGGCATTAACTATATAACCATTCCGTACAATACAACCCATTGTCATTTTAACGCGATACTATTGTTTTAGTTTGCAGGAACTAATTGAATATATTATAGGATGTTAACGCTGATATCAAGAGGACGCAAATTAAGATAAAAAGTATATGTTATTACGGTTGAAATCCTTGGCAGCCATTTAGCCAGGAGTGTGTCATTTCATAACCCTGTAATCAGTTTAGTTTTACATCCTCAAGCAAAATATATTATCTTTAAATGTCTTAGATGACAATGTTTTATTGCTGATAGTATTTTCTGTCATAAGTGATGTTAGTGTGAAATATTACTTTAATTCTTTGGCCTCATCGAATTCCTTCGAATTGCGTACAAAGAGTAATCCTTTACGTGATTTTTTGTCGGATTTTTAGGCTTAATTAATAGCCATGAAAATAAATAATCGTATATATTTTGACAAATACACGAGATATTTTAACAATTTACAAAAGAAATTGTGCTGATTTTAAATATATTGTCCCAGCTGCAGTGAAAAGCTCTACATTTAAATTGCATCTAAGTTGTTAAACTGTACGGACACGGCATCAACAGTTTGCCGTCTCCCCGCACAACAGAGGTGTAGCCATTTTGCGTTCTCAACGCCGTGTACTGCACCAATAGGCTATGCTATCTCAGTTGTAAATTGCACTAACTGCATTGACACTGCATCAACAGCTTTCCGGCTGCCCGCACATGGGAGATGTAGTCATTTTGCGGTTTGGACGCTGTGTATTTCACATTTCACCAATAGGCGATCTCAGTTGTTACATAACATTAACAAATGACACGGCAGCAACAGTTTGCCGTCTCCCCGCACAACAGAGATGTAGCTTTTTTGCGGTCTTAATGCCGTGTATACACCAATAGGCGATCTCATATGTTAAATAAATAACATTAACAAGTGACACAGCAGCAACAGTTTGCCGTCTCCCCGCACAACAGAGGTGTAGCTATTTGCGGTCTCTACGCCGTGTACTACACCAATAGGATATACTATCTCAGTTGTTAAATTGCAAGGACAAGTGACACGGCATGAACAGCTTGCCGGCTCCCCACACAACAGAAGGTGTAGCCATTTTGCGGTCTCAACGCCGTGTACTGCACCAATAGCCTATGCTATCTCAGTTGTAAATTGCACTAACTGCATTGACACTGCATCAACAGCTTTCCGGATGCCCGCACATGGGAGATGTAGTCATTTTGCGGTTTGGACGCTGTGTATTTCACATTTCACCAATAGGCGATCTCAGTTGTTACATAACATTAACAAATGACACGGCAGCAACAGTTTGCCGTCTCCCCGCACAACAGAGGTGTAGCTTTTTTGCGGTCTTAACGCCGTGTATACACCAATAGGCGATCTCATATGTTAAATAAATAACATTAACAAGTGGCACAGCAGCAACAGTTTGCCGTCTCCCCGCACAACAGAGGTGTAGCTATTTGCGGTCTCTACGCCGTGTACTACACCAATAGGATATACTATCTCAGTTGTTAAATTGCAAGGACAAGTGACACGGCATGAACAGCTTGCCGGCTCCCCACACAACAGAAGGTGTAGCCATTTTGCGGTCTCAACGCCGCGCAGTCATCGATATATATTACAGCGCAGTACACCAAGAGGCTATCTCAGTTGTTAAATTACATTACCAAATGACAAATCATTAGTGATGTATTTTTGGAAGGTCGGTATCATATTAGTTGAGATGGCGGATGTGGACCCCAACTCCTTTAGTTATATTGGGTATATTGAGCGTTATATACACAACATCAATAGGTCCTTCCACCCACATTCGTGCAACATTAACGAAAATCAATTAATTACAGTTAGTCATTCGTGTTGGTTGATGGACAGGAGCTATATTTAACATCATAAATAAGTGGACTGGGTTGGTAGTGAACGTTCTTGGAGTACTGCTGTTCATCCTTCGCACATGTATGACTGACTGACTTCCCCCATCCATAAAACTCGTAGTACAGTACTTTGACGGCCATGCTGCCACACTCGTACGACTTTGACAGCCATACTACCACACTCTACGACTCTTTAACTGCTCTCTGACCCACACATCTAACTCGTTCGACTTTGACAGCCATACTGCACACTCGTACGACCCTTTAACAGCTCTCTGACCCACACATCTAACTCGTTCGACTTTGACAGCCATACTGCACACTCGTACGACCCTTTAACAGCTCTCTAACACACACATCTAACTCGTTCGACTTTGACAGCCATACTGCACACTCGTACGACCCTTTAACAGCTTTCTGACACACACATCTAACTCGTTCGACTTTGACAGCCATACTGCACACTCGTACGACCCTTTAACAGCTCTCTGACACACACATCTAACTCGTACGACTTTGACAACCATTCTGCCTACCACTTGTTCTTTTTTGTCACCTCCCCCTTCTCTGTTCCCGTTATTTAAACTAACCAGTTATGTTCACTACTGACGGGGTCTCATTGTACATTTACTAGAGGATGACCTGGTCTAACTCATCAATTTAGTAAGACTACTGACGGACACTTCTTCATAGGAATACGACTACTGGGAAGATCATCACACGTTCAACTTAATACAACTTAAGTAAGGACGGAAAAATCTACCCACTCTCTACGACCACTAATGGGGTTCCAACCCTACCCACATCTACTTAGGTAAACCAATACCCACAGATATTCCTAATACGGATTAAACGGGATTATTAGAATGTTTTTATGATCTCATAACACGATGTATATAAAAACTTATATCTATGTCTGTGGCAAGATTATAAAAATGAACTGTACTTACACAAGCGTAGATTTTTTTAAAAATAGTAATGAAATAAAACCAAGAGATGGTGGATGATTTGTTGCTTCACGTTTTTAACAGTTGAGACATCGAACACACATTCAAACACCTGATTTCCATAGGGGAGTGTCTGTGTTGTGAAGGCTCGTGTTTATCCCAAACGTAATGTAAGCAACCAGAAGGCGGTCGTTACATCGAGTGCGAGCTCTGGTCCAGTGGCCGGCCTATAAATATTTGGCCAGAGGTGTAGGACACAGAACAGACGCCTCGAGTACGAAAACACCGTAATTATGAGGCCGGTCAGATATAGCACACGGCCGGCACGTGTTCCCTGTCTGGTACACTTACATTTAATTAACTAGATATATCGAGCTATTGAGGACGGACAGCTGCACCCATCACCCCGGACAATGGCCTGTGTTTATAAGACTAATAGAGCTGTGGCTCACTAGAATAGCACGAATCCGCCAATGATAAACGTCACATTACTGGACGCGGTCGCTGTACTTGCTGACTGTTTACCGACCTTCACGGCACAACAAACCACCGCTCATTAATTCAAACCATATTGGTACAGTGTCGTAACTTAACCAACACCGGTTATATTACTGACAGGGACAAACTACGATTTACGATCAGTGACATCGACTGACAATGCAACATCATCATGATGTTTACCGACCTTCACGGCACAACAAACCACCGCTCAATAGTTCAAACCATATTGGTAAAGTGTCATAACTTAACCAACACCGGTTATATTACTGACAGGGACAAACTACGATTTACGATCAGTGACATCGACTGACAATGCAACATCATCATGATGTTTACCGACCTTCACGGCACAACAAACCACCGCTCAATAGTTCAAACCATATTGGTACAGTGTCATAACTTAACCAACACCGGTTATATTACTGACAGGGACAAACTACGATTTAAACTACGATTTACGATCAGTGACATCGACTGACAATGCAACATCATCATGATGTACCTCACATTGGGTGTCAACAATATCAAATTACACATTGTTACCGGTTGACGTTAATACTATACAGGTTATCGAGCGGACTCTCCCACCCTCCCACGGATATCAGGCAAAGAAAAAATTGTTTACTTCTTTTTTCGAAACAAATTCAATCGGCCTTACTGACGAAGCGGAGAAAATAAATGCTTGCACTACAGAAGGGGAACAAGGTGAAATCACCTCACTAAGTGCGGATTAGTTCCAGATTGCCAATGACGGGAAATATTGTTCAATGAACTTTGCAACTGACTATCCTATGTGTTATATCCTAACGTAATACAAGAAGTGTCTTACCGGTCTGTGACAGAGTGTAGTCCCAACTGTCCGAGTCGTTCTTGTGAACATTCAGTTTGGTGGGCTGAAACAGAAACACAGACAACAGATAAAATACTGCCACAAATACATTTACAACATTCGCGACATTAGGGACCGGTGTTCATAAATTCAACTCGGCTACGCTTCCGCTGCAAGTTCTTTGTGTGGAACAATAAAAGTCTTGAAAGACGTGTAATTCGTTCCGGTCGTGCACTTTCATACTTGAGATTACTTCTCTAACAAATGACATTTTTATATTATAATTGCTGACTTCAAGTAATTAAAAGAATCCTTAAATATATTTAAATCGTTAATCTATAATATTACAACAAACAATAATAGAAACAAATATAATTATTGAACTCAAGCGAATTTATTTTTTACGTAAAAGGGGGGATAAATTATTTTCGTATAATCAACAAATAGTTGCAATGGTAATATTCAGTTTTTTCTCAAGAAGAGTTTTTAAATATAAGTGTTAAATATATATACATTTAGCACTGTACACTTTGTGTCATGGATATATTATATGACTACTTCCAAACAAGATGATTCCAGTATTACAGGCCCTGCACGTTACAACATTCAACATGACCCCTGGGGTCCATAAGGGGATGGGCACGGATCCTAAAAGTGTCGCTGACCACTTGATGCCCAATTAAATTCAACAACTGCAGCGAGCATTCTGTTACTAAATTATTATGGGTTAATTCGGGCAGGCACAGACAGGAAGTTGAGGAAGGTGTTGGCAGATGGCGGTCATTAGTTGGTAAACTCGCTAAGTAATTACCTGTGAGGCAACATGCATTATTGATACCATCTTGCTGACAAGGAATGGTCTCACAAAAACTTAGCACACTGTGATATGAGCATACAAACATAGAGTATTTTCACAGACCATATTATTGTTACTATTATTTTTTTATTAATCACTAAGACGCCGATCGTAGAGATACGGGCGAATGTGTGTGAAGAGTGTAGAGAACGAGTGTAATCACTGTTACTAACTAAGTTGGACTGTTCCTTAGGAAGAGCGAATTTACTAATAGCCCAATGACCAGGGCAACTAAGGGCAACAGCTTTACGTGGAATCCGAGCCAAGTAGTATTGGTCTGATTTTCAGCTAGTGACAAGCCAGAAACTCCGTTCTCTTCCCTAAAGGGAGTTGTGTACCGGTACCTCAAAAATAAAAAAATAATAGATTTTTGTTTTATGTTATTTTTACGGTTAAAATAATATATAATATGTCTCATTCCAGTAAGTGTAACATATTTTTAAATTATTTTGAAAAATCAAGTGCATTGACACATTTTGCCAATTTCTGACCCTCAACTGGTTTTTATATATAGTAAATAGTTTTGAAATCATTATGTATGGTTTTATTTATGTTTTGTCGTTAACAGCACTACCAGATACACCTACTGTTGCATATCAACTAGGTATCAATTTGGTTGTTGATCAGCAGTTAAGTTATGATTGTTATGTTCAGCAGGGCCTACCGAAAAAGGATTTCTCTTACAAAATCTTCGATTACCGAAACTTTTATATATTATATAAAAAATATAAATATAATTAAAAAAATAAACTTTGTCATGTTTTTGAAAATACATTTTTATACTAAAAAAAAATATTTTGAGGAGCTGAAAAAAAAACTCAGTGGGTAAATAAGGCTTTCAGCTAAAATAAAAGTATATAAAAACCCGTCTATGTATAATAGTTCCTAAGGTACATAAAAGATCCCCAATTTAACATGGGCGATATAGGAGTACTACACCCAGACCCGGACTACCATCTAACATGGACACTTCAGTCTTCTGTGGTAGTGTCCACGTCGATGGCAACCACTGAGCGGCTGCTGTATCGGTTTTAAGAAGACCGGACATATAAACCATCACCTACTATCTCCACAACTCTTTGCCCCCAAGTAACTGGATTGCAGCATTACGCCACAAGTACCGACAAAAACCTTATACTGAATATAAATCTACTACTATAAATAAACGTAGCCCCTAAAAAATCAATTCAAAAGTACTTACACTTTTTTTAAAATGTCATGATTTAAGACTTATTTATTTTTTGCCTTTACGGACAATGAATCAGGTCTAGGAACATTTTCCAACATCTGGAGTCACCCACTCACTGATAGTTTAAGTCTAGTTTTCTGAGGGGAAAGGAAAGCTCTGAGGCCTAGATTGCACTCACTGATAAGTAAGTAGGTGAGTTGACATTTCGCACGAGATTTCTCCATGTTAAAAACATAAAATGTGGAGTTATTGACGCCCGTCGCGACCTCACAAAGACGACTGAACTGGAATTTTATGACGACAATATGCATCTAACAATCTTTTCCACAACTTAGAGCAATAATTACACTTTTGATATCTAAAAATTGTTCCGATAAAAGTATTGTAACATT
This sequence comes from Stictocephala bisonia, assembly GCA_035578905.1. NCBI lineage: Eukaryota > Metazoa > Arthropoda > Insecta > Hemiptera > Membracidae > Stictocephala > Stictocephala bisonia. Next base: position 156,346 of record JAQJVL010000198.1, read on the forward strand.
TCAATTCAAAATCACCACAGTCGTGTTTGAGTCCTCATCACGTACTGTTTGCGTGTGGCCGCCCCCAGGCGGGCACTTGGCTTATCCGATAGCGTCCGTGTCAACAAAGCGCTTAGAGCAGCGGCTGAAACGAAATAAGACTATGTAGAAAAAACATTTCCCGGGCACTAACGAGTTTGCCAAACCTAAAAACTAGCCTCCAGCACTGGATAAACAATTAATTATTAAACAAATAATTAATAAACACAGACATTAATTATTCTCATAATAATTTTATGCTGTATTTTAGCGTGTTCTCTACAACAACAACAACAACAACAAAATACAAACAATAGGGATTCACGGGTTATCAGTTCAGGTGCTTTAAAAAGGGGTTCCTTAAAATAAAATAGGTACCGGTACTGTATTTTTGTATTCGATAGGAATATCATATTCTCTTAGTAAGAATTACTTAACATCTACTTATGTTTAAAAAAATATAATTTATTTAGAAAAGGAAAATGTTAAAACCAGTGATAGCATTATAAAACCGGTGTCTATGAAAAAATCGTTTGCTTATTTGATTTAAAAGAAAAGATACGAGGCATTGTAAACGAGATCAAAAGACCCGTCAGACAAACATCAAGTGACTGCATTATGAAGTGAAAGGCGGGTGAGGGTGAGAAGAAAGGGGAACGTATATTAATTACGATGACAATAAAGTCCTGGAAGTGGCTGAGGAGAAACAGAGCAGATAGACGGGATGGTTTTAACGACTATTACTAAAACTGAGCTTGAAGATAACAGGTATGCCAGAGTGGTAACTGTTTGTAAATGTATTAGTCGAATGAAACGAAGTAACCGGGATAAGTAAGCCGTTTGACATGATGAGGTCGACAGTACTTTCCAGCACAATACATATAACTGCCCGTAATGCCTTCTTAAAGTGTACCTCATCATTTATTGTGACTATAGCAGGCATTATCCTGCGCCGCCGTAACAGAATGAATGGAGTATATTCCGTTATTACATTGAGGCAGTTCTATGAATACACGGCTAGCTGATATATAATTACAAGTGAAATAATTCTGTTACAATTCGAAATCTACAAGAATGTTTAGTTAAAAATCGGCTTCAGCTCCAACACCCCTATCGTTCCACCCAGTAAACAGATTAAGCCACCCAGCCCAGTGTTAAAACAAGAGTGACACGCTATCTACATGTTGAAACTAAAAAAAGTAGCACAGCTAAAGCGAACAAAATTCTATTTAACGAATGGTATGGTAACAGTCCGTTTTTAAGGCCATTTTGATTTGCCTCTTAAAACTGCCGGCAACATAAAAAAATATCAAAATCATAAGAATCATTGTTATAGATGCCTATAACTACTGCATCTCAGACACCCTTATCCATCGCGAAACAGTGTGCTCCTTGTAAGGGGGTTTGCATAGTAGAACTCCCAGACCAATCGACTGAGACGTGTGGTCATGCATGACTGTGGAAGAACAACAGGTCAACCAAAGTACGTCAGGCTTTCAAATTCTGGAAACAACCTAAAGATCACCCAGGATTTTTGGAAAACTCAATACCACTCACGGTGACATACTCAAATTGTCTCCTAACTAGTGATCATAAGGATTCTTTGTTGACAAAGAATCTGGCAATCCACATTCTAAGTCCAAGTTACTGCGAGCTTTAAAAAGAACAATACTAATAGCCTTAAACTGTAAGGAATTATGTTTGGAGAAGATTCTTCGTTAAGTCGACGTAAAAACTTCTGGAAGATACTTTTATCCTTATGTTCGTTGAATTTAGAAGCCAACGATGTGGTAAGGCTCATAAAGATCAGTCCAAACCTCGTTACTGTTCACCCTGGGCAATCGTTAATATGAGAAGCCACGCTATCGGCTATCACGTGATTGATACAACGACAAAGCCCACTTCATGTTGGCTAGTTGAGCCATTAGTTTGGTATGCTACAATACCTCGTCACTCATGCACAGTATCTATTCTGTCAGGCGCGAACCATTTCCTGCATCGCTGTTTGAAGTTAAAGGAGCACTGTTTCAGTTTTAGTATTACAGTATTAGTCAGACTTGGTCAGCCTATGCCCTACTAATTATTACTAACTGAAAACAATCCTGACTTCTTTGATCAGAAGACATTAGTGATGGTCATAAAGTAAGATATTCAACTAATGACATTACTGCGCACACGCGTCACATTAAGCAAACCACAATGAACTTTGCAGAATCGACGTTTGTGTTGTAAAAATAACTATAAATAATCACATAAATTTGAGATGAACTGTCAGCTCCAGACATAAAAAACAAAACTGTCGGACACCATTTGCATTGGCGTTAAGCGAGCAGGGTTAAATGGCGCGGAAAATGACAGTGTTCCGTACGAATGACTGAGGACGTGGAATGGCGTGATGGATGGACAAATCACATTTGTTGAAGCCAACTGGGAAGGATGCACAACTTGGGCAATTAGTGAGCAAACCATCTGATAACACGGAAAACTTAACACAAGATAACGCTAAATACCAGTCAACATTTGCCCTGATCGCGCTCAAAGTTTAAACTTGGTAGATTAGGTGTATTTTACTAAATTTATCACAGTGTATGATTTGGCTGCTTACGCTAATGTTCGGTTTGCGGTCACACATATATGGTTTGAAATCCTGTATTTTATTTGATAGTATAATTAGGTCTAATATTTAGTCAAAACTTGAGTAGTTTGTTGACGACGAGGATGTGCAAATATTAAAATGTAATTACTAAAATTGGCCATTTCAGTATAAAAATGATGATCGATCAAAATGTAGGACTAGCGAAAACTTAATTAAACCTAAAGTACGAACTTAATCCATGGGAGACTACAGAGGAAACCTAGACACTCGGGGTGTGACATGCTGAAATGACAGAGAAATTGAAAATAAAGAAATATCAATTAGATTAAAACAAATAGGTAAAAGTGAAACACAACCAGTACATTATAATTCACAAGGGCTGTCCACTCATTAACACATTTTACCTATCATTTTAGAAGCCTCATTTCTTTGATGATCTTTTTGATTTAACTTTACATGTTGGACTCTACTTTTGCTATATTTTATATTTATGTCATGAACTGATGACTCTACGTTGAGTTAGTGGTTAAGTTTTACATTCATTATCTTCGATTAGGTTTACTTTTATTTTCACCTAATGCTGACTTTACACCATAGTTTGAAACGTTGTGGTCGAACTAATGATGTGAATGGTTAATGAACGAGGTGATCCCAAAATCATATTGATTGTGCTTGCCAGTTTCGAGTTTTGTGTAAGCGGCTGCTATTGACAGATAAACAGTGCAACCGGCAGCCCACTATCCCTACTAGCACTCCCTGCCGATCTACCCACATTATTTACAAATACGGCTTCTAGTCTACGTTATATATAGACAATAACTAATTATTTGCATATAGTACTGTACACATTAACAAAAATGTATTAACTACGCGATAAGTGAACTGTTTAGTTGCCACGCCTTGAAGAAGCCGGATGAGTCACATTCAAAAGGAAATGTTATTGATTAACTATCAATCCAGGCAACACGTAGTACTTAAACTTGCTACAACACTGTGATGCCAAGTGACGAGAGAGACGATACGAAATATGCACTCACTACAAGCAGTAACGATCGACTTCTGTAGTGAACTGCGAGAACCTGTTGGTGCGAACCGTCGATTGTACATTTCCACGCCTGATATTGACGTTTGCTGTGCTTTGTAATCACAGTAACATATATCTTAAGACGATGATTCTGACACTCACATCAAACTCCGTAATTGAAACATAGAAAAGCTAAGGAACGCGAGGAAAATTTAGACACATGTATATTTAAGGAGTAACCATTAAAATACTGCATGCAATTTCACTTGGTTTTCTTTTTTTTAAATAAAATACACTGTGTTTATGGAATAAAGGCGGGGGGGGGGGGCGGGTTGATATGTAAATTCCGTGTTACAAAATATCACCTAATGAAAAAAGTCGAGGGATGAGGTAAAAAAATTCAGAAAATAATGATTTTTACGTGAAGGTCAAATTTCGGTCACCATACAAATACTCTATTATAGATACATATTTCATTAAAATAAATTTCAGTAGCGGCATTTAAGGAATCTTTTTTATGGATTCTGACTTTATTGATTAATACCTCAATAAATTGCTTATAAACTACAACAGATCGATCGCTTGACAAAAACTTTCCGCCGGCCGAGCCTTACACAGACCACTCCAGAAATCGTGGTTCTGCGCAGGTTGTTACCGGGGTGGGTAGGTATATACCAATATATGGCATTTAATAACGAATTTGGAGTAAGCGAATATGTAACAAAAATAAAGTTTTTGCAATACCATACATTACTTAATACGTGTGGGTCACTACTATAGGTACTACTGTACGTGTATGGGTGCGAGGGTCACCACTACCGGTGTATGGGTGGATGGGTAACAAATAATAGGAAATGACCAAACTCTGTACGTGTGGGTCACTACTATAGTTACTACTGTACGTGTATGGCTGCGAGGGTCACCACTACCGGTGTATGGGTGGATGGGTAGCAAATAATAGGATTTGACCAAACTCTGTACGTGTGGGTCACTACTATAGTTACTACTGTACGTGTATGGGTGCGAGGGTCACCACTACCGGTGTATGGGTGGATGGGTAACAAATAATAGGAAATGACCAAACTCTGTACGTGTGGGTCACTACTATAGTTACTACTGTACGTGTATGGGTGCGAGGGTCACCACTACCGGTGTATGGGTGGATGGGTAACAAATAATAGGAAATGACCAAACTCTGTACGTGTGGGTCACTACTATAGGTACTACTGTACGTGTATCGGTGCGAGGGTCACCACTACCGGTGTATGGGTGGATGGGTAACAAATAATAGGAAATGACCAAACTCTGTACGTGTGGGTCACTACTATAGGTACTACTGTACGTGTAGGTGATCAAACCCCTAATTTCACTAAAAGTACCTGTTAAAATGTTGTCTCAACGTCGTTACAGCTCACTTCATTAAATTGCATTAACAACCAACCAACTTGCTAAACTATTAATTTAGTGATAAAAAATACGTTTGATAACTTATAAAAAAAACTAATAGATTTCATTTGTGAATCCCTCTGGTCTGAGAAAGTTGAGCGTGGTTCACCGAAATCGATCAACATAATATTGGTGCATTTGGTACTTTTATTATAATATATTTGTGCATTTTGTGCTTATATTGTAATCAATTTTGTGTTGTGTGACGTTTACTTGTACTGTAAATATAACTAATAAACGGAAAACACATCTAAATAAAGGAAAATAATAACTAGTGATAGGAATGTTGCAAGGCCTTATTAACCTTATAATGAACTAAATAGGTACATTACATATTCATAAATTCAATTAGAAGGGATGCGAGGTAGGTTCCACAGCAGTTTGTATTGCCACAGGTTTGGCCCAGCTTATCCGTAACGTAGACCTAATGGAATGAAAATAGCATTCGTAAGCCTATGGGCGAACCGAACCGATGGGTAACCACAATGATAGCGAACCGAATATACTTTTTACATAACAATTATTTTTAGTGTGAAATCTAAATTGCCATTTCACTTACAAAATGCACAGCTCTGCCAATCTACAAAGTGGGAACAATTAAACGTATGGAAAACAACAGATTCAAAATACAGTCTATTTGCTGTTTATTATTTCTCTTACACTAATCACGTTCACATTCTCACTCGCTGTCTCTTTGTATACAAGACATTCAAACAGCATCTCACTGTTGTATGAATATTGGTATATTACGTAATAGACATGGGCTTAAAAGCACACACTGCATAGAGTGAGTTAGTGAGTGTAAAATAATGTAAACCTTTTGCGAGGACACCAACACAACGGTTTAATCGTCCCTGACGTATGACAACGGATTTACATCATGCTTGTACAACGACGTGGGCAGTGTAACACACTCATTTTTCCAACGAGAGTTACTACTAAGATCAACAACAACTAAGCTCAACTCGAACACATAAAAGTAAAAGATGAGAACAGTAAACACTGTGGCGCAGATCAGAGTGAATCTGACAAACAAGTCTATAAAAACGAACTTATTCCGAGGGTTAACAATGTAACGTGTGACAGTCGCGTGCGGCCACTTATATTTCTGGACCGTGACTCGGCAAGTTTTGTCTCCAGCTATCGTTCGACACAACTGTCTCTACAGATATGTTGAGGGTTGACAATGTAACGTGCTACAGTCGCGTGCGGCCACTTGTATTTCTGGACCGTGACTCGGCAAGTTTTGTCTCCAGCTATCGTTCGACACAACTGTCTCTACAGATATGTTCAGGGTTGACAATGTAACGTGCTACAGTCGCGTGCGGCCACTTGTATTTCTGGACCGTGACTCGGCAAGTTTTGTCTCCAGCTATCGTTCGACACAACTGTCTGTACAGATATGTTGAGGGTTGACAATGTGACGTGCTACAGTCGCGTGCGGCCACTTGTATTTCTAGACCGTGACTCGGCAAGTTTTGTCTCCAGCTATCGTTCGATACAACTGTCTCTACAGATATGTTGAGTGTTGACAATGTAACGTGCTACAGTCGCGTGCGGCCACTTGTATTTCTGGACCGTGAATCAGCAAGTTGTGTCTCCAGCTATCGTTCGACACAACTGTCTCTACAGATATGTTGAGGGTTGACAATGTAACGTGCTACAGTCGCGTGCGGCCACTTGTATTTCTGGACCGTGACTCGGCAAGTTTTGTCTCCAGCTATCGTTCGACACAACTGTCTCTACAGGTATATTGAGGGTTGACAATGTAACGTGCTACAGTCGCGTGTGGCCACTTATACTTCTGGACTGTGACTCAGCAAGTTGTGTCTCCAGCTATCGTTCGACACAACTGTCTCTACAGGTATGTTGAGGGTTGACAATGTAACGTGCTACAGTCGCGTGCGGCCACTTATATTTCTGGACCGTGACTCAGCAAGTTGTGTCTCCAGCTATCGTTCGAACAACTGTCTCTACAGATATATTGAGGGTTAACAATGTAACGTGCTACAGTCGCGTGCGGCCACTTGTATTTCTCGACCGTGACTCGGCAAGTTTTGTCTCCAGCCACTATCGTTCGACACAACTGTCTGTACAGATATGTTGAGGGTTGACAATGTAACGTGCTACAGTCGCGTGCGGCCACTTGTATTTCTCGACCGTGACTCGGCAAGTTTTGTCTCCAGCCACTATCGTTCGTCACAACTGTCTGTACAGATATGTTGAGGGTTGACAATGTAACGTGCTACAGTCGCGTGTGGCCACTTATACTTCTGGACTGTGACTCGGCAAGCTGTGTCTTCAGCTACTATCGTTCGACACAACTGTCTGTACAGATATGTTGATGGTTGACAATGTAACGTGCTACAGTCGCGAGCGGCCACTTGTATTTCTCGACCGTGACTCGGCAAGTTTTGTCTCCAGCCACTATCGTTCGACACAACTGTCTGTACAGATATGTTGAGGGTTGACAATGTAACGTGCTACAGTCGCGTGTGGCCACTTGTATTTCTGGACCGTGACTCGGCAAGCTGTGTCTCCAGCCACTATCGTTCGACACAACTGTCTGTACAGATATGTTGAGGGTTGACAATGTAACGTGCTACAGTCGCGAGCGGCCACTTGTATTTCTCGACCGTGACTCGGCAAGTTTTGTCTCCAGCCACTATCGTTCGACACAACTGTCTGTACAGATATGTTGAGGGTTGACAATGTAACGTGCTACAGTCGCGTGTGGCCACTTGTATTTCTGGACCGTGACTCGGCAAGCTGTGTCTTCAGCTACTATCGTTCGACACAACTGTCTGTACAGATATGTTGAGGGTTGACAATGTAACGTGCTACAGTCGCGAGCGGCCACTTGTATTTCTCGACCGTGACTCGGCAAGTTTTGTCTCCAGCCACTATCGTTCGACACAACTGTCTGTACAGATATGTTGAGGGTTGACAATGTAACGTGCTACAGTCGCGTGTGGCCACTTATACTTCTGGACTGTGACTCGGCAAGCTGTGTCTTCAGCTACTATCGTTCGACACAACTGTGTCTGTACAGATATGTCGAGGGTTGCCAATTCAACGGGTGACTGTCACGTGCGGCCACTTGTATTTCTGGACCGTGACTTGACAACTAACCCATTAAACCATTCAGATCTCCTCTGTTTGTGCTGAATCATACCAAGATTTTTTGCAGGAATATAAAACTACTAGGAAGAGAGATAAAAGTAAAGAGCTAGTCGATTTTGCCCTAAGTATTGCAGAAAGAGTAAAATTGTAACTTATCCCTATGACAGTGTGTACTCTTGCTTTAAAACGTCATTTACAAATTTATAACCTGAGCAATTTTCTCATATGAACAAAACTAGTTATTTCACGAAATACTGATTTACTTTGCTACCACGAACAATTTTCGTTGAATTGCTTGGAACTGTAGAAGCTCACAGGTGAAACTTACATTAGCTGCTGTTGGATCGATGATGACATGGCTATCGTGAACGAATTGTGAAGGGAGGATATGTTTATGCTCAATTCAAATATAAGATATTATAGAAAAAATGTATAATATAACATTAATATTTGTGTGTTATGTAGGTGGAGTGGAGCACGCAGGGGGCAGCCGCTAAATACCTGCACGGCAAATGACATAATTCAAAGGCCATTGGAGCCGTGGCGTGAGAGCAACAAGTGCCCATGTGACTGAAACACGCACACTCATGTACGACGTTACTACAACGACATTTAGTGACCAGACAGATGTGAATGTATTATTGGGGTGTTGCAGACATCGATGGTTGAAGATGACATAGCTGAAGTGGAGGCTCCCGTAGCCTACAACGACTCTATCACATACTACATAGTAGTGGAAGTAGCCGAAACCATTACAAGATACACAAAAAACTGGTCATCCAAGCAAATGTAGGAGTTCTACAAATTAACTTTTTATCGACATTTATCTAACATAGGTAAGTGACAAGAACAAATCAGTACTCCAGCTACTTGAGGATAAAGGGACGGTAATGTATAGGCGATAGGTTCTATAATAGGTTCTCTAAATACAGACTCAGCGTCCGCTTAATGGTTGCCATCGACGAGGAAACTCCTCGCGAAGTCTGTGATGTCCGTGTTGGGTGGTGATTTTTAAGTGTGGATGTTGTGTAGAGAAAAAACTGAGTACATGTATCACGGTTCTAATTACCTAAAGATTATCAGACCAATACTTCGTGGTTCGGATTCCACGTTAATCTGTGGGGGGTCCTTGGTAATGGGCTACTGATAAATGGCACTTTCTAAGTAACAATCGACCTTAGTAACAAGACTACACACTCACCGTTCATGATTTAACGCTCACTCAATTCGCGCTAAAATACACACAAGATGTGTCGGCGTATCAAATCTGAACAATAATTTAAATAGCAACAAAGCGTATACACTGATTAGGGTAAGGTGACTTCACAGAAGTGAGGATGGTATTATGTAAAGTGCACGGAATGCAGGGAATCACCTGAGAACGGTAATTGTCACAGGTACGGGAATGTTTCATCGCCTTCACACTCTAGATATGCCCGTTCCAGTTAATTGTTGACGTTGTTCCGCTAAGCTTACTGTTATTGCTCTCAGTTAAACACGGTTATAGATTCTAATGTACACCGAAAACTTTCTAGCTTGATACGAACTTGTTACCTGTCACTTCAACTATCATATATATAACCTTTACATCACATAAAAATCATTTTAACTCTCTGTAAAACTGAATATTATAGTAAATCTCGATTAAAAATAAATTAATAATAGAAATAAATACATATAACGCGCTGTGTTATATTTCAGTCGCATGATAAGCAGTGTCCGGGTTTCCTGTTAGGTGTAATTGTTCATGTTCGGTGTTCATAGGTAGCGCTAGCGGTCATCCCCTCCCGCCCAAGCTGAAGTGTCAAATAGCTGTGTTAATATTACACCAAACAGTCGTCCGAACGCTTATTTGAAACAAATCAACCGTTAGATATCAGCCAGACGCGCGTCTTTAGCAAATGCATTGCCTTGGACATCATGTTTGTTTTTATAGTCAATGGTTTAACATGTGATTTAAAAATTAAAACTAAGGTTCAGTTTGACAAGTAAATCTTTTTACACATTAAGTTTATTACATGTTGGACCGGAGTGGAAAAGTCCGACGGTTAGACAGTAATGGGCGTGGTCAAGATGATACTAGTGTCTCCACTCCAAAGGATCTAACTAAACAATCAACGAAATTGGGGGGTTTATTTTTCAAGGTACAAATCTACAGCTACTCTGTTATCAAGAGATGATTAATTACTGATTTAAATAATGGGTAAGCCTAAGGAATGAAGGCTACAATAAGAACGTTATTCGAAATTCTTCTTTGGCGAATAATAAGATTATTTATTGGAAATAAATAGGCTACTGACACAATTAACCGTGACCAATGTAAAAAGAGAAAAATATCATATAATACAAAGAAAAAATATCAAATAAAAACAATAACTGCAGTGATGAGTCTTTTGCATATAAATTACTCTATAAAGATGTTACAATTTTAAACAGAGACTAATTTTAAATTCAACAAATTAACTTCTTTCATTTTACCTTAAATGTACTACTGCAGTTAATTCAAATCATTTATTTTTATAATAAAAATGAACGTAACACCACAACAAAAAATATTACACTACTAAGAAAAAAAAACTAATTGATACAGTGGTACTGATCTACCCATCTATCTACACACGTAAGGTGAAGTTATTGCACTTTTAAAATACTAAAAATAAGAATATATTGAAATATTTTATGGCCTTAAATAGCAGGAAAATTTTCTAAAACAATTTAAATTACTTTGAACAATCAAAATAGGTGAGGTGCGATTGTTAACCGACTGTACAAAGAAAATCAAATTTATCTTTTACACTCTTTTTCATAGTTTTATATACCAGAGATATTCAAACAAATATGAACTCAGTAAATACAATTGAACAAATATATGTTGAACTAAGTTGGACACAACCGTCGTGACGTATCTCAATGAACAAGAGGGATAAGTTGTGATCATTATGTAAATCTGAGCTGGCAATGTATTGGCCACAAGGCATGGCACGTCAACAGCCTGCTTCCCTTACAAACGTCAAGTAAATCTGACTGACGAATGTTTTTTAACATTTCATAGGATAGAATTCAGAACTCTGCTACATAGGTATTTTAGATCGGCTGAAAGGTAGATCTATAGCTGTTAGTTTATGGCGTTTGGAAATGCGATAATGGGTAATCATGCTCTAACATTAGGATGTTTTGTTATTATACTATGACTAGAGTTCAGAAAATTATTAAGTGAAATAAAAATAGCTTTAGTGTCCGGGATGGCGTGCCAACCTTCCATCAGGCTCGCTGATTGACATTTCCCTCGCAGATGAATAAAATAAACAATGAATAATAGTCGACAGACAAACAGCTGTTTGCTTTTACTTAGTGGACGACACGACACGGAATATGACGGTTAGGAAAGTACATGTGTACGATAGCTTTACTGTTAAGGCGGTTCATCAAACCGTGCACTTCCTTTTACTTTGTGATAACAAGGCACGGAATATGACGGTTAGGAACGTACATGTGTACGACGATAGCTTTACTGTTAAGGCGGTTCATCAAACCGTGCACTTCCTTTTACTTTGTGATAACAAGGCACGGAATATGACGGTTAGGAACGTACATGTGTACGACGATAGCTTTACTGTTATGGCGGATCATCAAACCGTGCACTTCCTTTTACTTTGTGATGACAAGGCACGGAATGTGACGGTTAGGAACATACATGTGTACGATAGCTTTACTGTTATGGCGGTTCAGCAAACCTCGTCCTTCAATGGTGGACAATTTAGTTCTGAATTCATTAATGTACATATGCACGGATGTTAGGTTACTGAATAAAACTTCTGGAAGTTTTTATTTCGGTTGAATTGACACCTCGTGAATCGAGAAAAGTTACGAGATTTTCCGTACCTTTCCGTAGTTTCATAGCATAATAATAAGAGCAAAGCTATACAATTGTCAAATTTAGGTATTTAAACTTTTTACATTCATTGACAAAAAGGAGTGGTAGTGAAGAATTACTGGTTAAACTAGGGGTTATAATAAAGTTTGTGTCAGTAAAAGAAATTATAGGGCATACAATTAATTACAGGGACAACTTAGTTAGGAATAAAAAGCGACTAGGAACTTGGTTCATTAATAATGGAAACAAAACCCAACTCCCGCACGCGGCGCAACTTTACTGACAGTGACAGAAGAACTGTTTTAACCACTTGTACACACTGTGTATCAAAAACCCACGTGAACAAACTATGTAACAACGAGATTTAATAAACCTGTTTCAAGTGCCTTAATTGGCGATGCATTCACCAATTATTGATACATATAGCAACTATTTATTAATATGAAGCTTATGTTTTACAATTAAAGACCCGCTGAAATTCCAACAAACTGCATTAGGCTAGCAGTAATTAATACAGAACTAGTAACAATCAGTCGTTATAAATACAAGTTCTAGTCCACTTACGTAGAATGGAGTCTAACCAAGTGGTTTATGTTTGTTCGACAACAGTTTCCAACAAAGGCTTTTGCCTGAGCCGAAATAACATACCAAACGCAAACAGGGCGAGATTCAACAAGTATAATTGATAAACAACAGTATGATAAAGATTTACTTAAAACTGTAACTTATATAATTTATTGAAAAATTATACAACAAGAATGCTTCCATTCAAAAAATAGAGTAGCCCATGATTATATTTAAAATGTAAGCAAGCCTAGACTGGCGAATGACGGAAACCCTTGCAGCAGTTTGTCATGGCCCAACGATGTGGCATTGTTGCGCTACTTGACAATGTCCAAGCTGACATGGCCTCAATCATCAATACGTCCACTAGCTACTGAACAAAGACTACAGTATTCAAAAACTTACACGTGTATTTACTAAAACCATTTTTGGACAAAAAATATCCACAGATAATAATCACTATTAAAACTAGCCATTTAAACTGCGGAAGTTGACAGATTTTAATTGCTTAGCACTATTGTTGAAGAGTACATTTAAGTACTGTACTTTTAAAAGTAAATTAAAACTTAAATTTCGCATGATTAGGCCGAACTTTTTCAAACCACTGATAACTTAGTTTCAACATCAATGGCATTAAATAATGTCAAGACCTGGGGGAACCGAACAAAGCATGTGACGTCACACGTAGTTACGTGCATGTCGACCGACATGAGGTACAAAGTGTACATTGTACTACCATGCAGGACACTGATGAAAAGATAAGAATAAACACAATAATTATACTGCAGTAAAACACGAGACATATAGAACATTATTTTCTATGAGATAATATCTATAGAAATTAACGGCGCGTGCCATGATTTATGTGGGGCATTTAAGTGGACAATTGTTGGAAATGGGGTGAAAGAGTACCCGGCCTTTCGCAAGGCATGAATGGCCCGGAGTTATCACCTTTATCGCGTAACTCACCGCCAGACAGAGCAATAAATTAAGGGCCTTCGCTTTTTCATTAATATTCTGTAATCCTTTCCAGTCACCTATTAATTATATACACAAATAATTTTACAAATATAATTCTATATACTTATTACTAAAAGTTATTTTCTATATACTACCTCAGAGAGGAAAGAAACAGAGATCGCATGCAGTGAGCTAAAAGCGTGTCGAGATATAGAAACTTGGGACGCCGAGTTGTTAGTTAACCAATTCTCTGCGCGGATGGCCGGGCCATCACGGTTGTCAGTTCCTCACTTATTCCACTCCAAACTCTGAATGATAAATGTTGATAATTATTAATAAAAATTTATTAAGATTTAAATTACTGGTAACTGCCACTATGACGATCGCTGCTGCCATGAGAATACGACCTCTGTTGCCTTTACCTCGTCATACTTAGGGTTGCCATACATTTTCACAGTAAAGTACGGACACCAGATATACTTGGGGGTCTGTTGGGGGGGGGGGGGGGAGGAGTTATATTCATAAGTGTCATTTACGAATTTCATTATATGCAATTCGGGTTGTTAATTGGGGAAAATTATTAACGTTTAGTGATATATAATATTAATATTACAACTATATTTTAATTTAAGATTTCAGAGGGAGGTGTATGGTATTACAATACTATAGCATAGTATGTGAGACATTATACAAACTCTCACGAGTGTCGATTAACGATTGCCCGAAGTAATTATAGTAATAAATATTTGTATTTTTTACAATATTAAATATATACTTTTTAATATTAATAGAACGAAAAATACGGACATTTACCCGGTTTTTTTCTTTGTCCGGTACGGTCATGGACATTGAATGCAAAATACAAACCGTCCGTACAAAATACGGACGTATGGCAACCCTAGTCATACAGCACATAGAAGAAAGAGGTCATATCCAATAGTGTGCTGAATGTGTATCAAGTAGTTATTTCTCCACTTTGTTAGTCCCTCCTTCATTACCCCCAGATTATCGTTTAGTAATTATTACCATAGATGTATTAAGATTTACATAAGATGTAATAAACTCATAACTGCCAACGAGTCGTTCGCTGCGGCCATAAGACAGGGACCTCTTATCTTTTCCTCTATGATACTGCTGATGTACGCTTGAGGCGGCCTGTCTCAACATACGAGACGTAACTATTTGTATGTGACTACTGTATACCAGGTTCCACTTTGTTGGTCCTTACAGATAACGCCTGTGCCATAACATCCCTCTCATCCTTTCACCATCTATTCAGGAAATTTAACACACTACTCTAATCCATAGTCCGCATACAGTTCACTACTAATCCGTTTTGACCCACCTAGATATGTGTCGCTCCTGAGCTAAGTAAGAGATTGGTACATGCAACATTGGGGAGGGGCTCGATAACTAGTTATTATATTCTCAAGTACAACAGGTGCGTGACGGCACCCGTGCGAGGGGAAAGTGGTTGCGTGCCCGTAATTGTAGGAAATGTCGCATTCCTAAATCGTTTTTCCACTATGACGCGTCATTATTAAACCCCTAGACACTATTGTCTTTACAAAATCATGATTGGGATTATAATATCTCTCTGGTTCAACTATGGTTACTATCCACTCAACATTTACCTATGCTTAATGTTTAAGCAAATATTTCGTTAATGTCTAAACATAATTTATTTTAGTTTTTGAACAGATAATTTTGTAACTGTTTTTTCTTTTTTTCTTTTAATAGATTTGAAATGTTTTAGTTTATATAACAGCCAATAAGTTTAATTTTTACGAGCTTCAAATAGTTATACATTTTAGTAGCATAGTGTGTTTTGTTTTACACAGTTATTTACAGTTTAACATATTAGTTTTTGTTTTATTACTATCACTTCAGGCGCCGCGGAGGGCGAGTTAAGTTTTTACAGTGTTGGACTGGACTGATTTTAAAGAGTTTTGTTTAAGTGTTTAATTTATATTTTTAGTTTTAAGTGGTTGGCCACAAATACTGGTAAATGTGGCCACCTAGTATTCCTATTTGTAATTAAAACCTGTAATGTGTTTTTTATAAAGGAATAAATTTTATTATTTCATTATTTCAGGTCGTCAATGGCATTTAGCACGAATCATAAAATAAAATTATAAATATTTGGGAATTATAAAAATACCCTGCCCATTAGGAAAATGACCAACAAACAACACACTCATAAATTAAGTTACGTGGCCATACAAAATACAAACGTTTGACCTTACTGTGTACAACTAGTAAATGTAACGTCTGGCATGTGTAAGTCGCCTCCTCGCTGGCCTGCTGCCGCGCCAATCAAGTCCGTCCACCTTTATGGTCCGATACATCATGCCACGGAACATTATGTCGCCGACCACAACTTGCTGTTGGCAGCTCCCTAATGACCTGTAGGATGTCGTTTTACGTAATACAGCGAACAGTAATGAGTAGAGCTAATGGGGAGTACCATTAGTTGGGCGTTATTTAGTATTGGTTTAATTACGGCATCATATCAAACAGACAAATGTCATTGATAAACAAAATATCCGTTGCACTACACAAACAAAAGTTTCTTGCCCGAGGTTGGCTGTGCTAGTATCTTTAAGTTGTCAAGAAACAAATAGTTTGGTAGGCTTCACCAAATCAGTACGTGGACTCTCTCCTAACAAGACGTAGCACGACAGCTGGTTTGGGTGCGAACAGACCAAGACTGTTAATCTAAGTCGCTATTTACATTCGTCTTAGTCCAACTATGTACTGTGTACTTTTCGGAGTTACTTGCGTTTCGATTATTAATTATTCGATTATCTCAACCCAATTATGCGTCTCGTTCAATCCACTTTTTGTTTTGGAGGTGTCCTGATCCAATTTTAAATTTCTTAGTGATTCAGGTCAATTTTTAGTTTAAGGTTTAGTAATGCGGTCCTTTTACTTCTTTATCAATTCGATTAGCTGATGTAATATCAATCAGTTCGGTGGAACAGTTAATAACGACAGTTCGTTCGAACTTAAATTAATTTAAAATATATTTTTCACAAATAAGCTTTGTTACAAATTAGAAAGAAAGAGGTTGCATCTAATAGTGTGCTTAATAAGTTTCGAGTTGGAAAATTGGAGTTTCTACTTCTTCTTCAGTTCGTCGTGCGGAACACTGGACCAGCGTCAGCACCTTCTCTTATTCCCAGTCAAATCATGAGGAAAAACGCAGTATTCATTATAACAGATTCATTAACATGTACAGTTACGGTAATCTATTTCTACCCGCCGCTGAGTTGTTCGCTGCGGAAAGCAGAAAAGGAACTCTATTCCTTTTCCCTCTGTGGCTTTGTAATTATGTGTAGTTGTATTATACATGGTATACCGAGATATTTTCTAAAATATTTGTCGATAGACTACTTAGAGTCAATACTGCAAAGCGTGACTCACCGCTGGCAAGGTGGTGAACGCCGTACCGGGTGCCAGACGTGAGTCACTCGCTGTACTACGGTATGCCACGAGTGTAATATTCCTTTCAATACCGGGCCTTGTGTTTCCATTACCGTTCCAATCCGCGACGTGAGCCTGAGTAATGTCGCCACCAATCTCTGTAGGATTTGTGCTCTCACGACATGTCCTTCACATCACATACACAAAATATTCCTAGTATTTGATGATTTGTCATTAAAATATATTAGGAAAACTATAGTAAATAACAAAAGTTATATTTGTTAAACTGAGAGCAGGTGACAAGAGAGTTCTTAAAGTAACATCTGATATGAAAATACCAATTTACATCTAAATTCAAGTTTACACAATAACGATCTACACTTTAATTTAAAATGCTAATACAGACAAAACATTCCTAAACGTCAAGATATTATTCATTAGAAAAATGAAATAACAGCGCCCGGCTACAAATAGCTAACGAGGTTAGTAGCGATAAACAAGTAAATGCATCAAAAACCGCCAAACACATGTAGTCATTGTGGTGTTAGACAGCTGTTGGCCTCGCCACCGAGTGAATGAGCCTGACGATATAAATAACCAAGCTGCATTCTGCATTTTCCCAAAACATTCGCAAAGCCACTCCTCAATACCTTTCTCTGTACCGAAACTGCAGTCAGTGTGGTCGTAGGCAGCTATTGGCCTCGCCAACGAGTGAATGAGCCTGACGATATAAATAACCAAGCTGCATTCTGCATTTTCCCAAAACATTCGCAAAGCCACTCCTCAATACCTTTCTCTGTACCGAAATTGCAGTCAGTGTGGTCGTATACAGCTGTTGGCCTCGCCACCGAGTGAATGAGGCTGACGATATAAATAACCAGGATGCATTCTGCATTTTCGCATAGCCACTCCTCAATACCTTTCTCTGTACCGAAACTGCAGTCAGTGTGGTCGTAGGCAGCTATTGGCCTCGCCAACGAGTGAATGAGGCTGACGATATAAATAACCAAGCTGCATTCTGCATTTTCCCAAAACATTCGCAAAGCCACTCCTCAATACCTTTCTCTGTACCGAAACTGCAGTCAGTGTGGTCGTATACAGCTGTTGGCCTCGCCAACGAGTGAATGAGGCTGACGATATAAATAACCAGGATGCATTCGCATTTTCGCATAGCCACTCCTCAATACCTTTCTCTGTACCGAAACTGCAGTCATTGTGGTCGTATACAGCTGTTGGCCTCGCCACCGAGTGAATGAGCCTGACGATATAAATAACCAAGCTGCATTTTCCCCAAACATTCCCAAAGCCACTCCTCAATACCTTCCACTGTACCGACACTGCAGTCAGTGTGGTCGTAGGCAGCTATTGGCTTCGACACCGAGTGTATAAGGCTGACGATATAAATACCCAGGCTGCATTCTGCACTTTTCCCAAACATTCGTAAAGCCACTCATCATACACTACCGACACTGCAGTCGGTGTGGTCGTGAACAGCTGTTAGCCTCGCCACCGAGGAAATGAGCCTGACGATATAAATACCCGAGCTGCATTCTGCACCTTTCCCTAGCATTCGCAATGCCACTTTTAAATACATTCAATCAACACGCAATCAAATTTTTATTCAACACACACCCGCGAGCCGGTGGCCGAGCGGTCTAAGGCGTCAGGCGTTAGAGATGGCGCTGGTTCGAATCCGGCCTAGACTGGAAAAGTTATCAGTAATATTCACCTTCTACTGTGCTGGTTCACCCCCTTACTCTCTGATTAAGTTCCTCGCACAGATCAATAGTCTATGAGGAATGGACAGAGTAAGGTTACGGAGATCGGCCTCTCCTTAAATAAAAAAAATAAAAATAAAAAAAAAAAATGTATATATATATATCAATTTGCACGTAACATTTTTTTAAATTAACAAATTCATTGTTGTGTTTCATGCTATCACAATTTTGAACGTAATATACTGAATATAACGGTTTTAATGTAAACAGAACACAAAAGTTGTTATACACCACAAACTTACCGGCAATAAACCTATTCACTGACGCGGATTGTTGTATTACGCAGTAAAAAGTAAACCCCTGCAGACCAGCACCTTTCAGCATACATAACATCAAGTAGGCTATGTTACAGCAATTCCAGGGTAAAAGTAAGGCACAGAAATGGTGTTTTACACAATATATACGGCCATTTGCAACACAACAACTAAGATAATTCCTTTGGGCTACAGTCAGAAAAGTAAAATTTATTATTTTGTTATCGTTTAGAGGGGACTACGGAGAGCGTTATCAAACCTTTCAAGGTAACTTTTAACATGTATTCAACACAGCCCAGACCTACGTGTGACGTAGTAGGTCTACGCGTTGCTATCAGTGATACTTAGTGTTTCAAACGGTTACTTACTGGTCTTGACGATTCTTTCACGTAATAAGTCTACTTCCGGCCTGGAAATTAATTTTATCTTAAGCAGTGCACTGATAATTATTGCTTTTTTTATAAATACAATATAAAATAATCTTTATTTTTATTTAATCTTATTTGCATACCCTGTTACAACAGTAAATATATAAATTTAACAAAGGCCTTCGGTATATTAACGATTTACTAAAATTCATTAAAAAACAAATTAGAATAAAAGTTGCTAATCACCAAAGGCAAACTTTAAAAACACATTATAATTATTTCCTTGATTTATCTACCAATTCGGCTGGAATTTGCTGTCTCTAGAGTAAAACTCTCATTCCAATAACAAACTGCCAATTGAATGTTGGTGGAAATACGAACAATCCTAACGTTACTGCTTGAACTGAAAAGTCCCGTTTTCCTATGGAACAAACGTCATTTATGTGCATAACTAGCGCTTTCAACTCACCACACTTCATTAACGAGCGGTGGCCTTTTACCGTGTGCAGTGACTGGACCTAAACCAAACTTTTCATGAGTGAACAACTTTGAACTTTCAATTCGTATAAAAATGACGGGAATGGCTCTTCACATAAATTGTAACGAATACAATTTCCCCTCCCCACCCATTGAGGAAAATTATTATTTCAATAATTGTTAAATAGTGTGTACTAAAAGTCTGGGGTCAGCATCATATTTCGTTTACCATTGCAGATAAAGCAATAACGTTTAACATATAATACTATA
The DNA here is from genome assembly GCA_035578905.1 of Stictocephala bisonia. Taxonomy (NCBI): domain Eukaryota; kingdom Metazoa; phylum Arthropoda; class Insecta; order Hemiptera; family Membracidae; genus Stictocephala; species Stictocephala bisonia. The sequence goes on from JAQJVL010000198.1 coordinate 176,524, forward strand.
CCTAAAAATCTACTTTGTGAAGCAAATATCAATTATTTGCATCGTACTGAGGATAGTTTAGAGGAGTCAGAAGAAAATCTTAAATTAGAGCATTGATTGAGGTTCATATCACATTAAATGCCTTTATTAGAACAATGCTGCAAACCCAACCTCAAAAGGGTCGCCCTATCAAAAATGGCGGCTGTTTAAATTTTCTCATGAATTTGATACAAAACTAATTAGTTTGTTGAACCATTGTATACTAAAGTAATAACTTAAAAAACACGCATACCGTGTCCAAAGATCTATTTTAAAGCAAATCTCAACAGTTTCATAAGTAAATTTTATGTACTTAATTTGATATACAAATTGACCTATTCTCCCATTAAAATATTTTTTTTACTCCTCAAGGACCTCCCCCCCCCCGATGTGATAAAAAACTATGGAGATTTTCTTTATTAAAATATTATAAGGCACAGAATCCGTGGTTTAAATATTATTGTTTTAATCTACAATGGTTAAAATCTAATAAATTTTTTAAGAGACTCGAGGTTGTACATTTAAACAGCCGCCATTTTAGCTAGGGCGATCCTATTGAGGTCGGGTTTGCGGCATTGTGTTCTACTAATATAGACCTCTAACGTGATGCAAACCTCAACCTATGCTCTAATCTGACACCTTGTGGACCGTCCCCAATACATTGCAAAAGTAATATATTTGCTTCACAAAGTAAATTTTTAGGTATAGACCTAGTATATAAGTGCAATTTATTTATCCACAATGGTTATAACAAAAATAATGCCGTCCCCAGGCTTAAGGTACAACCTTTGTGATCGAATTATCTATAAAAACCATGCGATTAGTAGTGCACCTAGCATAATTATGTCGAGCGGCATTCAACTGAAGTACGTAGAAAATGTTACGTCAGTATTGTAAACAACGTTTGCCTAAGCCAGCGCTGCAGCACGCAAACAACTCCAGTGTGTAAATCTAAGAGCCGTAAAACTCTCATAAAACATGTTTATGTTCTGTGCTGAGTAACCGTTTGCACGACTTAACCGGTCATCCCACCCTCTCCAAATGTCCACCTATAATTACTAAAATCATATAACATCCGATACGGTACATAAAATCACATTCTATTTAAAATCCTCACAATTCTACACAAAACAGCTATAAAGTGTCTGTCACAAAAATTAAATTCCTGAAATTGTAGTACTGTAATCCAAAAAATTCTTGAATCGCGAAAACCTAACAAAAGTCTTATAAAATGTTAATTCCATATTAACACTGCGTTCTCTTTTAAACGCCATTTTTAGTTTTTGAAATGTCCATTCAGATAAGAAGCGCCGACACGGCTTGTGTTTTTAGACAGTTTTGAAACATTTCAAGAGTGTGGATAAGTAGTCATAGAAAATAAAAACATATTTACTTATTTTTCAGAGGTATGTCAAATTTTATTTATGTCAAGAAATGTAACAAACTTAAAAAAAATCACTCAGAGTATATTTTTCGTTCGTTGGTTAACTAAACGAGTACTTAATTTAAATAATTTTTAAAATAATAATTGTCTTTCACCAAACAAAATAAAGTTTTTTCAACATTTCACACGATTTATTAGTGTTAATAATTACACAGCTATAACCAGTGCCGTAGTGTGTACGTTAATCCCGCGGTAAGTCGCCTCTGCGACATCCACCGCCTGATTTGCATTTTAATCCAACATTCCGCTGATTTAGGTACAGTGCCCATGGTAAACATGCAACGCTGTGTCGGCTACCACGTCTACGATGGATGCCCCAGCGGGTCTGGTACGATTTAGTTCTTTATCTCTACTCATTTGAAATTTAACTTTTAATTTACATAATATAAATAATTTATACTGTTATTATACATTTACATTACATATTATGTAAACATAATACATAATAATTAATTACAACTACATTCCAAATACAAACTGACAACCGTATGTTTACTTAATCATTAAACATTTACCTGTTGAAGGATAAGTGAACCAAGTAAACAATGGTTACATTGAAACTGAACAATAAGATGAACGCGTCAAATTACTGTAAAACGGAATACAACAATTTAGGGATTAAACACGTCTTTCCCTGGCCTAAATCCAGTAAAAATTCATTTTACTTATTTAAATATATATAAATAATTAGACCCTATATCCTTTCGTTATATCAATTTGTGAACAAAAGGACTCACTTCTAAGAGATGAAACTACGTTAGGCGCAGAGTTTCTGAGTGCTGTTATTTTGTTGGAGGTAGTCAGAAATCAGGTGAAGGGGACAATTTGGAGGAGAGTTCAATATAAGTGGCAGAGGTAAAATGTAGCAATTTCAGTGAACCACTCAAGAGGATGATTTGGCATAAAGGCCACAGGTTTAGTTCAATAGAATTCGCACGTGTATAAATAGAAATAATAGCTGGAAAATATAAATAAACAATTATTTATTGAATCATTTTTAAGGCAAGCAAACTTACCCCCTGAACGAAGTGCAGCTCACGGAATGGCACGCAAGAGAACATTTTTAATACGATCCTAAAATTCGTGGAACACCAATTTGATAAAATAAAAATGATTTACGTAAAATTTATGGACTGAAGTTGTAATCCATCACCTCTTCCTTTCGCATATGTCATGTTTCAATTACAACACATGAAAGATATTATTCTAAAACACTGCTGCTATAATCAAAACCAGGGAAAATGTACTACATCACAATGCTAGAACAACGTGGAGAGCCAACGCACACGTTCTGCGTACAATTAATAGCTTTGTTACTTGTTTATTCAGGCGCTGAATACAGTTCTCCTGTACGGACAAGTAGCGAACACACTAAAACGATTGATGTCCAACTTAACAGGGTTATGAGGGCCATCAGGAGCGACTCCACTTCCATGGCTCTCGGTGCTGTGCAATATAGCCCCTCCAAAAATAAGACGTCAGGAGGCACTACTTAAAGATTTCAATAAAGTCTTGAATACCTCACAACTCTCCATTACACAGGATTTCCCACGCTAGAACAGAATCACTTCCGAGCTGACGTGGGCTTAAGTAATTACTGGAAATATAGATGGAAATTAACACTAGATCAGTCATATGATTGCGGCGAGTCTATTCAAACTATGGATCGCATAGTTACAGAGAGCCCCCTGCACTCTTTCACGGAGGGATTTGATAGCATATTATCAGTGAGGAAGGTCTTTAATGGATTGATGTATTGGATTTAGCTTTGTGACAAATGATTACTTTATATTTTTAATAATAAATAACAATTGATGTCGTTCCACATATGTATTAAGGCCTTTTAATTTATTAAAATTAATAAATGGTAGCTGACAACAAACCATACGCTATATATAAGTGCAACTAGTGTGAACGATGTGAATCGGCTCATACATCACTTTCATCTGCACTTGTATACGGAGATTGGCACTGCAATTGCCGGGAAAGATATGTAGGTATTGCAGGATTGCTAGGCTATAAATCAGAGACGGTGACAGGATGAGAAATGAGACTCCCGGAGGGTGGCTCTGTGGCTGACAGCCCCTTACGACTGGTGGTACACGCAGGTGCACGATGAGTAAAACTACAAGACATGTATTGTATACCTAAACATTCCAGAATATATGAACATTATACGTGTGGTGAAATTAACTACCAGGGCGGTTTTCATTTATTATAGACCACGAAAGACGGCAGTTGACGAATTAGGCACACTTTTCACAGAAATATCAGGATTTCACAGAAATCCCTTTTTATTCTATTTATCTGACCACCACCTAACCTAACAACGAAATGTAATATAATATTGAATAAGAGCAAATGTCAAGTTTTAAAACCCCAGTTTCGAAAGAAAAGACAACCAAATTGATTACAGTAATACTAGCACGTTGGTTATGGACAGCTACAACCAAGTAATAATAATAATAAAAATTAATAAATAAAAACAAACAAAGCGAAAATTTTTTTGTACTTGTTACAAACTATGGTACTTCTTGGCAGGTGGTCACACGTCAAAAGCTGTACATGTGCTCCGGACACGCTACTAGTATCCTCGCTGTGCAATTACTAACGTTATGTATGACATGCAATCAAACCCCCCCCCTCCCCAAGCTGTTATAGTCATTCAACCCAAATTTCATTTGCGTTTATGATAATTTCTTCCTTACGTTTGTTTGCCGCTATGACTAAGTCTGTTTACCAAACCAACTTATACAGTGCCATATAATGTAGTCTTTTAACACAGTCAATTATATGTAACCATTTACACATAATTATTGATCATCGAAACAGAATATTTTATTTGAAACAAAACAATAAAAATTATGTTTTAGTACGCCCATTTTATATATCTCCAACGTAAAAATACATATTCGTCATAAACGGTAGTAAAAGCAAATAAAGAGGCCTCCATGTTTGCAAAAGTTGTTTAGGGTACATTCATATATTTGCTGTCAACACATAACTCCACTGATACCTGCACTGCCCCTATCTCCAATGTCTGGCGGCCTAAATAAATCAATGACCATCCTGACCACAGTTACCACAGTGCTGACATGGTACTGCAAATTCGAGTCCGTGACTGTGTTACTCACAGTTTTAGGTGTTTCAGTTAAACTGAAAGCTTAACGCATACACCTTCTACAATTTTCAAAAACATGACCTTAATTATTTATTGTAAATTATAAAACCCACCCATGAATAGAATACAGTTGTGTGCATTGGTATCTTTACATTTCACTATTACGGGCCTATAATGATGTTTGCAAATACACCAATCAGCTTGTGCACGTTCATATTGATCGATGTAGAGTTTACAGTTGGACTAACACGTTCAGTGCGGGCCTACGGGAAGAGCCGCTAAAATTGATGGTGTTTCGAACAGGATTACCGGGATTTATGACAAGGGGGACCAGTGACGTCACCGCGAGTTGCCAAGTCCTCGTTAGTGAGGTGAGACAACACCTGCGTCACCCCTGACGGCTCCTTGTCCCTTTCACCATCACTAACATACACTTCCCTCTCATTTAGAGCCATAATTTCATTCATAATTTTATCAATTGAAATTGGTAGGATTTATAAATGTAGGAGGATTTCTCTGTGACAAAAAAGGAGTTGGCTGAAGGTTCTAAAATGGAAACCCGACATAGAATACATGTGCAATTGACCCAATTTCCCACCCATACAGGAGCAGTGTTATTGACCAAACTGCCCACCCATACAGGTGCAGTAATATTGACACAACTTCCCACCCATACAGGAGCAATGTTATTGACCCAACACACTGCACTGTACATCCATACAGGTGCAATGGTATTGACCCAACTGCCCACACATACACATAGAGTGGTATTGACCCAACTGCCCACACATACACGTACAGTGATATTGACCCAACTCCCCACCCATACAGGAGCAGTGTTATTGACCCAACTGCCCACCCATTCTGGTGCAGTGGTGGTATTGACCCAACTGCTCACCCACATACGTACAGAGGTACTGACCCAACCGTCCAACCATACACGTACAGTATTATTGACCCAACTACCCACACATACACGTACAGTGGTATTGACCCAACTAGCCACCCATACAGGAGCAGTGGTTGACCCAACTGCCCACCCATACACGTACATTGCTATTGACCCAACCGCCCACCCACATACGTACAGTGCTATTGACCCATCTGCCCACCCATACACGTACAGTGGTATTGATCCAACTAGCCACCCATACAGGAGCAGTGGTTGACCCAACTGCCCACCCATACACGTACATTGCTATTGACCCAACTGCCCACCCACATACGTACAGTGGTATTAACGAAACTGTCCACCCATACACATACATTGCTATTGATCCAACTGCTCACCCATACAAGTGCAGTGGTATTGACCCAAATGCCTACCCATACACGTACAGTGCTATTGACCCAACTGCCCACCCACATACGTACATTGGTATTGACCCAACTGCTCACCCACATACGTACAGAGGTACTGACCCAACCGTCCAACCATACACGTACAGTATTATTGACCCAACTACCCACACATACACGTACAGTGGTATTGACCCAACTAGCCACCCATACAGGAGCAGTGGTTGACCCAACTGCCCACCCATACACGTACATTGCTATTGACCCAACCGCCCACCCACATACGTACAGTGCTATTGACCCATCTGCCCACCCATACACGTACAGTGGTATTGATCCAACTAGCCACCCATACAGGAGCAGTGGTTGACCCAACTGCCCACCCATACACGTACATTGCTATTGACCCAACTGCCCACCCACATACGTACAGTGGTATTAACGAAACTGTCCACCCATACACATACATTGCTATTGATCCAACTGCTCACCCATACAAGTGCAGTGGTATTGACCCAAATGCCTACCCATACACGTACAGTGCTATTGACCCAACTGCCCACCCACATACGTACATTGGTATTGACCCAACTGCCCACCCACATACGTACAGTTGTATTGACCCAACTGCCCACACATACACGTACAGTGGTATTGACCCAACTTCCCACCCATACAGGAGCAGTATTATTGACCCAACTGCCCACCCACATACGTACAGTGGTATTGACCCAACTGTCCACCCAAATACGTACAGTGGTATTGACCCAACTGCCCACACATACAGGAGCAGTGATTGACCCAACTGCCCACCCATACACGTACATTGCTATTGACCCAACTGCCCACCCACATACGTACAGTGGTATTGACCCAAATGCCTGCCCATACAAGTACTGTGGTATTGACCCAACTGCCCACCCACATACGTAGTGTTATTGACAAAACTGCCCACCCATACAGGTGCAGTGGTTTTGACCCAACTGTCCACCCATACACGTAGAGTAGTATTGACCCAACTGCCGACCCATACACATAGAGTGGTATTGACCCAACTGTCCACCCATACACGTAGAGTGGTATTGACCCAACTGCCCACCCATACACGTACATCGGTATTGACCCAACTTCCCACACATACAGGTGCAGTGGTTTCGACCCAACTGTCCACCCATACACGTAGATTGGTATTGACCCAACTGCCCACCCATACACGTACAGCGATATTGACCCAACTTCCCACCCATACAGCTACAGTGGTATTGACCCAACTGGCCACACATACACGTACAGTTGACCCAACTTGACCCATATTGACCCAACTTCCCACCCATACAGGTGCTGTGGTTTTGACCCAACTGCCCATCCATACACTTATTGGCAAATTAAGTCCCGAAGACCTCATAAAGCTTGAACTCTTAATTATTTTTACCTTTACAGAACAGTGAATGGACATTTTACATTAAGACTACACTTGAAGAGAGCTTTAAACATATTCACGGGTGGCTTTTACCTAAGAAATGCAGCCAAGATATGTGTTCACGTTAATAAGATATTTTTCCAAATTAACTGTATAGCAATGCCATTGAATTCTGTCTTTAGTGTTTTTGGGAAATAATAACGGTAAAAATTAAAGAATCACTTTTTCAAAATTCCTTGTCTTATTGGTCGACAATTAGCACTTGCATTCCTATTCTATTACATTCATATTCTATCTCGATTCGATTGAAGTGCTTATCCGGTTTTAATAAGCATCTTAAAAACAATTTTTTAAAGTGAAATTCTCATAAATCAATTACCTAATACTTTCAGTTAAAAAAAAGCATTTCCGGTTGCTCGGCCAATCTTTAAAGTTGCTTCAGAGTTGTACATGATTCTAGCCACCGCCTCAACAATATGGTCTGGAAGATTCCATTATCCATTTCCGGAAACTTCTAGATTGCAACGGCAACTTGCTAAAATAGTATATAATAATAATTTAGTTGTTATGTGTAAATACAAGTTACAGTTAGCAGCCACAGAATGGAATCACCCTAACATTAAAAATCCTGTTGTACCTTAACATTACTATTGTTCTAAAATGCGTGTACTACCTAAGACTGTGATCCTCAAGTAGTGTATTTACCACAACATTTTCCACAAAAAAAACACACACTTTTTAAATTTAATTTTATCAATTGTCAACTTAAAAGTGCTCTGCATTATTTTAAAACAAATATAAACCAATACAATTAAATATATCTACCAATCTTTAGCAATTATACGTCACTCTCAATTTGAAAGTTAAAAGCATGTACGTATTTTTTTACGTAACTGAACAAGAGTGTAATTTAAATTTATATTAATTCTCATTCGAAAAGAAACCAGGTACACTTCTTTGACAACAGAACTATAGTTTTATATAATTTCATCGGACCGTAACGCATGACATAGTCGGGTATAAACACGGATTGATAGTAAAAATTTCATTATATTTATGTTCAATACCACTGTACGTGTATGCGTGGGCGGGTGTATCTGGACTTATAGATTAACATCAATCCTAGTGAAATGATGAATTAAATGTTAGGATAACAGACTTGAAGCAAAAGTGCTTGAAGTAAAAGTGAGTACGGACCGTTTCATGATAATAATAGAAGGGATGCAGAACAAGTTTGTACCTTGAAATAAGCAGCAGAGCATTTCTGATGATAGTAACTGGTTAGTGGTTGAAGGTCAAACCTAAGTCATTTGTAAATCTATTATTAAACGGTTAGAAATGTTAAAATATTTAAGATTTGTAATATTATCATTTGTTACTTGTATCTCAGCATTATTATTATTTTTTTAATTATGGTTGTGTTTAATGTTTACTATACTTGTTGGTAAACATGATTACCAAATATTTCACCTTGGTTTGTAAATAATATAATCTCATTATTTTTGACATCATATGTGTTGATGCAAGGACATGATATTCCTTACCAACTAATGAAGCAAGTTCAAGACTGAAATGTACATTGTTCCACAATGCCTACACTGTAAATATAGCGGTAAGAATGACCCGGAACTCTATACTTATAAAAAGACAATAAAGGAAGCATAACCCAAATTTGAAATACAGTAATACCTTTCAGATACCATTAAAAAAACAAGGTATCATTTACCAGAATCTATACATTATTTAACAATGGACCGTGGAGGTATATTGTATCTGAAGTGGTAAATTCACTTTTGAGTAAAAAACACATACACATTATTTGGATAATGATAACAACCAGTAACTTTGCCGGCGTGGTGGCTTCGGACTGCAGGGCAAGGTGCAAGGTTCCCACTGAGCCAACGGGTCGGTACTTCACTCTTTGAAAAAAGTTGACGCCATGTCCACTGGCGGGTGAAGTATAAAAAAGCGATGATCGTTTTGAACGAAATTTAGGCGAAACCATTAACCCACAAGAATGGCCAATTCATCCAAATAAGATTTCTATAAATGTTTAATGTATACATTAAGCTAAGCAACAAAGTTAATGACATGCAACTGCAAATGATCACATCAATGCAATATACATGTACCATTTATACAAGGCGAAGCTACTTAGAAACCCTTATAAAAATATGTATATTTGTATAGCTCCAACAATAGGGACTTAAAGAAACATTCTCTGTTTTGTACTATATAAAAAAGGGTATTGTATTTGTTTGCAAATAATTGATAAAAGACAGACACATGCGTTGTTTATTATATTGTGTCACTGAAACACTAGTTCGTGATAACTATGACGGATAACTCTTTGTCTTCCACTTAAAAGAATGAATTCAGTGGCGGCAGCCACCTTTTTTGTGTTGGCAGTTCGTTTGTCATTATTAACTGTTATACATTTTCCGTATTAACAAAGATTCCCAGCCCTCTCATAGTTTGCGTATTGTTATACCACTGCAAGATACATTATGTTTTAACCAATTATGCAAGTATTAGTTTAATAACATAACACTAATTTAATGTTTAACAATAACAATTTGACTAACTAGACCGCTTTTTTAGAATCACTACATTTAATTTCAAATGTTATTATTTAGTAATAAATCGGGAAAATGAGTAATCATTATCTTCGATTCAATATCTATAAAATATAATACATCGGGGAAATAAAGCTAACCCTAGGGTCATTTTATGAGTCAATTTTAAAAGCACTAGGCCGTAAAAACGTATTACACTCGACAGCAAGGGCAGTAGTAAAACCAAGGATTACATGCTGTACATACACAGAACGTCGCGATAGTACTTAGCCTCCCGTATCGCATTTATTCTAGCCGTTTGAATACCAGAACACATTTATTTGTGCTAAAAGATTGGCAAGACAGTCGTTTTAAATGTGGGTATCATTAAATATACATCACGAAGCCTTGTTTGCTACTGAAGATAACAACACGCAGAACTCAGACGTGGATGCAAGAGTCTGCATCGGCATGTTGGTTTTAATTCCATAAGAACAATGTTATTTTGAACCGGACAAGGATCACGCGTATCCAAATTAAACAGTTATTTTTAATCCGATTTTTTCCAAACAGATTGCATTTGATCAAGAATTAAATTGCACTTTGAAATTGCTTGGTAAATTACGAAAGTTTTATAGAAAAAATAAAAAAATATTTACTTTGAAGTTTTTATTTTCACCTATTTTACAAAATTAGGCGTATGTTTCCAAATTAAGAAAAGCAAGTCCGATGATATTTTGATAACGTTTTAAATGCCTTCTCATATCATTCACAACGTTTGGTCAATATATAACATAAAAATTTGCAAAAAACATCGTTCTTATACCAACATAACTGACAGCCTCTGCAGACTCGGAAAAGATGCTCCAAACGATGTACCCGCTACGGATCAAACTAGTTCTGCGCCACCACTACCACGACCAGCGTGCACTGTCACAGTTTAACTGTCCAGTAGTCCCTCTTACAAGTTAAGAAAGCCGTCTTCTATACATATCTCACTAAAGTTAAGTTATACAGATTCAAAATCCAAAGTCCCGGGCTACTCAGCCTGGGACGTCATTATTGACTAAGTTTACAACACTCAATATTGTCTGTCGGGAATACACCGACAATCTACTAACAGTCTAAGGTGCATTGGCCGGAGGTTTGTCTGGGCGAGCCTCCTTGATGTATCAATATCCTTGGCAACTTGATTACCATTTTAGATTGAACTATCCTTTATCGACTGAACTTAATTAACTCCCTTCAGTGACTAGATGCGCGCTTATTTTAATCCCCCTTGTAACTTGGTTCACTAAGATAGAGCTTCGGGTATCTAATCAAGAAACATCTCAAGTACTAAAAAAGATGTATGAATAATAATGTTTTTTTTATGTGGAGCTAGACTGCATGTATTCATATATGTATTTTTAATGGATTATTTTATTTTACATGGCCACACAACTAGATTAAGTGGCCAGTATATTTCCAAACAATTTATTTGTTATATTTTTGTAACTTAATCGTGGAAATAAATCATTTATTTCATTTATTGTTTACTTTTGTTAAAATTCCATTACAAACGCATACCATTAACTTGAATGTATGCGTTTGAAAGCACGAAAAATAATAATTTTAATTGATACTCTTTATAACAAAACCACTACAAATGAAGAGATGATGTCCTCTGTGAACTGGCTTGACAGGGAGCCGTATGATTAACTGCTTCGTTACACAATGCAATAATTAATATACATGCAACATGTGATAAAGTACGTTCTTTCACACCTAGATAATCCGCAACCACGCGTTGCCTTAGGTCAAACTCTTACAAGTAACAAATCAGCAAGTAAAGTTTAATAATTCTATGTAGAATAAATAAACAGTAAGAGTGATTGAATTTGGTTACACACAAAATAAGACAGTCTTTACTATTCGGAACTAAATATAACAAGGATATACTAAATTAATTATTTTATTACTGGAAATTTAATGTTCTAATTAACAAATTTCAAGCTAGTATATTGCCAATTAATGTAAATTTTATTGACATTACTTGTTCATTTATATCAACTGTCCAAGCAGCAAGGCTTGGCAGTGTGGATCATGACCGACAGAAAAGGTTCTATAGTGAGGAAGAAATAATGACCTGCATATTATCTTGCCGAGGAAGGGATCAAAACCGACAAAAACGACTCACTTGCCACGGAATTGAATCATCACCGACACAAAAGCTCCCTTGCAACGGAGGTTGAAAATTACCGTCAGATTCTCTTGCCGCAGAACTAGATCATTACCGACAGAAAAGCCTCTCTTGCCACGGAAGTAGATCATTACCGACAGTAAAACCTCTCTTGCCACGGAAGTAGGTCACTGCCGACAGTAAAGCCTCTCTTGCCGCAGAACTAGACCATCACCGACAGAAAAGGTTCTCTTGCCACGAAAGTGGATTATCACCGACGGAAAAGAATTAATAACCTCAACATTGCAAGATTAACTGAGAGAGGACTCCATACCGTATTCCCTGATTTAATTAGGACAGTAAGAAATACCTGAGAATGAGTTCATGCAACCAAGAATAGACCTGTTATCCAGTAAGTCGAGGGTCAGGCGTTGAGAAATACTTGAGAATGAGTTCATACAACCAAGAATAGACATGTTATCCAGTAAGTCGAGGGTTAGGCGTTGAGAAATACTTGAGAATGAGTTCATACAACCAAGAATAGACCTGTTATCCAGTAAGTCAAGGGTCAGGCGTTGAGAAATACTTGAGAATGAGTTCATGCAACCAAGAATAGACCTGTTATCCAGTAAGTCGAGGGTCAGGCGTTGAGAAATACTTGAGAATGAGTTCATACAACCAAGAATAGACATGTTATCCAGCTAGTCGAGGGTCAAGAGTTGGGAAATACTGAGAATGAGTTTATGCAACAAAGAATATACCTGTTCTTCAGCTAGTAGAGAGTCAAGCGTTGGGAAATACTGGAGAAAGAGTTTATGCAACCAAGAATAGACCTGTTATCCAGGTAGTCGAGGGTTAATTGTTGGGAAATACTTGAGAATGAGTTCATGCAACCAAGAACAGACCTGTTATCCAGTAAGTCGAGGGTCAGGCGTTGAGAAATACTTGAGAATGAGTTCATACAACCAAGAATAGACATGTTATCCAGCTAGTCGAGGGTCAAGAGTTGGGAAATACTGGAGAATGAGTTTATGCAACAAAGAATAGACCTGTTATCCAGCTAGTCGAGGGTCAAGCGTTGGGAAATACTGGAGAAAGAGTTTATGCAACCAAGAATAGACCTGTTATCCAGGTAGTCGAGGGTTAATTGTTGGGAAATACTTGAGAATGAGTTCATACAAACAAGAATAGACCTGTTATCCAGCTAGCCGAAGGTCAAGCGTTGGGAAATACTTGAGAATGAGTTCATACAACCAAGAATAGACATGTTATCCAGTAAGTCGAGGGTTAGGCGTTGAGAAATACTTGAGAATGAGTTCATACAACCAAGAATAGACCTGTTATCCAGTAAGTCAAGGGTCAGGCGTTGAGAAATACTTGAGAATGAGTTCATGCAACCAAGAATAGACCTGTTATCCAGTAAGTCGAGGGTCAGGCGTTGAGAAATACTTGAGAATGAGTTCATACAACCAAGAATAGACATGTTATCCAGCTAGTCGAGGGTCAAGAGTTGGGAAATACTGAGAATGAGTTTATGCAACAAAGAATAGACCTGTTCTTCAGCTAGTAGAGAGTCAAGCGTTGGGAAATACTGGAGAAAGAGTTTATGCAACCAAGAATAGACCTGTTATCCAGGTAGTCGAGGGTTAATTGTTGGGAAATACTTGAGAATGAGTTCATGCAACCAAGAACAGACCTGTTATCCAGTAAGTCGAGGGTCAGGCGTTGAGAAATACTTGAGAATGAGTTCATACAACCAAGAATAGACATGTTATCCAGCTAGTCGAGGGTCAAGAGTTGGGAAATACTGGAGAATGAGTTTATGCAACAAAGAATAGACCTGTTATCCAGCTAGTCGAGGGTCAAGCGTTGGGAAATACTGGAGAAAGAGTTTATGCAACCAAGAATAGACCTGTTATCCAGGTAGTCGAGGGTTAATTGTTGGGAAATACTTGAGAATGAGTTCATACAAACAAGAATAGACCTGTTATCCAGCTAGCCGAAGGTCAAGCGTTGGGAAATACTTGAGAATGAGTTCGTGCAACCAAGAATAGGTTTGTCAATCAGTTAAAAATCAGACCTATACTACGTGGCTCGGGTTCCATGTTAAGCTGTAGGTTCTTTTTTTTTGCCCTGGCCGTTGGTCTATTCGTAAACGCTCCTTTCTGAGCTAAGCCGAATTCAGTTAGTAACAAGACTACACAAATCATCTATAACCCTATTTTTTTACGGTAACCATACACATACAGTGGCATTGACCCACCCATACACGTAATGTGGTATTGACCCACCCGCCCACCCATAAACGTACAGTGGTATTGACCCACCCACCCACCCATACACGTACAGTGGTATTGACCCACCCACCCACCCATACACGTAATGTGGTATTGACCCACCCACCCACCCATAAACTTACAGTGGTATTGACCCACCCGCCCACCCATACACGTACAGTGGTTTTGACCCACCCATACACGTAATGTGGTATGGGTGAGCGGGTGGGTCATTAACACTGTACGTGTATGGGTGGCCGGGTGGGTTATTAACACTGTACGTGTATGGGTGGGCGAGTGGGGGGTGTCCTAAAACACTTAGTTTCTATTTCTAGAGATTTATATTGTTTCTTTTTCATTGTTCAGTTTGGAAGTGTAATTTTATAGATCTTTGTTCTTCTTAGTCTACTTAAAGAAGTTAAAAAATTACATTAGTCTGCAGAGGCTGTCGTCCATGTTGGGTTTAATGCCATAAGAATAATGTTAATTGCGAATCCCCTTTTTTTCGTTATTTACTAGCTAACGTTGTGTATGAGGTGTCATTTTAAAAGTTATCCAGGTAGTCGAGGGTCAGGCGTTGAGAAATACTAGAGAATGAGTTCATACAACCAAGAATAGACATGTTATCCAGCTAGTCGAGGGTCAAGAGTTGGGAAATACTGGAGAATGAGTTTATGCAACAAAGAATAGACCTGTTCTTCAGCTAGTAGAGGGTCAAGCGTTGGGAAATACTGGAGAAAGAGTTTATGCAACCAAGAATAGACCTGTTATCCAGCTAGTCGAGGGTTAATTGTTGGGAAATACTTGAGAATGAGTTTATGCAACCAAGAATAGACCTGTTATCCAGCTAGCCGAGGGTCAAGCGTTGGGAAATACTTGAGAATGAGTTCGTGCAACCAAGAATAGACCTGTTATCCAGGTAGTCGAGGGTCAAGTGTTGGGAAATACTGGAGAATTGGGTCTGTCCCCAGTACTTATAATACCAACACGGCGTCCAATTAACGGTTTCCAACGGTTTGGTTCTATAGTGAGGAAAACGCTAGTATCTCCACGTTGGGTCGACATTAGTGGTTAGTTAGATTCCACGATATGTTATATCTTCAGTTGGCATAGCTAAGGAGAAATGCATCTCACTCGTTATTAACATGAACCTAAACTGTTCTCAGTTATTCACGGCTTATTTCACAGTACAAAAGTTTAATGAACATAATCACCTAATGCTTAACAACTTGCATCACATTTTCTCTTGATAAAGCAGAATTAACATATGGACAATCGTAAATGAATTTAGAATTTTTAAACACGTTATTTTTGTCGATGCTATTTATGTTTCAAATCTCAAGTGGCCATCTTTATAAAGATCATTATAATTCCTCCCCTATTTATTTCGGTATGACCTAAAAACTTTCACATGTGGATGGAATAAAAGTACAGTAAGAATGTGAAGAAAACCGTACTATAACTTTTAATTACCTAAGAAACATATTAATGAATGTTCAGACCATCCATTTGTTAAACTATTCCGCATGAAAGCAACATGCGATTAATTCAGCGTCAACTAATAATATAGCATTAATGACGACGTATTTTTAATATTTATTCATCTTTATAAATAGGTTTTAGATATAGACACATATACAACAATTGGTTAGGCGCTATCAGAATCATAACATTTCTCATTTTCTAATATACATTGAATTTTCTCGAAAAAAAAGAAAACTAAGTACAGTTTTTGTAAATGATCGACAAAAGCATTTGGTACAAATACATGGCTAGTTGAATCATTCATATTGCTTTAAACAAATGAATACAAACAACGATCGTTTATCAGAGACCTCGGCAAACAATGTCCACAGGTAATAGTTATTTCCAGCCAGTTGCAAACAATCCCTGCTGAACTGTCTTCCAAACTGCCGCTATTTTGGTACCGAGTCAATAGAATAACGGACAAACTGTTGTGTTTGTACACACTCCGTACATTGAAAAATGTTAATTGATAACTTTGATAACCTGAAATTAACATATACATTTTTTATTTTAAGTGTCATGCGCATATATATTATATAAACGTTACGTTTAGAGTCAACGAGGCTCTACAACTTAAAAGCTGACATAGCTATTATCCGGAGGTTTATAAAAGGTTAAATTTATTAAATATTCAAATTTAATTGATTTTAAATGACTTAAATGCCCAACCATAAAACAATAGCGACGTATTTTAAACCAATTTTCAATTTAATTGTATATTTAAAAGCAAACTTGGAGCCTTACCAAGTAACCTTTGGGATTTAAATTATGTCAATACGCCATATACTTTAGAGTAACAATCGTGTTTTTTTTATCAACAGAAATTACGTGACAGTACATTAAATGGTATAGAGGGCATTAGTTATTGACTGTAGTACCAATTTACGACTAACAAGCATATCGTGGCAAACAAAAGAAACGTCTTCATTTACAAATACTAGCAAAGGTTTGTACCTTAGACTACCTTATTTAATAGACGTAAACGCCATACCTTGTATTTTTAAGCTAAATACAGGAAACGTTTAAGTAAATGAAATCACAATATATAAACATTGAAAGGAATGTTGAATGAATCCTATTGTTGGCCGGAAGGAAGCTGCGGCGGTCGTCACTAACTAGGCGTGTGACGGGTGTCACTGTCTCATTACTGGTTGACACGACATCTGTCACTGACGAACACGGGTCACCGACACCAAGTGTCAACTAGTCTCAAAGCCAGGCGAAATTTGACATTCAATAAATGAGTTCGACGATTCAATACATTAGGAGATGTATATAGTACGTTACTGATTGTTTCACTAAAAATAGTGTGCAGTAAATAATCAACTATGTATGACTAGGTACACTAAAGATGGACCATCACGTCAATCTGGACATGTATGACTAGTACACTAAAGATGGACTATCACGTCAATCTGGACATGTATGACTAGGTACACTAAAGATGGACTATCACGTCAATCTGGACATGTATGACTAGGTACACTAAAGATGGACTATCACGTCAATCTGGACATGTATGACTAGGTACACTAAAGATGGACTATCACGTCAATCTGGACATGTATGACTAGGTACACTAAAGATGGACCATCACGTCAATCTGGACATGTATGACTAGGTACACTAAAGATGGACTATCACGTCAATCTGGACATGTATGACTAGTACACTAAAGATGGACCATCACGTCAATCTGGACATGTATGACTAGGTACACTAAAGATGGACTATCACGTCAATCTGGACATGTATGACTAGGTACACTAAAGATGGACTATCACGTCAATCTGGACATGTATGACTAGGTACACTAAAGATGGACCATCAAGTCAATCTGGACATGTATGACTAGGTACACTAAGATGGACCATCACGTCAATCTGGACACTTAAAAACAACTTTTGATGTGGTGCTATCAAATTCATCGACAATATTTTAAAATTACCCTCCTTGTCTTCTTTGTTCCTTCCATATGTTCCTCACAAGACAGTTTTATAAGACATTTTTACCATTTGTGACATACACTTTCCCAAAATTGTTTCCATTAATAGATTTACACAGATATATTCCGACGTTATCGCAAGATTCATGTGTCAAGCTACATTGAGCGTGGCTGTTCCTTGGACGGGTGACCGATGAGCGAACCCGTCCTTGCAAGGAGCTCGCCTGCTTGGCACTCCTCGAGGTGAAGCGTTGGAGACAGAGAGCTGTTTTGCCAACTTATCATGATCAAATAAGTCATCCTTTATAATTTTGTTTATCTTAAACTTGTTCATCAGTTAAATTATTGAATACACATCACTATTATTGAGCTCTTAATTACAAACGAAACTACATTTACTAAAAATAAATAAAAGGAAAAAAGAAATTAATTTTAACTGAAATATTTGTTAATAGTCACTACGAATTATATCACAATGACTAGTTTCTTGGATTAAGTTGGAGCTAATTATCTCTTCAGACTTGTTCGCTAACTCTAAACTATCAGCACCAGGATCCAAACGGAAGAGCGACAGTGGAGCGCCTGGCAAAAACTAATAAAACTGTCAGCCAAGAAATAGCACAACTGCGACAGTGGAGCGCCTGACATTGAGGCGCTCCACTGTCGCACCCTCGCGGGTCCAATGTGACAAGGGTTTTGACAAGGGTTCAAAGGGTCTTGATATCTATGGTGAGAGTGTGTTTAAATTGAAAGCAATAGACATATATTTATTAAAATAAGCATACATGTTACAGTATTTACATAAGATCCGGGTTTGTTAAAACATTTTACACTTCAAATTACTTTAGAAATAAAAAAGCCTTCAGGTATTGAAATTGTAAATATAAACTACATTGAAATAAGCTGTTGTAGTCCGATTCATTGACACGCTTCTAAGTAATAGAAAACGTTATTGTATAAGACGTAAAATCATCTTTACTTTTTATGAAAATGAAAGGCGAGACAACGTCCGCCGGGTTCAGCTAGTATTTTATAATTAATACTCATGGGTGAAAGGGGCAAGTCATGATCAAATGAAGAGTGTCTACGTGTTCCTTTTACATAAAACTAAAAAGTATAAAGTTTATAGTTTTTTTTTTAAAGATGACTATAAATACATCATTATTTTAGTCCTCGGGAGTTGATGTGGTAAACATGATGTGGCCCACCTCCGAAGACCAAGGTAGATAGTGTGCATGAACAAGGGTAGATGTTTTCTATCTGTACGATTATAAACTTGTTTTAAAAAAAGGCTGCAATAGTTTAACCACTATTGAAAGTTTAATTAAAATAAAATGAAATATGATTAAGAAACGTGATTAATAGTTTTGATTGGTCTTTTAGGATAACCCCTACAGAATCAATGTTACACTTACTCCTACAAAATATGCAGTGCACTTAACAAAGTCAGTATGATAGAAAGCCCCGCGAGCTGAGCTTGATAACAGGTAGGAAGCAGGTAGAGTGCCGAGGACAGGTAGTTTTAGGTGCGACACAGGAGCGCCTCTCCACCCCTTTTCGGAGGCGCTCCTAAGTCGCACCCCTAGCGAAAATTATTTATGACAACCCCTTAGCCAGGTAAGAGGCGCTCCTGTGTCGCGGATTCGATCCAAACAAACCCTTCCCCCATTCGTTCGCTAAATACAAGACACGCTCCCAGATAAGTACTCGGACACCAAATTCCTGTCAGGTATTCCACCATTACTAAATTTACACCTGTCTTTTGTTTTTAAGCACACTATTGTATTTTACCTGAATTCTAAACGTCTCAAACAGTTCACATGAATCATGCCACTTACCATCATGTTGGTGCGAGAGGGACAGATAGATAGTGTGCCATCGGAGGGATGTGGAGGGGGGAGATATTGATGTTACAGGAGCAAGTGTTTACCATCAGCTGACCTCATATACCTTCTACCATCACAGTCGGCAATGATCAACGGTTCTCATGAATCGTACCAGTTAACATCATGTAGGTGCGAGAGGGGCAGATATATAGTGTGCTATCGGAGGGACGTGGAGGGGGGATATATTGATGTACAGGAGCTAATGTTTACCATCAGCCGACCTCATATACCTTCTACCATCACACTCGGCAATGGTCATTTAGAACGGAACAAGATAATGATCTTTGGTACTTTAATACTATCGTACGTTTGCATCAATATTACAGTACATGTTTGGGTGGACGGTAGGGTCAATATTACCGTACTTGTATGGATGGTTGGGTGGATTTAATTTGGCAACATTTTATAAATCGTATTTTATATAACTAAGATACCTGAATAGAGCCTCTACCAAATGATAGCAAGTGTGCCCGTACTTATACATACGATTAAAAAGTATTATCAGTACAAGTCTAAACTCTTCTCCCTAAAAAAAACTGTAGTTTTTTTTTAGGGATCCTCTCACAATATTGGAGGAGGGAGGGACGTCAAAAAGGGGGCAACAGGGAGTGGTTGGGGGGAAGATATGGCAGTTCGGTTTGCACCGATTTATCTGTTGTTTACCCAACTGGGGCATTTACTGGGGCCAATATCGATCCTTTAGTTTGTTCGTGGTAAATGTACCGTCGAAAAATATAATTGGATCAACAAATCCTTTGGTACAGCGACATTATTGATCTACTAATTGTATCACTCGTTTGTTACGGGTTGTTTGCTGTTTACCAGATGTGATACACATTATTAATAAAGGTAACTGAACCCGTCTTGCCACATTATGAGTACAAATTAAAGACAATATCGTTAAGAAATAAAATAAATATAACAATATCAATGATAACTTCCATCTCGGGCTACGGCCTTATTCTGGGTTAATCAGTACTAACGATGTTTACCACTATCGTTGATTCGAAAAAAGAACAAAAACATGGTAATTTGATCTTTATTCAATTTCAGACCAAACGTGGCTATGATTTTCAATACACCTTCGGTAATGCTGATAACACCTGAAAGAGAAAAGACAATGCTAAAAGGCGTAAATGAGGTTTAAAGTCACGTACGTCAAACCTGCCTCCCTACGTCATATTAGGGAAGTTGCCCTCTTAATTCGCCGTTCGTAACGGCCTTAGGCTGAGTAAACTTAGATAGAGAGGTTCCAATATAAAATAAAGTGTATGAACGGACGGTGGTTCAACACTATCGTACATGTATTGGTGGGTGGATCAATATTCCATAGTCACTCTGGAATTAAATCTGGCCATCCGGATGGCAAGCTACCACCTAAGGCCCTTAGCTACGGGAGTTCCAAATCAAGGATAAAAGGTGTAAAATGATGTTTCATATGATACCTCCCTCCTACATCGAACCACCGAAATTGCCTTCTTAACACCATTGGTGCTGGCCTTACGTATTCTAACACTGATTGAAAGGGAGTACTAGGCTAAGAGGCGTCAATTACTTTCAAGTCACGTACGTCAAACCTCCCTCCCAACACCAAACAAGGCTTGCTGCCCTTTTGATCACAGTTGGTGGCGGCCTAAAGCTGAGAATACCTATTGTAGATAGAGGACAAGGTCAATGTCACAAGTTTAAACATAACAAGGAAGATACGGTGATAAATGTATACACGCAAAACTAAATTTTATAGGTTTTTAAGGCATAATGACCCTATTTAATGTTGCAAGAAATCGAACGACAAGTGTACGAGGCGAATGACTAATAAAGTTAGAACAAAATAAACGTAATTATTTCAAAATTGAAAACCTATTACAATGAAGGAATTTATAGGCCACCTTCTGGGCTCATTGCACAATATTATTTATTGTTTATTATGAAAAAATAGGTTGTTGAAATAAATGTTAACAATCGTTCCATGTAGGCCTATAAGTATAAAATTCAATTATCAATTTTAGACATGACAACATAACTGCACGTACAATATTATTTCACGGCAGCACACACTGTAGAGGGGCAAGGTACGCAAAGACAAACAACTACGTAATGGCGGAAGTTTGTTTAGAGTCGTTTGACGAGAAAATTCTTTGAACGAAGTTTTAGCCATCGAAGCGAAAATCTTTCTCCACAATTTTTATTTCTTTTCCGAGGAGAGCTACCAGGCCCCCAACTGAATTGCACTCATTGAGAATACCTATTGTAGATAGCGAGGACAAGGCTAAGTGGCGTCAATGAGTTTCAAGTCACGTACGTCAGTCAAACCTCCCTCTCAACACCAAATAAGGCTGGTTGCCCTTTTGATCACAGTTGGTGGCCTCCTAGGACTTAGAATACCTATTGTAGATAGAGAGTACAAGGCTAAGTAGCGTCAATGAGTTTCAAGTCACGTACGTCAGTCAAACCTCCCTCTCAACACCAAACAAGGCTGGTTGCCCTTTTGATCACAGCTGGTGGCCTCCTAGGACTTAGAGTACCTATTGTAGATAGCGAGGACAAGGCTAAGTGGCGTCAATGAGTTTCAAGTCACGTACGTCAGTCAAACCTCCCTCTCAACACCAAATAAGGCTGGTTGCCCTTTTGATCACAGTTGGTGGCCTCCTAGGACTTAGAATACCTATTGTAGATAGAGAGTACAAGGCTAAGAGGTGTCAATGAGTTTCAAGTCACGTACGTCAAACCTCCCTCCCAATATCAAACAAGGCTGACTGCCTTTTTATCACAGTTGATGGCGGCCAAAGACTGAGTATACCTATTATATATAGAGAGGACAAGGCTAAGAGGCGCCAATGAGTTTCAAGTCACGTACGTCAAACCTCCCTCCCAATATCAAACAAGGCTGACTGCCTTTTTATCACAGTTGATGGCGGCCAAAGACTGAGTATACCTATTATATATAGAGAGGACAAGGCTAAGAGGCGTCAATGAGTTTCAACTCAAACACGTCAAACCACCCTCCAAACACTAAACAAGGTAAGTGAAACTAGCTAGACATTTCGATTTCGATTTACTACCTCCAAAGTCAATGTCTTAGGGTCTATTGTAATCTCACTACACTACACTATACGGAAGCAATTATTGTGTCAATTTTTTTATAACTTTCTTTAATAAATGAATCGTTTACAAAATGCTCACATCTTAATTTATTGTCCTTGTGAATTTAAAAGTTTTTTAAAGGATACGGCATTGAAAAGAGGTTTAGTAAAATTAACCATTTAACTTAAAGTCTTCCACTTGTAAGGCAATTAGCGGCATGTGTACTCCTGGCGGCTGTCAGCCAAGCTAAGTTACCTGTCAACTAACTACAACAGCTGTTTTGTGACTGCTAACCCCATGGTAGAGCGCATTCCATGCCACCATTATCTCTGTGATGAGTGGCATGCTCAAAGATAAAACATGATTCTACTACAACTACAACTTGCACTGGAATACGTTTCTAAGATTAAAAACTGATTTACAGGCATTTATTATAGTAAAATAAGTGATACAAAGATTAGTTATCAAAAGGTGAATATAATGTTTATAATAAATACATTGATGTATTATTGTATGTAAGTAGTCTGGAATGGCCTCTAAAGGATCGGCGTCTCACAAATAAATAATGAATGAATAATAATATAAAGTCGTGTTTGTGGATTGGTGGGGGGCTACCAATATTGGGTGTTAGTGGATGGGTGGGGGGCCAACAAAAACGTATCTTTGTCTCAGGTGGGGGCACTAAAACTATATGTTTCTGGATGGGTGGGGGCCACCAACAACGTATCTTTGTCTCAGGTGGGGGCACTAAAACTATATGTTTCTGGATGGGTGGGGGCCACCAACAACGTATCTTTGTCTCAGGTGGGGGCACTAAAACTATATGTTTCTGGATGGGTGGGGGCCCACCAACATCGTATCTTTGTCTCAAGTAGGGGCACTAAAATTGTATGTTTCTGGAAGGGTGAGGGGGCCATCAATAACGTATCTTTGCCTCAGTTAGGGGCACTAAAACTATATGTTTCTAGATGGGTGGAGGGCCACCAACATCGTATCTTTGTCTAAGGTGGGGGCACTAAAATTATATGTTTCTGGAAGGGTGAGAGACCATCAACAACGTATCTTTGTCTCAGGTGGGAGCACTAAACTATATGTTTCTGGATGGGTGGTGGACTACCAACATCGTATCTTTGTCTGAGGTGGGGGCACTAAAATTGTACGTTTATGGAAGGGTGAAGTCATCAACAACGTATCTTTGTTTCAGGCGGGGACACTAACATTGTACGTTTCTGAATGGGTGGGGGCAAGGCCACACTAGATTCCCCCCTCCCCCACACAGGAAATCTAGGGGGCCTTGGTGGGGGCCACCAACAACGTATCTTTGTCTCAGATGGGAGCACTAAAGTTTTATATTTCTGGAGGGGTGGGGGGCCACGACTATATTTTTGGAAATTGGGCGAAAAGGCCGCCATCATTGTATTGTATGGTGAGTGGGAGAGCCACAACATCCTAAAAGGAAATGAAATGTGTCTCAATTAAGTCCTCTCTTTCATTCAACCTTAAAACCTCAATTCATCGTACGATTATAAGTGAGTCGGAGGACCTCCAACATTTACATAAGCGACTGCTTCAAAATTGTAAATATTCACATAAAAATAAGTTCCAACATTTTATAATTGTAACATCCTCTTACTACAGATTGTTCAACCCCCACCCCCCCCCCCCACCTACCCACGGCTAGTGTTTCAATGGACCTATTGTGGAGTGAAAACCACTAAGTGTGTACTGTCCTCAGTGTGTTCATCCAAAAAAGTACTTTCAATGAATAAAATAGAATTTTAGCTACAGAAATTAATTATAAGTGCGTTGACGTATTTTAGATTTAACCATTAAAATACATTTGATTGTGTTAAAAATAAATAAATCAATTAATTAATATACGGATGAAGAAAGCACAAATTATAAGCCATACACATTTGACAACTAATAAACTAGGATAAAATTGACACAAACCCAAAGCTAAAATAACATATACGTAGAGTATCAGAAACAGTGTAAATAAACAATGCAATCCATTAGCCATGTAATTACAGCATCATTAATATTGACGAGCGAGTCATTGTAATCTGGATTTAAGTTAAAATAAGAGTCATTACACTTGATTTGCCACCGACAGAGCGCTTTTTGTTTATCGAGATATGCGATTGTAATGAGGGTTGAACCAAACCGAGTGTGAGAGAATATTGCCAATTTGTGTACGGTCATGTTACTGTTAAAGCATATTTTGACAGATTATATCTAATTCATATCGAAACATTTGAGGCACGAAGGCTTACTCCTGGATTAACAATCGACATAACCGATTTTGTATTTTATCAAAATATAAGGGATGACATTACTGTGTAACTAACAGTGGAATTATTCTAATTGGTGCCGTAATCTGACATGCCAAACTAGTTGACATCATCGAGCGGACGTCTAGAGTACCAGGCAGATACTATACCACTGTAATGTTACAACATAGTCCTGTAACTGACATTGGTATCAGCAGTATTGACCTTCAACACGTCCGAGATAACATTGCAGTATGAAATAATGAGGTATCTAACTACAAGTCGGTGGCCAGCTGACAGTACGCAAACTGGCTGGAACTTGAGGGGAAAGACCGATGTTTTTAGTTCAGCACACCTGTAGTTAAGAGGCTGTGCCCAAATTACGGAACGCCCGAAGGGGGGTTTTCGGCAGCGTTTGCACCATTACATAGGATGGTGGGGAGGGTTATACGCAGCGTTACACAACTTGAACGTCAGAAATGAGATTAAATTCATTAAAACATTTTTTTTAACAGATTTAAAATTAGTAATACATCCTTACTACATTATAAAACATACAGAAGAAAGTCTACGTCTACATAATGACTTTATCATACATAAAAATATGCATGAAAGTGAATGACAAAAATGAGGGGGAAATTGGTGGCAGAGTGACGTAATTTTTGAGGGGGTTTAGTATTACCTTTACAAGTCCATAACACAGGGCGGGGGTCTGAATAAGGCCGATTTTAGCGTTACGTAATTTAGGGATGGCCCCTTACATCGTTCAGCGAAACGGATTATCTGGCGTTCCCTAGTCACTCCGCTTTCCACGGTTCAACTGTTAGAAATCGAGATTTTAAAAACAATCAGACTACTTTGGATTAAAGGAATGCGATGGTGCCTTATTGAACTTAGCAAGGGAGTGGAGAAGTGTCATGGTCGAAGAAAATTATGATTTATCATTACTTTAACCGATATTTCCCCATTAGATATATAGAGTTCAAAATACATAAAACATAGTTTTTAAATTTGTCGTGAGGAATATCTCGGTTTGTAATTTAAACCATTAGAATGTCATTCGCTTCGTTCAGTTTTACTCGGCTGTGTAATGATGATGTACCCAGCACGCGGTGAGTTCAGTTTTACTCGGCTGTGTAATGATGATGTACCCAGCATGCGGTAAGTTCAGTTTTACTCGGCTGTGTAATGATGATGTACCCAGCACGCGGTGAGTTCAGTTTTACTCGGCTGTGTAATGATGATGTACCCAGCACGCGGTGAGTTCAGTTTTACTCGGCTGTGTAATGATGATGTACCCAGCACGCGGTGAGTTCAGTTTTACTCGGCTGTGTAATGATGATGTACCCAGCACGCGGTGAGTTCAGTTTTACTCGGCTGTGTAATGATGATGTACCCAGCACGCGGTGAGTTCAGTTTTACTCGGCTGTGTAATGATGATGTACCCAGCACGCGGTGAGTTCAGTTTTACTCGGCTGTGTAATGATGATGTACTCAGCCCGCGGTGACTCCCTTCACCTTGCGACTGCAAACGCCCACAGTCATGAAATTCCAATGGTGATTATTTTAGGATCACAAATGGTCTGTGTCCAATGGCGGCCACTTCCGCAACAACAAGTGTAGTTACTTTGTACTCTATGAGCTCTACGTAAACATTAAACGTTGCGCCACCGACCCAATTAACTGAACATGTAAATTTAGCAAAAACATAAAACAATCACTAAGACTTAAATAACAACGATTAACAATTAATAATACCAATTGTTCAGCTTTATGTATTGCAACAAGGCAATATGATCCATGCTGTAATACAGAGCGTACGATATTGTTAATTGTTAAAAAAAAGCCATTATTTCTACTAGAAAACAAACTATTCTCATATCCATCTTTTTTAAAAATAATAAATGAAAACTAATTAAACTATAACAAACGCTGTGGTAGTTACGCGATTACTTTTTATATCAATCCTACAATATGTATTAAAGGCAATATGCAACTGTAGCTGAAAATCATACCAATACTACGTGGTTCGGATTCCACACAAAGATGTAGGTCCCTTAGCTGCCTGGCTATTGGACTATTGATAAATGGTCCTTACTGAGTAAAGCCGAACTCAGTTAGTAACCACACAGGTCACAGACTACACAGATCACTCACACTTTCCTGCGTCCTTCCTTGCTAGGATAATACCAGACATAGACAAAGTGGGTGATGAAAGTAGCTACTGGGTCAGAACCAGAACCCCCACCACTCCCCGACAACAGTTTAACACTGCACCTGTTGCCAAGATCTCTGAGAAAACTGCAAGGTACGGTTGAACTTAATTAATTCTCTAGCGAACAAAACGTCTTGCTCTTGGTTTTTAAAAGCTCAATTACACGTCACCGTTAATTAAATGATAGCATAGCAAGGATCATTTGGGCTGTCCAAAATGTATAGGAAAATACTAAAATAGATTAGACTCTAAAATTCATATCAAACCGCGGTAAAAATGGTAATTTACAGTCAAACAGAACTTTAGAAAGTTACGAGATTTCAAGGAATGTCGTGAAAGACAGTTCTTAACTCCCACAACAGTTATTATATGTTACTTAAAAAATAGAAAACTATAAGTAAATGGTAAAGTGAAACATTGCAACTTGTCCTAATATTAACCAACCCGTTCGTGTGACTGGACACGTTAAATACCTGCCTCCCAAGGGAAAGCCAGACAGTGTCTCGCGGGAACCCCATTCACCGGTTATTACAAATCGATAAATCAACCCCGCCCTACTCAAACACTCCAACCTTCACATTTTCAAACCATCAAAGACGTTTTCCAGTTTTTATTCATGCCATCTCAATGATTTTTGAAACGTATATTTTTTTTAACACAGATCCCTTTCATTTTTTTTTACTTTTGACAAAGTGGCCATAATTTCACTTGGCTGCAAAGAAACTCTTTTTATTTAAGAAGGCCGAGTTTTTATTACATTAAAATACTACACTGTGCTATAAACACTATAATGTACCGTTTTTAACCTGTTTCACCACACAACGATCTAATTTTAGTTTCAAAATAAGAGAGTTTATTGAGAACTTTGAAAAACATAATAATGCAAAATAATTGTAATATGAATCTTAAAATTCACTTACCTTGGCGTACTCAATCTTGAGTGTGCAGCAGCCCGAGTAGATGTCAGCGCCGTTGAGCGCCTCCTTGGCTCTCTTGGCTGTCTCAACGGTGTCAAACGTGAACTCGGGTTAAGGAAAAACCATCATTGACAACATAGCAATAATACATATCAACTTCTAACACATATAACTACAAGAAAATAATACATAAGCAACTTTGAATGGACACTAAATTACAAGTGAACATTAAAATGGAGGAAAAGGCAAATAGCATAAGTAATATCAATAAAAAGAACTTAAATCTAAATTGTGTTTATAACAACTTTTTCCTGAACTTAATTAAGGTCAGAAATGCTTATATACTCTCATGGCTACATGGAGCAACTTTTTTAAACATAATAATGAAGTTGTTTCGTAAATTGTCTTAGTTTATAAGTCAATGTCACAAGTTTAAACATAACAAGGAAGATACGGTGATAAATGTATACTCGCCAAACTAAATTTTATAGGTTTTTAAGGCATAATGACCCTATTTAATGTTGCAAGAAATCGAACGACAAGTGTACGAGGCGAATGACTAATAAAGTTAGAACAAAATAAACGTAATTATTTCAAAATTGAAAAACCGATTACAATGAAGGAATTTATAGGCCACCTTCTGGGCTCATTGCACAATATTATTTATTGTTTATTATGAAAAAATAGGTTGTTGAAATAAATGTTAACAATCGTTCCATGTATAAGTATAAAATTCAATTATCAATTTTACACATGACAACATAACTGCACGTACAATATTATTTCACGGCAGCACACACTGTAGAGGGGCACAAAGGCAAACAACTACTTAATGGCGGAAGTTTGTTTAGAGTCGTTTGACGAGAAAATCCTTTGAACGAAGTTTTAGTCATGGAAGCGAAAATCTTTCTCCAGAATGTTTATTTATTTTCCAAGGACAGCTACCAGGCCCCCAACTGAATTGCACTCATTTAACTATTACTTGCAGATGATATTTTACCTTAACTTTTACCAACAGTTGGTGAATACAGATTCTGTCAATTGTTCTGTATTCTATATTAACACTGACAGTGTAACTTGTAAAATGGGTAGCCCAGAAACACGAGGGACAATTTTTACACGCGAGTCGATTTAATGAACAGAGCTCATCTTTTATGCATGACCACTAACAATATGTACAATAGGATAAAAAGTACCATTCCCAGCACACCCTCTCTAAATATTGAATAAAACATTAACAACTCCCTCCCCCTTCCAGCAATATTTCGGCGTTGGAGTTGTGTAACCCTAAACAGACAAGATTAAAAAATTGTGGTGGAAATTTGCCAAAGAAAATCGTTTATGTTTTGAAATTAGTTTTTTGAGACCATCATTAAGCTAAGCACCCGGAAATCTCAATGAGCCTGGCCGTTTGTCGTAGGCGTGATGTATTGTGTTATATATGTGACTGGTTGATTTATTTAGTAATTTCCAAGCTTTGCCAGACTTAAAACAGTTAACTCGATGAAGGTGGATACAGTTGAAAAAATATCGTATGAACTAGTTCCGAAACTATAAACTACTGTAGCAGCTACCAACACATCGTAGAATTACAAATACTACAGAAGTTTTTGTAATATACGGAGTTGCAATTTCAACGCCTTGAAAATTTATACGTAGTGCAAGTGCGTGAGAGTGCCATGACGTGTAAACTGACCAGTTACTCATACGGCAGGTCTACACTCTAATTGAGGTTTTATATATTTAAATATGGTGGCTATAAATATAGTTAGTAATCCAATATTGGTTGTAACGGTCTATTGTAACAGTACAGAGGTGGGCTTGGATATGGTTCAAGAATCATTCAACAGTTACCCAAAACATTGTTTCATTCCTTCATGGGTGATGGAGTGGATGGATTCCTAAGTATCCGAAGAAAATACGCCCTAGAAAGGGCTCCAAATGAGCAAGAACTCTCAAGACATGTAAGAACTAGATCCAGCTACCTCGTTAGGCAGCTCTTCTCCAACCACACACACTTCATTAGTTGGACAAAAGGGACTTACGTAGATTTATATAGGTGGAGGTATATCTCCAGAATGTTGCGAGATTATAGATCAACATTATGGCACTACACTACGAATACAATAAATCTTGTCTAAAGTAACATGACCACTCCACATGCCAACAAGTTTAAACGTTTTATGCGATACGAACAACACTAATTAGTGACGAGCAATTAAGCCTATCACATCCTCATTACAACAGGGTGTGGACAATTAATTAATCTCATAAATTAAAAGCTTACGGTATTATAAATGGAATAATAAGTCTAGATGAATAGTTACAGGTCCCTGAAGTACAATAAAATAATACATGAAGACAAAATGCAACTTACAACAAACATAAAGTGTATCACAATTCCCCATACAAACCACAGCATGTGTTAAACAAGCTATATGGCCAGTATGTTGTTTACCAACCACAAGTTATAGGGATTTGTTCGGTTAACTGTTCAGTTACAATGGGAATCGATTGTATAACAGCGTGTTTGCTTGGCTTAAGGACGGATTCGACATGTTTTGCCTGGGGCGATAACACAGTTACTACTGGAGTACATCATTTTAACTGTGACTACTTCGTTTAACCGCGTGTTTGCTTGGCTTAAGGACGGATGCGACATGTTTTGCCTGGGGCGATCACACAGTTAGTACTGGAGTACATGATTTTAACTGTGTCTACTTCGTTTAACCGCGTGTTTGCTTGGCTTAAGGACGGATTCGACATGTTTTGCCTGGGGCGATCACACAGTTAGTACTGAAGTACATGATTTTAACTGTGTTGTCTACTTCGGTTGACAGCGTGTTTGCTTGGCTAAAGGACGGATTCGCCATGTTTAGCCTGGGGCAATCTCACAGTTAGTACTTAAGTACATAATTTTAACTGTTTCTACTCCGTTTGACAGCGTGTTTGCTTGGATAAAGGACGGATTCGACATGTTTTGCCTGGGGTGATCACACAGTGACATACTACTGAAGTACATCATTTTAACTGTGTCTACTTCGTTTGACAGCGCATTTCCTTAGCTCATGAGATGTTCATAAAGTTGCGATCACTATTTGGGTTTAGTGTGGTTGACAACTAACCGTTTATAGACAATAATACCAGTTCCGTTTAGGTTTAGTGTGGTTGACAACTAACCGTTTATAGACAAAAATACCACTTCCATTTAGGTTTAGTGTGGTTGACAACTAACCGTTTATAGACAATAATACCACTTCCATTTGGGTTTAGTGTGGTTGACATTTAACCGTTTATAGACAATAATACCACTTCCATTTGGGTTTGGTGTGGTTGACAACCAACCGTTTATAGACAATAGTACCACTTCCATTTGGGTTTAGTGTGGTTGACAACTAACCGTTTATAGACAATAATACCAGTTCCATTTGGGTTTAGTGTGGTTGACAACTAACCGTTTATAGACAATAATACCACTTCCATTGGGTTTTGTGTGGTTGACAACCAACCGTTTATAGACAATAGTACCACTTCCATTTGGGTTTAGTGTGGTTGACAAGTAACCGTTTATAGACAATAATACCACTTCCATTGGGTTTTGTGTGGTTGACAACTAACCGTTTATAGACAATAATACCAGTTCCATTTGGGTTTAGTGTGGTTGACAACTAACCGTTTATAGACAATAATACCACTTCCATTGGGTTTTGTGTGGTTGACAACCAACCGTTTATAGACAATAGTACCACTTCCATTTGGGTTTAGTGTGGTTGACAAGTAACCGTTTATAGACAATAATACCAGTTCCATTTGGGTTTTGTGTGGTTGACAACCAACCGTTTATAGACAATAGTAACACTTCCATTTGGGTTTAGTGTGGTTGACAACTAACCGTTTATAGACAATAATACCACTTACGTTGTCAGTACATGAAGAAACACTGTCCTCCAATTTTAGGTTTAAATAAACGTTTAAAAAAAAGAGATATCATCTCACTCGAGTGTCCATTTTAAAGTCTAAATCAAGTTTAACTTACGAATCAAGGAACGCATTCAAGCAATTGTGTATATTCCAAAGTGAGTTCGGTCTTTGGAATAAATGACAATTCTGTCAGAGAATACTGTAATACATGACGGTGTTCAGGGAGGGAATTTCGTCTATTTGTCCAACTAACTGTTGGACATTAAACAAAAAGCTAGATACTTAACTGGGTTGTACAGGAGCAGTTACTGGATGGAACAGCAGAATTAGTTACAATTAAACGTACAAAATAATATTAGCAATGGAATAATTAGAGGAAAGTAATTGTTAAAATTATTTTACCTTTCCCTTCTAGCACGTATAGGGGAGCATAGCATATTCTAATTAGCATAGTAACAACTGCCAGGGGTACATACATCATTTTATGCCAGAACAATCCTTTGTTTTTAAGGATCATATGAATACATTTATAGGTTAATATATATTTTTTTACATTAAAAAACCTCAAATCGTATTCAACTAAGCCGGTTCAGTGGCTAAGGCTTCGTAATGCAGAGTACTTGGTCCTAAGTTCGGATCCCAAACTGAGGTACCGGTTACTCGTTGAATAAATTGCACGCACAGGACTGCAGGCCCAGGTGAACTGGCTGGTAATGTTTGGAATAACGAAAAGAAAAAAACCATTGGCATCATTTAAGAAAAGGAAAATTTACAACTTTCAAACAATTTTATTAATTAAAGACTAATTGAATTCATGCTCACTCGGAGCAAACTACGTGTAGCACAAGTCTGTCGAAAGGCATACAAACTTATGTCTATTAAAACTGTTTCACTAGTTATAAAACGTATATTTAAATTCATTCTTAAATTATTAAATGACATAGAATACAGTTTTATGTCTATTAATGCAGCATAATGCGCAGAAGAATTTAAGGTCATAAGTGACCGAACTTTGTATTATTCATTTTCCCCAAAGACAATGCTCTTTGAAAAGAATTTAGAAAGAGAAGTCTAAGTAGAACGGTTAAACGTAGAAGTTAATCTGTTTAGATGAGGCGAGCGTTATTGTAGGGAGTCCCTTTGTAGCGGCCAAGACTGATGGCCCAACCCCCTTGTACGTAAAGCGACTTCTCCCTCGACATTAATTATTCTCACAAACTACCCTCAACCAATGTTGTTAGACCTACTCCAGTTGTTGGTAGCTATGCACATTTATAATTCACCTGTTGACGTAGCAGGCCAGCCCCACATTCAGCGCCCACCCGTTCTGTCCGACGTCGTGAGTAAATAGCGTTCCTTGCGTACTTAACACGTTACACTTATTGCATTAATAGACAAGCCTCACATTTTGTAAAAACCCAATCAGGGGAAACAATGGCTTTTATGACTAAAAACCAATCAGCAATGTCATTATATTAGTTCATTATACACACAGTATGTGGTTAAATTATTTAGCTAAAACGGTAGCCACATCGCTAGTAGCACATGCATGGACAACACTGCAACGTTCGCCAATTTATGTGGGCAGGGCGGAAATATAACCGGCAGTTCTGTCATAATGAGTTGGTAATTGAAGCTATACTAGTGATGAACGCAAGATGCTCGTTTAGTAGAATGAGTGGGTGTCATCTTGATTAGTTTGAACACTAAACAATCCGTAACACCCGCTTTAGAAAGATCTCGACG
Source organism: Stictocephala bisonia (assembly GCA_035578905.1). Lineage (NCBI taxonomy): Eukaryota > Metazoa > Arthropoda > Insecta > Hemiptera > Membracidae > Stictocephala > Stictocephala bisonia. Next base: position 210,332 of record JAQJVL010000198.1, read on the forward strand.
TGCAAAAAAGTTCAGCGCTAAAATTGTTATTGTTTCAGTTTTGTGAAATAAATCATGTTCTATTACATAAAGAACATAAATGTTACCTACCTATTGAAGAAATCTACCTATTGACCAGTGGGAGTAGTCAATGTTCTCCGATGAGAGGACAGTCGGGTCACAAACATTATCACCTTAGTGCCTCTGTGTCACCTTGGTCATTCGTTACCAACTGTCCTGCCTATATAAACTGTCTATACCCACGTATCCTACCGAGCAGGGATGAGTAGTCAATGTTCTCCGATGAGAGGACAGTCGGGTCACAAACATTATCAGCTTAGTGCCTCTGTGTCACCTTGGTCATTCGTTACCAACTGTCCTGTCTATATAAACTGTCTATACCCACGTATCCTACCGAGCAGGGAAGAGTAGTCAATGTTCTCCGATGAGAGGACAGTCGGGTCACAAACATCATCACCTTAGTGCCTCTGTGTCACCTTGGTCATTCGTTACCAACTGTCCTGCCTATATAAACTGTCTATACCCACGTATCCTACCGAGCAGGGATGAGTAGTCAATGTTCTCCGATGAGAGGACAGTCGGGTCACAAACATTATCAGCTTAGTGCCTCTGTGTCAGCTTGGTCATTCGTTACCAACTGTCCTGTCTATATAAACTGTCTATACCCACGTATCCTACCGAGCAGGGATGAGTAGTCAATGTTCTCCGATGAGAGGACAGTCGGGTCACAAACATTATCAGCTTAGTGCCTCTGTGTCACCTTGGTCATTCGTTACCAACTGTCCTGCCTATATAAACTGTCTATACCCACGTATCCTACCGAGCAGGGATGAGTAGTCAATGTTCTCCGATGAGAGGACAGTCGGGTCACAAACATTATCAGCTTAGTGCCTCTGTGTCACCTTGGTCATTCGTTACCAACTGTCCTGTCTATATAAACTGTCTATACCCACGTATCCTACCGAGCAGGGATGAGTAGTCAATGTTCTCCGATGAGAGGACAGTCGGGTCACAAACATTATCAGCTTAGTGCCTCTGTGTCAGCTTGGTCATTCGTTACCAACTGTCCTGTCCATATAAACTGTCTATACCCACGTATCCTACCGAGCAGGGAAGAGTAGTCAATGTTCTCCGATGAGAGGACAGTCGGGTCACAAACATTATCAGCTTAGTGCCTCTGTGTCAGATTGGCCATCTATCACAGACTGCCCGATTTGGTTGGCCAATATATTTCCACATTAACTGTAAATCCAGCCCGCTTTACAGTTCACCTAGCTAGCAGATCACTAGGGAATTGACAGCAATAAATTATAGCATATTTTACATTGAGTTTAATTGCATTTGAAACCCGCCGCCTTTACAAACTATCTAAAACTACAAAATGGTTTAACGCTGTTATTTCAATATGGAAAACATACTTAAATATTGTGACTCATATTATCACTTTACTTCCATAAGAAAGATGTAGACTGAAAGAGAATAGGTTGTAAAGATTTAATAATATTGCATAAATATATACGGTCAATAGTTATGGTTATTTCCCTTGAAAAATACAAATTGCTGCTAGTTACATATCAATAGCTACAATGGAGCGAAAAATATGTTTACAAAAATGACGTGAACGTTTGATTGCGAACTATGATTTCAACCCTTACACGATGAGGACATTCAACATAAAACCAGTTACAAGCCCAGAGTTGTGTGTGTATTGCATGATGTTATTTCTGACTATGTTCGTCAAACATTGCCATACTTTCCAACTTTTAATGCATACTTCTATATTGATCACCATCACTGCAATACTTCCATAATGAAAGTTACTACCACACGCTGAGTTCATTGTAATAAATGACAACAGCAGTCGTTGTTTGGAGTGGTTCTCGTTCTGTATCTTCTGTTTCACGCAACAGTCCAATACATTGTTTAATGTGCAGATCCTAGAGGTGCATTTCTGAATCCGTTTGTTATTTTGGTGGCACCTATTAAAGGCACATGCACGTAGGCCTGGTAGAGGATGTGCTTAGAGGGAAGAATAGATTGATCACGTTATTCGGCTTTGAGAAGTTTTTTTTAGAAAAAGGAAACCTTGTTTTCGATCGTTTTACAATCCTTTAAATTACGATATATTTAGTTATCGTAGGAGACTTTATCTACATTGAGAGGAATCAGCTGGTAACCACCGGCTATTCGTTTGTCTCTGGAATTACACTTTCTTAAATATATTCGGGCTTTGTTTGTATCGTACAAACAAATATTACCTCATCTCCAATCATGATACTAATTCGAACCATATTCGCCCATATATTGACGATCGGTACTTTTAGTTGTACCGAATGATACAAGAAATAGAATGCCTCAAATAGAATAAAACCAAATAGTGTCCAATTGGAGGAAGGTCGAAGCAGTTAATTCGCTCTCAGGGGAGTAAAATGGTTGTATCTGACTCCAACACAACACCAGACACGGTTTCGCAATCCACGTCCACTTGAGATGGAAGGAACGTTCGTAACAAAAATAAAAATATCCGGCCAAGAGACTGATTGGAATTTGGCCATCTGCCAACCTTCCAGAGGCTACTGCTTGAAGGGCTGTGAAAGAACAAAGCTACACACTTCCCCAACACCCAGTTAACTGTGACGAAACATTAACAGAAATCATCAATCAGAAATGAGCAAAAGCGTGAGATTTTTCATTAGATGTGTTGAAGATATATGTAAACCTGTAAAAATGTGCTCAAAAGAGTAAAAGTCCTTTTAAGCTAAATGCCTACCCGCTCCTCTGGTATTACAGAGCAACTATAATTGGACCTGGCAGCTATCTAAGTGCAGTAACCATAATTATTTTATTGTTTACAGCAAAACGACTCGTAAACCAGTCGGGAAGTTATTGACTCGAATGATGAATGAAATGGACATTTACTAACCACTAGGTCACTACTTTCGAAAGCTATTATAGTTAGACAGAAGACAACTGCAAACTAAGTGACGCAGTTGTATAAACGGTGACGAGATATCTTATTTACATAGGCAGTACATACTATTTTTACATTTCATCATTTAAAGAGTTAAAAGAAATATAACTCAATGATGCAAATAAAATAAGTTATCAGCAACAATATTAATTTAACGCCTGTTGAATACATAATACTTGCCTCGTGGGGATGTTAAGTTATTATTCACTATAACATGCGAGCTTAAGCGATAATGGCTGAGTTAATCTAAGTACGCTGCACGGTACGTGGTACACCGCAGGGCTCCGTGCCTCACTGCAATGAACCGAGCTTATACATTTTGGATACAATATAACCCTCTCTATATAACGGAGATGTGCTCCTTCAAACCTAGCCCAAGATACGTGCGGGACCATTGCCAAGTCATTTCCACAATTCTTATAGCTTTTTAATTAGCATGCTACGTTTTTGGGTCCATCTAGACTGAGGGTGCTAGGTGTGATTTACAAAAACAGATTATTTTTAAATATTTACATTTTTTACTTACAATGTAAAGAAGTTTGTATTGTGAGACGATCAATGTTACTGAATAAAACTTTGTTTTTTTCTATTCTATCTTTATCTGAATAATTTTATCAAATCTTCCTTTTTCATACAACTTTGTCCCCCCGTCACAATTACTTTTACTTTGTCAACTTTACCGTACTTGAACAAGTCCAGACTAACTGTTTCCTTATCTTCCTTTTAACATTTACATTTTTCCCTCCTAAACACGCTCATTCTTAATATCTTCCTACTTAAGCATTTAGATCTTTATTCCCGATACACCATTAGTTTTCGTTAACAGCTAAGTTATAGTGTTTGAAAATAATTTGTTGGCATTGATTTTTTTCCATTTAGTAATCTGCTTTGTGCTGTCCATTTAGTGTAAGCCAAGTTATGTTTAACAAAACTGCCTTAACAATTAATTACGAACTTTACAAAATGGTCTATTTATAACAAGACCATATCTTGTTAATTTAACACATACGGTACTTCAAAGATACTGAGAATACTTTTTAATACATACACTATTAAGTCAACGAATGTGGTGGAATGAGAAAGGGTTCACTTCATCTAGTATCATGCTACAACACCGATGTATTCCTTATCTTCCACTAACTACTAGTAGTTACTCCAATTAGTGTTCGCTGTGGGGATAGAGTAGGTGAGACCAATACTGTTCAAGCGCGTGTTAAACAATAGGGAAGGGTGACATCATGTGTGATTGTTTATTGAATATCGTACGTTTTGGTTTAGGAACAGGTGGGTGTGAACAACTAATTAAGCCTTCTAATATAATCCTACTAATCAATGAATAATACAAGGTCACGTAACATTGGTCAGGCCTTTTACATCTCTGTAATAACTACCCACAGTCAGTTCACCCCATGTAGACGACGGTCCAACCTATCCCACGAACTCTATTCTTATTTTCTCCTGATGTTAAAAGAAAATAAAAATTTAACTTAACAATAACTTCACTCCTACCTTACATAGAGTCGTCGATGTACACACAGACTCCTGGCACGGCTGAAAACGATATAGGTCGAGTGCCCAGAAGAAAACACCTAAATATAGCAAGCCCGGTCCTGTTAAGGTTGGAAAAAGATGGAGCGCGTAATACTGGAATGGCGCCAGTGTACTACATAAAACAATGGTCGCTCTAGCCACGACTAGCTTACTCAGTCCACTCTCCACAGCATTACATGACCAACTATTCCAGTGCATAATACTGGAATGGCGCCAGTGTACTACATAAAACAATGGTCGCTCTAGCCACGACTAGCTTACTCAGTCCACTCTCCACAGCATTACATGACCAACTATTCCAGTGCATAATACTGGAATGGCGCCAGTGTACTACATAAAACAATGGTTGCTCTAGCCACGACTAGCTTACTCAGTCCACTCTCCACAGCAGTACATGACCGACTATTCCAGTGCATAATACTGGAATGGCGCCAGTGTACTACATAAAACAATGGTTGCTCTAGCCACGACTAGCTTACTCAGTCCACTCTCCACAGCAGTACATGACCGACTATTCCAGTGCATAATACTGGAATGGCGCCAGTGTACTACATAAAACAATGGTTGCTCTAGCCACGACTAGCTTACTCAGTCCACTCTCCACAGCAGTACATGACCAACTATTCCAGTGCATAATACTGGAATAGCGCCAGTGTACTACATAAAACAATAGCCCCTCTAGCCACGACTAGCTTACTCAGTCCACTCTCCACAGCAGTACATGACCAACTATTCCAGTGCATAATACTGGAATGGCGCCAGTGTACTACATAAAACAATGGTTGCTCTAGCCACGACTAGCTTACTCAGTCCACTCTCCACAGCAGTACATGACCGACTATTCCAGTGCATAATACTGGAATGGCGCCAGTGTACTACATAAAACAATGGTTGCTCTAGCCACGACTAGCTTACTCAGTCCACTCTGCACAGCAGTACATAACCGACTATTCCAGTGCATAATACTGGAATGGCGCCAGTGTACTACATAAAACAATGGTTGCTCTAGCCACGACTAGCTTACTCAGTCCACTCTCCACAGCAGTACATGACCAACTATTCCAGTGCATAATACTGGAATAGCGCCAGTGTACTACATAAAACAATAGCCCCTCTAGCCACGACTAGCTTACTCAGTCCACTCTCCACAGCAGTACATGACCAACTATTCCAGTGCATAATACTGGAATGGCGCCAGTGTACTACATAAAACAATGGTCGCTCTAGCCACTACTAGCTTACTCAGTCCACTCTCCACAGCATTACATGACCAACTATTCCAGTGCGTAATACTGGAATGGCACCAGTGTACTACATAAAACAATAGCCCCTCTAGCCACGACTAGCTTACTCAGTCCACTCTCCACAGCAGTACATGACCGACTATTCCAGTGCATAATACTGGAATGGCGCCAGTGTACTACATAAAACAATGGTCGCTCTAGCCACGACTAGCTTACTCAGTCCACTCTCCACAGCAGTACATGACCGACTATTCCAGTGCATAATACTGGAATGGCGCCAGTATACTATATAAAACAATGGTCGCTCTAGCCACGACTAGCTTACTCAGTCCACTCTCCACAGCATTACATGACCAACTATTCCAGTGTGTAATACTGGAATGGCGCCAGTGTACTACATAAAACAATAGCCCCTCTAGCCACGACTAGCTTACTCAATCCACTCTCCACAGCAGTACATGACCAACTATTCCAGTGCATAATACTGGATTGGCGCCAGTGTACTACATAAAACAATAGCCCCTCTAGCCACGACTAGCTTACTCAGTCCACTCTCCACAGCATTACATGACCAACTATTCCAGTGCATAATACTGGAATGGCGCCAGTGTACTACATAAAACAATGGTCGCTCTAGCCACGACTAGCTTACTCAGTCCACTCTCCACAGCATTACATGACCAACTATTCCAGTGCATAATACTGGAATGGCGCCAGTGTACTACATAAAACAATAGCCCCTCTAGCCACGACTAGCTTACTCAGTCCAATCTCCACAGCATTACATGACCAACTATTACAGTGCATAATACTGGAATGGCGCCAGTGTACTACATAAAACAATAGCCCCTCTAGCCACGACTAGCTTACTCAGTCCACTCTCCACAGCATTACATGACCAACTATTCCGGTGCGTAATACTGGAATGGCGCCAGTGTACTACATAAAACAATAGCCCCTCTAGCCACGACTAGCTTACTCAGTCCACTCTCCACAGCATTACATGACCAACTATTCCAGTGCATAATACTGGAATGGCGCCAGTGTACTACATAAAACAATGGTCGCTCTAGCCACGACTAGCTTACTCAGTCCACTCTCCACAGCATTACATGACCAACTATTCCAGTGCATAATACTGGAATGGCACCAGTGTACTACATAAAACAATGGTCGCTCTAGCCACAACTAGCTTACTCTGTCCACTCTCCACAGCATTACATGACCAACTATTCCAGTGCATAATACTGGAATGGCGCCAGTGTACTACATAAAACAATGGTCGCCCTAGCCACGACTAGCTTACTCAGTCCACTCTCCACAGCATTACTTGACCAACTATTCCAGTGCATAATACTGGAATGGCGCCAGTGTACTACATAAAACAATGGTCGCTCTAGCCACGACTAGCTTACTCAGTCCACTCTCCACAGCATTACATGACCAACTATTCCAGTGCATAATACTGGAATGGCGCCAGTGTACTACATAAAACAATGGTCGCTCTAGCCACGACTAGCTTACTCAGTCCACTCTCCACAGCAGTACATGACCAACTATTCCAGTGCATAATACTGGAATGGCGCCAGTGTACTACATAAAACAATGGTCGCTCTATCCACGACTAGCTTACTCAGTCCACTCTCTACAGCATTACATGACCAACTATTCCAGTGCATAATACTGGAATGGCGCCAGTGTACTACATAAAACAATGGTCGCTCTATCCATGACTAGCTTACTCAGTCCACTCTCCACAGCATTACATGACCAACTATTCCAGTGCATAATACTGGAATGGCGCCAGTGTACTACATAAAACAATGGTCGCTCTATCCACGACTAGCTTACTCAGTCCACTCTCTACAGCATTACATGACCAACTATTCCAGTGCATAATACTGGAATGGCGCCAGTGTACTATATAAAACAATGGTCGCTCTAGCCACGACTAGCTTACTCAGTCCACTCTCCACAGCAGTAAATGACCAACTATTCCAGGGTTATCTTGGTTTGTGATGATTATCATAAGTTACGGCGCAAGCAAAATGATTTTTTTTCCAGACAAAATTAACATTACATACGGAAAGATTAGAATTTTTTCTTTGCAATTTAATTCCTATGAAAAAATATTTCTTTACTAGCTTGAAAGAAAGATTGTTATTTAGATTGTAAGCTTTTTTAAATGATAGGTGATTCGGAACGTGAGAAGTCTTCAATAAATGTTAGGATACACATTTTTCAACAATATTCTACACGTTCCATTTTTTCAACAATATTCTAATCCGTACTTTATTACTTTTTGAATGTGTATCAACGGTATGCAACTGTCCTTAAAATGTTAACAACGACAAAATAATCGGGCCATTAAATAAGGGCTATCATTGGTGACTTCTTTAAATTCTAGTATCATTGGGGATTTAGTGGACTTTTTCTTTCAACACTAACACTTAGTATAGTAAGGACCAAAAACAATTACCATTAAATATCTATTCAGTGAGCTGTTCAAGTTCGGTAAAATAGGTAATAAGCCAACTTGACCTATTTTAGTATATACTGTATTAGCAAAGATGTCCTATCATAGTAACCAAAAACCAGCAACTAGGTTTCTTTGTGGGTAAATCGGCGCTTCATCCCTGCGGAGCTCCATGCAGATTAAAAGGCAGCCTTTGTTTTCACCTAGTTACCCACTTCCTTTGTTGGAAACTCCTGGAAATGAGAAACTTAACAGCTGAATGAGGAATGTTTCACTTTTACTAGAACCGTGTCGAATCAGAATGTCTATACTCCTTCAATCGAATAAAAACTACACAATAGAATGTTTCTTTCAAACAGTACTTTTGCAGATAATACAATAAAAATAGAGGATTGCTAAGTTGGCTGTATTCCAACTTACTACAGATGGTCCACTCAATATCCGATTGGCAACAATGGTGGACAAACAACTGGTAGTTCCATTTTCCATCAAGATTGTTATTATTGAAGAAAACCAGTCATGCTAAATATCGACGACAAACGTGAACGCCTTTGAATTAATTGTTTTACTCTACGAAACCTCGAATTGGATGATATCTATCATACATATTTACTGTACTATCAACTTGACAACTACTACGTGGACTACTATGCCCTTATATTCGTCCATCAGCCAGGTTGGTTGTGAGTTCTGGATGTGTTATCGGATGATATCTATCATACATATTTACTGTACTATCAACTTGACAACTACTACGTGGACTACTATGCCCTTATATTCGTCCAGCAGCCAGGTTGGTTGTGAGTTCTGGATGTGTTATCGGATGATATCTATCTTACATATTTACTGTACTATCAACTTGACAACTACCACGTGGACTACTATGCCCTTATATTCGTCCAGCAGCCAGGTTGGTTGTGAGTTCTCGATGTGTTATCGGATGATATCTATCATACATATTTACTGTACTCTCAACTTGACAACTACCACGTGGACTACTATGCCCTTATATTCGTCCAGCAGCCAGGTTGGTTGTGAGTTCTCGATGTGTTATCGGATGATATCTATCATACATATTTACTGTACTCTCAACTTGACAACTACCACGTGGACTACTATGCCCTTATATTCGTCCAGCAGCCAGGTTGGTTGTGAGTTCTCGATGTGTTATCGGATGATATCTATCATACATATTTACTGTACTATCAACTTGACAACTACCACGTGGACTACTATGCCCTTATATTCGTCCAGCAGCCAGGTTGGTTGTGAGTTCTCGATGTGTTATCGGATGATATCTATCATACATATTTACTGTACTATCAACTTGACAACTACCACGTGGACTACTATGCCCTTATATTCGTCCAGCAGCCAGGTTGGTTGTGAGTTCTGGATGTGTTATCGGATGATATCTATCTTACATATTTACTGTACTATCAACTTGACTACTACCACGTGGTCTACTATGCCCTTATATTCGTCCATCAGCCAGGTTGGTTGTGAGTTCTCGATGTGTTATCGGATGATATCTATCATACATATTTACTGTACACTTAACTTGACAACTACCACGTGGACTACTATGCCCTTATATTCGTCCATCAGCCAGGTTGGTTGTGAGTCCTGGATGTCTTATCGGATGTATAAAAGCTTTGTAGATGTATAACTACCGTATAAAAAGTTTCCTTTCGTTCGTCGGAGATAATTTGTCAGCCGAGTTCGTAATCAGTTCTATACTATTACGCGAACATTTATTTTTCTTTGCAAACTTCAACCCGCATGAATAATGTGAATTTAGACACTTCACAGCAAACTGTATGCGGTATAACTTTGGAAATAAATTTTAGTTCGGTGAAGTTACAATTTATTTCATTTTGGATACTACTTATTATTCGTACATACACATACTTGTAAATTAACGATGCAGATTAATTTGACAACAATTACAATCTATAACACACGAAAAGAAGGATTATTATATGAAATATTGAATAAGTCGACATATAGTCAAATGTAACTAATAATGTTATTAACTGCAGGAAAATGACTGTAATAAAGGATTGACTTTGTTGCAGATTTGGGACACAAACGTGGATTGCTGTCAACAAGGATACCTTAGATAGCCCGGGAGGCGGGGGGGTTACTGATTACATAGATATGCCCGACTTGACAAAGTGAAGATCTGCTCAATAAAGGATCAGAGGAACTCTACTTCCTTTCTTCCAAACCTTTTTACAAGGACATTAGGATGTGCGAAACATTTTGCTAGTTCTCTATCCACATGCGCATTGAGGTGAATTGTGCTTAAAACAAACTACAGGTATATTGAATGATCAAACTATTATTGTGCGATCATTAGCGATTTCGGAGTTCAGAAGGAAGTTGGTGAGAGAGATGATACAGGGGCAATATCATCAAGGAAAACAACGTGGCACAATTATTTTGGTGGCAAAATTCTTTTAGAAATGTTAGTAACCACAAACGGGCAAGGTACTTAGGAGAACAGAACATGATGTCTATATTTTATCCCTTACTTATCCCTTAGTACATTTTGAATTGATATTCGTTTTCTTACTATAGGGCTTTCCTCTTGTTCATCCTCAAATCCGTTTTACAAATACACTTTCAAAGGCTGTGATTTGAATCCCCAATATGTTTTCTCTTTGATAGTGCTTCTGTGCACATTCTGTATATCTGTTGCTGGTCATGAGTGACTATTTCACATTTTTCTAATTTTGTATAGACTGGTTCAATTAGTAGCTGTTAACTTCATTCTAATTATTCAATTATAAAATTGAACCCATTTTATTTATACCTTTTATGGTTTAAACAACCATTGACAAGTTTACGGCAAATTCTCTCCAAATAACACATAAAGTTTGTATTAGTCGCTATTACTTACTAAGATATATGTCTGCCAATTAATTCAACTTGTAAAAGTCAATTAAAGACATCACACATGACGAATAGTTTATTTAAACAGGAACTACAAGATCTTTAGTCGATAATATTTGTTGCAAATTACTGTATAACGCATTCACTGTATTATATGAATGCAGGGAACAACAAATTATATCTATTACCTCAACAACGAGATCACTTTGCATAGTATATAATAAATAAAACGTAATTGATTAAATTGTGAGGACTGCTCGAATGTGGATATTATGAGCCGATCAACTGATTCAACTTATATAACAGTTTTGAACAACACTTTATGGAAATAACAACATATTACTAGAGCAAATAAATACTATTTTTACAGGATAGTTACACTTGATCAAATAATGATGCCGACTCTATAGACCCAATTTCTATACACGAACTGTGTTCAGACATGTCAGTGGTAGCGCCCATGTTGAATGGTTAAGTCCCTGACCAAACAGAAAGGCCCACATTCAGGACTGGGTAAATAAATCCTTGGATTAGGAAATAAAGGAACCAGAGATACAAGTCTCTGTGGGGAAATATAAAGGGAATAGGTAAAGTGCCGACCGCAGTGCTGTGTGTCATACATCCACCGAGTTTCACATCGGATTTCTTGTCGTCCTCATGAAATACGATTCAACCACCACTGTTACAGTTTCACACAAGCGACACTTGTACACAAGTTGGTGTTTAGTGTACGCCAGTCGCATGCAATGCTGTGTCATACATCCACCGAGTTTCACACACAGCGACAATTGTACACGTTAGTGTTTAGTGTACACCAGTCACATGCAATGCTGTGTCATACATCCACCGAGTTTCACACACAGCGACACTTGAACACATGTTGGTGTTTAGTGTACGCCAGTCGCATGCAATGCTGTCATACATCCACCGATTTTACACACAACGACACTTGTACACATGTTGGTGTTTAGTGTACGCCAGTCGCATGCAATGCTGTCATACATCCACCGATTTTACACACAAGCGACACTTGTACACAAGTTGGTGTTTAGTGTACGCCAGTCGCATTCAATGCTGTGTCATACGTCCACCGAGTTTCACACACAGCGACACTATTGTACACATGTTGGTGTTTAGTGTACGCCAGTCGCATGCAATGCTGTGTCATACATCCACCGAGTTTCACATCGGATTTCTTGTCGTCCTCATGAAATACGATTCAACCACCACTGCTCAGTTTCATACTTATACACGTGTTCCTTGTTTTGTGTATTTTCATCTTGGTAATCTTGATAGTTGGGGGAGAGGACTTACGTTAAAAAATGTTAGAAATGCATACCCGTAATACATCTGCCAATGTAACGAGTTTCAAGTAGGCGACTAATTTCTTCAAGTCTGTACAAATACAATATCTGGAATGTTCATGAGCTACACTCTCACCAATCAACTCCTACTGGCTTCGTTGTAGAAATATAACAGCAGACGTTTTACCTTGCGATCCATAGCCATCCAATCAACATTTTACAATTCTGTTAATTTAATAGATTGGGTGGTTGTTGTTTTGTTGTTAAACATCCATTTATGTGTTAGGACAAAATAACAGAAAAATTAAAGGTAACCCACTTTCATCTGACTTAAGTTAAACATAGAACAAAATACAACAGTCTGGAAATTAAATACTTGGTTTTTATTAGCTGTACAATTTTTATTACCTTTACCATAACCTAAAACATGATTAAACGGCTTTATTATTAACAAAATATTCATACAACTCAGAGAATTGCAACGAGCCTTTTTAAGAACAAGTGTCACGTGCAAGATATAATCACGCACAACGGACGAGCGGAATACAAAGACCAGTATAATGACGTTTATCGACAGCCTTGAATAAACACGTTTTACAATACAACGTCAAATTTGACCAATTACGTGTAAAACATAATACGATTCAGGGCAGTTTATATTGTACTACCTGGGTTGTTAGTTTTTGTCTTTATTTTTAGTGAAAACGTCAATGTAATAAAGGAAAGTTTGAACTGATAGCTTGGAGGCAGTGATAAGTGGGTCGGGTCGTTTGTAGATATGACGGCAGCAATACATCAGGAAGGCTGCTACCCTCCCTGCTGATACCCTTTCTGAGCGTCGCACACCCCGTCCCACACTGTCGTTATCGTTTCCGTCTAAACGTTAGCCTTATAGGCACATAATGTGCACATTGTGAGTAAATCACAGACGGATAATTTCGGTCTAGAAAACGGCGGAGTTTTAAGTCTTTTAAAGAATCGTTTAAAACTAGTAATAACACCATTGATTCCTCATAACAAGAGGACGATAACACGAACAACAGATTAATCAAATGCATCGAAATGTTTGATTCATTTACGGCGTGTGAAAGAGCACCAGCCGTCACGGACCAATTAATTAACATGACAGCCGGCGGCGACCTGCACAACGTTGTGGTAGAAACTACAACCATCTCACGCTTGGGATAGCTACCGTGCATAAATACCTACACAAATTATATAATGGAACCTTATTTCCTTTTTAATTTTAGGCCAGTTTCATTTAAATCATTAGATTGAGATTTTCAAATTCAAAATTTTTATTGCATGAAGACAATTACATGAATTGCATCGCAATAGTCAATATTAATAATAAAAATAACCCATCCTATATATACAATCTTACAACGGTGCATATAAACATACGAGCTGTCTTACATTCACTCTCTCATTTATACTAGGTTAAAATTCTGAAACTAAATAAATAAATACATAACTAAATAAATAGGTGCATACAAGCTGTATTACATTCCACTATTTTAATCATTATTTTTTTTGTAAAAAACACAAAAGAGAGAAAGCCACTGAAAGAAGTGGAATTCAAAAATATCCTTCATTGTGTACTCTTTAGAGTATAGAAAATTGCATACAATCTCCACAACACTTTGTCCCCAAGTAAGCTGGATTACAGCACTGCGCTACTAGTGCCGACAATACTAATAATAATAACTTCGACCTGGGTAGTATAACAGCGGTATTGGCCCAGCCACCCTCCTATACACGCCACAGGGATATTGACCCACCCACTTGTCCGTACCCTAACAGTAATAATGGGCTACTGTTATACATTCACCCCATACATTCACGCTCTCATTTATACTGGGTTAAAATATTAAAACTAAATAAATACATTACTAAATAAACAGATAGCGGCCACTCCACCTCCCTGTGATATGCCAATATTTGAGGGTCATTTGGCATTAGTAGGTCTCCCAGTTATGTGCAAGGAACTCGTCCACGCTGTAGAAAGCGTTTGATATAAGCACGTTTTTAAGACGAGCCTTCAATGCCTTGGGCACCTGTGCACATTTGAATTCATTGGGTAAACTGTTGATTAATCGAACACCGGCCTGAGAAGGAAGATGTTCGAAAACCACCGTCCTGTGTTGCCCAGTTCGGTAGGTTTCCCTGCCTCTGGTGTTGTGTCCGTGTATGTCGGCGCCTCTAGTTAGAGTGCATTTGGTCATGCAGTAAGTGATTGTTTCCAATATATATATATATATATATATATATATATATATATATATATATATATATATATATATGCAGGGCAGGGTCAACAGTTTTAGGTTTTGAAATGCAGTTCTGCACGAATATCTGCTTTTTAATTTTAAAATAATTCGTACTGCTTTTTTTCTGCAGTCTGAATATTCGCAAAAATTCTCTATTTTAGCATCCACCCCACAGTATCACCCCATAGGATATATGTGGGTATATGATCCCATAATACGCCATCATGAGAATTTCAATCGGGCAGTATTTGGACAAATATCTCAAACAATATATACCTGATGCTAATTTAGAACAGATCTTGTTTGTGTGATCGTTCCAGGATATTCTTTGTTCCAGGTATATTCCAAGAAATTTAGTTGATTGGACTTCTTCGAGTTCAGTTTCTGACAACATAACGGTTAGAATACCGTCTAAGTCGGTTAGGCGTAAGTTAAAACTGATGTACTGTGATTCGATTTTTTGAGATTGACTTATAGATTTGTATTATTAAAATACTGCATTACATTATTTAAGTCAGTGAATGTTTGAATTTCCAAGTCTGATTTTGATTTGTCACTGAAGCAGAGATTCATGTCATCAGCATACTGCACGAGTTTCACGTGTCGTAGTGCTGAAGATGAAACGTTTATTTGAACTAAGAAAAGGAGAGGACTAAGAATAGATCCCTGAGGGACCCCAAATTTCATTTGATTTGACTTCGACAGTTGATTTGCTACCTGAACCCTTTGAGTTCAACCTGATAGGTATGATTTGATCCACGAGAGTGGTACTCCTCGAATGCCGTAGTGATATAGTTTGTGAAGCAGTATGCTATGGTCAACACAGTCGAACGCTTTATAGAGGAACACACCCAAAGTGGATTCCCGCCTCTCCAAATTCTCCACTACCTCTGTAATGAGGCTTACTACAGCGTCTATTGTGGATCTACCTTCTCTAAACCCAAACTGTTCATCCGCGAGGAGATTGTGTTTTTCCAAGTACCCTGACATGCGATTTAAGAATATTTTTTCGAAAATTTTGCTCAGAGAAGGAAGAATTGATACAGGTCTGAAATTGTTAATTTAATTCCTGTCATTTTTTTTTTTTTAATAGGTGATTTTTAGTTCGTAGGATTTTATTATTTTAGTAGGATTTCAGTTCGTATCCCCAGCTGTACTGCTGCCACGTTTAATAATGTTAACGCACAAGCCACGTGTACAGAGCCACGTGTATTATATACTCTGACGTTCAGACATGAACCCACGTTAAATGAGCCACTCGGCGAGTGTATAACTGTACCGTTGCAATCACAACCCGACGAGAACTAACTAATTAATTCAATCATATTATTACATTACTAAGTGAAGAGATTCAATTTGTCACTCGGCGCTGGGCGACCTGATTAAATCGCCTAATCAACTCTCAATCGAACTTATCCATACATATTTAGCGATATTATCCATACATATTAAGCGAACTGATTCATAAATTATTAAGCTAGATTATGAATACATGATAAACTAAATGATTCATACATATACATATATATTAAGAGGAAGTTACTAAACCATTTTAAGCAATATTACACTTACATATTATGCGAAATAATTCAAAACCTATTAGGAGAAAATTATTCCTACATTACAACAATATTACACATACATATTAAGCGATATTGCACACATATTAAAATAAATAATGCATACTAAGATAAATTGAACTCGTAAATATTAAGCTAAAGTTAATAAAAAAATTAAGCTACAAAAAATAAGCGAATTCATATCTAAGCGAAATAATGTAATCGACTTATGTAGTACCAAGCGAGGGGAACGATTATAGTGAGAACAATTTAATAAAATATGCTAGGAATTGATAAAGGATTGATTCAAGTAAACAATACATCCTTTAATACACAAAAAAATAATTCTCAGTCTATGATGGCATATATTCTTTTAATTTCGATAGCATTATACATATTAAGATTTCAAATAACAGATGATAAATAAAAAAAATTAAAGACTCACTGAGCGGATGGTTATAAATGAACACGTAGTGATAATGACTGAAACATGCCTCAAAAAAACTAAATCAACAATTCAGCTTGTTAATGAGGATGTTAAAATGAATTTAGAATAGTTTTTTTACTAAATATAACAAATACTCAAGCTAATACCTAACGATAAATATATTTTCTGAATGAATGGTTGGACTACACTAGTGCCAACTGTAGCGTGAGACTAGTGGTGTATACAAAGGGCCAGTTAGGGGGGGCAATAAATAGAGAGTAGCCAATATCTCCCGGGCCGCACCAATATGTTGCACATCTTCAATAATGGACTGGGAGGGATCAGTTCCCCATCACACAACACCCCAAAATATATTAACTCTAGTTTTGCGTTGTATTGAAACAATGGCGGTATGGAAATAGAGTTTTTTCATTTAGGGTAATAGAGGAGTGACAGAGGTGTCACCATCTGAACCATCTTGGTGAACTGAGAGACAGATTTATTATACAATCAACTATAGATCGAAGGAAAAATAAACAAACCCAGTAAGTATAAAAATATTCTGTATAAAATATACAGCTATTTAGTCGTGCTACGTGATGAAAATATAATCTCAATGATATTTGGATTGCGATATGACTGTGTAATAGTTTCCGATTGTGAAACTTGCATTCCAAGCATACGTAATAATGAGCTAAGAAACAGGTTGACGTCACATATCACAATGTTATGGCCAAATAACACTAAACAAATATAAACAGACAAATTTCATAGTAATGTCTTGGATTAAATACGAATAACCAGTTGTAAGGCGATCCTGATCAATGTTGGCACTCTATTGTGACAATATAATAACATCAGTATACCTGAATTTAACTGCTACAAACCATAATGCGACATTGGCGTTGGACGTAGAGTATCAAACAATTACATACAAAGACAGAATGAGACAGAAATTGGTTTAATTCTCATTTTGGATTCACATCTTTATGTACTGTATATTCGGATTAATGCATTTTGAAATGGATCAGCTGATAACCACCAGCTGTTCATTTGTCAATGGGATATTAATTAATGACACTTTCTAAGGAATAGTCGGCCTTAGTTTGTAACAATGACTACATTAGTTCATCTACACTCGTCACACTCATCACTCATTCGAAATCCATATTCGCCCATATCTTGACGATCGGCGTCTTAAGACTAAACGAATAAATTAAAAGCAATGTACAGACAACATATACATTTTTTTTATAGCTTGATTACATTTTTAACTTTTCTTTGAATACAGGTTAAAACATATAAAAAACGTACTATAGCTCCTATGTCTTGTCCACGCATCCCTTCAATGGTTGACTGACCCACACATTACGACATCTCAACTAGTTTTCCAAACGTAGCGAAACATTGATGGAACGAAATGCATCAAGCGGAAAACAACCAATTGAAGGACATTTAAAATGTAAATAGGGAAGGGATAAAGATTGGCGTGGGATTGGTGGGATCCGCCAATTTCACGATTGGTTGCATGAGGCCAGACCGGTGACGTCCGCAATGGTGTTACGTCAACACGAGGAAAGAAATCGGAATGATTCGCGATAGAAAAATGACTTTAAAATTAATCAGTGTTGTCAATAAAGTCAATATAGAAAAAAGGTCTTCATTAAGTCAAGCTTGCAAGGCTTCACAAAGTTATGTTTGATTTTATTTGTCCGCAATAACTGTTTCTAATTAAATCAGTAAATTAAAACAGAACATAAATAAAATATGTATTTAAACATTTAAAACTGGCCCGACGTTTTCCAACAAGACGACTCATTAAAACAAACTGAAAGGAAATTCGCAGTTCTTTGTGACGTTTACTAAGATTTTAGCAAACAATTACTCGTTTACATTTTTAATAATACTTTCTAAAAACTTACAATTGTTTTAAGATATTAAAAATGTTTTAGCGAAGAGATCCACGATGCTAGATGGCTGTATGTGTAGAGAGGCACGTCTTCACATAGTTCCAGTTTAGATTACGTCTTAAGCCGCGGCTTCTTTGGTATTCATAGAACGTCTGGGTAATGGCTGTTAGTTCTCCAACCACTTGATTTGAAGCATGTGGGCCAACAAGTAAAATGGTACTGTAGAAGTTAAAATAACAGAAACAGGAATTTCGAAGTTACCACATTTAATATTAAATACCTCCACAACAAAGCCGATCCGGCGGGACAAACTGGAGGAAAACTTGTTTTCACGGTCCATTGTGCGCTTCCATCTGAGATTTTATCAACTTTCATAGAATCAGCTGTCCACAATGTGCTTTTTTCAAAAGTTGTCTTTTCCCGAGTACCTAGAGGACAGCCAATGACCATTATAACTTTAAACGGTTTTCTACTCTACCAATCACAAACTACCAAACCATTGTACACTATATGTTTATAAACCTTCACAGAATCAAGGTGCATTTATCAACTTTTTAAAGGTAAAATTTCGAAAGTTATGTATTTTTAATAGAACTGTACTATTTGAGATCCTAGGATGGATGCCATCGCTACCAATAAGACGCTGTGATATTATTGGACGTGACGTCAGCAAAGAACTAATGAAATTCCGATCTGGCTACGGAAAACAATGGCGACAAAGGAGGGAGGTAACCTCTGTCACAAATTACTAATTAGTGGCCTATATAGACCCGGGCTTCATGTACACAATAGTGCGGGAATAGCACGGTTATATTAGTCGATACAATAATCGATTTCAGTAAACAACTTGTATTTACATTTGTAACGGATTGCAATTCTAATACAACGGTAGATAAGTTCGTATGTTAATAGTAATGTTAAAAATGATGCAAAAACAATCGAATGGAAATAAGTAATTCGTTGTGATACTGTACAATTCTAACAATCATATTTACTATATAATTAATGGCAATTACTTATAACAAAATCAGCCTGCTTCATAAAAGAGCATACGTTTATACTAATAATACGATAATCATTCACTTTACTCCGGCCGGCATCTCAGGAATACAACCTAAATATTAATATTTAATAAATTATTAATAATAATAATAAAAATTAATAAATTAAATAATTAATAAAGCTCTATATTAATCTATGTTCACTCAAAGAAATTAAACCTCTGATAGATAGGCCTAAGTCAGCTGATCTAGTATTGTATGTCTATAGCTGCATTCATGCATGTTTATTCATTATTCATATTTCGTTTGTCACTTTGTTTCATAATAATTAATATGCCTAGTTATACATTAATGGTAGGGATGTCTGTTGTTATTTTTGATTAGTGGTTAATTCAGAAATTTATAATACAGTACTAAATTCGTTGAAGTATGAATAGCAATGCACATAAAGGATATTGTCAAAATAAATTGATTCTTTATCAGAATGTGAGAGGTTTGAAAACTAAAACAAACATGATGTATGAAAACAGTTTAGTGACAGATTACGATATTGTGTGCCTTACCGAAACTTGGCTGGATGACACTGTTCATTCCTCAGAACTGTTTTGTGATAATTTCACTGTTTATCGACGGCACGGTGTAGGCAGGTGTCGTGGAGCGGGGGTTCTGGTGGCCGTCAGGAATTCCGACTGGCGGGCTGAACTCTTATCTCTCACGGAATGTGACCTAGATATGATCGGCATCAAACTGACTAACGCTAATGGTTTTAATTTTTATCTATTTACTGTCTACTTTTCACCAAGAACTAAAATTGAGGTTTATTTAAATTTCTTTCAGTTATTTGATGTTCATCCTGAATTTAATAAGAATAAAGTTTGTATTGTTGGTGATTTTAATCTGCCACTGATATGTGATAGTAAATTTGATTTAGTTCAGGCCGGATCTGTATATAGAGAGCTCCAGTACTTTTTAACGTATAATGCATTCATATCATGTAATGATGTTCGTAATATTAACATGCGTACACTAGACTTAGTTCTCACTAATATTCCTGAAGTGAAAGTTGAAGGCGAGACTGAAGCACTAGTTATGGTTGATAACCATCACCCTGTATTGTCTGTCATGTTTTATGTGGAACGTACTAAATTTAAAGTCGTCAACCAAAATGAGGAATCCTTTAAATCAGAGAGCTGACTTTTTAAATCTGTACCGTTCATTATCAAACACTTCGTGGGCCGCTGTCTTGTCAGATAATGTTGACGAGGCATTAAATGTATTTTATGACAATATGTATAGTATATTTAACGAAAATGTTCCCAAGAGAAGACTAATTAAACCTAAATATCCTATCTGGTATTCTCATGAAATTATACATAAAATTAAGGAGAAAGACAAATTACGAAAGAGATATAATAATACTAAAAACCAGGGGTTATTTATTAGATTTAAAGAGTGTAGGGCAAATGTTAAGAGGTTAATTAGAAGGGCTTATAATAACTACGTTATAAATACCGAAGACTTGCTAAAAAGAGAACCTAAGAAGTTTTGGAATTTCGTTAAGTCTAGGAAATGTAATAAATCAAGTACAGTTTCAGAATTTACTTTTAATGGACAAAAATTCAGTGATGGGCGATCGATTGCTTCGGCTTTTTCTGACTATTTTGGGTCGGTATATGAGAGGACAGGTCGGCTCGATGCCGCTGCTGCCTTGCGCTCCCCGGTTATGCTAGGCATACAGTGTCTTAGCATACCCACCATCACCAACCGTCATGTTGAGATGGCGATACGAAAGCTTCCGTCAAAACAGTCTTTTGGTCCTGATTATATACCAAATTATATTGTTAAAGGTTGCTCTGAATTACTTCTTGTACCATTTTGCCATATTTTTAATCTTTGTTTGCAAAAATCTACCTTTCCAAAATTATGGAAGGAAACTAAAATAACGCCTATCTTTAAGAAAGGAAATGAATCAGACATTAGAAACTATCGACCTGTCTCCATTTTAAGTACACCTGCGAAGGTTTTTGAAATCATTCTGTATGACACCATATTCCCTCACATTAAACCTTATATTTCTGAGAGCCAACATGGGTTCATGCCTTCTCGCTCCATTTCAACTAATCTAGTTAATTTCGTTGATTTCACTTCTCGTGCCCTTGATTCAAGAGATCAAGTTGATGTAATTTACACTGATTTCACAAAGGCATTTGATAGTGTAAACCATCAAGTACTGTTATCAAAACTTAACTATTATGGTTTTTCTGACAACTTTATTCATTTTTTCTGTTCATACTTGGAGGACCGGCGGCAGTATGTGTCTTATCGGGGTTATAAGTCTGATTTATTTTCAGCTGGGTCTGGAGTTCCTCAGGGCAGTAATTTGGGCCCTTTGTTTTTCATTTTATTTATAAATGACTTAGCCCAACATATTACATCAAATGCTTTAATGTATGCTGATGACCTAAGTTTTTAAAATTATTAGACATGCATTTGACCACAATGACATTCAGCATGATTTAGATACTATTACACAATGGTGTCAAGATAATCTTTTAACTTTAAATATTGATAAATGTTGTGTTATGTCAATACATAGAAATAAAACACCATATTTATTTCCTTACAAAATAAATGATTGTGTCTTACGTAGAGTGAACCAGTTTAATGACCTGGGGGTCCTTATAACACATGACATGAGTTTCTCAAACCATATGTTAAATGTGGTGAAGAAAGCTTACTGTTCATTGGGTTTTATTTCAAGGATTGGAAAAGAATTTAGAGACATTGAAACACTTAAAATTTTATTCAGATCTTTAGTTCGCT
The DNA here is from genome assembly GCA_035578905.1 of Stictocephala bisonia. NCBI lineage: Eukaryota > Metazoa > Arthropoda > Insecta > Hemiptera > Membracidae > Stictocephala > Stictocephala bisonia. The sequence goes on from JAQJVL010000198.1 coordinate 232,766, forward strand.
CCAGATTGGAGTTTGCATCTATAGTTTGGTCCCCATCAACTCAACTATATTGTGAAATGATTGAGAGAATTCAGAAGAAATTTTTGCGATTGATGTATTTTAAGTATTTTGGTCAGTTAAATTATCCAATTTGGCATATTAGATATGAAGAAATGTTAAATTTATTTGATTTCGAAAGGTTGTCTAAGAGACGAAAATTAGCGCAACTTTTTTACCTGCATGGTGTTATGAGAGGTATTGTGGATGACCCAGCGACCTTAAGTAAGATAAACTGGTGTGTGTATAGCGCGCTGGCTATATGTTATACCCTGGTGGGGGGGCTCGTATTGCCGCTCATGCTAACTCCTTTCTAAATTTTACAATCATATTGTTTAATTCCATAGCTGGTGGTGTAGATGTAGACATGTCACGGGCAGTATTCAGAGCAACATGTAAAGACTTAATACTTTGAAGGATTGCTGGAACAACTAGGTTTCTCAACCTAAATTAATTTAGTTATTCAAATTCATTTCTTGGATTGTTTTATTTTTTTTATAGGGCCTACTTATTTTTTATTTTTATTAATGTATTCAAATAAGCATTGTTTGGAAGAGTAAAGAGTTTTTAATGCTTAAATTTTAAAAATTAAGTATTGTTATTTTTGTACAGGCATGGAGGTCTTAATTATTAATATTTTTTTTTTCATGCGGCCCCCATAATTGGGCCCTTGGTCTGTTGGGGTCGCAGTTGTTTTTCGCAGGTTTCAGTATTTATGTTTTCTTTTGTTTGTTTTGGTTTTTGAATATATCTGTTTCATTACAAATTAATCTTATGTTTAATAATTTAGCTTATGTCTGGTTGTATTTAAACTGTATTTATATTATTGTATTATAACCAAGAATGTATTATATAATTTGGAGTACTTTATTTAGGCGCATAAGTTATAATTGTGTTTCTTTAGTTATTTAAGTTTTTTTTTTTTTATTTTTCATCAAATGTGCCTTTTTATTGTGATCAATAATTTTGCCTGTGAAACTAATCTGTACCTGTGAAAACAATAAATACATTTATTATTATTATTATTAAATGTTCCAAAATATAAAAACAGAAAACAAAAATTTCCAACAGTTTTTCTCTTTTTTCTTATGTTAGGTAAATGAGTTAAAAAAGTAAAAACATGTGGTGCTTGGGTAAGAGAAACTCAAACCACGACTAAACTAAATGTAAAACGTTGGAATTAGATATATTGCAGTATGAAAAATATAATACAATAGATACCCATTGTACAAAACTTGATTCAGTGAAATTATAAATAAAACAGTTCGCTTATAAATGTGAGTATTATTTACATTTTACAAACCAAAAGTACTCTTAATATTTATGTCATATACAACATTAAGTTAACCGATTAGTTAATAAAAGAAACCCTAAAACCATTTAGGATAAGACACTAGCTAATGTTGGGTCACTGTGAGTATTGCAAGGAGGTTCACTGAAAGTGGGATACAAGTTACAAAGTGTTAGCGTTATCCCACGTCCACTGACTCTCCTCCAAACCAATGGCGATACATACATGTTTCTCTGTAACCATAAAGAACAAAGAAACAGAGGTCGCATCGAATATTGCGCTAAATGTGTGTCTAGTAGTTATTTCTCTAGACCTTGTCAGTCCCTCCATTTATTCCCTCAAATACACAAGGATAAACGTAATAGTTAAGTAAATGTTCATGTATATTATTTGAAATAGATTTACAACTGCCACTGTGGCGTTCGTTGCATCAATAAGAAAGCTACCTCTGTTTCTTCCTTTTATACGCGGTAACCGACGTGTCGGTCAGTCAGTTGGTGAAACAAAACACCTGCCGGTCAATCCAATTAGCTAGCTGCCCCACAAGTGTTGCAGTTGTGAGAAACGCTCGCCACGGTCCATTGCCTTTACTCTAAACACACGTACATCAGTCATCGTCGTTCGGGTAGATGTCGATGAATCACTGTGCGAGCTGACTTGTAGCCTATCAGTGAAGACTTGCGTAGTGGCCACACTAATTACATTAAACGTATTATGAAGGTCCAAAGTACTGTAGGTTACAATATCAAGGAGATAATTTTAATTTTGTACTACGCAGAATCCAAATTAATCGTTCCTGTAAAATCACAAGCACAAAGGAGAAACATTTAGTAAAGTGATTTTCTTTAAAACTATAAGCCAATAGATTCGTCGTAATTGAAAAAATGAAAGTAACAAAAGTTAAAAGAAAGCGTAGTTTTACAGCAAACTGTTCATGTTTCCTAATTATTGTTATTGAGATTATTTCAGACATTACAGATCCTGTCAATTTGTAACTGATGTCGTACACTGAGCTAGGGAACACGGTCTCATTGCTCATTAAGAAAAGAAGAGAACAAGTCAGGGTATACAACGTATCAGTTTGTTTCTCCGGCTCCGGGGGCTGTCAGATGGATGAGGGGCAAGCTGAGGTAAAGAAGGCGGTGTTCATTCACTGTCCCAGCCCGCCCCGGGCCACTCGCCGCCGTTTCTAATGTAACTAGTTCTTTTCTCTTATTCCACTCCTTTTTTATTATTTAAGCTAACTGCATTAACTAACAATTGTTTCATGATAGGAGCCCACACAATTGGTTACAAGAAGAGGGAATACTGCTAATTTAAGTTACAAACATAAAGCAAAGTGTATGAGGTATGTTAAAGTCAACCGTAACACACCAAAATAGGGTTCGATGGCCATTTCAAAACAATTTGGTTTAAAAATAATTAAATATTGAAAGATTAGTATTTTTCTACACGTCTAGTTCATGTTGTAGTTAAGTAACTCATAAATGAAAAAAATATATTTTTACTGTTTTATAAATATGTGACTATTCTCCCCCTCATTGGAGTTCCGATTCCGAAAGGCCATACTAACCCAGGCATGCTACAGAAACATGTTTAGGGCTAAGCCTATTATTCATTACATCATATCACTGGAGGCTGATTCCAGAGGAATCAGAAACGTACCTTAAAAGAGAATACGCCGGCTTGTTCTTGAAAGTAAAGCTCTTTCACAATTACACAAATCCTACTCCAAAAGACCCAGCCTACATAAAACTATTACAAAAAAGTTTAAAATTGAAAAATATTTCTTTTAAAATACGTATCATAAAACCCTTCAAAGACAATAACTGAAATAAATACAGAGTACTTAAAAATATTCGAAACTATAATAACCCCCAGTAGTTCAGTATAAGTTCACCAACTCACTCGAGTCTGGTGCCCGTGTACTGAGTGGAATCAGTGCGGCGAGGAATGAAGAGTAGAACGGGGGATGAGCGACAAGTAAACTCCGCTCTAATGAAGACATAATGCAAGTCGCGACAACTTTGATCGTTCTAGCGAACAATCCCCCCTCGCCTAGCTCTGATTTAGCTAATAAACCACGACCTGGAGGGAATCGATTTAGGCGTCGACCGGCGCTCAATAAGACTGCGAGCAGTAAATACCCACACGTATTGGTATTCTGCTAACTCCAACCATGATGTACTTACTATAAAGTAAGCGTTACTATATATTACTGTTTTGTCTAGTCTGTGAATCTTCAATCATATTGAATGCAATATGGTACTAAAAACAGTTGACGTTCTAAGCACATCCTACCAGGTAAGCGACGTCTCCGCCATTTCAAGATGATATTTACTACTAAAAAAAGTAGTTTTCACTTACTTTCGTGACAACTGTATTTAGGAAAATTGTCTAACTGTTACGGTACCAGTTACTACATCATTGGTCAGGTACTTGTTAAAAAAATACCACGACAGGTCCATGTTTCCCCTCCTCTGACATAACTTCATTACTTTCATCTTATTCAAGTAACATTCAATTTTATTACCGAATTCTTAATAGATCGGCACAAAACTACTCTAGACACACTGAACAAGGAATAAAACCACTATATCATAAAGAAAAATTAAAAAAGTAGTAAATAATTCATCAATTTTGACCCGATTAAAATGCCCTTATTTATTTGATAAATATGTGATACCCCTAAAACTAGTTTATTCTCAATAATCTTCTTTATACAAAAAATTAACATTCAATTTCAAGATATTAAAATATAAGGTAAATTTATGAACAACCACGATCTACTACTTTACACAAACAAAACCTAAAATAAATGTTCAAATTAATATCTGGACCGTATATTTTAATCTACTGACTCATAACGAGAATAATTGACTACAACCTTAACACCTTGGCAAGAATATTAATAAATCACAACACCACAACGCAAAAAACGAGTGAAATCAGTTACATGTATAATAGCTGACTCCCACTAGTGTGCCCGATGGTCCAGATAACGGGGCAACTGCATAAGCTAACCGTTGTTGCTAAATACAAACGACTGTTACATTGTGTCGAGAGACAATGAGCGGGCAGCTGCCAGAGTCAATAACTCGGCTCACGGAAATAATGAACACGTAGTAGCGAAGAGACTCAAGAGCTTACAAAGAGATTACAAACAGACTGAGAGCTGAGTACAGAATAACCTCGATGGTTCGACACTCGACACTGGGAAACCGACAAACTATCAATAATTCGCCTCACTGTGAGCGGCCATAGCGCAGTACACTGTACGTCTTGAGGCTCAAGACCGAGTGATTATAAACAGACTGAGAGCTGAGTACAGACGAACCTCGATTGTTCGCCACTCGATACTTAAACACCGATAAACTATCAATAATTCGCCTCACTGTGAGCGGTCATAGCGCAGTGCACTGTACGTCTTGAGGCTCAAGACTGAGTGATTATAAACAGACTGAGAGCTGAGTACAGACGAGCGATTGTTCGCCACTCGATACTTAAACACCGATAAACTATCAATAATTCGCCTCACTGTGAGCGCTCATAGCGCAGTGCACTGTACGTCTTGAGGCTCAAGAATGAGTGATGAGAAACAGACTGAGAGCTGAGTACAGACGAACCTCGATAGTTCGACACTCGATACCGGACCAAGAGAACATTGTTTTACGTGACAGGCTGTGCTCGATTCAGCCCGGTGTAGATCAACATTTTACAGCCACAAAGTAAATAAGGTAACAGTTAAAAATTGCCAGTATTCTATTGGACTAATTGGACATTAAGGAATATCTTGTAGGTAGGCCTACTGTACTGCCCGTAATTAAATAGCTAAAAACTGTAACTTCATACCAATTCAAGAGGACACACAATGTTATAGTACTTTAAAACTATATTTACTTGTTACATTTTCAATTATTCATGAAGAAAATATGGTAAAGTTTATACAACACGTTTTTGTAGATCGAAATGTCGATACTGTTGAACTATCAAGGTTTCACTGTAAATTACGTCAACTCATGGACATGTCACGGTGGAACTGAGCGTGTTGTTAATATGCCTTGCTGAGAGGACAGAGTGCAATCAGCTTTACACGAACATTAATTGATGGAGGCTGGTCTGTCATAATATCAGACCAAGTTCGAAAGACACGTACACAATGGGGTTGATATATTCTTACCTTCATTGTAGGTGTCGAGAACACATCACTGGAACCAATAAGCAGTGACGTAACGTTATGACGGTAGTAGTAAAGATACGTGCTGAGACAATTGGACGCAGCATTGCAATTCTCGGTGCGATCGTAAAACCGCACAATCTGCGACCCGATGCATATCTGCCGTAGCTGAACTGCTAACGCCGTTGGCTCTATCGACCTCCCCACTCTTCGGTATTTTCATCTAATTTGTTGGCCCACAAACAAGCAATTAACGAATAATTTAGCTCGGCTACTATCTAGGAATACAAATACCAAGAGCACGTGCCAAGGCGGCTGAGTAAAAAATACCCCCTTGTACCACATGAATCTTTCTTTCTCGGGGGTCCAATTAGTGTTACAATCACGTTAGTCAGTTTATTTAACTTCTGATGTAGTGTGTTACCCCTCTTACACACACATACATCTTTGATTATTTATTATTCACAACTATTTTTATATTAATGGTCTATTGCTAATTGTAACTTACCGTGCCAATACAATTCGTTCCAAACTAACTTCTCTTACCTATTGGATAACGCTAATAAAGTGAAGAATGGACGAAAAATATATCGGGAGGAGACAACAGAAAACAATATCTGCAATACACTAATTAATTTTTATACACTTAAATTTATTAAACCGACCCTCACGAGACGTCATGCGCCAAGCGGTACGGTTCTCGTCTCTTGGATGAGCACACCCTTGTTTCTTTCACTTACATGATCTGCGACAACGAAAAGCAATTTTCGCTTCTCAGCGCTTCGGTTTAGAGTACATTTGTGAGAGAGAAGGCGCATAGGTAGTCTTTCAACACACACTGTGTGCAATGAAGACATCCGACAAAATGTATCTCTTTATGTTTATCAGTGAAATATATTGTTTTTTTCTTGAAAACAAATTTATATTATTAATAAACGAGACAGGCAATCGCCAATCGACATAGTTTAGCCCATGGATACTTATTATGTTGTCGGTAGTCGAGAATACCGCCATCATTCAATCATTGGTTGTACGTGTGTGGATTTAAAACCTCAAGGAAGTACAGTATTAGGCCTACTAACATTTGATTGAAATAACAAGTTTACCACCTTTATGGTTGAGAAAAATAAACAACGATAGTGCACTCCCTGGTTCATGGTTCATCGAAAAGTGCTCTCTGTTTGGTACACAAACATTCGTAGCATGCGATGTGCTTGTCGTTAAACAGACATAAATCTTGGCAAGTTACCGTTACGCCATGTACTGCTTCCACGGAACTTTCCTTACGTGCAGCGATAATGTCAAACTACTAATTCCTCTTATCATATTTACTGCTATTATAATGCGGATTTTCCGACAAAGACTGTTTATAATTTGGCGGAGGACGACAAAATACCAAGGGCCTAACTCGCAGTTTTGTCGCACCAACATCTTACACATACAGTTTCTAGTGGACATTCGACAAAATATCTTATTTTAAAAGGCTTATACCTACATGTATGTATATACAGTATATAATAATTCTAAATACATCAAATCTATTGTAATGTCCGAAGTGTTTTTGACAATATAATGTAATTATTATAATCCAGATTTCTTGCTAATTAAATTCCTAAGGAGTAGAGCAATTAATTATAAAGTTTTTCATAATTAATCATTGTTGTTTATTACGATATGTACTCCAATTCGTTAATTAACAAATTTACACTACAGTAAGATGTTCAAATTATGAAATTTACTGGTTTATTAAACAAAATCAAACATACCTTTTCCTCACTAACAACATGTAATTTACTGAGATAAAATAATTACGAGAAGTCCTCTAATTATGTGCTTAGCAAACAGTTGAAAAACAAGAATTCCGGGTATATTTTAATAGAGAAATGTGCATTTGCGACAGTCACCGATTAACATTCACGTAAACAGTCGATTGTGTCATAGAACTAAGTATTTTTGCTCAGTTTCGTGTTAAAACTCATTAATTCTTCCAACTACAAAATTGTAACTCCCTTTCCGGCTTCATTACCTCCGTACATTACATTGCAAATATTTTATTGATGCTCATTTTCAACAGTTGATAGAAAAAACACATTGATTATGTAACGATCACTCTTTCTGATGAGTTACATTAGGTTAAATTTTATTTACAATTTGATAAAATAATTTATGCAAAATTAAAATTCTTTTTATGATCTCAGGGTCGTTTATGTGGGTAAATTGGTGAGGCTATAAAATACAATAAATTAAGACTGGTTTGACAAAGCTACTTTATTAATACATTTCTTTAGTTTTTTACTTTACTTTTTCAAATCATATTATAATAAAATGAATTCAATTAATTATTTCAAAATTGATTTCTAAAACCTGACATACTAGATTTATAACTAAACTTATCTGTAATCTTAGTTGTTTCTGTAGCATCATATGGTTGGTTTCTTTGTCTTTTTGATTAAAATATTGTTAATTATTTCACCACAATTTCAATAAAAAATCTATATTTAAATTTGAATTAATTTACTGAAATAGATATCTAAACTTTTTAAATATTCACATTCACTGCATTTGAACTGAAAAGTTGGAGTCCGGCGGACACCCAAGTTGGGTAGTTGATCCTACATTAGTCTGGAAAGAAGTGACCGAGTCCTGGGTGCCGGCGTCAGTTGCCAGTCCGTTACAGACAACAGCGTGGTTCTCCCTCCCTCTATACCGTCAGCCTATAGCGTGTCTCCTTGTCCGTTGGATTTTCAATTTTCGCCTATTCCATGCGATTCGTCCCCGGTAGATGCTGCACCTAGTGGCTGTCTTTTTAACTAGAGACGTCTTCCGGACTCGACCTCTGCTTTGTCACACGGTGACTCCCCTTTTGGTTTGCTATGTCGACTCTTCCAGCGACGTGCCAGCCCATGTCTGTTTTGATAACAATGACAAAGGAATGTTGTTTACTCAATTCTCAGAAGACTGCCCTGGAATAATATCTCTACCCGCTTTCCTAGCTGGCTGGTTATTTACTTACAACGATTTCCTAATATTATTTGAACGTTCGTTGATTATTATTGATTATTGAATCATTTATTTACTTTAATTAATTTATTCATCAATTTGGTGGACCTGTTACAATTATTAGCAAATATATTTCTTATGTATTTATTTATCGTGATATTATGTAGGCACATATTTTTATAGTGATTTTACACCCTCATTAGATAAGATTTATCTCAATATAAAAAATATATTAATTTAGAATGTACTGTAAGTAATTTTTTAATTTACTCTATGTATACATTTTATACCTTAGTAATACAGTAGATCTGTATTAGTACAGTGGTATAATGTGCAAGTTCCTCATAGTGGACTTGTCTTCTCTATCAACGACAAGTTGCTGGAAAACTACCTTACTATGCGCTGCATTGTTTGTATAATTGATGATCAATTTTGCTCTTAGCTTTGTTTTATTGATTGACTGACCTGTTTTCATAACTAAGCTGTATGTAAGCTGTAATGTATAATATATGTAAAGATACAAATATTTAATTTGAAATCACGTAACCCGCACCACGCTCGACTTCCTTTGTTGACACTTACAAGTACAAGGCTTGTACAAGACGTAGATCCAGGATAATCGTTTTACCACTCCGCTTGGAGTGTTTGGTCTCTTCAGTAATTAGTAAATGTAACCTTGAGCAATAAGCCAACAGTGCTCCCCCATTTCTCTAGTAACTCATCTTTTCCCAGAAAGGAAGGATCTACAAAACATATTAGTGAAGTGAGTGAAACTGAATAACACGACAAAAATAACTGCTATCCTAAAAGTAATATTTAATTTTTATTTGTATTTTGATGTAAGGTAACAAATGTATATATTGTTGGGGAAATGCTTTCAAATATCTATTAGATAGACTGAGAACCACTCAAAATCATTATATACGTATCATTTAAAAAAAGCAAAAACGAGCTCTTTTCCTTCATATTCAGAATTAAAAATACTACCAATACAACATCTATACGTAAATAAAGTGTTAAGACTATTTTATATCAGAAGTGGAAATCAAGGGACCAATGACCTTTTTTTATAAAACCAGAAACTTTGTAACTAAAACTTTTAGAATCCCTAAAGTCAGTAAAGTAGTTTTTATACAGGAGTATTTATACAATGGACCTAAATATTTTAATCAATTACCTATTCATGTAAAAAACTGTATCAATATAAATTTGTTTTGTTCTTCATTGCAATCGTGTCTCCTTTTCCAAGAAAAAAATGACTTTAAATTCAGTAATATCCTAACAAACAATTTTATTCTTTTAAACCAATAGCAATATTTTCCCTACCTATATTTTCTTATTTTTTACATTGTTTATATACATATTATTTTTTATATTAATATAAGTCCAATGTTTATAATTTTGTATAAATTGTCGTTGTACTGCCACTGTATAAATATAATTTAATTTTAATTCAAGAGCAGCAGCTGTTGCAGAGAGCTCACAAGTTGTCCAAGACATTTGCTGTCAAAAATGAAAAAACTCAACTTTCGGAAAATGCAAAAAACTAAAAAATTACCAACATAGTAAAGTTTACTTAAAACTAGTGAAGCCCAGCACCATAAGAAGGCTTGTCTGGGTTTTCCTCTGCCTCATACATACATTCTAGCTTCCTCTTAGCAAGGGTTCTTTGTTGGCAGATTTCTTTTTCCAATTCCAACGCTGCCTTGTCAGATTGTCGGATTCGCTCAGAGTCTTCTCGTTTCATTGATTCTATACAATATTAGCCTACCTTCAATCCTAAATGCTCTAATAGTTTGCATTTACTCACGTAACCATCATTGAAGGACAAAACTGCCTCATATGTTCCAAATTTCATGATTTGCATGAAATACAAATGTCCGTTTGGGAATCCTCCAGATCAAATTGTTCAGTGATTCATTTGGATTCTATGACTTGCCTGACAAACATTTCTTTAGTAAGTCTGGGTGTGATAAACTCTGGAATATGTGTTTAAGTGAATCTGGACACTTTTTATTTCATTTTTATTAATAGTTGGACTCATGTTGGCCAATAATTGTACTGGTAACCGGCCAGCATTATTTTCCAAGTTATTGTCATATTTGTTTTTAAAATATCATGTCATTGATGGAAATAAATCATTTAATCATATATTTAAAAAATACCTCGGCTAATGCCTTACTCTAACGAGTGAGGTGAAACCACTTTTAGAAGTTCCTTCGTACTAACTCTTAATCCCAGACCACATGAAACTGACAAGCATAATTGAAAACATATTGTCTATGCAATTAATATTCAAGTATGAAAATTAAGTGAATGTATTTAACTCCTATATTTACGGTTTCTGTGATTTTATTACAACTATTTAATGTCCACGTAATCGAAGATTGGAGGAAGCCTCCAAAAAGTAAACAACCGACCAACTTATGGCATTACAGTGTTTTTATAAAGCGAAAATCACCGCATATAACGAACCTTTATTTAGAATTTTACCTAAGTTATTTAGTTTTAATTAAATTGCAAAATTTAATAAAGATAGAAAACAATTCCAGGCTTCAAAATGTTATTCAGTATTTGAACCCTCAAATTCAAATCTAAGTAGGTGATCTTGCTTCCAGTAGGAGGGTCACAGGTGGCGGACAGTCAGTGTCCGTCAAATAAGGTGGGCAGCTGCGAATAAAATAACAGGCCCCGGACCAAGGAAAACAAATGAAAATCCACTAGGCGCCGATTTACGTAAACCAGGAAATTGGCCAGCGTCTGTCACCAGGGGTGCGGCTGAAACGTATACTTCCAAGACCAACCCACCTAATTCCAGTCGTGATGCAACTAGTCCAATGGGTTCTGGAGCGACTAGGATACAACTATCAACGAAGTCGGAGACCTCTTACTAATTTAAAACAAAGACAAACACAACCTTGTGTACATTTAACAGAAACACACTGTTGTGGCCAGGTATATGTTTTGACTCGGTAAAATTAACAAATTTCGCTAATTTTTAGACTTTTTGGGATTTACGAAACCTTCAATATTAAAATTATATAAATTTAATATAGCAAGACCCTCTAACCAAAGTAGCAATCCCCTGGCGTATAGAATTGCTTAACTTTAATTTTTATCACGTATTCCAATTTTATACGTGTATGTACAAAGAAATTATAAATGTAAAAATCCGAAAAGGAGCTAACGTTCTTAAGACCACTCACGACCTAAACCGAACAACACTTATAAACTAAAAAACCCAAAACATATTTTTGTTTAACTTAAACAATTTAATCGTAAATGATTATTTATAAATTTATACATCAAATATCATACACTCACATTTAAAAAAAAATTTACCAAATAACTAAAAGCAGGAATTGAAGATAAAAATTATTGAAAATTACAAAATCCTATTCCAAAAAAGACGAAAATATACAATAACTTCTCAGTTGCAAGTAAAGGCGTACAAACAGGAAAAACCAAACATTAGACATAAAAACTTGTACAATAAATTCAAAACAAAAAGATTGGAAACCAACATCTGATTATTTTCTTCATTAAGAAAAATGAATGAAGTTTTTACTTCATTTTTTTTCATTCATTTTTCAAAATTTCAAGTAAATTTTGCCCTTAACACTGAAGAGAACTCTTAACGAACTACCTTAGTAATTTGAACATCTTTTAAACTAACAATACTAACTCAGATTCTAAATAACCAAATGAAACTGAAATAGGTATACATTAAAACAGCAGAGCTTCAGGTAAAATTGAGTCATAGTAGAAAAATTACTCAGCCGGCCCAACACCGTAAAAGAAAATTACTTAGCTTGTGGAACACATCTTAGAAAACAGCCAGAATCCCAGATAGTAATGCGTTTGATAATCAATTACAATAAGAAGAAGACAGTACTGATGTTAAGAATTATAGAGCAATCTCTTTACTTCCAGTAACGCCAATAACATACAAAATTCTGACACAGTGTGTTTAGATCGATCTCAGTAACAGAGAACACATTGTATAATTAGGGAAAACCAAGCCGGTTTGCAATAAAATAGTTCTTACCTATTGAAATAATTAAAACTTAACATCAATATTAGAAATCAAAACATTTATATCAAATAAATTGTTTTTACACTTTTTGCTTTGCTTTCATTGTCACTGTAAAGCTCTCTTCTAAAAAAAATGTATAATTATAGTCAAAACTTTTAACTTTTAATAAGCGCTAATTAAAACTCAACAAAAAGTTAACGTTTATGGGATAAATTTCTGGATAATTTGAAGTAAATCATGAGTTATACAAAGAGGTAGTGTTTTACCTTGTTGCTACTTGACCGTGTTTTACAAAAAGTAATACAAGAGCGCGGAAAACACAACAAATTTTGATCACTCTTTCAAAATAAACATTTGAAGAAAGAGAGTGAATTCCGAAAGAATGACAAGTGTTAGTGAATGAAAGGCTATCCGCGTGGTCCGAGTGGGCTCATTTGTGAAGACTATTAAAACACCATAAGGAATAAGAAGAAAGAAAATGAGCAGAAAAATAGTCTCTAAGACTTCCTGGGATCCAAGAACGATGGACTGCTTTTTCACATACATCTGAATATTTGCCTCCGAATGTTCCTTGTGATGAGGGGTGTGTCACGTGGCATGAAGTGGCTGAGGAACGTGCTGGTGATGCGACATCACTGGAGTGTCTGGAGTTCACCCTAAGGAGGAGGAGGGTTAGAGGCAATTGAAAATTATGAGATTAATTGTTCGTAAGGGCAGCTAAAAAGGCAGGGCAGGGGAGGGGAGCAGATCGATTCCGTTCAGTCCACCTGTAGACCACCCTTTCCGAACACTGCTACTCTGGCCCGGCTCAGCTCGAATATAACGACTGAATAATGTACAGTATTTTAAAAGAGTTTTGAATTGCAAATAAAACTAATGACTTCATCTTTCTTTAGTTACTTTTACTCGTTCTTTTTCTAACAAACTTTAAACATTTATTCCACGTTATTTGTTTAACAACATATTCCCACTTAAAATATTATAATCTGAAACCTAGATTTTGTTGCATCTTGAAATAATGACAAACGAAACTAATTCATGATCTCTAACATTTGGTTTGCTTTTCCTGGGCAATGCTTATAAACTGGTAGATTCATTTGTATCCAATCAAACACAGCTGGCAAATATATTGTACGAATTTATTTATGATCCGGGAATATTGCAAACATACAATTTTAACTTCACAAAATCATAAAAAAGGGAGGCCTAAAAAACAAATAAATTAATGTGATATAATGATTATTATTCAACCAACACCCACCAATTAATTAGCAAACAGCAAACAAATCTAAAGACTAACATTTCTTATCTCTTTAAATTTTTTATAACCTTCTCTAATTGTCTTTCTAATCTTTTCAGTAACAGTCGTAGAACATAAGCAAAAGCAGAAACAAACAAACTGACACGACAGTTTTCTTTTAGAATGTTGCGTCTGCATTCAAAATAATTGTTTTTGCCCTATTGAGTATGAACTACGCAATACATTCACTTGCAGGCTTGTTCACGCGGCCTACCCTCAACTACTGTAGGCGGCAGTGTGAGGTGTATCGGCTGGTTATATTTGTAGCCTTAGACTTGTCAGGTAAGAATGTGAACAGGTGTCGTGTGTAAGGTCTACTGGTGTATATTTAGTCATCCTGCCTTCCACTTGCTTACGTCACTTGTTTATGGCGGTACCCTTTACACGACTATTTAAGGTGAAGACCGTTCCACATAGTGTCTAGCTACAGAATTTGGCGACTGTCTATAATTTACGCAAACCAATGTTTTTTCTTTTTTTCCTCAACAGGACACATGAAACAGTTGCCACATAAAACAGGGCAAAAAACTTGCACAACTGTGGTCTGATCCTGTTGGTGGTTCACTTACATCATGTACCCTCGCTAAAACCGCCACTTCCATGTGGACTGTTCACACAGGGAGCTGAAGGAGGCTAACGTCACTCGAGTGGGACGTCTTGAGAAGTGCTCTCCTCTATCTAAAAAGGGGTGGCACTGTATCTCTCGTGTTGCTGCGGGCGGAAAAGGCCGATAAGCACAGCTTTCGTAACCAACCCTCGCAAATCTGTTGAGTTATCCTCTTGTGAGATCAGCTTAAATCTGTCATTATTATGTTTCATTGTTTGTATTATTTGGCGCTACATATTTTTTATCTTACAACTAAAATCCTTTACAGTTTTTATCTATATGATCAATTAGGTAATTTTATATACTGTAAATATAGGGTAAGTTCTTTAATGCCACAAGTGTCACTGGAATGATTAATGAAGCGCCAGTTTAATGACGTGAAGATCCGTTATTGGCAACAGGTAAACATTTTCGAAGAGAAAACACGAAAATTATTAATAAAAACATTTAAAATAATATTTCAATGATTCATGCAGACTGACATTGGTTATTACAAGACCTGATGGTTGGTTAAATGGCTTACGCCCTTCACAGTATCAATACCACCAGGGCTTGTAATAAACCGCACTCAGTCTACCTTTTATTTTGGAAAATGAAGTTTCACTAAGAAAAAAGTTGTTTTTTTAATATACAGGGTGTCCCGGAACTCTCTGGAACTATTCAGCAAAAATTGTTCCTTAGGTCAAGACAAACATATTTCATAATATAAACTTGGGTCTACGGTGACTACTTTACTGTCTGTCTGTATGTGTTTTTAACAAATTATTTTATAATTCAAGAACTATTTAAGATAGAAACTTCAAATTTAGTATAAATGTGTACTTTAACAGTTAAAACAAGGGAATAAAATATCATTGCTGTAACTTAATTCATTTCAAAATGGCGGCCTTTTAAATTCTTTAATGTCAAATCTCACGAAGACTGTTATAGCTATAAAAAATAAAAAGTTAGGTAAAAAATGCACAATCAAGAGTTAAATAAAACAACACCTTATTTACTGAAATCTAATAATAAATAACCCAGTTATGAAAATGTTTGTAAATCAATGTAATTTCCATATTACAACAATGCATACCTAATTAATTAATAGGTACGCATTGTTGTATTACTTTTTATTTTTTTTATAGCTATAACAGTCTTCGTGAAATTTGACATTAAATGAATTAAGTTACAGCAATGATATTTTATTCCCTTGTTTTAACTGTTAAGCTACACATGTATAATACGCTCATCATCACACTCATTCACCCATATAGCTACGATTGGCGTCTTACTAATGAATAAAACAGCACATCAAAATACTGAATTATAAGCTTAACAAAGTTCAGAATTACGTTCAACTCAGGGACAACTGCTTGAGCGTGGAACTGCTTTATCAAAACGTAAGATAAAGTATTCTCCGCGCACGTTTAGACTAACACATAAGACGTACAATAGAAGATAAGTAAAATCTAAAGACGAATACAATGAAAAGGTAAATGTATAAAAAAGCGTTGAATCCAATTGGCGTCCCATTCATTAGTCGATTGTGCTGGGAGCTGTGAGTCGAAACACGGAGAGAGCTTATTTTAAGCGCACTTAGAGCTCAAGAATTTTTATTTCATTGAACATCTACAACTTGGACTAATATAATAGAAAGGAACTCATTTAATCATTGAGAATTACCTGAAATTTGCAACGAGATAGAAGGTTATTTTTACATAAATTGTGAAAAATACAATTAATACCGTATTCACATCAGAGTTACTTGTATAGAGGAGGCGTGTTTAGTAATTAAAAAGATTGAACAAAGACGAGGTAAAAAGTATACTAGTTCGTCTCGAAGTGAAGAAGAATTATATTTGATTTACGAGCTTTGCAAGCACGTAAAGGCGATACTATTATGTTTAAAATTATATTATCAAACATTACTGTTAGCAGTCTGTCACTTACGACATAAACTAGAAGAATAGACGTTCAATGAGTAGGCTGCAATTAATGCCAAAGCGATGGGATAAAAGCAGCAGACCGTCAGTTTAAGGTAAACACTATCAAAGGCAACAAACAAGCCGAGTCCAGGCCGGGGCTCACACAACCATCGACATCATAACTATTGACTGCACAATCCAACCTTACGCATGAAAAGAAGAAACTGGCACAACTACCAATACTATTAATATTTATGAACCAAACCTTTCACGGGAAAGTTCCGGTGAACAGTAGCTGTGAGAAAGTGACATGCGGATGTGGACAGACTTCACCACAGTCTTTCTGTAGTAGTCTTTTTAAATTTCACCGAAAATTTGTTGTGACTGTTGGCGACTTGCGGATACTGCCAGACTTTACCTACGTTTTTATGTAGTAACAGGTGAATTGCGAGGTGACTTGCGGATACTGTCAGACTTTATCTACGTTTTTATTTAGTTACATGTGACTTGCGGATACTGCCAGGACTTTACATACGTTTTTATGTAGTTACAGGTGAATTGCGAGGTGACTTGCGGATACTGCCAGACTTTACATACGTTTTTATGTAGTTACAGGTTACTTGCGGATACTGCCAGACTTTATCTACGTCTTTATGTAGTTACAGGTGACTTGCGGATACTGCCAGACTTTACATACGTTTTTATGTAGTTACAGGTGACTAGTGGATACTGCCAGACTTTATCTACGTCTTAATGTAGTTACGGGTGACTTGGAGTTACTGCCAGACTTTGCCGCCGACATCTAGCAGCACTACGGACGACACGCTACTATTTTCGCGAGCATTTCGCGTTCTAATGAACTCTATTAATCGTCCTCTCGCGCCAGAGTGTCTGTAAGACTGAGGCTGCCTGCATTAGTCTTCAGGCCTTTTAATAGCACATCACTATCACCACGCTACACCACATCCTTTATAACTAAGTTATCGGCTAAATATACTCCAAGTCCTTAAAGTTCACTGCGTTAACAGTACAGGGGAAGCGGCTGATCATTGTAATTTAAGAAAGACATAATCTGCTTCATTTAGAAGTAATATAATAAGAGATAGTGGGCAGTAAACCAAGTAAATGTTTAAACTGGACGGCTGTCACTTTAGGATACGATATTTACTTAACTAAAGACGTACTAACATTATTCCAGGTTGCTTCAGTTGTCGATATTGTAAAGTTATATACTATGGACGAAATATGATGATTATCAAAACTTAGTGTATCAAAACATTTAGAATGTATCAAATATCAATTTGGTTAAAGGATAACAAAATAATGGCACTATATAAACATAAAATGGAGACTCTCGATTTAAAATTTAAATTAGTAGGAAAACATTGTACTGTATAACCAATCATCATTAATTGTTCTATTCTTGACTAGAATTAACGAATGAAGGAAATTGAATATGAAAATGAATATTGAAAATGAAAAGGATTAGAATTTAACGAGAACCATTATCTACGCCACAATATTGTAAGCACCATGCAAAAACCATGGAAAGTTAATAACGAGTAAGCACTATGCAAAAACCATGTAAAGTTAATAACGAGTAAACACCATGCAAAAAACATGGAAAGTTAATAACGAGTAAACACTATGCAAAAACCATGTAAAGTTAATAACGAGTAAACATCATGCAAAAAACATGGAAAGTTAATAATCGAGTAAGCACTATGCAAAAACCATGTAAAGTTAATAACGAGTAAACACCATGCAAAAAACATGGAAAGTTAATAACGAGTAAGCACTATGCAAAAACCATGTAAAGTTAATAACGAGTAAGCACTATGTAAAAACCATGTAAAGTTAATAACGAGTAAACATCATGCAAAAAACATGGAAAGTTAATAACGAGTAAGCACTATGCAAAAACCATGTAAAGTTAATAACGAGTAAACACCATGCAAAAAACATGGAAAGTTAATAACGAGTAAGCACTATGCAAAAACCATGTAAAGTTAATAACGAGTAAACACCATGCAAAAAACATGGAAAATTAATAACGAGTAAACACCATGCAAAAAACATGGAAAGTTAATAACGAGTAAGCACTATGTAAAAACCATGTAAAGTTAATAACGAGTAAACATCATGCAAAAAACATGGAAAGTTAATAACGAGTAAACACCATGCAAAAAACATGGAAAGTTAATAATCGAGTAAGCATTAATCATCCAAGACGGAAGTTCATTGCATTTGGCAGCAAATTAATACTTGATCGCCGACAGTCACGCGAGAGTCCAACATGTACAGTCTGTAGCCATGTCCCAAATGCTGTATGAAGGCTCGCTACGCTCATAATTCAAGCCCACATCAACCAAGGCGGTTCACTGGCATCCTTTGATTGTATTCCTTACAAATAGATTTCTCATCTAATAGTAGTAACTGTGCTTGTCATCAGATAAGTTACTGAGGTCTGCTACTACAGCTGGTTTAAACCGCATTACACTTACATGTGACTACACTAGCGCTCCACAATGGACCACCAAACAGCTGATAATTAGCATTGGATGAGAAATCAATCTGCGTGTATATGAAAGCAATGCATGTACAAGACATCGCCTTTTTACACTGATACTATTAGCACAGAATATAGACAGATATCTGTCTATATTCTGTGCTATTAGTAATTGCCGATTAGTAGCCACGTTTTGGATTCGTAATAACAATAATAATAAACGTCTTTACTTTGCAAATATAAAAAAAAATATTTACTAAAGAATTTATAGCTACTGGCCCTTTCTTAGAATCAACAATACAATACCTTGAAATAAATTGATTTAATCGATTTAAATTTGATGAGACGTAGATTCTTTGTTAATTGAGTAAATCACATGATTTCTTCTTAATATAAATTTTAAGCTGTCCCTTCACTTATCTTAAATTACCTGCTTATGTTTTACGTTTGATTGTGTATACAAATAATACATTTATACAGAGTAAAATATATTTCCCTCATAACGCTAAACTTAATTAGTAATTTTGTAAACAGGAAATCCCGGTTTTCGTTATTCCTATTACACAGCTAATATTTGTTTGTAATTTAGTGTATTTATGATATTTTTACAATAGTAGATTTGTTATGATATTTTTTACAATAGTAGATTTGTTATAAAAGTGTTAACGCTTTACACGTTTTACTTATTATATCAAGTCTTTTTAAACCTGATTAACAAATAATTGCACACTTAATTAATCAGTACAACAAAGCGCTCACAGGCAGAGCTATACAAATGACCATCCACCCCCGGGTTGCATAAAACAAGACCTACTAACAGAACCAATAAGGATGAAGGGGTCGGCGACAGCGACAAATTGGGCGAGGGTAGGGTCGAATTTGTGCGCCTCTAAAATATGCAGAACTCAACAACCAAACAAGTCAGTGACAACTATGTTGTTGGACAACGTTACTTTGATGGCCCCGCAGCGACACATCTCGTGTCAACATCTCATCATCTCTCGTGTGTGACAGTGTCGCAGATAATATTGGACAACGGACATTAGGGCGTGTTTTTTTAAATCGACTTTAATTTTAAAAACGTAACCATTGACATGACTCTTCCATAAGAAAGTAAATCCAATATGCAGACTCTTAAGAACCTTTCTAAATTCCACTTGCTTGTTTCGAGGTCTCAATAATTGTTATTAAAATACTACTTAGTCTACACACAACTAAAAGAGTCAGTCCCAAAATCTCACAAAGATGTTAGCTGTTATGAACTTTATAAATGCTAAACACTTCTTCTCAAGAGAACTGCGTTAACAGCATCATAAATAATTAATTGTGCTTACCTTTGCGGTTTGAACCATATTATAATAATTTAATTAAGTGTTAAAGGATATTCAACCATTGCTTGGACGCCATTCTTCTTGAAGATGACGATTCTCTGTACTTGTCCGTTGGGCGAGCAGATGGTGTGGAGCACGTGCTGAAACAGAAAACCCACGATTAGAGAAATGTAATACAGACAAAACTGATAGATTGGATTGATAAATGTGAGTTTGTAATCACATATGTAAAAGTGTCAATTTGTAATGGAAAATAATTAGTTTCAAGATAAGCAAAGTTAGAACTTAATTTCACAGGTCCCGCTGGAATCCATGCTGTTGCTGACTCTATGAATACCAAACAACCTCCCTCCGAAACATAATCATCTATTCTGAAGAGCCATAGTATTTTCTCTGGGTTTATATGTAGGAAGAAGACGACAGAACTTTGTAAGGGCCCGTTCCATTTAACATTTTATCCATCAACAATTTCTGAAAAATGTTTCAAGAAATTAAAACTTTATGATCGCATAGAAGTCCATCTTAGGTAGGGTTGCCATACGTCCGTATTTTGTTCGGACTGTTTGTATTTTACATTCTTGTCCGTGTCTGTACCGTAAAAAATGAAAAACCTGTTAGATGTCCGTATTTTTCGTTCTTTTATTATTAAAATATATTTTAAATATTTAATATTGTAAAATACACGAAATAAACATGTATTACTATTACTTTGGGCAATCGACAATCGTGAGGTTGTGTGTTTTATGATGATTGATTATGACTCATATACTATGCACTATTATTATACTATCACACACTTCCCTCCCCTTGAAAATGAAAACTTTTTAATTTAGCTGAAAATAAGTGCGAACATTTCGAAAGAGTGTTGGAGTTTGCTCTTTCTCTACCCGGTACTTCGGCATCAGTTGAACGATGTTTTTCACTTATGTAATGAGTAACCTTTGGAGAAGGTCGAAGATATTCTGAGCATCAAAGTTAATAGTGACATGTCATGCATTGAATTTTTTGAAGTCCTTAGAAACAGTGGTTCTTTACTTTAAAAAGTAATCTCTTCAGAAAAAATATGACTGGTTTTAGCCTTCAGCCAGTACAACTAGTACAAGTTATGCCTAAACATTTTTAAGGAGATTTATGAACATTTATCGAGTTCGGCCAACTTAAAGTTTATGAAAAACTTTTCTAAAACATGCAAAATATGTTTGTTAGTATTGTATTACTCTGAAATCTTAAAATGAAATATAGTTGTTATATTAATATTAAACATCACCTTACCGTCAATATTATTTTCCCAATGTAACAACCAAAATCTCATATCATACTATTCATAACAGGACGTTTACAAAATCCCCCCCCCCCCCCCCAAGTATACTGGTGTACGTATTTTACTGTAAAAATTTAAGGCAAACCCTAGCCTTACTGTATATTGAACAAATTTAAAACTGCTACTCCTTACTTGTATTTGAAAAATAAAATACCGAATATTTATCTATTTAATATATTTTTGGCATAGTAATTCACAATGTCAGGCATAGAAATTCACATTTGGCATTCTCCTTCATAAATGTACTTATATTTTAGACAACGGATAAATGCATGCTGTTTTGTAATCTCAAATCTATTATAGGCATTGGACAGATGCATACTACGAGTTCATAAATGTACTTATATTTTAGAAATAGGATGAATGCATGCTATTTCGATATCGTAGATCTATTTTGGACACTGGACAGACGCATTATACTTCACAAATGTACTTATATTTTAGACATAAGATGAATTCATGCTATTTCGATATCGTAGATCTATTTTGGACATTGGACAGACGCATTCTACTTCCACAAATGTACTTCTATTTTAGACAACGGATTAATGCACGCTGTTTCTGAATCGTAGTTATATTTTAAGCATTGGACAGTTGCATTATACTTCACAATTGTACATCTATTTTGGAAAATGAAAGAATTCAAACAAGAATTACCATGGAACAATCCTACCTTATCGATAATTAATTATAGTATGCGTCGATACTTATTCATACTATCTGTAACTATCTTTTCTTCAATCTCTTTCTTTACTGGATTTAGGGTCAACCCATATGTAGACTAGTGGTCTAGTAGTGGTAGACCACTACAAATGGACATTTTAATTATTTTTCATATTTTTATACCTAAAAGTACCACTCATCACAAGTACAAAAAGTATGTTATTTAATTTTTTTATCATTTTTGTTTCACCGATGGCAGCCATTTTGCCTTCAGCAAACACCTCTTTTTAAGTGAATTTCGAACTTTGCGGAGAAACACATATTTTCTCTTCTAATTATCCTAGAACATTCAAACAAAAACCAATCTCTTCAGAAGAGTCTGACCTTTAATTTAAGTCCTTACAGGCATGTCCTTAAACTTAAGTATAAGGGTCCAAATATATCTCCAAAGTTATCATGGATTAAAAAAAAAAAAAAAAACAATTTTCACACATTTATTTTTTCAAGAAGGCAACAGTTAATTTATTTGTAATTTTTTCAAAGTGATAGGTATATTCGAGGTACTTCAAACTCACAGTTTCAAATTGTGGACTAGCATAGTTTTTAGAAAAAATTTTGAAATCATGAAATTTTAAGTTTTCAAAGGAAAGTTCACAGGTTGTTCACCTGTTCTAGTAGACTACTAAAACTGTGATAAATTTCAAATTTTTATTTTCATGCCCAAAAAATATATTAATCTTTGAAATTGACAAATTTGAAAATTTCATGATTTCAAATTTTGTTCTAAAACTATGCTAGTCCACAATTCGAAACTTTGTGAGTCTTAAGTACCTCGATATACCTATCACATAAAAAATAACAAATAAATTAACTGTTGCATTCTTGAACAAATAAATGTGTGAAAATTGTTTTTTTTTTAATCCATGTTAATTTTGGAGATATATTTGGGCCCTTATACTTAAGTTTAAGGACATACCTGTAAGGACTTAAATTAAAGGTCAGACACTTCTGAAGAGATTGGTTTTTGTTGGAATGTTCTAGGATGAATAGAAGGGGAGATATGTGCTTCTCCGCAAAGTTTGAAATTTACTTAATAGAGGTGTTTTGCCGAAGCCAAAATGGCCGCCATCAGTAAAATAATAATGCTAAAAATTAAATAACATACTTTTGTACTTGTGATGAGTGGTACTTATATATATAAAAATATTAAAAATGTTGCAGCAACCAATTAAATTATTTCTGGACCACTTCATATGGATTGACCCTTTATAATAGCATGTTATAGATGAATCAAACACTCTAGTAATCATAGTGTAACTTATTTTGTAAGTACTTTTAGTAACGATGTACCATCTTCAGGCATCGTTACCGAAAGGCATTACAAAATAAAAAACTAGCATTGCTATAGTGTTTGATTCATCTATAACATTAAACAAAATATCTTGGTACAGTTTAGTGAAATGTTTATGCAGTGTAAGTAGTTTATCCATCACATCTCCGTTTGAAATGTGCCATGAAATGAAAAAAAACTACTTTAATCTGCCCAAACGCAATTGGTTCTTCAAAAAATGTACGACGAACGGTATGTCGAGGAAAGCATAATAGAGAAATATGAGACCTTTAAAACAGTTGACATAATTGACAAAATAATAAAGTGCAAAAGAATCCAACGGTGGACCGAACATGTACTGACCAGCGAACTGAAGAGTGTTGAAGAGTGCTGAAGTAGTGCATTCTCCTGGAAAACCGAATCATGGAACCAAGTGAAAGGTGACATGAAAAAGTAGGAGCCGAAGAAGAGGGTGCAGAGGACCCCCCAAAATCAAGATGGAGGTGTTATGTTAGTGGCGGCTAAATATTAACTTATAAATAGCACTGAGAGTGATAGTATATTACATATAACAAACTATGACTAAGCAAATTAAAAAACAAATATCTTTATTGACTTTGCAAGTTTTCTTGTTACACTCATAAACAAGAAGATAAGCGATTACGATTTAGTTAAATCTGAAGGCAAGCATATATATAAATTACCAAAACAACTTTGCTAACTAGTATTTTTAAATAAACCCCCCTTATGTAAAAATAAATAAAATTACGGACAATTCCACAGTTAATATTAGAAATACATTTTTTGAGTACAACGATTTGAGTAATCTGACCTTTGTACCATTTTACCGACTGCCCTCCTACATGATGGTACAGAATTTAAATTACATGTTAGCATCCATCATTGCAGAGTTTAATAACTCTCGGCCGGTGGGCGAGATACGACTGTGAGGCAGGCAGTAAATTACTGATAAACACAGGGAGTGTCGCCACTACATGACGGACCGCCGGCATTAAAAGTCAGGCATCAGGGCAGTAAAACGTACGAGGTTAACGTGCCGTCAGTTGTCGCGTGCCATGCGTGACCGACTTACCGCCAAAATTCATTTCACAGCTGATTAAGGCGGGAGATATGAGATACATTAAATCGTGATTAAATACACCTTGCTTGCGTTTACACAGTTCTCGGAATCCGATTCTTGCGGTACACACTCAATTGTGACTATGTTACTTATCATGGAGGGTGTGGAGGTGCCCGTCATGTGACGTCAATTTGTCTCTACGGTCGTCACTCTGGTACTACGTTGGCACCTCTCCTCGTGCCGACACAAACTGACGGGCTTTGGTGTTTCTCTGTAGGTCTGCTCAGAGATGGGGGTGTGCCTGAAATCAAGTGCCGTCATTTTTCTCTACGGTTGTCACTCTGGTACAGTTATCTAGCAATATATTGTCTAGATTAGATAATATATTGTCTAATGGAAAATCCTAGTGTTGTGCGTTTAGACGACACCAATAAGTTTAGTAACAAATAACCTGCGGAGGTTGACATAAACTTATGGAATGCTTAAGGTATTAAAAAAGACTGTCTCACTTAAAAGAAAGGAGTCAAAACATATACAATTCATATTGTTATTAAGTGAACACAAACATCTCGCCTATCTCCCTGCCCCACAACCCTATCTGCATAACGCAGTATAAACTTTGTTTAGGGATTAGTTGATCTCACGTACTGACTGACAGTATCGTAGGATACTGGAACTCGCGGAATCCTTCAACGACACTAAACTATGCAGACGAACAGAAGAGTTATCGGTGTTGTTATTATTATTTTTAATTGATTGCATAACATGATGACCATATATTGATACTGACACGATATAAGGTCATAACACAAAGCCCTAACATACTGAACAATTACTAGCTCCCTCTGCCACTGTTTATTTTAATATTATTTAACGTTTACGAATGTCTTGTTAATTGAAGTTAGCGGTAAAAACAGTACTGCGCCCTCATAAATACAAATACGGTCTGGTGAAACAGACAATAGACGCACGGAAACCAATATTTACAATCCCTTTGTACCTATAATACCAAAATGAAATTGATATTGAAGTGGGCAGCAATAAGAAATGTACGGTATTTTCATAAATTCAAATACGGTCTGGTGAAACAGACAAATGACGCGCGGAAACCAATATTTCCAATCCCACTTGTACCTATAGACTAATGCCACAATAAAGCTGAATTGAAGTGGGCAGCAATACGTGTTGTACGATACCTTCATAAATACAAATAAGGTCTGGTGAAACAGACAAATGACGCACGGAAACCAATATTTCCAATCCCTTTGTACCTATAATACCAAAATGAAATTGATATTGAAGTGGACAGCAATACGTGTTGTACGGTACCTTCATAAATACAAATACGGTCTGGTGAAACAGACAAATGACGCGCGGAAACCAATATTTACAATCCCTCTGTACCTATAATGCCACAATGAAACTGATATAGAAGAGGCGTTATATTTACAATCTCTTTGTAGGTACCTATAATGCCACAATGAAACTGATATAGAAGAGGCGTTATATTTACAATCTCTTTGTAGGTACATATAATGCCACAATGAAACTGATATAGAAGTGGGCATTATATTTCCAACCCCTTCGTATCTATAATGCCACAATGAGACTGATATTGAAGTGGGCAGCAATAAGTGTTGTTCGGTACCTACATGAATTTATTGCTGCCCACAGTTTTTCAAATTGAGCTAACAATTTAATTCATAAAATTTAAGTCAAAACGTTGGTAAAAGTGAGCGTAAAGTCACTTCAAATAGATATTTAATGTTATTTAAATCAATTAAAAATCACCACATTTACTTATGTGTATAAAATTAATATATCATGACCATACCTTTCATAAGAATTACAACGTGACCACGTAATTAATGTTATGACCCTAAGATATCAAGCAAATGTTGTTTCAGAAAACTGATAAAAACTATTTCCTTAAAGAGAAAAATTCTGAAATTCATAAAGCTTATAGAAAACATTCCTGTCACCTACGTGTTAAATTATAAGTGCGATACATAAACGGGTATTTCAATAATACAAGTATTCTGGTATTTGAATAACACCGCGCGGTCTGGTGAAACAGACAAATGACGCGCGGAAACCAGTGTTTCCAATCCCACTTGTACCTATCGTGCCACAATGAAACTGATATTGAAGTGGGCAGCAATAAGTAATGTACGGTATTTTCATAAATACAAATACGGTCTGGTGAAACAGACAAATGACGCGCGGAAACCAGTGTTTCCAATCCCACTTGTACCTATCGTGCCACAATGAAACTGATATTGAAGTGGGCAGCAATAAGTAATGTACGGTATTTTCATAAATACAAATACGGTCTGGTGAAACAGACAAATGATGCGCGGAAACCAGTGTTTCCAATCCCACTTGTACCTATCGTGCCACAATGAAACTGATATTGAAGTGGGCAGCAATAAGTAATGTACGGTATTTTCATAAATACAAATACGGTCTGGTGAAACAGACAAATGACGCGCGGAAACCAGTTTTTCCAATCCCACTTGTACCTATCGTGCCACAATGAAACTGATATTGAAGTGGGCAGCAATAAGTAATGTACGGTATTTTCATAAATACAAATACGGTCTGGCGAAACAGACAAATGACGCGCGGAAACCAGTGTTTCCAATCCCACTTGTACCTATCGTGCCACAATGAAACTGATATTGAAGTGGGCAGCAATAAGTAATGTACGGTATTTTCATAAATACAAATTCGGTCTGGTGAAACAGACAAATGACGCGCGGAAACCAGTGTTTCCAATCCCACTTGTACCTATCGTGCCACAATGAAACTGATATTGAAGTGGGCAGCAATAAGTAATGTACGGTATTTTCATAAATACAAATACGGTCTGGCGAAACAGACAAATGACGCGCGGAAACCAGTGTTTCCAATCCCACTTGTACCTATCGTGCCACAATGAAACTGATATTGAAGTGGGCAGCAATAAGTAATGTACGGTATTTTCATAAATACAAATACGGTCTGGTGAAACAGACAAATGACGCGCGGAAACCAGTGTTTCCAATCCCACTTGTACCTATCGTGCCACAATGAAACTGATATTGAAGTGGGCAGCAATAAGTAATGTACGGTATTTTCATAATTACAAATACGGTCTGGTGAAACAGACAAATGACGCGCGGAAACCAGTGCTTCCAATCCCACTTGTACCTATCGTGCCACAATGAAACTGATATTGAAGTGGGCAGCAATAAGTAATGTACGGTATTTTCATAAATACAAATACGGTCTGGTGAAACAGACAAATGACGCGCGGAAACCAGTGTTTCCAATCCCACTAGTACCTATCGTGTCACAATGAAACTGATATTGAAGTGGGCAGCAATAAGTAATGTACGGTATTTTCATAAATACAAATACGGTCTGGTGAAACAGACAAATGACGCGCGGAAACCAATGTTTCCAAACCAACGTTTACATTTTGTCAAATTGTATTACATTTCTCTAACATCTTAAAATCAATACTACTTTCTTATCAACGTTGTAAAAGTAAATACAAAGTGTTGGCCAGCCACTTAAAATATGATTGTAACGCACATTAAAATTCCACTTCCAGAGTATTTGAAGTGGTATATTTACGCACACAAATGAAAGTTGGATTATAAAAGATAATAAACACTACGCTGTCAGGACTACAGAAGATGTTTCATTTGGCCCAAGATGGAAGTGAATGTAACGTGGAAGAGCCCCGAGCACGTAACTAATTTAACTGTACATTGAGTACATCCTCCCACTCACAGATAAATTGATCTACGCTTCCTAACCATAAAAATGTAACCTTTCAGAACTAATCAAGTTGTAATAATTACTGAAGAGTACACGAAGACAACGAATCGTGTAATATTAATTTGTCCAACCACCAAAGGACTTTTGTTCAAATATGATGTTTTGAAACTAAATTCACCCAAATATAAATTACATTCTACGGTGGTGGCAAAATATTCACCAGTATTTTAAACCCCCTTACATTCATGGCAACAATAATTAATTAGTTGCACGTTTATGAGATTATAAATTAATTCAACTCGTCGTCAAATTAAACAGTTCATTTATTTGTAGCAATAATGTGTCGGGTAAATAACAATGAATTAATTAATATAATAAGCCTGGGTCTTACAAATTCATGTACAACCCCTTTTACATTCCAATCAACAATTCTAGTAAGTGATGTTAATAAAAGAGACGATTTCCTTCAATAAGAAAAAAAAAAGAAAAATACTACTTTCGATAATTGACTACAAACACATATTGACTACAAACACATATATTCTTAACAATAGGAGGCAGGTTCAAAGGAAATATGTACCAAGGTAAAAATTACAATTAATGTAAGACTAGCCCACAGCCCTTACTTCTCTACAGCGTGGTTCTCTACGCTTGCTTAACCTTTCCTCCGTGGTTCTCCCTAAACCATCACAAATATAAAAATTCAGCTGTCTGCCGTGGCAACTACATCATATTGATTACCTCAAATAAATTTGTATTTTCATAATACTCTGATTTAAAAAACAAATAAAGCAATGCATGTTATTAATAAATAAAAATATATATCTAATAAGTAGTAATAGGACACTCTTTGTAAAATTAAATTTAAGTGTAACTCAATAACCAGTTTCACCTACGCCTAAACAAACCTTTAATATTCTGATTACAGTAGTAATGACCACATATTGGAGAGCGGTGGGAGTAACCTCACTTCATTTTCCACGGGGAGGCACACAGCCTTAAAGGTTGAGAACCGTTGGTCTAGAAAACAATAAATGTCTTTTTTCGGGTGGTGTAAAATAGTACAATCATGACAGATTTTGTAGAAATGGTGAACAACTAATTAGCCAACTATATTTATGTTTTTAGTATCAGCAGTTTCAAATAAATTATTAAATTAATGCCAATACTACTGTTATGGATAAAATAAATCGTCGAGGGGCTGTTTCTACCCCTTAGAAATTGAATTTCCGTAAATCCTTTCTAAGTGGGTCTCTATAATACTAAAGCTAACTTTCCTCTATACTTCATAAAAATCCGTTAAGTGGTTCCAGAGATTTCATAATTAGTAGATCGTTTTTGGATAGGCCTAGTATTTATTAAGATTGAAGTATAAGGTATTAATAAAATTATTAAAAAGGGTTAACTTAAAGGT
Source organism: Stictocephala bisonia (assembly GCA_035578905.1). Classification (NCBI taxonomy): domain Eukaryota; kingdom Metazoa; phylum Arthropoda; class Insecta; order Hemiptera; family Membracidae; genus Stictocephala; species Stictocephala bisonia. The sequence goes on from JAQJVL010000198.1 coordinate 262,537, forward strand.
AAAGCAACTTCATTTTTGAAAAACGATCGTAACTCATCATTTCAACAACTAAAAATTTAAATAAACTAACAGTATGTTTAAGAACTATTCTAGGGTCATGCGTTTATATGTATTTATTTGTTAGGTAAAAAATCTCTAATTATACGGCTTAAGTACAAAACAAGTTATCATCAAATGTGGGGATATAAATCTCATTCAAGTATGATTTGTCACGAGCTATTTGACAAGCGTGTTTTTTACAATAATTATAAAACGTCATTTTAGCAGATGGAAATAATTTACGATGGCTAAATGTGTTGCAGTTAAAAAGCGGCGTCAATTAAAACGCATTAAGTGGGAATAAAACTTGACATTAAGTGTGCGGTTGGACCCATTAACGTCTGTAGAGTAAACAAACAAGTACCTCCTGTACTGTGGGAAGGATCAGGAATATTATTGCAGGATCAGGAATATTTGTAAACAGAGGAGAGGAAATCGTCCATATCAGATTATTGGTTCACAGGAACTTGCCTCTAAAACAAACGTTACTACATTTTGGGCAGCACTATAGCCGTACCAAAATCCTGTGATAAATGTTACAGGCAAACAATTAATTCGTCAAATTAATTATTTTCATAATGACCAATAACAATTAGCAAATCTAGAAAATCAAGGTAACGTATGATAATTTTTTAATTTCAAGAACTTATTTTATTCTCTGACAACTTTTTTCTGCTTAGATAAACTACGATAAGATATTTTAAACAATGACCTGGAAAATTAAATTTGAGTTTAGATTGTGAAAGTACCTCTTCATAAAAATCGTTATGCCAATGATATTGGACAAGTCTTAAAGAAGTGTATCCACAAATGTGTTATCTATACGTTATGAATCAATGCATAGATCGACAATCCAAAAAGAACTGAGTCTGGAGGAAAGAGGATATTCAACAATGTCTTAAATAATACACCAGTCTGACAGGTCTGCGTGTGCATTCAATCGAACTAACAGTCAAATGGTAATGCAAGTAAAGCCAAGAGATATTCAGAGATGGAGCAATTCTGCAGCGACAATCACCTTTTACCGTTCAAAGGAGCTCACGACACTGTTCACATCGACAAACCCATTCCCCAATACCCTACTTACATAAGGTAGGGCCGACACTGTTCACATCGACAAACCCATTCCCCAATACCCTACTTACATAAGGTAGGGCCGACACTGTTCACACCGACAAACCCATTCCCCAATACCCTACTTACATAAGGTAGGGCCGACACTGTTCACATCGACAAACCCATTCCCCAATACCCTACTTACATAAGGTAGGGCCGACACTGTTCACACCGACAAACCCATTCCCCAATACCCTACTTACAGATCATCGCCCATCCTTATCATTTCTGTACAGCTACTTCAACAGTTCATGAAACGAGTAAAGGTTGTGTAAATAACGGATTATCTACTTACATAAGGTAGGACCGACACTGTTCACATCGACAAACCCATTCCCCAATACCCTACTTACAGATCATTGCCCATCCTTATCATTTCTGTACAGCTACTTCAACAGTTCATGAAACGAGTAAAGGTTGTGTAAATAACGGATTATCTACTTACATAAGGTAGGACCGACACTGTTCACATCGACAAACCCATTCCCCAATACCCTACTTACAGATCATTGCCCATCCTTATCATTTCTGTACAGCTACTTCAACAGTTCATGAAACGAGTAAAGGTTGTGTAAATAACGGATTATCTACTTACATAAGGTAGGACCGACACTGTTCACATCGACAAACCCATTCCCCAATACCCTACTTACAGATCATCGCCCATCCTTATCATTTCTGTACAGCTACTTCAACAGTTCATGAAACGAGTAAAGGTTGTGTAAATAACGGATTATCTACTTACATAAGGTAGGACCGACACTGTTCACATCGACAAACCCATTCCCCAATACCCTACTTACATAAGGTAGGGCCGACACTGTTCACATCGACAAACCCATTCCCCAATACCCTACTTACATAAGGTAGGGCCGACACTGTTCACATCGACAAACCCATTCCCCAATACCCTACTTACAGATCATCGCCCATCCTTATCATTTCTGTACAGCTACTTCAACAGTTCATGAAACGAGTAAAGGTTGTGTAAATAACGGATTATCTACTTAAATAAGGTAGGACCGACACTGTTCACATCGACAACCCCATTCCCCAATACCCTACTTACAGATCATCGCCCATCCTTATCATTTCAGTACAGCTACTTCAACAGTTCATGAAACGAGTAACAGGTTGTGTAAATAACGGATTATCTACTTACATAAGGTAGGACCGACACTGTTCACATCGACAACCCCGTTCCAATACCCTGTTACCCGACTACTTACAGTTCCTCACTTCTCCTTATCATTTCTTTACAACTACGTCGATAGTTCATGTAACAGGTAACAATTGTGAAAAATAACGGTTTAACTATATGTGTGGAAAAGCAACTCAGGACAAATACAATGAATTCATCTACAGTCAGTTTTTGTTTGAAGACATTACAATCATATTCGGAAATATTAACGAAATATGAGTATTAAAAGTAATCTGAAGCGATACGAAATCTCACTGTATAAAGGAATATATTTATATATAAATATATTTGAACTGTATATGAGATATAAACCTAAAAGTATTTTAATATCGAGCAAATAGCCCATTTACCACCAATGTAGAATATAATCCCTCTGATTCCCATTTTCCACCGAACAATAATTATTTCAGGGTGGAAAAACACGCTTCCGAATGACGCAGCCGGAAGCAAGTGGATGCTTCAGTATTTAATAACGAAATGTCTGTCATTGCAATTAAAGTTGCACATGTGCAGTGCAGCAGTGGACGTATTTTCCACTCATGTTATACTCTGTATAAAAGTAAGCGTCTGAACTTGGTCGTCCTTTTGCATCTCAAAATTGTCAACTAGCTGAACACTGAAGTGTCATCTACTTGCACCTGCCAGAGTATGTATAATGTTTATATATGTAATAACTTCTATACACATTTCATACTTGAATATAAGAGAAAATTACAAAACATGACACCAAACACTTCTTTTAGTAGGTGCTGTTTTATATTTTACATAAAAGGATTGAATTAACTTAAATTTGAAAGCAATAGTATTTTTAAGGCTAAACAAGTCTTGTTTGATGTCGTTTTTCATATTTTTGTGTGGACGTTTCAAATAACAAAGTAAACATTGAATTATTAGTGAGATTACTAAGGTAAATTATTGTTAAAATCATGAAGTCTAGCTCAGCTACCAGTACGGGTGGATGTGAAACCTCAAACACCATTATTACCTTTATAATGAGTAAATCTGCGCGTAAAGACCCCAAGTGCCAATATTGCAGGTTTTATTACAGGTTGGTCTGCATACAATATCGGGTATAATATTAGTATTTATGCTTTGTATATCAAACAATGCATTCCTTCACGATATCGGTCGTAGTCATTCGGCAGAAAAACGAAAATGTTTAAAATCCAATGAATTGATCATTTCTTTCAGTGCATGTTCAGTGTTAAAATGTGGCATATTACAATTTTTCTGGGAACATGTTGCTGTGCATTCAATTAATTATCCACATAAAATAAACTATACAAGTTTTTTATAACTCACAAAGAAACATTAAATTAAGATTTTACATTTGTATTTACTCTTATAACAAACCATTTAAATTAAACGAAAACATTTTATAACCAGTCAAGGGCCACTTAACGAACTTTGCTCTCACAAATCAAATCGTTTATTAAGCCAGTAAACATATACAATAAAACAATAATCAACTAAGACTATAACATGTTAAAAGATAGAGCAAAAAAAAATTTATTTCAATTTATAAGTTTGCAACAATCACAGTGAATCAGAATTATTTATGGCCAGCTAGAAACTCATGAACGCTGTAACAACAAAGGTCGAGCACAAGGCTTTTCAGTTGTTTCTTAAATTTTATATGGTTAGTCTCCAGTTTAAGTGAGAGTGGAAGGCAGTTATAAAGAGCTACACCATTATAAAGGGTATGTTTCTCAAAGAAGGCAGTAGAATGCTTTGGTACTCTTAAACTGTGATTGACACGATGAGTGTTAGAGTGCTTAGAGAAAGTGGAAAAGACAGGGAAATTTAATTTTGCAAAAGTGAGGGTTTCAAGAGTAAAAAGAGAAGGAAAGGTCAGAACCTTATAATTTTGAAAGAATTCTTTACAGGATTTACGTTTATTTAAGAAAAATATAACTCTTATGGCTTTTTTTGAAGACGAAATAGAAAACGGGTTCTATTGTTTTCATTTCTCCAAATTGTGTTCATTCCCCAAATAGGTATGGGTAGACTAGGCCATAATAAGCCGAGAGAAGAACATCACTATTTACAGTTTTTGCTAAATTTCTCAACATGTAAGTGCCTATGCATGTTGACATTTCTGGAGACATAATCCAAATGCGCATAAAAATCCAAACCCTCATCCACCATTATTCCAAGAAATGTAACTTTATCAGATCGGTAAATTATGGTTTCATCCAAAATGACATTTAAAGGAGAACTGTGTTTATTTGTTTTTGAAAATGAAAATTGTGGAAGCTGTGTATTTTGGGTGTTAATTGACAACATATTTTCTTGAAACCTTTGGATTTGATTCTATTAAGGAAATTTGTTCTTGAGACTGAAAATTGTGAGCAGACAAAGAAAGGGAGGTATCATCACCAAATTGACATACCCTACCACTTTTCAAACAAGATGACAAGTCATTAACATATAAAATAAATAAAATCGGTCCAAGTATAGACCCCTGTGGCACTCCCCTCAAAACTGGAATCTCAGGAGAAAAGAAGCGTAGAAGACAACCAATACATTCCACCAATGTAAATTCCACAACCTGGCTCCTCCCCCTCAGATATGAGGTGAACCAATCCTGCGCTAGCCCTCTTATACCAATGTTGTACATCTTGCTGCACAACAGGCCATGATTGACAGTGTCAAATGCCTTACTAAGATTGAAGAAAAGGCCACAGACACACTTTCCTTCATCCAGTTCTTTTACAGTATGGTTCAATAGAGAAAACATAGCAGTTGTTGTATTTTTTTGTTTCATAAATCCATGTTGGCTAGAATATAAAATATTATGTCTCACTAGAAATTTCAGCAATCTAGACAAGGCAAGCTTTTCAAAGAGCTTAGAGATAGTGGATGTAACAGATATTGGCCTGTAGTTGTCACAGCATTTTTCATCCCCGCTCTTAAGAATAGGCTTAACAATAGACAATTTAAGATCTTTAGGAAAATTGTCAGTCATAAATGAGTGGTTTACTAAATGTTTGAATGGTTCCATCAATTCATCAATAACATACTTAATAACATAGGAGGACAAATGGTCATAACCTGCTGATTTCTTATTTTTTAGTCCTTCACCTTCTTGTTTTATTTCTTTATCATGTACTGGCCCAAGGAAAACAGAGGGTAATATTAATCTCTCCCACTCATAATTGTTTGATGTATTTACATTGGTTGGAGGTTTGATGCTATTGCCTATATTAACAAAATAATCATTAAAAGTATTAGCCACATCCACTGGGTGTTTTATTAGCTCACCGTTAGCCTCCAATATAATGTTTCTGTGTGATTTTTTAGTTTTGGCAGGACAAATTCTATTTATTATTTCCCATACTGTTTTTGTTTTGTTCTCAGATTTTTTAACTGTTTATGCACAATGATTGATTTTTCTTGCCGAACTAATTTTCTATAAAAATATTTTCTTTTAAAATCATATAGCCGTAAAGGGTGACTAGAACTTAAGTGCTTAGTTTAATCATAGAACTCAAGTGCCGGTTTACTGTCAGTCCTGTCTAGATAAATGTACAGGTATATGAAATCAGTAATGTTGTAGGACTACGTGTAGACAAGTCGGGCCACGGGTTCCTTGACACAGCCGGTGTACTGTCAGTCCTGTCTAGATAAATGTACAGGTATATGTAATCAAGAAAGTTGTAGGACTACGTGTAGACAAGTCGGATCACGGGTTCCTTGACACAGCCGGTGTATGTTGCCAAAGATCGCCGCTACACCGCCTTCCACATTCCAACTGCCGTACCTTCGATGATAGAAGTACGAGTTTACCACTTCAGTTCTAATTCAATTACATTCAGAGGTGGTTCAATCGAGCACTGCTTTGGCTTCATTGTATTCAACCCATACTAAATGTGCCTACATAATACCGGACAACTAAGTTCAGTCACCTAACAACATAGACTTTCCTAATGTAGGCTTTTCTATATGAACAATTCATTGAAAAAATGTCACAGTATAGGAACAGGTGTAGGGAAAAAAGTAAAATACAAGAAATGGCACAGTTACTTGACCAATTACGTAATTTGCAAACGTGACGACGGAGATGCGACCCCCCCTCACAGCTCGGTAATTGTAAGCAAACCCGTTTTCCGACACGTGAATCTGAGAGAAACACTTATTAACGCTGGCTGAAATATTACCACGTGCCCTCCTGAATAAACAATGGGGTGAGGCGTGAAATTGGCATTTACGGTAAACTCTTAATAAAACAAGAATGGATAAGAGGCAAAACTTTATAAACTTTTAGAATGTTGCGCTCGTAGTGTGTTAACACTGATGAGTGACGTTTATTGATGCAGTCTATTCATTTATGTAATTTCTATATTTATAAATCAATTATAGATATGCCAAGTAGAGAGTGATCTACTGGAAGCACACGTACGAGAGATATTCAATAAATGGTGGAAATGAGATAGAGAACTCTTCCTCCTTGTTGTCATTCCCTTACAAATTTTCATTAAGACAGGCTGGAGGCTCAGTAACAAGCTCCGCCCACAACAGTGACCATTAGTTGGTTTGATTAACACTAACGAATCAAGCTTATAGATTAAATTATTATTTAGTATTCAAATAACAGTTAATAATAGCAATAACATAATAAATAATAATGTAAATAATAAATGGCGATCTAACAATTTTGTTCAGTTTCATTACGGGTTTTTTTTTTTTTTTTTTTTTTTTTTTCAACAACTAAACACTGTTGTGGACGTTCAACACTTGGAGATAGACGACCGCTGAGTGGTGGCACGATCCCCTTTCCCACACTGACGAAACCCCAACCTGGGCTCAGTCGCTTTCTGTCCGGCCCTATAATAATACATGTTTCAATGACGCTTCTATTTGCCAAGAGTAGTAGAGTCACGTATAAAAAGTCAAAATAATAAAAAGAATTTTCCTTCTAAAATAAAGTCTGGCGCAGTCCCTGTGGTTGTCCCTGGTGAGCGTGCGATACCGGTCAACGCACTCACCCTTCACAAGACCAATACAAACAGTCCATAACACGCGTACGGAACTGGTGGAGGACCTTCCACAGCATTAAGAAAGCTGCACTGTGTAATTCAATTGCATAAAGAAAAATCTTCCTGTAATACGACTATTTGGATTAAGACATAAAGTTCTAATATAACAATCGCCCGAATAGAATTGCGAAGTCTCCATTCGCTAGGATTAAGGTTAAACACTAAACTAACAAGATTAAAGAATATTTTTACAATTAATGGTCAAGTGAAATTGCTTCAAACAAAAGAGAAGTATTAAAACATGCGATCGGTTCGATTTTTAAACATACGAAGTTTGGATAAAATCAACAATTTACAATATTTTACCAAACAATAGTATCAGTCTATTGGTTTGATAGCATCTAAAATGAAATTTAAATGAAGGAAATGTCGTGTCATTTAATAACTGCTTGTCTTTGTTATGATTGAAATAACATTCACCATTTACAAATTGCTATGGAAGGTAAAAGGTGTTACAAAGACAAATGAGACAACACCGTGATAAGTCCCTGAGCTGCACACTGACCTGAACCACTACGGTATAGGCTAACAACATATCAATTGGCATCAATAAAGGCTTAACAGAATTTACTTCAATTACTTTAATAAAGTAATAAGAGATGTCATATCAGTGCGAGGATTTAGAGAAAGAACATTTTTATTAATTTCCTTTCTTTCCCTATATTTCGTGTGTTTCCTACACGTCATATCGATTTACACATTACTAATTGTAAACATTATGTTTTCACTGGCGATGGCCTGTGAACGGTTCAACGAGTGTAAACAGTTTTATGTGTAGTGTGATGATGAGAGGTTGGTGACGGGAATGTAATCGTTCAGGCACTCATTTTTAACCCGTCGTTCCCATCTACATTTTAATAGCAGTCTTCAAACATTACCACTGAAATGTGCTTCATCAACTTTTTAACGAGTAAAAGGCTAATTTTTTCGATGTTTACAGCTTCTGGGAAATTCATGCGTTTCTAATACACTGTATGATAGCCTCATTAGAACACCAGCCGCTATACCATGTCATCACCACCTTGAACAACGTTGTTACTTTGTGTGACCTTCGGACAAGCACCAATAAGTTTATCGTACAGCGCCAGTACAAGGGCAGGACAAACCTTTACCCATCACTTCGAATGCCGCCTACCCTTCAGAACCCATTACAATTTTTGCAACGAGATTTTCTCTATTTGCTAACTTCTCTTAAGAGACATCCTAATGAGATATTTGAGCCATTTAGCTTATCGGTGTTCTAATCATATGTGATTGTAATTAAACTATATGCTACTGATATAAACATTATAGTAAGTACATGGTTTTTTAATTAAGATTTTTATTGTATTTTTTTTATTCGCAACAGAGGGAAAGGAGCGTATTTCGTACTCGGGACTTGCCAATTCGTTTGAACCACGTCGATAAATTACAAAGGGTTTTCAATGATAGTGCTGGTGATTATCGTTTAATTTACGTAAGCTTAACCGATGTAAACGTATTTTGTCGTTTAAGTATTCGTATGACGAACATTTGGTATATTGAACTGATTAAAACACATTATTTGGTAATCGAATCGTTACTTTCCATGAAAATATGAAAGATTCCAATAGCAACATTTATTTTTAGGGTTTATGACTTTACCATATGTAGCAATGTTTACTTAACAATTGTTTTAATTATTGTTATTATTCATAAGATAAGCTATTAAGATATAGCTTATCCATTGGCAAAATAGGACAACAGTGGAATTGTTGATTTGAACGACAATAGCCGTTTCTCAACTGGCCTGCCAGATTCTTCTGGCATAGTGGAACGAAGGGCGTGCACCGACCTTTCCAATAGTGTGCCTAAAATCATGGGGGGGGGGGGAAATTCATATTTTATATGAGAATATATTGACGTTATTGGTCGTTTCCCTCCCTCAGCTCTGTGGCCTCAGCATTGTTGACGTGGACTTGCTCGTGAACATCGGAGGGTTCCATATTAGGGTCTCGTCGTCCCGTGTAAACTCCACGCCACCTTAACGTACTACACATGCACGACCCGTATTATTTGCCAGTGCCATGCTTTATAACGTGTTTATACTATTTTAAACCTGTTTTCCTGTTGTGTTTACCTAATTTTCTATTGTTTGCTATGTGATTAGAAACGTTTCAATTCCTTTTTTGTATTTTAGAGTTTTTCCTTTTATTAGTAGGCGCGAGAGCTTCGATCTTATTCCAAAGAAAGGTAATTGGTATTGATATTATGTTCAGCATTGCATCTTGTTTTGTGGGAGCAATTAAAAAGGAATATTTAAATGGTCATTATCTAAAAGTCAACTTATACGAGATAATCCTGGGTGTCTCTACCCCCCTCCCAACCATCCACGTACATATCCTGGCGTGTAATACATCCACAACCTTGCCCGCCTCAGTTTGTGTTATTTTACGGGTTAATTATTCTACCCGTAAACCAATAACAATAATATTACATGAAACATTTATAACGTTATCTTATAGGGCAAAACATGCCGAAAGAACTTGAAATAAGCTAACTGTCAAAACAATGTTTCTAATTAAAAGCCAACTCCAACCAAACTAGTCCAGTGAGTACTCGAAAACTGCACGGAACAATATTAACAGTTTACAATTAAAGTTGTGTTGTAGTTCCGCCATCCCTCGTCTAGGTATGCTCACATCAAGGCAGCGCCTTCCACTGATCACCAACTAAATACAATGTTTCCAGAGTAAACTCTCAAGCCCATGCTCTCTAAGCCATGTAATTACACAGACTGTAATGTAATGGGCCATCATGGGCGACTCGGCATTATCATTACATTTACACCTCGCACTCCACTCCCCATTCACCCTGAGGATGTAACTATACAGTACTATACAATTACAAGTACAATTAGTAACTATACAATTACTACATCCGAAAATGTTAGTTTTCAGTTTCTCCCTGTAGGTTGGATTTAAATCCGAATACCACGATATATATACCATATACAATATGTACCAGTCAGTCATCTGGTACTAACGAAGATAAGACCGGTAGCTTCCACATAACATCGTTCATTAATAGCATTCAAATTGTATTTATAAAAACGTTTTAAGATTACAAAAAGAGACGACATTGTAACGTGAACAATTTTTACAATTTTTTCATATTTTTATCTTAACTGTTTTGTACTTCATTTAAGATAATACTTGAAGATCATTTAAAGATTTAAGTTATTTTAAAAATCGCGTTTTCAACATTAAACCTTTAAATTGAGAAATTACTAAAAACTGTAAATAAAAAAGTTAGATTTGGTGTGTCGTTTACCACCATAAAGATAGTCTGGCCGACAAAAATGCCTGTGCTCCCTGTTTTGGAGATGAAACATTGCACTCTTGTTTAAATATGCAAACTAGACAAGTTAAAAACTGCCTTGCCCTAGGTTTCACGTATGTTTAAAAATAAACCATCATTATATCGTTCACGGTATGTACCAAAAAAGCACAATTCATTTTAGGCTATATGTATGAGCTTATTAGACAAACCACTTATAAACCTAAGTATAAAAACATGTCATCAAACATACTTTATGATATTTTAGCAATGGCGATCTTAAGGTTCTTTTAAAGAAATACTGAGAAAGCTTTAATGTTTGGTAGATTTATTAAATTACACCCTTAAGTGTAATAAAGTTGGTATAGTCAATCAAACAATAATGGAGAACTATTTAGGTTGTAAGATTGAAACTAAATATAACATTTATTAATTTAAGAAATCTGAATTACATTTTCTTCTTATTGAAAAAACATAAACATTTTATAAATTAAGAAATCAAACAGTAAAATATGCACGAGATAAGTGTTCTTCAGATAAAACTATTAAGATGGAGAGAAAGACTAATTGACATTTAGATACAGAGGGCCTATTTAAAGTTGTTCACCACTTTTAATTCGTTCCGATTTCGGTTTCGTCAATAGAAGTACAGTAATAATTATTGAACTTTAAAAAATTTAACGAAACTAAAGGTCAATAATCATATTAATAAGGCAATAATTACACTGTCAACACGAACACTTCATTACGAGGATCACCGAGGACCGCGACATCTATCTGCGGTATAGCTTTAATAATGAATATACTGCCCTACTGTCATGTCGACGTTTTATAGCGAGTACAACGTTAACACTTGAGCAGCGACGATGTCATCCCACTTCACCTAGGACCGCTACTTGGATGCCGCGACATCTATCTGCGGTATAGCTTTAAAAATGAATATACTGCCCTACTGTCATGTCGACGTTTTATAGCGAGTACAACGTTAACACTTGAGCAGCGACGATGTCATCCCACTTCACCTTGGACCGCTACTTGGATGCCGCGAATCTATCTGCAGTATAGCTTTAATAATGAATATACTGCCCTACTACTGTCATGTAGACGTTTTATAGCGAGTACAACGTTAACACTAGAGCAGCGACGATGTCATCCCACTTCAGCTTGGACCGCTACTTGGATGCCGCGAATCTATCTGCAGTATAGCATTAATAATGAATATACTGCCCTACTGTCATGTAGACGTTTTATAGCGAGTACAACGTAAACACTAGAGCAGCGACGATGTCATCCCACTTCAGCTTGGACCGCTACTTGGATGCCGCGAATCTATCTGCAGTATAGCTTTAATAATGAATATACTGCCCTACTGTCATGTCGACGTTTTATAGCGAGTACAACGTTAACACTTGAGCAGCGACGATGTCATCCCACTTCAGCTTGGACCGCTACTTGGATGCCGCGAATCTATCTGCAGTATAGCTTTAATAATGAATATACTGCCCTACTGTCATGTAGACGTTTTATAGCGAGTACAACGTTAACACTTGAGCAGCGACGATGTCATCCCACTTCACCTTGGACCACTACTTGGATGACGCGAATCTATCTGCAGTATAGCTTTAATAATGAATATACTGCCCTACTGTCATGTCGACGTTTTATAGCGAGTACAACGTTAACACTTGAGCAGCGACGATGTCATCCCACTTCACCTTGGACCACTACTTGGATGACGCGAATCTATCTGCAGTATAGCTTTAATAATGAATATACTGCCCTACTGTCATGTCGACGTTTTATAGCGAGTACAACGTTAACACTTGAGCAGCGACGATGTCATCCCACTTCAGCTTGGACCACTACTTGGATGACGCGAATCTATCTGCAGTATAGCTTTAATAATGAATATACTGCCCTACTGTCATGTCGACGTTTTATAGCGAGTACAACGTTAACACTTGAGCAGCGACGATGTCATCCCACTTCTCCTTGGACCACTACTTGGATGACGCGAATCTATCTGCAGTATAGCTTTAATAATGAATATACTGCCCTACTGTCATGTCGACGTTTTATAGCGAGTTCAACGTTAACACTTGAGCAGCGACGATGTCATCCCACTTCACCTTGGACATATATAAGGCGTCGCGGGTTAGAGATATCTCTGGTTCGAATTCGGCCTAGTCTGGAAGTATTTACTTTGTACTGTACTGGTTCGTCCCCTTTCTCTGCCTTAACAAGTTACCAGCACATATTAATAAGTCTATAGGGAATAGGCAGAGTAAGGTTAATAAGGAAATCGGCCTCTACTTAAAAAAAATAAATAAATAAATAATATACATCTTTTTCAGTATGTCCGATTAACTGATATTTGAAACTACAAACGATTATTTACAGCACATTAGTAAGTCATAAATAGTGGCAATAAAGTTTATAAATAGGCCCTTTTCTAACACGGCTACTATAAAACATAACAACAAAATATAGGCTTGCCCAGAGCGCGGTGATTCCACATGACGTGTTCCCCGTTGCCGGATATAATATATCTTCCACATCGCTCGCCTCTAGTTGTTCTGAGAGCCTTCATATTTGTAGCAAGCCGTATAAGACTCGAAGTCGAACATTGCCGCTCGATGTTTAGACGTCATTAATCACTACATTATACGAATGTTCCTCATTAACTATAGTTACGCTAAACTCCTAGTTATATTTATAAAACAAAGTATCTTAACCTCAAATTCTCTTAAATCAATACTGACAGAAAAACACAGACAATTTATATTTTTCCGTATTAGAGTTAATCGTTTTAAGAAAGGACATCTATTAAAACTTTCAAATTTGAATTTTAATATCATATATACTAAAATTACCATAAAGAATGATGAATTTTACTGGTGTATATTACAATCCTTACAACTGATGCTCCAAAAGTTCCGTTATTTCAGTAAAAGGTCATTGTAGAACAGTTTGCTACAAAAAGAAAGGACGACGTGAGGCAGGAAGCAACAAGATTTAGTGTAACAGCCAGTGACCGCGTCGACACGGGAAACACGCAGCGAGGTCCTGCAGTTATTTATACTTATATAAATAATTCAACTATTCCGCCAAAACATTACACGCTACGGTAAGTAAATGCTCGGGAAACGTAGTTGGTAAACAGTGAGAATTCACAACGCCGAGTGTTGTTTACGTTTCTAGATATTACTGCACCTGCTCTTTGTCAAACTACCGATAACTACCACAGGCAACAGACTCACTAAGGACGTAGATGACTGCAATAGCAAGAGATACAAATGGATGTTTATAACTGATGTCATAATTATAATTGGTTTTTATAATTTTAAAAAATCCCCAATTTTTGTTTAGTATGCAATATTTGCGGTTGTATTATAATAACAAAGTTATTATAATGAACTAATATTGTTTGTCTATCATCAGATGCGAGCCTGGGATGCGAGCAGCTACACTGAGAACCATTTGATTCATATATGTAACTGTGTGGATGTTAGAATTATGTAAACGAGAAGAAGAACAATGTTGCTATCAGAAAGCGGGATCAGTGCTTGGGCATTCAATAATTCCCGACTCAATCCATTCGATCAAAGTCGTGCAATATGTCCATTGTCCAACAGATTTTCAGTTAGTATAAGACTTTTAGGAAGGACCCTATTATAACATGATAATATAAGAGCAACGAAAAAAGTACAACAATAAAATGTAGAAAACAAACATATGTAGCTAGAATATAGCAAGTATTTGGGTTAATATTTACTACCGAACATTTGATGAACACCCATACGTCATGGATGACTATCCCATCCACCCATACACGTTCGTTGGTGATGACTATAGCTACCCAGGCAAGTAGAGTAGTAATGACCCCCTCCCACCCGCATACACAGTACGTCCCATCTATTTCGTTAAAAATGCAAGTAACAAAAAATTGAATATCATTGTAATTTAAAAGCTAAGGTGGCATAGAATTGGCAACCATCAACACAAGCAATTATTTTTAACAATTTAAGTGTATTCTTACTTTATTTTATTTTAATTGCCGGTCTGCATGTTTGTACAATCTATGCCGGTCTGTATGTCAGGTAGATATCGTTACCCTGAGTTATCTACAAAGACGAGGCGATCTTTGACAGATAACTCTGTGATAAAATATTGTGTTATTTTATCTGCCTACATCATTAAACTGAAATTAAGATCCGTCACTAGAATACATACAAACAAATAAATGCACAGAAGCAGCACCAAAATAGATTGTTCACCACTAATGTGAAAATTCGACAATTATATTTTAAATTCGACCTATCCTTGACAATAAATACCTTATTGTTAAATTGTTTGGCTCACAATGTCAACATTCTGTCTATCTCCGGACAAGAGGAGGATGTTATACAATGCTGGCCACTTGACCTACCTTGGCAGGATCCGCGGCGATGACAGAAGGCACACATCTACAGCGGACCCTATATTTACGTCCGTTTCACAACGTGGCCTGCTACCAACCACGTACAATACCATTGTTAGTTGTGGACAATAATTAATCAAGAGATATAAACAGAATTACCTTGCTTCTCCTTCACGCACCACTCAACAACAGATACACTCAATATGGTTTCCTATAAATGTTCGTATACAGAAAGAGTATTTACTCAAACGCTTTACAAAAAGAACAACGAAGGTCGGAAGTTGCCTTTTCCTTGGTGGCTAATTGGATAAGGGTTCGTAGTGCGGAGTGGCAGATCCAACATTCTACTCCCAATGAATAAAGTCCACGCACATGCCTGCAGGGCCATGAGAACTGGCGAGTGATGTTTTATATAACAACACTTTTTGTTGTAGTAAGTACTATACGTTATCAGAAATCTTCTTCAAATATATGTTTTTCAATAAATCAACGTTTAAATAAAAACATACAGTATTCAAAGCGACGCAAACTAAATATCTAAAAAGACTAGAGAAATTATCAACGATAATAATGAATCCGTCCAATCCAGGGAGAGACTCCGGATGACGTGGCTTGCGAGAGACGGTAAACTGCACTTAGAAGAACTCATCTCCGCAGCTGTACAATGCCCACTAGCCGTCATGTTTTATTGAGGACTCTAGTTGTCGTGTTTGAGGGAGGGTGGGTGGGCCACTAGCTGTCATGTTTTAAGGAGGGCGGGTGGGTCACTAGCTGTCATGTTTTAGTGAGGGTGGGTGTTTGGTGTTAAACAATTTGTACACACAGTCCTTCCTGAGAAAAATTTCATTTAGAGTGCAATCTAAAGCCATACAGTAATAATAGAAAAACATAATTTTCGTCCAGCCCAATCATTACCAAATTAAGATAAATCACAAATACTTTTATTTTTTATTTTTTTTGATTACCGCATTACAATATTCATAACTACCGCTACATTCAACATGTCCACATCGTTAGTGTCACACTGACAATCAGCCTTCACTGAACTTGACTGACATATTTGTATGACATTCAAGCCCTATCTCAACCAAACTTGACTTACATATTGAGTATATTTGTATGACATTCACGCCCTATCTCAACCAAACTTGACTGACATATTGAGTATATTTTTATTACATTCACGCCCTATCTCAACCAAACTTGACTGACATATTGAGTATATTTTTATTACATTCACGCCCTATCTCAACCAAACTTGACTGACATATTGAGTATATTTTTATTACATTCACGCCCTATCTCAACCAAACTTGACTGACATATTGAGTATATTTTTATTACATTCACGCCCTATCTCAATCAAACTTGACTGACATATTGAGTATATTTTTATGACATTCACGCCCTATCTCAACCAAACTTGACTGACATATTGAGTATATTTGTATGACATTCAAGCCATATCTCAACCAAACTTGACTGACATATTGAGTATATTTTTTAGACATTCACGCCCTATCTCAACCAAACTTGACTGACATATTGAGTATATTTGTATGACATTCACGCCCTATCTCAACCAAACTTCACTGACATATTGAGTATATTTGTATGACATTCACGCCATATCTCAACAAAAAACCTTACTCTTACTACTACCAAAATAATCAACACTTTTGATTCTCATGTTCAATCTGTTACATTAGACGTCAATGTGGTACATGCACCTTGAACTAAAATCTACAACTAGCCATCGAGAGTTGATACTAACATAAGAAGGCAACTCAAAACGTTATGCTACACCTAAACATTACAGAACAGTATCATTAACCCAATATATCTTTGAATGAAGGTGCATTATTTACGCGAAACGGTAATTAGAAGAAAGTGGTGTAATGAAATAGGTACAAAAATAGGCGAAATGAATTCAACGTATGATAAACAACCCTTAACCAATTACTTACATTTGGGAGATTCGGTGGATAGTTACGCTTAACAATCGAGTAAACGCTTAAAACAAAGAGACAACGTTTACTACTTATAAAAGTGTCCTTTCGACTGTTAGTTTTTGTTGACAGCTTCGTTTTCCACGGTCACTGAGCTGTATAATCTAATATTGTTTAGGACCGACTTTTCTCCATTGTTACTGCGGCCTTTTTCAACCATTGCGCTAAAACTCGTGTTCCAACAGTACACCTCTACTCGGTTCCGTTATGACTCACACAGGCTAATGTCCGAGTCGCTCACAATGATTCGGTTTCGACAAAGCACACACAAGGGGACGCCAGTTAATGTAATGTTGTAAGGGATGATGTATTACCCAGAACCTGACCTTTGATATCGCAGACCCTTAATGTGCTGGAATACATTAGCTGGCAACATTAGCGTTCAGTCAAGTTTACGTGCGTTAACACTTCAACACACGGACGATAACAATTAATGTATAATCAATTGAAGAAAGTAGAACTAATTGAAGGCTGACGTGCCTGGTACTACTTTCATGAACAAATTACTCAAACCTTGAATAAACAACATTTTTTAGACGTTGTAACTAACGCAGATAAATTTAAATAGACATAAACAATTTTCGATTTGTCTTTTATGAATGGCATGAAATACCCTTTTACCGGTAAATATATTTCAATACAAAATATTACATAAACTAAATCAATGTATAAAATTATACGATTTGTGTTGGGTACATTTTACACAGTACCATTATACGGACTTAATATTGATATGATTAAATTACACGCGCTATTTTGTTTTGAGATTAGCTAAATATTGCTCGCTTCAGGAACTAATTACTGCATATTCTGGCTTAATACACCCACACCTTTTCAACAGATTTATGTTGTAAAGGTGTTGTGCAAATAATACATTTTTTGAGTCTTTGGATTACAAAAACAAGCAGAATGTAAAATCACCCTAATTAATTCCAGGAACTTTTGGAAACTCGCTTTCATACTACATTGAAAATTAGTATTATATTTACTGTCTACGCCAGTAGCATTGTTAACATTCAAACATTGTTGAGGGACAACGTTGTAAACCTCTATGGTAAATTTAAGTGTACCTTCCAGGATTTGAACCCGTAACCCTACATTAGAAACATAAGTGCTAACCACTGGACTAGCAAGAGACATTTTAACTATGACAATGTTTTATGTCCTGTAAACAACTATATATTGTATGTCAAAATGTGCTCTGACTCAGGGTAGGAGTAGACCTACCATACTGGGAAACACACGGTACCTTACTAGCACTTTCCTTCGCAAGCAGGAAATAAGGAAGGTATCAATAATAAATAAATACAAAATGAGGAGGTATCAATTTTATCAACAAAACACCATTCACTTGGAAAAGCTACGACGCATCGTCTTAAACGCATTTAGCATAACAAGCATTTTATAGTGTGGATTTGTTAGTGTTTATGTAAGAGACGCATTTAGCATAACAAGCATTTTATAGTGTGGATTTGTTAGTGTTTATGTGAGAGACGCATCTAGCATAACAAGCATTTTATAGTGTGGATTTGTTAGTGTTTATGTAAGAGACGCATTTAGCATAACAAGCATTTTATAGTGTGGATTTGTTAGTGTTTATGTAAGAGACGCATTTAGCATAACAAGCATTTTATAGTGTGGATTTGTTAGTGTTTATGTGAGAGACGCATCTAGCATAACAAGCATTTTATAGTGTGGATTTGTTAGTGTTTATGTAAGAGACGCATTTAGCATAACAAGCATTTTATAGTGTGGATTTGTTAGTGTTTAAATGTGAGAAACGCATTTAGCATAACAAACATTTTATAGTGTGAATTTGTTAGTGTTTATGTGAGAGACGCATCTAGCATAACAAGCATTTTATAGTGTGGATTTGTTAGTGTTTATGTAAGAGACCTTCCAATTGGAAAACTGACCCAGTTACTGGAGGTGACAATTGGAGAATGAATAAGAATGGAGACTGAAACACTGCATGTATGAATTATGATTATAATGCAAATTGTGACTAGAGTAAGGATTTGAAGTGAACTGGATTAGTCGACACTACGGCCGCTAAAATATACTTCGTGTACCCATTTCAAGAGGTACTCGGTTAATACTGACAAGTGGCCGAGCTTTCAGAAGTGTTGTAATTACGATATACAAGACTAGAATGGAGCTAGAGACAGTCAGTTTGTCTTCTATATGTGGAAACACGCGCAGTACCGAGTCGGGTGGCACAGGTGAGTAGTTGCCACACTAATGCCGTTTGAGTTGTGGATGGTTTAATTAAACCCATATAATTGAGTGTGGGCGGCCAAAGTGAGTCACAGCCATTCATCTGAACAATGGCGACAGAAGGGTGCGACTAGTCATTCCGAATGGGACAAGATGAGACTCGGCCAAGGATGTATCCCAACCAAAATAGTGTAGATTTGCCAAGTCATAATTGTTGTTTATTCCATTTTGATACTATTTTTGCCTTTTTATATGTTACATAATCAAATCATGTAGGTTATGTAACAACAACAACATACAATATCTTGATACAAACAAATACTAACAAGATTTTTAAATACCTATATATAATAAAAATATTCGGTGATATTTTGAGAGAAAAAAGTATCTTGTAAACCGTTAATGTACGTTAATTTTACTAATGAAAAATAACCAAGTCAGTTCTAAATCTAATTACAAAATAAAATCCACATACTATCTTCCACCTTAGTTTATGAAAACTTTAATACTGTAACCTAAAATGATTTAAGGTACAAGTGTTACTAATCAACTATTGGCGATGACTACATTCCGAGGGCCGGCGGCCAGACCGCAACTTGCCGTGGTATTTCACACATTCCCTGAGGCACGCGCTGACCACGCAGTCCAATTCCTACTCTACATAGCTGCACCCGCAAACCGAATTATCTCACTGCTGAGCGGCGTCATGGCTAGCTTCAACCACGAGGCATATAAGCACTGAACAAAACTTTAAAACTCACCAAAATAAAGCATATATTTAAAACAAGTACAGTACCCTTCAAACAATAATAATTAATTTTGCTTATCAGTTACAAGTTTTGTCATAAAAAAATTAAAAAAGGAAAATACGTGAATTTCTTAACGTAGACAATAGAAAGGAGATGACATCCACATCCAAGTCGAACTATAAACGCGAAGCACAATCAAAACGCTAGTGCAGTTCATTAGGGGAAAGGTTTTAAGGGAGGTTTGTCTCCGTGCTTCAGACAATGTTGTTTTAATTTAGGAAATGGATCCTCACCGTTACTGTTATACACCTCCCACGTTTGGCAATGTGAAAGGAAATGGGTCGGTTACAATTAATTTAGGGGAATTAACGTATATTTAAACTGATGAGCGTTGTACAATCTATACCAAGAATCGCCATAACTCATTCATACCAAAAATAATAGTCAATGATTGTTCATGCTTTTAAAACCAAATCCAGTTTAATATTGAAAAAATACCGTATTTATTAGTATTGTATCATAAAACGTTTTATGTACCCAAGGACGCTGTTTTGCAATACAAATTCAAAAACCTAGAAGGAACGTTCAGTCTGCTATGACAAATTTTGTACATCACAACAATTAGTTTATTGATTTGGACTAGATCAATGACATATTTACAAAGTCAGCGAAGCTGTAAAAATCACGACAGTTACTATCTTTATAATGACATGGCAAATAAAATGCACATTGATTAGCAGAACTTTTCAACATATGTTAATTATAACGACTTAACAATATTATTTATGCTAATTTATCTTTCCTAATAAAGTTCCCCTTTAGACGGCTTTTTATTACAGATTTCTTAACATCCACTAATTAAATTATTCGTAAACTTTTCTTTAGTAAATTTATACTTTTTTCGAATGCGTTACTCACAGTTTGTACCGAATGGGTTCATACATCATTCATCCGACTGTATGTAAACTTTACTGAGATAGTACGCCCACCCAAGTTTCTGGTTTATAACAAGTTCCTGAACAGAAAAACATGAGTGTTTTTCTCCCAGGTAGGATTAGCATAATTTAACAACTGTTGACAAACATTTGGATGAAAACAAAACGTACTCATTGTTACAGGTAACAATAGAGATGAATTAGAAGTTACTTCATTCATTGAGGCAAACTCACTGCTACAGTGGCTAACTCAGAATGATCTTCTAATAAATTCAGATAAGACTAGCTTAATAAATTTTCACATTAGAAATAACTCTGTCACACACACCTCTCTCCAACTTGGCGAATCGTCTGTTTCGCCTACGGATGTAGTCAAGTTCCTAGGTTTACATATCAATTCCCGATTAAACTATGTAGATCACATACACAGTATCAGCTGTAAACTAAGTTCATGCCTTTACGCTATAAGGAAGCTGTCATTTTTTTGCAATAAGGAGATTCTGCTGACTGCCTACTACGGTTGTTTTTTACCATACCTCGTCTATGCTCTTCCAATTTGGGGTTCGGAGTGCTTAAGCACAAAATATTTGTTCTGCCTTCAAAAAAAGGTTATACGTACTATTTTTGGCCTTCGACAACTGGAATCTTGTGTGACTACATTCCGTAGTAATAACATTCTAACATTCCCTTCTTTATTTATTTTTGAATCTTTAATATTTTACATGAAGAATAGAGATTCTTTTCCAGCTTCAAGATCGGTAGCCTATAATTTCCGTCACCAAAATAATCTTCTAATACCTAAACATAAAACAACATTTTTTCAAAGAAGCGCCCATTACACCTGCATAAAGCTATTCAATGCCCTACCAAACCATCTCAAGAAAGTAAATTCAGTCAGTGAATTCAAGAGGGGTCTGAAAGAATTCTTGATAGGAAAAACCTACTACAGTGTTCAAGCCTATTTAAATGATAGCTTATGTGCATAATTTTGTTTTAAGCAGTTTTAAGCAACTTTGATTTAATTAGTTGTATTTCTTTGTAAATTTAAGTATTGTTTGATGTGACCCATGCCAATGCTTGTAAAGTTTAAAGGCAATAAAGAAATTTTGATTTGATTTGATTTGATTTGATACACCGATCGCACTTATTCAATCTAACTCATTACACATGATAATATTATCTGTTTAAGTTTTAATTTCTTAACTGTATACACACTTATAACTGTTATCCTATTTCTCTCCAAATTATAGTAAAATATTATTTAAGGTAAGCAACGGGAATCGAGTTGAAACGGAATCTTATGCTGTAACAAAAACCGGGGGTAGACCCCACAGCGGGTCGATATCAAGTAGGCCTACATAATTGTTGGGCAGAAGGGCTGTCGGAAGACGGCATTAAGTCAAGGTTATTTGACTCATACACGGAACGAAAGTTCGTCGTCACTGAATATTATGGTTCTACTTTTAAACTTGTAACGATGTTTTTAGATTGCCTCAAAAGGTTTTTTGTTCTTAATTTACGAGAATTTGCTCTATAGCATAAAAATAAAAACCAGAAACCCGTATAAATTTACTGTAATTTCCATCTTTGTGGTTAATTAACATGTCCTAAATTCTTTTTAATTACACATAGGTAAACCATTATACATTTACACCACAAATCATAGCACGTAGAAAACATGGGAGATTTTTACTTTCTCCTATATGTGTTAGCATATAGAAAGTATTGTGATCGCAAAAATAATTTATTTTACAAGTTGGTCTAAAAATCCATTTTAGGGTTCCCAGAACCCAAAAAAGTGTATTTTTCAACAATGCCTGTCCGTATGTATGTGCACTTCGCTGGAGACGAATGGATCGATTTGTATGAAATATGGTATGTAGGTATATTTAGCCAATATCTCCAGACCATTTTTGTTGTTGAAATTTTAGTTTTTTAATTTTTATGCGCAAAACACATACAAAAATGTAATTTTCTCAAAAACTGCTCTAACGATTTTGATTGAATTTACTGGAAAGATGTGAATTACAATTTTAAATATTGTAGTAAAATCTGCATATCTCTAACTTGACTAGTTTTTGATTTTGGGAAAAACCTATTTGGGAATCAACCTGGTAATTATCAAAGTTTAAATTTTTTAGTATTTAATATGGGGAAGTTTGTGATAATTCTTTGGAACCATTTATCTAAATTTATATGAACATGAATATGTTTGTGTGGTTCATATTCTTTATATATTTTATTACGTACGGGTTTATATATTTATATATTGCAATTGCAATATAAGTTTATATATTACAATTACGTACGGGTGCACAGTCAAAATGTAATAAGCTGGAAGGTACAATATAGTCAGTAGCAAATTAAATCGAGATGCTAACCATGTCTCTCATTACTTTGCTTGATTTAATGAGGCAACTCATAACATGCCTAATAAATATATAAATTTCTTAACGTCTTGTTTTAGCCAAGTGTTTTTATTTGTAGTAGACCACAAACACCGTAATTCAGCTCGTAAAAACATTAAAGAGTTTAAACGGAAGTTTATTCACATCATAGTGCTTAATTATTTACCAAAATAACATATCCTTGCCAGCCAGAGCCGGATGGCCCCCGAAGCTGTGTTTGCCTCCATGCATTTAAACCCCTCAGAATATCATCATATAATAAATAGTTGAAATAGTCTTCCTTCCTGATTTTCATACCTGAACTTTTATGCTATTTCAGTAATGAAAAAAAACGTTCTCATTGTGAAAAAAGGTGTAGGTGTTCTATCAATTTTAGGCACTTTGCTAATTTTATTTTTACATTTTTAACAACCTTTAGATTTCTTGCTGGCTTATAGTTGTGGACAGGGTATCTCTGAACCAGGAAAAGGCGAGCGACTTACTCGGCTATTGTGGGGTGGCCCGCCCGGCCGACCCTAATTAATGTCGCTTCGCTGCGCTCAACGAAACCCAGTACTAGGTACCCAATACCAAAAAGTAAGTTAAATTATTTTCAAAAATTATTAAAATCCATTATCATATTATATTTAGTTTTTAAATGCCGATTATTTTCATACTAATTTGATGTAAATCGGCCAATTTTGACCAATTTGTACCGCAAACTAGTTTTTCTTTTTAAAACTAATTAATGAACAGTGAAAATTAAATACAATTTATGTCTGAGTGTGATCATATGGAGGAATAATAAATGCCCCAGGTTTGATTGTAATAACTTCTTTATTGCTTCATAACCAAAATAAATAGCCGGTTTGAACACAAATTTGAAAACATAATTGTAATATAATCTGTAACTTAATTTATTGTACAATATTTCTATTGATTCTAAGTTATTAAAATAAAAAATATTGTAAGTGAGTGTAAGAGGAACGAAGTGGGCGACCTTCAGTCATTACCCACCGGTCGCCCACTTCGTTCCTCATCATGAAAGTTTATACGGCCATCTTTAAAGGCCCTAACCCATTTCCGAACCATTCCATCACTCATAATGTTTTCACCATACACTTCACTGATTTGGTGATGAATGTCAACTGCTTTGAAGCCTTGAACACAGAGAAACCGTATTACAGCACGCACTTTACAGTCGGCGGGATTCTCAATAGGTGGAGTCATTTTAAAATCACGCAAACAGATGTAGACTCGATCGGATGGTTCCGTAATGGCGTCTGTGGCTTCCAAACAGATGTGGCTACACGGCGCGCATGCGCTAAACGGCGACCGCAGCGCTGCGGCGGCGTAATTTAAAAACGGTACTTACTTTAGAAACACGCCTCGTATAAGACAATATGTAATGTACAAGGTTTTGCCAAAACACTCGTGAGTGTAAGGCGTCTGTGACACCGACGGGGTGTGCGAGTTGAATAAGGTATCGACAAAAGATCTAATAATAATAATGGTGGGTTGTAAAGTAAATATAAGACAATATGTAATATACAAGGTTTTGCCAAAACACTCGTGAGTGTAAGGCGTCTGTGACACCGACGTGGTGAGCGAGTTGTATAAGGTATCAACAAAAGATCTAATAACGATGGTGGGTTGTAAAGTAAATATAAGACAATATGTAATATACAAGGTTTTGCCAAAACACTCGTGAGTGTAAGGCGTCTGTGACACCGACGGGGTGTGCGAGTTGAATAAGGTATCGACAAAAGATCTAATAACGATGGTGGGTTGTAAAGTAAATATAAGACAATATGTAATATACAAGGTTTTGCCAAAACACTCGTGAGTGTAAGGCGTCTTGTGACACCGACGGGGTGTGCGAGTTGTATAAGGTATCGACAAAAGATCTAATAATAATAATGGTGGGTTGTAAAGTAAACCTCTTGACAGAGTCTACATCTGAAATCGTAGTTTTAATTAAAACAACGGTAAATTAAAACATTGTTTTGAGGTTATGGATATATTTTTAAAACGAATTATAGATTATTCATTATTAATAGGCCTTTATTTTTCATTACATTTTCAAACATAAACAAAAAAATGAATTGAAAAATATGTACAGTAACCAGTGAATCCGAACAAATCTGATACCTACGATAATTTGCATTCATCTCGTTCTACATAGAACAACACTTCCTATATGAGAGAACTGATGTAACATTGAAACACCCGCTTACTTCTTGACCTCATACGTACAGTAGACTTCTTATAACAAAATATTAATTATCCATTGTTATCAGAATTAACGTAAAATTAACATTAATATAATAGAAAAACAATGTCGTCGAAGAGAATCAGAAAGCAAGGAAAATTATTTTAGCTTTAATATCACATTTTTGAATGACAATACTTATATGTACGAGTATGTAGGCTACTGGATTCCACAAAATTCATTTATTTAAAAACACTAACAAACACGCTTATGTTGAGGACTTGCCATTATGCTGAGCGAAAAGAGTGCCAGCGTCAAACTGCGGTGATTGTGTCAGTGTCCGAAAACAATTCATCTGACGACAATTAATCAAACTGGCAATAATTAAAAAACATATTTCATCGGCCGTCATTCAAAGGCAATAGTGACAGACACAACTACAATGCCAATGCCTGGTAAAACACAACCGGCTCTCATCGTTCTTTAAAAACTTATTTTATGATGGCATTCATTTTATTTTCAGTAGCCGGCTATTAATCAATTAGCTGGTATTATCTATGTTGTGTAATTAATTAAGGTTTTTTTATTTTTACCGCCTCGTATACGGTAACAATATACCCGTGCTTCGTTAGCTAGACGATTATTAACAGCTGACAATAAAACCAAAACAAAGTACAAAATACAGCACAGCAATACGCTCTCTGGTGTTGTGGGTGTGGGACCTCTTCCAAGTGGTAGGTCTTCGGGAGTAATTGTAGCATGTTTAAACCCTTGGGTGATTTTGAAGACCTAGGAAGCCTCTAGCTTTCTCCCGGAGGTACACATAAGACAGCACAGCAATAACCCTCTCTGGTGTTGTGGTTGTGGGACCTCTTCCAAGTGGTAGGTCTCCGGGAGTAATTGTAGCATGTTTAAACCCTTGGGTGATTTTGAAGACCTAGGAAGCCTCTAGCTTTCTCCCGGAGGTACACATAAGACAGCACAGCAATAACCCTCTCTGGTGTTGTGGTTGTGGGACCTCTTCCAAGTGGTAGGTCTTTGGGAGTAATTGTAGCATGTTTAAACCCTTGGGTGATTTTGAAGACCTAGGAAGCCTCTAGCTCTCTCCCGGAGTTATACAAAAGGCAGCACAGCAATAACCCTCTCTGGTGTTGTGGGTGTGGGACCACTCTATGTGGTAGGTCCCCGGGAGTAATTGTAGCATGTTTAAACCCTTGGGTGATTTTGAAGACCTAGGAAGCCTCTAGCTTTCTCCCGGAGTTATACAAAAGGCAGCACAGCAATAACCCTCTCTGGTGTTGTGGGTGTGGGACCACTCTATGTGGTAGGTCCCCGGGAGTAATTGTAGCATGTTTAAACCCTTGGGTGATTTTGAAGACCTAGGAAGCCTCTAGCTCTCTCCCGGAGTTATACAAAAGGCAGCACAGCAATAACCCACTCTGGTGTTGTGGGTGTGGGACCACTCTATGTGGTAGGTCTCCGGGAGTAATTGTAGCATGTTAAACTCTTGGGTGATTTTGGAAGACCTAGGAAGCCTCTAGCTTTCTCATGGAGGTATACAAAATACAGCATAGCAATACCCTCTCTGGTGTTGTGGGTGTGGGACCACTCTATGTGGTAGGTCTCCGGGAGTAATTGTAGCATGTTAAACCCTTGGGTGATTTTGAAGACCTAGGAAGCCTCTAGCTCTCTCCCGGAGTTATACAAAAGGCAGCACAGCAATAACCCACTCTGGTGTTGTGGGTGTGGGACCACTCTATGTGGTAGGTCTCCGGGAGTAATTGTAGCATGTTAAACTCTTGGGTGATTTTGGAAGACCTAGGAAGCCTCTAGCTTTCTCATGGAGGTATACAAAATACAGCATAGCAATACCCTCTCTGGTGTTGTGGGTGTGGGACCACTCTATGTGGTAGGTCTCCGGGAGTAATTGTAGCATGTTAAACTCTTGGGTGATTTTGGAAGACCTAGGAAGCCTCTAGCTTTCTCATGGAGGTATACAAAATACAGCATAGCAATACCCTCTCTGGTGTTGTGGGTGTGGGACCACTCTATGTGGTAGGTCTCCGGGAGTAATTGTAGCATGTTAAACCCTTGGGTGATTTTGGAAGACCTAGGAAGCCTCTAGCTTTCTCCCGGAGGTATACAAAAGACAGCACAGCAATAACCCTCTCTGTGTTGTGGTTGTGGGACCACTCTATGTGGTAGGTCTCCGGGAGTAATTGTAGCATGTTAAACCCTTGGGTGATTTTGGAAGACCTAGGAAGCCTCTAGCTTTCTCCCGGAGGTATACAAAAGGCAGCACAGCAATAACCCTCTCTGGTGTTGTGGGTGTGGGACCACTCTATGTGGTAGGTCTCCGCGAGTAATTGTAGCATGTTAAACCCTTGGGTGATTTAGGAAGCCTCTAGCTTTCTCACGGAGGTATACAAAATACAGCACAGCAATACCCTCTCTGGTGTTGTGGGTGTGGGACCACTCTATGTGGTAGGTCTCCGGGAGTAATTGTAGCATGTTAAACCCTTGGGTGATTTTGGAAGACCTAGGAAGCCTCTAGCTTTCTCCCGGAGGTATACAAAAGACAGCACAACAATAACCCTCTCTGTGTTGTGGTTGTGGGACCACTCTATGTAGTAGGTCCCCGGGAGTAATTGTAGCATGTTAAACCCTTGGGTGATTTTGGAAGACCTAGGAAGCCTCTAGCTTTCTCCCGGATGTATACAAAAGACAGCACAGCAATAACCCTCTCTGTGTTGTGGTTGTGGGACCACTCTATGTGGTAGGTCTCCGGGAGTAATTGTAGCATGTTAAACCCTTGGGTGATTTTGGAAGACCTAGGAAGCCTCTAGCTTTCTCACGGAGGCATACAAAAATTAAATATTTTAATCAAATCATTACACCAGTTTATTTGTAATTTTTTTATAATCCATTCCAAATCTCACCAAAAGACGATTGCTCAGTTTTACACGAAAAACACATGCATATGCACACATCGTTCAAAGGTAAAAACACATGCATATGCACACATCATTCAAAGGTAAAAACACATGCATATGCACACATCGTTCAAAGGTAAAAACACATGCATATGCACACATCGTTCAAAGGTAAAAACACATGCATATGCACACATCGTTCAAAGGTAAAAACACATGCATATGCACACATCGTTC
The DNA here is from genome assembly GCA_035578905.1 of Stictocephala bisonia. Classification (NCBI taxonomy): domain Eukaryota; kingdom Metazoa; phylum Arthropoda; class Insecta; order Hemiptera; family Membracidae; genus Stictocephala; species Stictocephala bisonia. Next base: position 291,328 of record JAQJVL010000198.1, read on the forward strand.
AAAGGTAAAAACACATGCATATGCACACATCGTTCAAAGGTAAAAACACATGCATATGCACACATCGTTCAAAGAAGTGTTTGTATTGCACTCAGACGATTATTGTTAACTTTTCACGAGGAAGCCAGAGAAAACTTTCTTTGATCTCAATCCTTGATGATGGAAACTTTCTCTGGAGACAAATCTAGCCTGTGAAAGGCTTCTAACTAAACGTTTTAAACAGTTAAAATTCAGACGTAGGAAAATACCTCTTACCGTAACGACGCGTGGACTATTTTTTTAAAAGTCGCTTAAAATGCAAACCTCTAAAATTGGAATATACATAAAGACAATGACTGTACAAGATATCTACAGGTCGGACATTTCTGTCTATTTAACATACCCTTCAAGGCCTAGTATAACATTGACTATCATATAAGGTAAGTGTGGTTTCAGCAGATCTAATAATAAAGCTAAATCAGTACTGCATTAATAATATTAAAATTTAACAAGAAAAAAATACAATATTTATAATAAAGTTAAACGTACAAGGCATTAAAAATCTTACACCATACAAATATGCAACACAGAAACAAGATGGCAATACCACAATTATCTTTGTGAAGCTTCATATTTCCCAAGTTGTAACTTATGAATATGACTTCTAGTTAGACACACCGTTGCCTTTCTCCAGTCAAACAATTTATTAAAATCTAGAACCAATATAATGCACCAAACGTTTTCATTTTGAAACCAAGTTTTCATAACAACAAAAATATTTTTATATAATTATTATGGAACAAAATACTACAGACAATCTACATAAAATTAGTAACATTGCCAAATTTATTCGGAGATTGTAGTATGACACATTTCAATAGAATCATGAAAAATAAATCTAAAACTTGCACAATTGCCTCTGTGAATGGTAAACTACGTCTGTCCAACAGCGCCGTCACATGTCTGATGTGATGCAACACGCACGATACACGTGCCTCTGAATTGCCTACAGAACGCCGGGCCAGTTGCAGGCTGCAAGCACCTTTTTAATAAGGTCTAAGCAATTCCTAAAAATACTTTACTGTACTGAAAAAAATAATATACTGTATAAATTTAACGATTCCTAAAAAGAATTATACAGTAATAATTACATAATATACAGTAAATATTATGTAATTATGTAAATAAAATAAAGTAAAAATTGTTTCTTCACAACAATACTACAATAAGATTTTCAAGAAGATAATGTTTAAAAATGGGCGAGTGCTGATTTTAAAATGAAATAAAGCTGTAGAATTTTAAATGTAAACTAAAATAATTTTATTCATTTCATCAATTAACAAGGAATAAGACAACACTTCGGCAAGTTTTCCGAATTTCATAGTTTAAATAAATATTTTACGTATTATGGGCGAGTAAAAATAGCGTACACCTTCTACCATTATTAACAATTTACAAATCCCTTTTCAAACACCATCTGTTAAGTAAATAGAGATTTGTGGACACACTCTTTAGTAGCCCATTATTGAACACCACGTGAGTTGTGACACTGGAGAGACCGCTATGTAGGCATGTCACCGACAACAACATGAGCAGCTCTTATCCATGTATTATCTCGTTTTACACAGATGTATGTTACTAGGACCATGCCGAACACAATGTACTCGTATATCCGCTCGGCGGCGACAGGCGAGGCGGGCAATCAATAATAAGTGCGCCAGTTCACTGTCGATGGCCGTCTGTAAAGCTTTTAGCCAAACACGCACCATACCAAAGGCCGCTATTGATGTTCCTCTCTTAGGCCATTTATAATTTTACCACTTCATTTGTTTTACATTTTTATTTATAATTTTATTTAGGTTGGGTTCATTGATTATACAAATAAACTGCATGTCAATATTATATTTTAACATAGCAAATATGATTAATAAATAAAAAACAACTAAGTCAGTAGAAATAAACATCAAAGTGCAATGAATCAGTCGCCAAACACTTGTTCAAATATATGTAAACAAAATGAGAGGTTTACCTGAACATTGTTTTAAACGGTACAACGTTTGAATATTAACACGTTTCTTACACCAGAGAAGCCGAAACAAGATTTCCTTACACCAGAGAAGCCGAAACAAGATTTCCTTCAATGTCGGTAACGTTTCAAATATATGTAAACAAAATGAGTGGTTTACCTGAACATTGTTTTAAACGGTACAATGTTTGAATATTCACACGTGTCTTACACTAGAGAAGCCGAAACAAGATTTACTTCAATGTCTACCGACATTGAAATTACCATTACCATGTTTCCTTTGTCATTTTTTAAATGGGAAAATGACATTGGTATTTTATACAATATAAAAATGTTAAGTTTTAAGGGATATTTTGATCTTGGAATTAACCTGACGGTTCCACCCCAACGGACGACTCTCAAGTTGCTTGGATATAGTTATGGACAAATAATGGACACGGCCGTTCGTCTGTGATGATATTTCGACGCTTCCTTTATACGCGTACCTTTGCTAACGGCGATTAATGTTTTTTAAAGCGCTCGAACGATCGTTTGGCGTACTATTAGTTGAACTAATAGCCATTAAGGTGTTTGCTGAAGAGATACAAAGGGAGACCACTGGAGCAACCTGTGGAAACCGAACAGGAATATCGGATTCACGATACCCATACGAGTGGACAGTCTTCTTGTTTATATACCCATACGAGCGGACAGTCTTCTTATTTCTATAGCCAATGATACTAGTTATTTTTGCGGGAACGTTTACAAAAGTAGACAACAATGAGACTGATTAGTAACAAATATTATAATAGTGTTTACAGGCACTTAAGAAATTTTCTGAAGAGGATTTACCAAACGTATTTTCTACTCAAACGTGTGTATCAAACACAGGGGAAGATGGTTGCAGTCGCCTTCGTCCGCGGAGTGAATGTCTAACAGTTGGCACGACACCTACCTCGCCTACCTGCTTCACACCAACGGTTGCTAACGTATGGCCATTACAAGGCCAGGTGTCAAAACAACTTAAAACACACTTAACAACATGAGATATTTGTCCACAAACTCCATGGGGAAACGAGGAGACATCACAAGTACAGTAAATAATTCCGAACCCAACCGACTTGGCAACGCAATGAAGAAATTTATCAGCGGAATCATTTGGCAGCCCACTCATATAAGAAATCGTCGCCACAAGAAGAATCTATCCTAAAATTAAAACTGAGAATTTAAATACTGGCCTGACGGCGGAGTATCTACGGGCATAATAATAAAAATAAAAAATTAATCTGAATAACACAAACACTTAAATTAAGGACACCGCTGAACAGAAGTAATAATCTTAACGTAGAATTCGAAATATATTACTTGACTACAATTGAAACGATCAACTAAAATGATTACAATGAAATATACCATTGTCTACCCTTTAATTACAGAGCACTGGGGTGGAACGTAGCCTGCAGTTGGCGAGTAGGTTGCCTGTTGAGTACTTACTTAAATGACTAATTTAATAAACAATCGAACTCCACTTTTTTATGTTAAATTATAATTGAGCTGTTTCTATAAAAAAAAAACTAGCCGACAGCCTTTGCTTCGCTACGGGGTGGTTCTCTACGCTTCCTTAACTTTCCCTCCATCGTTCTCTATAATACATCACATCCTTATACAAACTCAGCCTCCTGCCATTCTCCTAAATAACGAAGTTTTACAGTTTAGAAACCCCTACTTTGGAGGGAAAAAAGAAGTGCAATCATGGAAAGTATAACTGGCCTTAAAGAATTCACTATAAAAACAGAATTTGTCAAGCTTTTTGTAAAGTTTATACTCGTATTTAAATTAATTATTGAAATGTTACCCTTACTGAAATAAAAAGAAAATTTGAAAGGTTGTTTCCACTCCATTGGAATGGAATGTCGAGAAATCCTGTTTTAGCGAGCCTCAATGATACAAAGCTAACTTCCCATTAAATTCATCAAAATCTGTTCAGTGGTTCCGGAGATTTGCTGATGAGTGGTACATGAGTTTTGGATTTTACAAAAAAAAAAAAAAAATCAAAGTCTAGTTCAGTAATGACTACAAAGTATTATTACGGCAACATAAACGTAAGAGATATGCTGTCAGTCAAGTGAACATCACTTTTATACCAATCCAGGTATCGTCCACCTACAAACAATGAAAGATCTTATTACCTCGACTAAATTTCATCAAAGTGCAACGCATGTTATTGCCACCACTGTCGAGTTCTTTACGTAAACATATTTAAACACCTAGGCACATCTGGCCTTGACAGAACTTATAACATTACTGTATTCCCTCCTAATGGAATAAACCGTGGTTGCTACAAGTCGAATATACTCAATAAAATTACACGAGCTAAAACCTTATAATACATTGAAATTTCCTCTCTTTAATATTGCGAGTAGCTTAAGGTAAAAGAAATAACGTAAGGGAAGGTTTTTTTTATTGATATCACTAAAAAAATAATGTAACTGTAACCAATTTTCTAATATTATATACACATAAAAAATTACTCGACTATTTTTCATCTGTGACTAACTAATATGTAAACAATAGGATATGAACATTTAAATTTTAAGATCTATTGGCCTACAAGGAATTGTATTGCAATTGTAACTACCAAAATAGTCTTATTTTAAATTACAACACTAAAATTCAGGTCATTTAAAATTCGCAACACTAACACTACAATTTCTAGTTCAACGAAAATATTATATGTTTGCGGTTAATTAAGGGCACAACGAATGTAAAATATCAAGATAGCGATGAAGATATTTTATACCGGTAATGTCAACGACTTTCAACTACCTACATCAAATTTACCCGATTCGTACTAAATGCCACCACCACACCCTTGCTGTAGGTGAGAGCCACATTCACTTCCTGTGTACAGTGGTAGTAACAGAGTAGGTAACAGTATGAAGCAACTTGCTGGGACAGAGCGGATCACACAGGAGGGGGGGGGGGGTTGACGGGCGATTTATGAGTATAACTTTGATAAGCTTCAGTTTGATGAGGGCCGCCCATTTACCCGGCTTATCGTTGTGTAATGTATTCCGGAACAGAATCTATTGAAGCGTCCGATTAAGCCTACAATTACACCAAACACGCGCCGTTATGCCAATTTGTTTATATTTAATATATCTTTAATGTACATCTACAGCTAAACAACGGGCACAAAATAAACTAGCTAGCTACTCACAACCCTGATTCTTAAGGAAGGACATTTTAAACCTCACATATGTATCAATAACGTAATTTTTCATTTCGTCGAGGCGTCTTTATGACACTGGATCAACTGATTGACGTTTGCTCACTTCTCAGGTTATAAATTAATGAATTTTGGATTATCAGTAGATCTAAACATGTCGACTCAAGAAAATGTCTAACATTTTAACGTTTCCAAAAATTAGTGGTGGTTGTATGGTGAACTCAGATTCAGAATATCGGTTCGTTTCAATAACTTTAAAATAAACATAAGACATCCCATTATTTACAGTGACAAACGAGATTACGAATTGCACCTAGTCATTACTTTGAGCTTCCATCATAAATTTTCACGAGAGTTTATGTACTAAAGTATCATCATGTTGTGAAAGTACATAAAGGATCTTGGCATAAATTTTTTATCAGGAAAGAATGTTTTTGTTTACATAAATTTCACAAGCGTAGAATTTCGTAATTGCAAAAGTAATATCAATTACTTTGCTCAATTACGAAAACTTCTCGTTTATACATCAGTGTCAAAGAGAAATCTTGTACGAACTGCTGTTACCTCACAAGTCAAAATCTTGTACGAACTGCTGTTACCTCACAAGTCAAATCTTGTACGAACTGCTGTTATCTCACAAGTCAAATCTTGTACGAACTGCTGTTACCTCACAAGTCAAATCTTGTACGAACTGCTGTTACCTCACAAGTCAAATCTTGTACGAACTGCTGTTACCTCACAAGTCAAATCTTCTACGAACTGCTGTTACTTCACAAGTCAAATCTTGTATGAACTGCTATTACTTCACAAGTCAAATCTTGTACGAACTGCTGTTACCTCACAAGTCAAATCTTGTACGAACTGCTGTTACCTCACAAGTCAAATCTTGTACGAACTGCTGTTACCTCACAAGTCAAATCTTGTACGAACTGCTGTTACCTCACAAGTCAAATCTTGTACGAACTGCTGTTACTTCACAAGTCAAATCTTGTACGAACTGCTGTTACCTCACAAGTCAAATCTCACATGTCTACGAGTGATTAATTCCAGCGTTGTACGTGTTTAATTTTCAAGCTGGAAATGTTGTATTCTGAATCACACTTGTATAAAGCACAAGATCGCTTACTTGAAATGTAAAGTAGGTTTCTAGATTTTAGTATTCTATATAAGACTGTACACATGTTTAAAAATCAGGCAATAAATACAAACGTTGTGTGGTTTCTTTTGAGAACCATTTTGTTTAAGACAAACAAAACAACCTTTAAAAACAAAACAATGAAGGCATAAACACGGAATCGACTAGGCCCAAATGTTACGCAATACCATTACATTTTTTTTTTAAGTTGAAAACGTGTTATACGAAAATACACATACGGGAAACTCTACAGAGCAAAAGTTTAATACAATGTGAGAACAAGAGAGAAAAACTATTACGTCTATCTATGTAGGCGAGAAGGATCCCTCTGGCCACTAAATGTAAACCATCTTGGGCTTACAAAATGTTTAACTTCCAGTACGTTGTAACAAGTTTTACTTGCACATAATTTCTACCAAGATTCAAGATTCTTTTATATCTCATAAACACATTGCATGCTTGAGCGATGTCAATGATAAATACATAAGAACAGCTTTCAATATGGAACAACATAAAAAGAAAATTCTTAATCTTAAAATAAACAAGAATGATATCCATTAAAAAACAGCGCTTATATTTAGAAAGTGATGGACACTGTCAAACAATTGTTCTAATAGAGTTTTAGATTTTTGCGGAATTCGCATATTGGTACCTCAGTTTTAAGGCATGCAGGCAGGGCATTAAACAGTTTGATGCGATTATACACCACATTTCTTTGGAATAAGAAAGTGAGATGCTTTGGAGTTTGAATCTATAGTTGAAGTTTCTTGGAGTTGTGGGCGAAGCGAATAAAGTAGCTAGCAGTGAACGTTGGCTAGCAAACAGTAAACTTGTTTTAATAGAATATCAAGGTTTCAAAAAATATATATATAGAGAAAGGAAAGTTAGAATCCTGTTTTTGTTTGAAAATATTCTAGCGCGATTCCTTTTGTCTGAGGGAATATATTATTAGAAGCGCTTTTTTTCTGTTTCCTGAAAACATATTTTGTCCTTAAACCGTCAAGGCCCCAAACGGGAACCGCATAGACTAAGTGCTGCGGATAAAAAAGAAAAATGTTAATAACACTTTGGAATTAGTATACTGAGAAAGGTAACAAACTTGAGTTGAACTTATTAATAACGTGATTCACATGGGTTGTTAAATAAGCTTTAATACATGCTACCAACACGTAAAACGGTAATTAACAAACAATATCTACTTCACCAGGCTTTTAACTTTAAACTGTTTTAACAGTCCATTAGTTTTCGATCTAGCCTATCCGCAGTTTTAATTCATTTTATCGTAAAGTAGGGCGGTGAATATAACAAAAGTATTAAAATAATAGCTTAGTACTAAACAAACAAGAGAGATCTATGAAGGATTCCGGTCCAGGTATGACTCACGCTGGGGGCGCACGCCCGTCGGATGGATATAGAAGCACTGCTCACCTGCAGCATGCACCTGGCCGCCGCCACAGATATTTTGGACAAGCACAACTTGCGCAACTACTTCCTGGAAGTTTGCGTCACGCGCACACTGAACACGCGTTTGCAAAGCGAATAAATTCCAGTAGCCTGCATCACAACAATTTATTTTCGGTCGTCCAATTAAACGTATCGAAAATGGATTGCCACGCACGATCCTGACGTGGACCTTCGTTGAAGCGGGGAGTATACTTAAGAATGTGGATACTATAAACCACGGTAACTAGAATAATACGGTAGGGTTCACGCGCATGATGCGCAGTAAATCTTGGTGTCAATGACGTCACACAGACATATCAGCTGGTTCATCGGTTAAACTGAATGTAGTAATAATCAGTAACTGCTTTTCTTAAATCACTGTTTTCATTAACCACAAACATAATACCCGTTAATAACTATTATTAATGTTATACAAATACTTTCAATGATAATATTATTAATGAGTATATTATATTGATGTTTGTTTAACGGTTGGTTAATATTAAAAGGTGGCTCCATCGGCTTGTCCAATTAATCCAATTAAAACATGGTCGTTTAGTTTTTATTTGGAAATGTATCAATAAATAACCATTGTCAAGTATTGAAACAGCTGTTTATATTGAGCATAATAAATATAATTTCGTCTTGAATTATTACAGTTATATTGTTTTTTTTTTTTTTAATAAAAACAGTTCTTTTGTCTGCAAATTTTCTATTTTTATTTAATTTGGCCAAATTTCAGTAATAATAATAATATAAAATAGTATTATTATAAGTATTTTTAGTGTTTTAGTAATAGTTATTAACCGGTTAAAGCCTAGTCGTTAATGAAAACAATGATTTAAGAAAAGCAGTTACTGATTATTACTACATTCAGTTTAACCGATGAACCAGCTGATATGTCTGTGTGACGTCATTGACACCAAGATTTACTGCGCACCATGCGCGTGAACCCTACCGTATTATTCTAGCTACCGTGCTATAAACTACAACACCGTGTTAATTGTGTATATCATTACAGTACAACAAAGTGTTTAACAAAATCTAAATTTAAAATCCCACAAAATAATGAAAATTGGATCTAGTATATCAGCATGATACCTTAAATACCTTCACAGTGAGGGTTGTAATCGAACAGGGATTTATTGAAACGGCGGAGAGGGTTATTACTTCCAGGTTGTACAGAAAACTGTAATTTACCCAAACCACAGATAAGAAACATAGGTCGCTTTTTTATGGCCATACAGACGCTTCAGCACAGATATTACAACTAATGTGCCTATTTTTACACATGTAGTAATAATTGCTACGTTTTTATCCCTGTGGATTGGGGGGGGGGGATATGGAAGACACTGACAAGGTTTCTGGGCCTGTTATCGCATGACAAAATTGGAGAAATAATCACTCGTCAGAGCGCTATTCAATACGCCTCTATTTATTTCTTCTCTGTGCTAAAAAACTCCAATGCCTATGCACTAAATGAAAAATCCAAATAAATAACATTAAAAATACAAAATAATAAAAATAAAACCATTATTACGTCTTGTCATTTTAATTGAATGTTATTACCATGCAAAAACAAAGGTACGAACACCATCGTAAGCCCATATAAAGACCACGCCTCCCACTCGCTCTATACAACGATGTAAACGACATGAAACCCACCAATAAAACGACAATTCTGTTGTCACTGACACTCCAGTTAGTACTGTTTAAAAGAAAAAATGCGGTAATATTTTACATTGTTTTTAATTCTTAATAACATCAAATAAATCCCTTAAATACGGATTGAGCTCCCTTCAGCCCTTAATTCATTTTCAATGTTAGTAAGTAAACACGCTCATCCGGATTGTGAAAATAAAGGGCAAAAAGTGTAAAGCCGCCAGCCAGGTGTTGGGGGAATTGGTTCACACACTCCATTCACAGTTTGCCCATGTCCCTACAGTCTCAATCCCTCGTGGTGCTAAACCCTTCCAAAATACTCTCCAATTTTCGATACATCAAATCTGAGCATTAAAATTTAGATAATAAATAACTAAGGATTCCAGTCTACTGTAATACAAAAAGTTTTTTAAGTTTATGGGATTAGACCCCAACCCAAACTAAAGGATACTTTTTTTATTCAATACAATGCTAAAAATGTCCAATGTTCGGAATAAATTATATTATGTCTACCACCAATTATATTATTGGTACTACTGTAGTTACTGTTGCCAAACTCACAACACTCCACGCTCTGTTATAACTTGGTACTACTGTAGTTACTGTTGCCAAACTCACAACACTCCACACTCTGTTACACACTTGGTACTACTGTAGTTACTGTTGCCAAACTCACAACACTCCACACTCTGTTACAACTTGGTACTACTGTAGTTACTGTTGCCAAACTCACAACACTCCACACTCTGTTACAACTTGGTACTACTGTAGTTACTGTTGCCAAACTCACAACACTCCACGCTCTGTTACAACTTGGTACTACTGTAGTTACTGTTGCCAAACTCACAACACTGCCACACTCTGTTACAACTTGGTACTACTGTAGCTACTGTTGCCAAACTCACAACACTCCACACTCTGTTACAACTTGGTACTACTGTAGTTACTGTTGCCAAACTCACAACACTCCACACTCTGTTACAACTTGGTACTACTGTAGTTACTGTTGCCAAACTCACAACACTCCACACTCTGTTACAACTTGGTACTACTGTAGTTACTGTTGCCAAACTCACAACACTGCACACTCTGTTACAACTTGGTACTACTGTAGCTACTGTTGCCAAACTCACAACACTCCACACTCTGTTACAACTTGGTACTACTGTAGTTACTGTTACCAAACTCACAACACTCCACACTCTGTTACAACTTGGTACTACTGTAGTTACTGTTGCCAAACTCACAGCACTCCACACTCTGTTACAACTTGGTACTACTGTAGTTACTGTTGCCAAACTCACAACACTCCACACTCTGTTACAACTTGGTACTACTGTAGTTACTGTTGCCAAACTCACAACACTCCACACTCTGTTACAACTTGGTACTACTGTAGTTACTGTTGCCAAACTCACAACACTCCACACTCTGTTACAACTTGGTACTACTGTAGTTACTGTTGCCAAACTCACAACACTGCACACTCTGTTACAACTTGGTACTACTGTAGCTACTGTTGCCAAACTCACAACACTCCACGCTCTGTTACAACTTGGTACTACTGTAGTTACTGTTGCCAAACTCACAACACTCCACACTCTGTTACAACTTGGTACTACTGTAGTTACTGTTGCCAAACTCACAGCACTCCACAATCTGTTACAACTTGGTACTACTGTAGCTACTGTTGCCAAACTCACAACACTCCACACTCTGTTACAACTTGGTACTACTGTAGTTACTGTTACCAAACTCACAACACTCCACACTCTGTTACAACTTGGTACTACTGTAGTTACTGTTACCAAACTCACAACACTCCACACTCTGTTACAAATTGGTACTACTGTAGTTACTGTTGCCAAACTCACAACACTACACACTGACTCTTACAACAATTAACCTCTTTAATTACTTTAACCCCCGATACTTTACCTTCTCAGTTTGGAATAATTGACAAAGGTAAAAATATCAAGCTGCAGAAGTCGCAAGTGTTCTTCTTTGACAAAGTAACTAAATTTCCTTCATTTGATTTTGTTTAGTATTTCGTTTTATTTTACTTTCATTTTAGTCCTACATTATTCATAAAATGATATTTTGTTGGTGAAAATTATTCCTTTAAAAAGTAAGAAAAAAAGTAAATTAAAATCGGTCTGTCATGTGAGAGTGTGTTGGATACATTAAACAAGTTAGTTGATAATCTGTCAAGCCAGACTCTTTAAAGAAATCACGTCGCTATTACCGAACGGGATCGACACGTTTAAAGTAAGGCTATAGGTAATGTGAAGGATAGAAAATTGTTAAGATATTTACTTTAAAATTCAATCCCAGTATTCATGATTTATCACAATTTTATATTATATTAACAAGCATTTGTAAACATTTCACCAATAATGAGTGCTCCATCGCCGTTAATATATTTGAGGCAACATTACTTTAATTACATGGGATGTTCTTTATGTTACAGCGTCTATTATTTTATATTAATACTAGCTGTACCCGTCCGCTTCGCCGGTCATAATATTGAGTTTGATTTAGAACCTAATAGCTGAAAGAATTCGAGCATTTTTGCTTCATCTATCAATATTAGATTTTTTAGGAGGCATGTCATAAAAAGTAAACTGCAAAACAAATAATTATTTATTTTTAATTTTCACGTTTCACCACATGTTTTAATTACCGAGGAAAAAGGTTAACACCAAATACAGATCACCTGATCAAGTAAAAGTAGTGTGTGCTACACTCTCAAGGTGAAATGTAGAACTACAATAAATCAAAACATATACAGTACTGTTGTGAGAACTTCAATCTGCTTATGGCATGTGAAACTACATTAAACCACACAATCATATGTTTTTGTAAACAATTCAGATTCTCCATTTGAATAACATGGGATCTTTAGGAGCCCGTGGGGCGGGACCCTGTGGACGGATCTACATCAAACTTCACAGAAACCATCTCGGGAGTATACAAGACAACATCCTACAGTTTCATGGCGATCGGTTGGATGGTTTGGCAGCGCATAAACTTCAAACACACACACACACATATATATATATATATATATATATATATATATATATATATATATATATATATATATATATATATATACAATCATCCTCTTTTATAAATATAGATTACAAGTGGTAAGTATCATGGTGAACTAACTATCTAATAACAACTTATTATTTATCGTTTTAGACAACATCCTACAGTTTCATGGCGATCGGTTGGATGGTTTGGCAGCGCATAAACTTCAAACACACACACACACACACACACACACACACATATATATATATATATATATATATATATATATATATATATATATATATATATATATATATATACAATCATCCTCTTTTATAAATATAGATTACAAGTGGTAAGTATCATGGTGAACTAACTATCTAATAACAACTTATTATTTATCGTACATAATAATAAAAATATATATCAATGTCATGTCAAAACAACTTATAACGGTATAAATGTATTTACATATCAACATTACAATACTTGAACAAAAATTACCTTTGACGTGGTAGTGGGTGCAAACCACTGTAAAATAAAATTGAGGGAATCGGGGGTTCAAAGGATTCGACAATACAGGTTCGTCAATCTACCAGGAACAAACAGCTGATATCGGATCACTCGTCAGCGCATTATAAACAAGGCAGCGCTGCCAATGTATTACTACAGTATAATATTAACATTCAGTACCGAAGCTCAGTCGTTTTACTGTACTTCCAAACCATGCGATGCCAGCGCTTTAAGCGGTGGTAAAGCAGCAATCTCAGTTGGGTTATTTACACTACTTGATTTTAATATTTACACTCAATCAATTGTATTGCAACGTAAGTAAACTGACAAACTATCTAGCAGAAAGATGTTAGAGGGTAGATGACCTTGTTGTCTACAAATACGGCAGTGCCAACCAAAATATCTACTTGGTAACTACTGATTTATATAATTCGTCCAAACATTGGACGATAGCAAAATTTACGTAACTGACATAATACATGATAACCATATACAATGCAGGAATTGCGTTAATTACGAAGGAGTACAACCGTACATTGCCCCTAGTGTGAGAGATCTTTACTCAGGTACTATAGCGGACAAAGAGGATGCAGGTGGTGGAGGGGGCGGGATGACGTGTGCGACGCCGACAGAAGCAAACTTTGTATTGAGAAAACTTCCATGGAGTAAAGTTTTATGAAGCTCTCGCTCGCTTGCTTCCTCCAAATGCCTAATAAACTAGTTTGGCGGAATCGATCCAACCGACCTCAACAAAACTTAGCAATGTTGCCCTGGAATACAAGAACATTGAAAATAATCAAAAAATTGTTAATCAATTTAAACGTACAAGTAAATATTTATTTTTAGATCAGAAAGAAATATTAAAACTAATGTAGATTTCTTAGTCTGAATGCTTGTCCATGATACCATTCATCCGATTAACATGAAACTTGCTGAAGTTATGTATTTTTCCCGACGAAAAGTTTTAATTATATGGCTTTATTCGTATACGACTGTAGGCTCACACCACTGGTCTTAACAAGTTTCATGCAGTTGTTTTATTTACAGTATATAACTAACAATCAGCTGTTAAATACATAGAAACTGTTGAAATAGACAAAGTAGTGCTTATTGAAATCCAACAATTAGAAGTATTATTTAAATCAAAACACTCCTGTTTATACGTTTAGCACTTATCTCTTACCAAAGCATGCGTAAACACTAAGTAACAAAAAAATCACCTCTTAATGTAGGGCTTCAGACCTACAGAAGAAAATGAACAGTCAATCTATGCCAGAGCAAGTTAACTTACAGAAGTCGTAGTCACCCTTTAGTGCAGCTAACCGCCCGAATAGGTAATAGTGTATTTTCCCTATACCATTTCTCCCTAATATCGAAAGATAAACAATATGGTACTGAATGACTATGTGTATATTTTTGTCAACTTTTATGACAATGTACTAGTCACGTACATTAATGGAGGAAATACCTGAAAACTGCTTTCAATGACAGCATATAATGTTAGTAAAGGACGTTTTACCAAAACTAATGGCCAGCAATAACATGTAAATAGTATCAAGTTTACGATTTATAAGGCCTATTACTGAAATATAAGTACCCTCTAATCGGTGATCTGGGAAGACGGAATGTGATTTCACTCGGTAAACATTTACCGTCGACATTGCTGTCGGTCTCGTCCCGCAGGGTCTTATAAGCGGATTACATCCCTCCCTCCGATGTACTACTCAGTAAATCCAAAGTACATCACATTCCATTTGACAAATGCTAAGCAAGTAACGGCTACAAAGTTGGGAGTTACCTGAATGGAACTATATTAATGTAACACTTGGTGAAAGAACACACAAGTGCGAAGCAAGTAACGGAAGCAAAGTTGGGAGTTACATGACTGGAACTGTTATCAATTTTACACTTGGTGAGAAAACACACAAGTGGCAAGCAAGTAACGGCTACAGAGTTGGGAGTTACCTGACTGTAACTGAATCAATGTAACACTTGGTGAGAGAATACACAAGGCGAATGAAGCAATCTGGAGATAGAGAGATATCCCCCGACAAATATTCACTGATATTCCGTTTTACGATTGGAGGCGGGAAGAGACTAAGCAGCCCCTTGTCAGAGAGCAGTACTTACAGTACGGTGGGATTTACGTGTTGTGTCATCCACCTTCTTCCACCCTCACTATTCACCCGCAGCTTCCTTTGACCAGTCCTCTTCAGTTTTGAAAAAGAAAACCTGTTGTATGAGAGTAATTTAACTTGTAAGCTTACAGTTAGGTATATCTATTATAAAGAAGCCAAACGCCCGTCCTTACTCAAATAAATTTTAAGAATCTTCCTAACAATACATATTATCAATCCGTTTTGGAGTGGGCTTAAAACTACCATAATTACGAAATTGTTAACTTTCCGATTATAAGAAAGAGGCAAAAAGTATACTTGCAAAAGAGGAAACCATTCTTGTATTTCCTGTCAAGCTAACGACTTGAAATTCGACATAAAGGCAAAGAGATCAGCCTGAAACTCAAGCCACAAGAAATATTCAATACTGCTTAGTTGCGGTTTTAAAAACATTTTGGTGCAAAAGAGCATAGTGAGAGAGCAATCAGAACAAACGTCAATTAATTACTCGGAGCAAATTAAAAAGAGAATCACGGCACATGCATTTACTCTGCTTCTCTCGTATAAGAAAAACTCATTATATCTAATCCATGCACTTCATTAATTCGTTGTAGATCTTACAAGTGTTTCCACTCAACTGTTTTAAGCATTTGCGTCAATTATTAAAACGTGTTTATGATTTTTTTAACACGAACCATATTATTATTAATGATGAAATTTTTGGCATTTTCCATCGATCGGATTGATTCACTATCTACACAAACCTACAGGGTTTGGGAACAGATAATGCCGATTGTAGGGAAGAGTGACCTTCAGGTCCTAAAGGGCCGTCAACCTACAACACAATCAATACGGCGGTGGTGGTCCGGCACTTCAGAGTCAACTCGGCCGACGGCAATAGAGCGGCTAGTCAACAAATTATCGCCGATAAAACAATTCTCCCTGAATAAAAGAGATTATAGATTCCAAGTACAAAACATTGCGAAAAAGTGTTGAGTTTTGGGTGTCTTTGCATTAATCTATCCACACTCTACTTCCTAGGTTTATATTGCTTTAAAGAAGTTTCCTCGGCCCATTATAAGGAATGTATTTTTTGCTGTCTGATACGATTACATTTTGGAAAAGACGATATTTTATTGGTGAAATAGCGAAATAATATTCACAATTTTAAAACTGAAGTAATATAATTTTAATGTACTATGAGGTCCTAGATTTAAACGCAATAATGTACAGGAGAAGGAGAAACAGAGGTATCTTCCTAATGGCCGCAACAAACGCGTCAGTAGCACTTACCACTCACGTAAGTTGTTATAAAAGTGTAGTAATAATTACTAGGTTTATAATTCAGTATTTGGAGGGGAATAATTGAGTGAATGAAAATGGTGGTGTCCCGACCATCCACACGAAGAACAGGAGAACTAACTACTCAACACTCCAAGTATTTGAGTATGCGACCTCTGTGTCTTTCTTTTCTATACAAAATGCGAAAAGAAAAATTGGCTCCCGTAATATGTATGCAATCTTTACAACTATAAGATGGCCTAAGAGGACTTACCACTGTGATAGGGTACAGGGGGTTGACGATCGTGAACAGCAGCACATGGTTGGGGGTCAGGTTCTCCGGCCTGGAACACAACAGAACATGAGATGATATCTATATATCTTCTAACGTAATTTGCTAAAAACAAAAACAGAAATTGATAGCTGAAGATGTTGCAATTATTTTGTAATATTTACAACTATATTAATTACAAAGAGTTGTGATGTACTCACTGGAGAAGACCTTACTCCCCACTATTTGCTTGTGTACAAATGTTTATGTTCAATAGAAATAACTGATGTTATTGTTAAATTGAATTACTGAAACCGGACTTGTTACTGAACAAAAGTAATTAATTACTAGAACTTCATGGTTGCTATTGCCTACAGCAACCACTCATCCAATAGTAAACATTCTCACTGAACTGGATCTCAGCAAGCACACGCGAACACACGCACCAAGAACACTTGAGTTGTTCACAAGTTGTTTGTTGTCTAAAACCGTTATTGGTGTGTTTGACAACTGGACTCCAACTTGCCAATCAAAATAACATCACAGTCAGCTATGTTAAACTACATGATTGTATATACTTGTTTACAATGGTTCACTTTACGCCAGGGACAATGGAATTGTAATCAGGGTTCTGATGTGCAATGTAATGATACACAGGGTTAACTGTAGCAATCTCCTTCTGCCAAATGTTCTCGCTGACCTTCAAGCTGCCCCCACCTAATTACACAATAAGCCGCATTACTCTTGAAGAACATATCAGACTCATGTCCGATGCGAGCGTTTGCACAACTGATCTGGCCTTAACCATTAGGCACTTTTTCTAATTCCACATATAAACATTGTTTATTAGTGGAAATGTAAAGACGTTACAATTAATACTGTGTAAAGAACTCCACCGACACAACAAACACCAGCTCGGGGCTCAGTGTTCGTGCTGTATCTGGATCACAGTCCAGTTTCCAACTTTTATACAATTTTCAGCACTATAAAGAACCATTTACCCTTCGTTTTAAGTTTTTACACGATTTAACACATTATTAATTTACCTCACTGTTGATCAAATTAAACCAAATACAGTAAGTAAAGATATAAAGGCACAACGAGCCACTTGACCTTCCTAAAACGGTAAAATACGACGACCTTCTTACACCTGTGACATTCCACTTGACCTCCCTACACTCTCCTGAACTTGTAACATGCCACTTGACCTTCCGTCCCTCAACATGCCGCTTGATCTTTCTACGTATCCCATTAACGTACCACTTGACCTTCCGTCCCTCCAACATGCCACTTAACCTTTCTACGTCGTCCTTTAACATGACACTTGACCTTACACCTCAACATGACATGCAACTTGTCCTTCCTAAACCTGTAGCATGCCACTTGATCTTACGTCCCTCCAACATGCCACGTGATCTTTCTACGTCATGCTCCAACATGACACTTGACCTTACACCTTAACATGCCATCTGTCCTTCCTAAACCTGTAACATATCACTTGACATTCCATCCCTCCAACATGCCACTTGACCTTTCTACGTCGTCCTTTAACATGCCTCTTGACCTTCCGTACCGACAACATGTCACTTGACCTTTAACCTCGTCTATCTAACATTCCACTTAACCTTACACCTTAACATGCCATCTGTCCTTCCTAAACCTGTAACATATCACTTGACATTCCATCCCTCCAACATGCCACTTGACCTTTCTACGCCGTCCTTTAACATGCCTCTTGACCTTCCGTACCGACAACATGCCACTTGACCTTTAACCTCGTCTATCTAACATTCTACTTAACCTTACACCTTAACATGCCACTTGACCTTCCTAGATATGTAACATGCTAACTTATCTTCCTATACATCCCCGTAACATATACGAAATGTGTTATTACTGCTGTAGGTGTGAAATCAAAGTTAAAGGTTCTGGCAGCCAGTTCATAGAGGGCCCATTCGTTACTGATTCATGTTAGATTGGGATTCAAGCAAGTAACAAATGGTAAGTGATTCAACTAGGGTATTTAGCAAATAAAACATCTGATTGGTGGCAAATCTTTAAAAAAGAACCCTATTTAGTGTGTAACACATGATTGTGGGCCATAGCTCAATTTAGTTTTCCTGTTGAGGTTAAAAACTGTCTTAACTATTTCTAAATTCAGTTTCTAACTAATTCAAATGCCCTCGAACGTCACTGCGCATGTTGAACTGTTCTACGTCATCAACTGTGTTAAAGCTGGCAACATTTCGGTAAACTAGTGTACAAACAACTCGGCTACTTGTTCTAATTACACGCACGTGGTACATTGTGTTTGATCTTTAAAATACCTAACCTAAATATTTTAAAATTCAGATCCTCAAGGATAATGTTTTACTTTCAATCGGCAGTTTACTATGTATAAGTGTTTCATAATCTAAAAAGAAACCCCTATTTCTAAGCAGAAACCAAATATCTCCTCATATTCATTTTATTCGCGCAAAAATCCCACAAAATTACCCACGGTAACTAGAAGAAACCTTTGTAGAACCATAAAGGTCTAATTGGCATTATAAAGGTAAATATTTAAATTATTGGTTTGTGCCCTAGACCTACTTAGGAAACAGGCTGTTGCAAGTTAGTGTTGTTCATCAAACATAGTGCATCTGCTAAAGAGTGTGCGAAACAGACGTTAACGATTTGTTATTTATCTTATACCATGATCTTATTTTATATCTCCTACCTGTTTTGTCAAGATAATAAATATAACTACAGCTCAAACTCATAGCTGAACTAACAATATCCAGGGGGGAGAAGGAGAGGAGAAGGGTGTAGTGTTCATTGTGTGAGAAGCTCTAGATGCGGTCAGACTTCCTCAGGTTGATCCACGACTGCCAGTTTGTGTAATCACTTTACCCAAGATTATCAACTCGGCAGTAAATTCTTTCCTTCTGCGGGACGAAGGGGAGAAGAGGGATGTAGTGTTCATTGTGTAAGGAGCTCTAGATGCGGACAGACCGACTGAGGTTTTTCCACGACTACCAGTTTGTGTTATGACTTTATCCAAGTCCCTATCGACTTAGCAATATCTTCTTTTCCACTGTGGAACGAAGCGGAGAATACGGGTGCAGTGTTCATTGTACCTGTATAAGGGCCTCTAGATGCGGTCAGACCGACTGACGTTGTTCCACGACTGCCAGTTTGGGTAATTACTTTATCCAAGTCCCTATCGACTTAGCAGTATCTTCTTTTCCATTGTGGAACGAAGCGGAGAATACGGGTGCAGTGTTCATTGTACCTGTATAAGGGCCTCTAGATGCGGTCAGACCGACTGACGTTGTTCCACGACTGCCAGTTTGGGTAATCACTTTATCCAAGTCTCTATTGACTCGGCAGTATCTTCTTTCACTCTGCGGGACGAAGAGGAGGAGAGGGGTGTAGTGTTCATTGTGTGAGGAGCTCTAGATGCGGTCAGACGACTGAGGTTGTTCCACGACTGCCAGTTTGTGTAATCACTTTATCCTAGCTTTATCGACCCGACAGTCCCTTCTCTCCCTCTGCGGTGTGTTATCTCACCCCCGCTACTACTATTTAACAAACTTCTTAACCCATTCCCATCCTTCATTCACAGAAGTTACTACAAGTTAATACTATTTTATATTAAATATCACCCCCGCTACTACTATTTAACAAACTTCTTAACCCATTCCCATCCTTCATTCACAGAAGTTACTACAAGTTAATACTATTTTATATTAAATATATCACTTTGAAGGCCATCTACTACACCGTTAAATAAACTATCATCACAGCAAAATATTACTTTAACACCAATGACAGAACACTCACGAATGGCCTCCAACACGTGTTTAAAAAATCAACATAACGTTTTATCGAATGGTGCCATACTTCATGAACTGACTCAAATTTAACTAATCATAAAACTCCATATCAAAATAACTTAACAACATGCAACTCAAGCTCTTAATGCACAAAAAAAAATCCATTGACAATGATACTAGCATACCATAGATAGAACAAGTTCAACCAGTAAATAGTATGCTTAGAACACGTAATTATACAGAAGAGAGTAATTATACAGAACTCAGTAGGATTGGTATATAATCTGATACAACGAGAAAGTCTGGGCTGGACCCTCAATCCGCTCACTACTGAATACGCACTCGCATTATGCATCTCCCTTGGCACACACCACTAACCGACACAGGGATTACATCCGTCTTCATTGTTGCCATGTCTGGTTATATTTGGTTACTGCTGAGGTGAACCGGCCTGGGCTGGACCTCAATGAGCTCACTACTGAATACGCACTCGCCTTATGCATCTCCCATGGCACAAACCGACACAGGGATTACATCCTTCTTCATTGTTGCCATGTCCGGTTATATTTGGTTACTGCTGAAAGTGAACCGGCCTGGGCTGGACCTCAATGAGCTCACTACTGAATACACACTCGCATTGTGCATCTCCCTTGGCACACACCACAAACCGATACAGGGATTACATCCGTCTTCATTGTTGCCATGTCCGGTTATATTTGGTTACTGCTAAGAGTGAACCGGCCTGGGCTGGACCTCAATGAGCTCACTACTGAATACACACTCGCATTATGCATCTCCCTTGGCACAAACCGACACAGGATTACATCGTTTTCACTGTTGCCCATGTTTCGACAAACATATAAGGTACTCCCAGCAACAGTTCCGTGGGTGCGGTAATCCATTATGGTCACGTCTCTGCCACAGACCCGTGGAGGGCGATAATCCAGAATGGTCACGTCTGGCTTCTGCCACAAACCCGTTGAGGGCGGTAATCCAGGATTGTCACGTATGGCTCCTGCCACTGTCCCATGAGGGCGGTAAGCTGTGATGGTCACGTCTGGCCTCTGCCACACACCAGTGTGGGGCGGTACGCTGGGATGGGCTCTTCTGGCCCCTGCCACAGTCCGTGGGGGCTGTAATCCAGATGGTCATATCTGGCCCACAGTCCCTAGAGGGTATGCTGATATTGGTCACGTCTGGCCTTGCCACAGACCCGTGGAGGGCGGTAATCCAGGATTGTCACGTATGGCTCCTGCCACTGTCCCGTTGGGAGCAATAATCCAGGATGGTCTCGTCTGGCCGCTGCCACAGTCCATGACTACTACTAGATAAGTGTAATGTTAGCTCTGCCGCGGTGGAAGCCCTGATGATTAGGGCTAAAATGTGTGTTTATAGATAAAAGAACCTCATATGCAATACTTAGTTGAGATTCAACGTTTAACGGCTTAAAAGTGAATAAGCTGAGTGCAAGAATATAAACACTCCCGCTCATCTTGTGTGTGTCACCACTTCGTGCTTTATTAAGTGCTCCGTAAAACTTGACGCCGCGTGTGTGCTATATTAACCACTTTTAGAGATTTGTTTTAATATCACGGCAATAATTAAGGCAGTATAACATTATGTATATGTATAAAGCCAACACCTGGAATGCGAAGGGCAGTATGGTCAACACCGTATGTGTATACAGTAGGGAGGGAGGGCTGGTACAAACCCAATCATACCACCGACCTCTCGCGACTTACCAACACCGGGTTAATTGAATTTGTCCACTCCAACATACGACCTACTGGTCCGTTGATGAAATGTAACGTTAATTCGCCAACAATAACACTGAAATTGCAATTTCACGACAAACTGGATTTCTATTTGGTTATTTATTGAATCTGATTACTCGAAACTAAAACTCATTAATAATGTCTAAGTTAAGTCAAGACCGCACCGTGCAGGATTTACTGGTAGTGAGGCAGCGACTGTGTACAGAGGTGTGATCGTTCTATTATTATTAAGTCACGTAGAGTAATATTTTTATTCATTGGCAAAATTTATTCAATTTGATTACATATTATATAATCATTTCATTCGAAACAAATGCCTAATTTGTATGAACTTAATACGACTGAAATCTGCCCTATTCCAGAATACTAGAGGGGAGTGGGTATTCCTCCATGTTCTGTCGTTCAAACAATCTCAATGACCAGACAATCAGATTCAATTTGATTGTCTACGTATCGCCAGGAGACAGAGGTAATTACAATTATGCTGATGAGCCATATCTCCGGTGACAGTGACGTCTTAGCCGAGTGGCTGGGCGGCTTAATTAAATTAATGCTAACGTCATTTCCATGGACTGCATCCGTCAACATTAATTGTCATATTCTATTTGGATATCGGACAGCCACTGAATAGTGTCGAAAATGGTTTCAATGCATTTCGCTCAAGTGACGAATTGGGCGTTTCCATTTTACTGATAATTTTATACGTGTACAGATTCAGTAACAATAATACTCCATTTGAAAAGGTGGTAGGCGGACCCATTCTTCTTTACACTTAAATTATCCTTCAACACAATCACAACGTCGTGTCAGAATCGAAGAGTGTAAATGCCCCCCCCCCTCTCCCCGGCAATTAGCTAATCCAGGTGGCAACAAAACTAACCACCCTGCATACGTCATCAATCACACTGATCGGTTTACTGGCCTGGAGTCAGCCTCCAGTGACAAGACGTAAGGTACTAAATTACATCGATAGCAGCAGCATCATTCATACGGCAGCGATGTATTAAACAGCCACATTCTTGCGTCAAATTGAAAAGAAGTTGGAGGAAACACAAAGGAACTAGACGTGTTTATCAGTATTTGTGTCATTCTGCAGAGATAACAGTAAGCTTAGTGATACGTCTTCAACACGAGAAGCGCTTTTCCACAAAAATCCCTTTAAATCCCAGCGGATTATTCAATTAAGTAATTAAAGTTGTCAGTGTTTATAAATGAGCCGCGTTCCGCTCCACCGGTCGCCCGTTCATTAGTCTTGGGGACGTAATCGGCTCTGTAAACCGTGGTAGTCGACGACAGAACTACTCAACGTGCACCGCTTCTACTCAGCTGTTCGCCTGTAGCAATACTAACAAGACGTGGGACGTAATCGGCTCTGTAAACTGTGGTAGTCGACGACAGAACAACTCAACGTGCACCGCTTCTACTCAGCTGTTCGCCTGTAGCAATACTAACAAGACGTGGGACGTAATCGGCTCTGTAAACTGTGGTAGTCGACGACAGAACTACTCAACGTGCACCGCTTCTACTCAGCTGTTCGCCTGTAGCAATACTAACAAGACGTGGGACGTAATCGGCTCTGTAAACTGTGGTAGTCGACGACAGAACAACTCAACGTGCACCGCTTCTACTCAGCTGTTCGCCTGTAGCAATACTAACAAGACGTGGGACGTAATCGGCTCTGTAAACTGTGGTAGTCGACGACAGAACTACTCAACGTGCACCGCTTCTACTCAGCTGTTTGATAACACCCCAAGACAATTCCTCCTAACATCAACAGTTACTAACATTTTATATATACTTCACAAAAACTGTTTATACTCAAAGACCGTTATATATTTTGCACATTCAAAAAGCTCACTCTTTAAACTACACAAGTTGCCAAAGATACGAAAGTGTAGGCCTATTGTAATGTTTAAACGATCAGTTGAGTACACTGAAAACGATCGTTTTCAGTGTAAAAAATTCTCATGTAAAAAAAAGTGCTCGTGTAATTTATCTGTGGGGCAGGGAAACGGATCAACGATATTTCCCGTCATCTCCATAAAATAGTTTACGAGCAAACTTCCTAACACTTTGAAACTTTTCAATTAATTGGGTCTTCAGAACTCCATTACGTTTTCAGACCTGTGCTCACTATCCTCGTGTAGTAATCAATTGGCTGTTATTTTAGAGACTGGTTAAGTCGAACAGTGTTCAACTAATAAATACACGCGCTTAATATTTATGTAACATTTAAACAGCAGGGACGAATAAAATCACAACTGGTGCTACCAACTACATTTTTTAACATTTATTTCCATATTCGATCGTTTTTATGATACATCTAAACATTAACTAAACAATGAATTAACGGTCTGTTGTTACTTTATTCTAAGATCTGAATAACCTTCAACATCATTTACTAATAGACTACTACGTTGGGTACAATGGTCACATTTTACACAACTTGTTTTTTCTACATTCATAATGAAACTGTCACCTACTACACCAAAGAGTCAGCGACACAGTTCAGTTTATTGTTACCACCTTAACTAATAGATTGATAGACTGAAAATATAAAATAAAAAGATTCAATTATATAAAGTATTGTGACATTCAGAGTGGTCTCCATCCTGGGAACCGGTGATGCGGAAGTAATGGATGGGTCGCTGACCACCTGCCCTGCTTGTTTACAACCTTTGGGGCACAATGGCTTACGCATGAACGCCCCTTTACCTCTTCACTGGACTTCTAGAATCTTCTGGGTTGACGAGCCAGCTCTGTCATGGAACTTCGGACGCAGGGGAATTCAAGAAGCTTCTAGATGGAGACCTGCAGGTGATATATACGGCCCGGATACGAGTCAGTCAGTCAGTCAGTCAGTCAGTCAGTCAGTCAGTCAGTCAGTGAGTCTACAGCCTACAGCCCAGGTGTTTGCGGCGACAGTGAGACAGTTCTACAGTGCGAGTGAAGTGTCCGTGTATAGTGAAGTGGTCTACGGAGAAGTTACCGGTGAGTGGTTCGTTGTGGGGATCAACGAAGGAGCATTGCGGTACTTGTGGACGACTTCTGAAGGGACACTGAAGAAACTGTGAGTGAACTGTTAGCATTGAACTGTAGGTAGTAGGGAAGCTAGTAGAGTCACTTTATAGTTAGTCATTGTAAATATTAGTAGAATCTAGGAAAGACACTTTATAGAGCTAGGAATTGTAATTAAAAGAAAGGAATTTAGTAAAGTCACTTCGCAATTAGTAGTTGTAATTGATTGCCAATTATTGATGCCATCGAAGATTGTAATTATAGATTAGTTTAACTGTAACAGTAGGCCTAATAGTAAATTGTACTTTTCACATTAGTTAAAATTAAGGAAATAATCCATTTAATTATAATAAGTTAATTTTATAGATTTAATAAATTTAGTAATTGTTTAGTATAACGTGTTGCTTATTTGTAAAACCCAAATAGTGATTAATTATTTAAAAATTAGGACGTAAAAACGTCACAGTATATATGACTTTTGCTGCTCAGTGCTTAGTTTAAGCGTTTTGGATATAATTCAAAGTAAGTTGAGCCAGGATGTATGTATTAATTTTACTATAAATATTTAATTTGTTCCAAAATTATGTTTGATGCTTTTTTCAGAGCCAAATTGTTGAAATTGCCATCCAAACAAAGTGTAAATAATAACTAAGGCTTGCGTGTTAACAGTTTAACCCAATAATAGGCTGCATTGACAATACTTGATTGAATAGAAAACGTGTTTAGTTTTATGGTTTCAAAAGAAACTTGTCGATTAATCAAAATCTATTGTAGAGAAATAAAATCACAGATATCCTACTAAATTTGTAAATTGCCCAATTTTACAAAGTGATTCCTCGTGCTTGGAGAGTGATATAAAGTCCAAAAGACCATTAAGTGGGCACATAAAGGTGAAGGGCCATTACAGATCGTGAACAGCATCCTTGCCCTCCCCGAACTGAGATGTGATTCTATCAAGAGCTACGAGACAACAGACAGTTACGAATGTGATAATAAGCTTGACGGCCTGAATATATTAAACGCTTGAATAGCAAAATTGTAACTTAAAAATCAACTGCAAACTCAATTCCACTATACGTGAACAAAACAAATAATTGATATATGCCAATATTACTGCACGATGCAACCACATGAAAACACCCGTTATTTCGGGTTGTACAAACATATTTTAATATTATAAACAAGCCATTAACTTCAAGAAGGGGCGGGGAACATGTATCGTCAGTTCGGATGCCATTACCAGATGAAATGTCAAACTTGAAATCGATTGCTTTAACACATTTCACACGCGCTCCATTATTCACATGTATTACAATACGCCAACAGTAGTATGCAAATTGCTATGTACCATCATAGATATTATTTAAATGTGGATTACCATATGGAATTGTAACCCTTTGTCAGCTGTGACACCCGCCGGGAACCCAATGGCGGGCCAGCATTTGAATGACAATGAATAATAACAATACTATATATTGGAACAATAACTAAATCAGTAATTGCTCAAACATAAAATCAGATTTTCGCCACAACTGTCAACGTTCGTGTGACGTCGTACAGTTCACTTACTCCAATATTCCCGTCCAAATCATACTGTTATGAACACTGCACGTCTGTGAATGTACATACTCTAACGATATTCTCCGCTGAAGTTTACATTTGTATTCTCGGCAAAGCTTCTTTCTTTTGACACTTGGCTCTGATTGATTCTCGCTACTGTGGTCGTTTCTGTTTATTTATGGCCGACAAGACAAGACAAATTGGAGATGGGTTCTCACCCTTTATAAGTTATCTACCGACTGTGTAACTCATACTACACAGAGGTTACTTGCAAACATAGAAAGTTCTCTACCGACTGAGTAACGTATACTACACAGATATTGTTTGCCTCCCCTAACAAGGTCTCTACCGACTGTGTAATGTACAGTACACAGAGAAGTCGTTTTCCTCCCCTAACAAGTTATCTACCGACTGTGTAATGAATACTACATAAGTATTGTTTGCCAGCCCTAAAAATTATCTATCGACTGTGTAATGTAAAGTGCATAGAGAGGTCGTCTGCCTCCTTCCCAAACATTATCTCTACCGAATGGCAGAGATTGTTTGCCATTCCAACGATTTCTCTACTGACTGTGTAACGTATACTACACAAATATTGTTTGCCAGCCCCTAACAAGTTATCTACCGACTATGTAATGTACAGTACACAGAGAGGTCTTTTGCCACCTTAACAAGTTCTCTACAGACTGTGTAATGTATACTATACATATATTGATTGCCACCCTAACAAGTTCTATAGCGACTGTATAATATATACTACACAGATATTGTTTGCCACCCTAACTAGTTATCTACCGACTATATAATGTATACAGTCTAACGAGTTCCCTACCGACTGTGTAACGTATACTACACAAATATTGTTTGCCAGCCTCTAACAAGTTATCTACCGATTATGTAATGTTCAGTACATAGAGAGGTCTTTTGCCACCTAAGAAGTTCTCTAGCGATTGTGTAATGTACACCAAACAAATATTGTTTGCCACCCTAAAAAGTTACCTACCGACTGTATAATGTATACTACTACACATATATTGTTTGCCACCTTAACAAGTTATCTACCTACTGTATAATGTACACTATGCAGATATTGTTTGCCACCCCTAACAAGTTATCTATCGACTGTATAATGTATACTACACAGATATTGTTTGCCACCCTAACTAGTTATCTACCGACTTTATAATGTATACTACACAGAAATTGTGTGCCACCCCTAACAAGTTATCTACTGACTGTGTAATGTACTCTACACTGAGAGGCACTGTGTTAAGTGATAACCACATAGATGAGAGGAATGTTGCTCCTAAGGTTATCACTAATGGATGTCACACAATAAAAGAGCGGGCAGTAACAAGAATACAGAATATACACAGCTATAATTAGTGTAAATCTCAAGTCACGATGGACTTCTGGTATTATTACGTTGTTTTGTAGCCTCACATCATATTTAAGCATGACCACTATCATAAAAAGTACGTCTATGACGTTTGATTTTAGTTCAAGACCATATAAAATAAGCCGAAATACTTGCAAATTTTTATAGATAAACCCCTTCCTTTGTAGTGAGACAGCACATAATCACGATGTTGACTGGGAAATGAGATTAAGCGGCCAGAGGGACGGCGACGTGGAAATGAGCGGGTTAATATTGCAGGTCAGGGTATTTAACCCAAGCAAAGCCTCGGAGTGCCTTCTTGTATTCATTTCCCGCCGGGGCCCCACTCACAGCGCTAAGTAATTCATAAGCAATTTTGCCGGGTCGCTCCTTGCCCACAAATGTACTACTAGTAGAAATAGTGCCCCACTACAACTCGCCTCTGTATACTGTGTGCACTACTCATTGTTAAACATATATTACATCTCTCAACTAATAACCGGGTTGTATCTGAACAAACCAAAACTGTTTTAACAACTTTAGATTATTAGTTTATTAGACATGTCTTGATTAATGGGCGAATCTTTTTTTTTTACATGCCTGTGATCTGTTCAAGGTGGGTAGTCACTTCGCTCACAAAGTAGAAGGAAACAGAGATCGAGTCCAACAGTGCGGTAAATGTGTGAAGAAGTTAGTTCTCAAGGATAAACGTCGTTATTATTATAACAGATGTATGCCAGTAGTAACTTACTTTAAACTGCCACTGAGGCGTTCTCTGCGGTCAAAAGAAAACGATCTTTGTATATTTTCTCAATGCTTCGCTACAACACAAGTACAAAACGTACGTCGCCTTTGTTTCTTCAACACCGAATGTCTGTGTTTGTAACTCATTTGCTATCGAATATTATAAAAACGACACATATTATAGTTCTCGATGAAACCAGACTCAACGTGCAATGACGGCACAGAGCCCAATCACGGTCGATACGTCCTACTCAACCTGAATTGAAGACATCACATCAACTGTCAACTAACGTTCCATACGCACAGCCCTGTTTCCCTGTTCGGAACTACGCATACATAGTTAAAACAAATGATAAATGATATTTATTTCCACATATTTTTACAAAAATAAAAAACAATAAACAAACTTGGAAATTTACTGATCACATACAGTAACAAGTTGAGGAGGGCACAAACATGACAAATTACGAGGAGAGCACAAACACGTATACTGTACTTGCCCATCGTTAACAATAAGAGGCTGAAAACTTATGAAAAATTACATACATTTTTAAAAACTTCAGTTCAGTTCTTTTTTTTTAATAAAAAACCACACATACTGATTATATAATCTCACATACTACTGTTCAACTAAAAATCCTTTATTACTAGAGGACACCCCTGCAAGCTTCGCGTGCCAGCCCCGTCACTCGCTACGCTCGTTACACCTAGGCCTCGGCCTATGACGTTTCACTAAAAATAATAGTGAAAAGTCACAGTGAAGATAATTGTATAACGTCAAATCCCAATATTAAATTGATTTACAGCATCTCACTCACATTACTTGCGTTGTTACCTATTTATTATTATGCCGTACACATACAATATTACGTAGCCTCTTTCAAACGTGTTTATTTCATTTGTTTTTGTTTAACAGATGAGGATTAGGTAAATTAATTAATTGCACTAGATTACCTTTGAAACCCCTAAGTTCAGTAGAGTAGAACCCTACAATCTAATTTTATTTTACCGTGCTTACTAAGTTCCATGTTCTAACATTATGAAATATCTAACCTCCTCAATATTGCAAACACCATTGTTTACATTCCAAAACAGCTGTTACTTTTAGATTGCTTTAAATATCTCTCCATGTTATTGTTATGGTCTAAGAACGTACTTTGAGGGCTTGCCATTCACAAAAAACTGAGATGAGAGTTGCGTTCACAAAAAAACTGCTTCACGTATTCTATATACGGATTAGGCTTACTAACATTTTTATTTTAAGACTGAAATAAACTGGAAACGTCGACTTCCCGTGTTCACCCAGTGGTAACACGCACTGGGCTTGTATAGGCAGTTAGTTACACCTATCGGTATGACGGAAACACTAGAGACAACTGGAAAGAAGCAGCTCGTTGTTCGTCAAGTGACAACTATGTCCCTTGTCACGGCGAGCCACTCAGAGAGCGATTAGTGGCTTTGTATGTTTGTGTTTTCAAATTTGTTTACCTTGTTTTTTAATAAGTTTTTTAAAAATATAACTTTTATTTTAATGAGTATGATTCAAGAGCTATAATATATTGTGAACATTTCAATGTTAAGTGGCGGCGTTGTGTTGTTAAATGTACTGAAATAATACCTGAATGGATGTGTTTAAATAGAAAAGATCGAACTGATGTACTATTTATTTCCTTGCTTAAAATAAAATCACTTGAGACATTTTCATATTAATATTATTCTTTGAACTAAAAATAAATTAAACTTAGTGAGTGACATATTTTGTGCCCAATGTAATCATTATTAAGTAGACTGTTGTTAACAAATGTAAAAATACCTTTATATTACAATATAGTACCCAATTTGACATTCAAATTCAAAATTATTTAATCATAAACACAAAGCGATATTAAATAACAATATATTTAATATAAATATACTCCTCATATAGATTTATGTAGATAGTCCATGTATGGGGAGGAGTCTATCAAACATGTATACTGACATGCAGAATAGGATTAAGGAAACAAACCCCGAGCTTTACATATATTTCCTCGAATTCGTAAGCGAATCACAACTATAGTAAATTCAATCACGAAGATCACCCAAACTTAATTCAGATGAAAGAGTGTGAGTTTGTTTAACTATTGACAATAAAAAGAAACACATAAATCAAGGCAATGCATTTGCTGTTGACAGGCGCGCGCGCTTACGCTGTTTTCTGACGGTGATTGGCTACTGTAACAGGTCCACCAAATTGACGAATAAATTAATTAAACTAAATAAATGATAAATTATTTTATTGAAGAAATAGAAATATTTAATTAAAATAATCAACGAACATTCAAATAATATTCGGAAATCGTTGTAAGTAAATAACCAGCCAGCTAGGGAAGTGGGTAGAGACATCGTGACAGATGTCTTCTGAGAATTGAGTAAACAACTTTCCTTTTCATTATTATCAACACAGACATGGGCTGGCCTGTTCCAGGCTAATTTCGCAGAAGACGAGTCTACATGGCAACCCAAAGGGGAGTCACTATGACATGCACCAGACGAGTCCAAAGGACGTATCTAGTAAAAAGGATGACCGGTAGGTGCAGCAACTACCGGGGACGAAACTCATGGAATAGGCGAAAATTGAATATCTAACGGAAAATAACGTAAGAGGGGGAACCCAAGCTCAGCGTCCTGAAGGCATCACTCGCCCCACTTGGCAATCATCTTTTCAAGAAAGAACACAGGAACATGGTGTTCCTCCCGGTAGAACACTTGATGACCGCGTGTGAACGTGTTAAAGTATAACTAAATTTCTTAAAATTATAATATATTTTTGTTTTCAAAGAAAGATTTAAATAAATATAAAACTTTTGTGCAGTTTTAAAAGATTGAATTTAGCGAGATATTAACACATGATTGAAGAACATGCGGGGTTTCACCAAGACAATAAGATAAGTTTTAGCTATAAAATGATTTAATCATATTGAAATTTGTAAAACCATAATTAAATTCATTTTTGTGTATTGAAACAATAGTAAAGTAAAAAACTAAAAAATAATGTTTTATTAAAGTAGCTTTTTCAAACAAGAGTTTTTATTTATTGTAATTTTACAGCCTCACCAAATTACCCACATTTTACCCTGAGATAAGAGAATTAAAATTAATTTACATAAATTTTAACAAATTATTAAGAAATTTAACTTAAAGTAACATAGCTCAGAAAGACAATTGTTACACTACAAATAAGCGCTCTGACGAAAGTTAATTAGTTCAGTATTAGTTTATTAAAACCGAACAATAACTAATTTAATAGGACAGGAAATCCGGCCACATGTAATTTATTCAAGCGGACGGTCTTCTTGTTTCTAAAGCTATATGGTGTTTCTTTAGTTATTATACAGTTTCTAACCACCATAAAAATTTGAAATTTTTTCATACAAATTATTAATAATTGACTATGTCTTCACGAGATATGCGTTTTGTTGAGCGGAAATCACGGATATTACCGAAAAAATTTTAAAAACAATGTCACAACTTTTAGTATTTTTTACATATTTATGTTAATTTAAATGCTATTTTGGTCTCTATAACAATTATTTCTCGAGATATAACGGAAAACTACTTTCACGGCGCATCACGATTAGCAGATATTAGCTGACATTAAAAACGTCTACTATTAACCACGAATCTTTGTTGAGTAGCTTAAATAGACAATTAAGATTAAGCTATGTTATGTTTGGTTAGATAATTACCTACACTTAAAAGTGAATTTATCGGGCAGAAAAAAAACTTAATTGAAAACCCAATAATAAAATTGTTTTCAGCATGTAAATGGAAAACAAATTTGCAAAATGACAATTTTAAAAAAGTTGGGTTTTTATATCATATAAAAACTATTTCCTCAATATTTTTGTAAAAAACGAGTCTACCGCGGTTGAACTCAACCTCCTCAAAAGATATAAACTCTAATTTCACAAATTTTTCAACACGACGTCGTATTTGCAGAAGTGGCAAGAAATTGCATAATTGCCTTATTTTAATATAAACATTTAGAGTGAGCGAGTAAAGGAATGACGGGACAGCTGTACTGCCCGGCAGCAGGGACTGAAGTGCGTTGGCGCGCCGCCAGTGCAACAGACGCGGCTCTGTCTCGTTCCCTGGACCACAACTGGCCTCAGTCTACACTACATTGTTCTAACCCTATTTTACAATGTTAATTCATTTATTGATATTATAAATACATATTTATATTTGTTTAAAGCAAAAAAGTATACTATATATTGTACATGTAGTTCGGGTTACAAAGATCATTCCACCTATAGATTCCATGGTCTACTTATTAATACTGCCAATACTATTGTCCAAACGCGGCGTCAACCTAACATTGAACATTAGCCGAAGGGGACCTCAGAAGGTAAAGTAATGCAAATGCAGTAAACAAATGCAAAGTAAAATATAGTGCAAATAAGATTGTTTAAATACCTGTATTTTAAAGGATTTAGTTAAAAGTAGCGTTTCTCTTACTCAATAATAAACAAAAATAAAAAAAAAAACAACTTGGGTTTTTATTTCTACGATTCGGTCCGTAATAAAGATCGTAGGTATCGTAAAAAAGTGTCAACTTATAAGTTATTATGAACTGCTCTACTGGAACATAGTTTTGCTTTTCAATTTCCAATAAATACACTGTAAATACCATGTAAACTTTGAATGGAAATACTTATTATTTTTAAAAATTTATAAGTTTTCTACTTTTTTCAGTCAAATATGTTAAACTTTACACGTTATTCTTGTCGTTTTTAAAATTAAAACTCATAATATCAACTATGGTCCACTATAATGGGTCTTTAATAACCACAGAGTGTTCACTATCACTCATTATAATAATAAACACGACCGTACAGTTGTAATAGAACAGCATGTTTGGCCCGCTGGCGGTAAAACTGTATGTCGACTATAGATAGGGCTGTCAAGAAAACGTCCACCTTAACTGCAACTGTCGAAGAACAAAACCTCACAAAAATTTTAAAAAATGAAAGGTTTGATGATTATCAAAATATAATTTAACCTAATAAAGATATATAAATTTAGTTTAGTGTTTCTAAATATTTTAGATCCCTAAATGAATAACACGATTAGTGCAAATCCAAAATGTACTATTTATTACTACAAGATAAATATGTCAATACAGTAATGTAATGTTTATTTATTGTTAACATCGTCTATCATTAAAACTATAAGGGGTCGCTCCTGCACGCTTCGGCATGTAACTGTTGACTTCAAATATTACAGTACAAGTAAACGTCACACAACACAAATGTATTACAATATAAGCACAAAATACACAAATATATTACAATACAAGTACAAAATGCACAAATATTATGGTGATCGATTTCGGTGAATCTTTTGTGAATTCCTCTGGTTTGAGGAAGGTGAGCGTGGTTCACCGAAATCGATCACCATAATATTTGTGCATTTTGTACTTGTATTGTAATATATTTGTGTATTTTGTGCTTATATTGTAATAAATATGTTGTGTGGCGTTTACTTGTACTGTATATGTACCAACACGTACTATGCTAATTAAAATAACTATTTCAAATATTAGTAATTAAACTGTATTAAGTAAAATCATACTATTTAAATGTATTTACAGTAGCTCACTCACTGCACTTGATTTGCACCCTAGAAAACCAATTCGCGCTTTTTATTTTTTAAGAAACTTTTGCAGCCAAAATTTATTGAAAAACCTGTACTTTTCATTAATTCAATCACGTCTTCAGTATGGGATTGAATTCTGGGGAGGGACTCACGAAAACTTAATCAATAAAATCTTTGTAACTCAGAAATATTTTGTTCGAATATTACTGTTTAAATGTCATAGGGAAAATACCGCTTTGCATTTTAAAAATTTAAGAATACTACCAATAAAAAACCTATTCATTTTCAAAGTTTTAAGAATGTTTTATAAAAAAAGTGGCAACAGGGGAACAGAGAACCTACATTACACAACCAGAAGTACCAGCCAACAGAATTTTGTAAGACCTAGAATTAATAAGTCATTCTTCTCTAAAACTTTTGTTTACTTGGGTCCAAAATGTTTCAACCTGTTGCCTATTGAAATTATAAACAGTTTTAATTTATCAATATTTTGTAAGAAACTTAAAAATTGGCTCAACGATACATGTGACATTAATCTTTTCTTTACTATTGTAAGATAATTTTGACTGTTAGTTGTACATATCATAGTCAATAATCGATCTATCAAAACTTTTTGGATGGTCACTAAATACTAGTAGTCCAATTACAAGTGAAAGCTGTTGTTCGATTGTAATATTTATTGTTTTATTGTTATATTGTTATATTATTATATTGTTATATTGTTATGTTGTTATATTGTTGTATTGTTGTATTGTTATATTGTTATATTGTTATATTGCAATATTATTTATAAGCATGCGCTGCATATGCCGCTGCAGACAGGTGCAATTTGCAAAGGAAGACTACGTGGACTTATAATTAATTTGTAACATGTTTTTTTTTTTTTTTTTTTTTTTTTCATAACCACCGTATACTTGATTTGGTGGTTATTAATTCCAAGCAAGTTATGTATTTTACTTACTTGTATTACAAAGAGGAAATAAATAAATTATTATTATTATTAAATTATTATTATTATTTATATTAAAATAACTTTAAACAAATAATGTTATTACTAAGTCTATTTCAAATGTTTTCATTTTATTTAACGGCTGATGATAACATACACAGACAGACATGTATTCGCTCGTTCATAATTAATTGTATTATGAACGCTTGATATTTTACTGTACTGCTCTCTATGTTTAACCTAATAAATGATTTGGACTATTTAACATTTGTTTATGTCACCAGCTGGTCAATTAAAATTAATCTCCATAAGAATAACATTGCAACTTTGACGCCATGTTGGACAAAAACCTATGGGCATTTCAAAAATCTAGCTTCGTTACGAGTTAGAAATCAAAATTATCTATTGAATTTTAAAAATGTCATCAAAATCGGTTAAGAAATAAGTTCAGAAAGTGAGTGAACTAAATGGTCCGATTGTTTTAATATATAGGATTAGTGGGATGTGTCAAATAACAATGGTTGGGAGGGATGGGGTGAATATGACTATGGCGGCCAAAAGAAGACGACTTCAGCTAAATTGGTTGGGTTAAACAGAACATTTGTTCTTAGATAAATGCATGTAAGTGTCCACTAAGCACATAACTCTATCAACATTATTAAATTACCCGAAACGTTTAACTGAAAAAGAGGAACGAGGATATCAGTCTATTACACATTATAGGTTGGAAATAGTCCTCTATCTGAATAAAACTAAATTGCCCCTTTCAAAATTACAGTAATAATGTAGTAGTTAGTAATGGAAGGTACGTGGCGGGATGGAGTGTGACCCGACGTGCCGAGTGTTCAAATGTACTTTACTTTTCCATTCGCTGCGGTTT
The DNA here is from genome assembly GCA_035578905.1 of Stictocephala bisonia. Lineage (NCBI taxonomy): Eukaryota > Metazoa > Arthropoda > Insecta > Hemiptera > Membracidae > Stictocephala > Stictocephala bisonia. Next base: position 327,764 of record JAQJVL010000198.1, read on the forward strand.
ATCATAGTCCCACCGATCGTCGATTGAAATAGTTAAGTCTGTGCCGAAGTTTTTGAGTAAAATAATTTAATGCGACCAATAATTTAAGGTACCAGAAAAGAGAGCAAGTAGAATATTGAAAGGTAAACCAACTGTTGAAAAAGTTGTTCTCAAAAATAATATTGGATGTACTGATTGAAGTAAAGTAATAAGTTTACAGTACAAGAACTTCATACCCCCTTACCGTAATGTATAGACCCCCTTACCAAACTTCATACCCCCTTACCGTAATGTATAGCCAAACTTACTTAAATACCGCCTAACTTCCAGTGTTTAACGCCGTACCATTTCCAAAGGTTTGTACCATAGTTAATTAATTTGTTGGAGTAGTGTAGTTAATTAATTACGACAACTGAAAGATAGTCCAAAATAATGTTACATAATATATAATATAACAATTTATCCTCAAGAGTTCACTATACGGGAATTACGAATACAATATGAATGTTCTTTCTTTACCATTTCTCCCCGTTGTGGACGACTGCTTGTTTATCCAACGATTATGTTCTTTATAAAAACCACTGCAAATCACATTGCTAACTAGAACACTTCCGTAACATTACGACAAAATATTTGTCTGCTAATTTTTATAGTATTGTGAACCATCGGATTTTGCAATGATTTAATAATTTTTATTAAAATTACCATAATTTGTGGTGAATTGTGTATTATAACAGGCATGTACCCAGTCAGCAATGTTGTCAGATAAGGTGTAATATTCTTTTATCTCGTAGGTTTCCTTCGACTTTCCACTATCGACCCACTCGGAGGTGAGGTAATCTCCTGCAGGTGGCGGGAGTGTCTTGGGTGTGCGCCCACACCACAATGTGTGCATTATAGAGCAAGTACCAGGCAACCGATTCTATTTCATCAAATGTCTTTTTATTTTTCCTACACTCCTTTGGAGCTCTCGATAACATTCTAGATTTGCACAGAACTTATTTTCTTTGTTACTAAAACATTGTACGAACGCAATTCTCAATTCCCCTGTCAGGGGGCTTATCTTATGATATATATTGTTCCCCCTTTAAGAGTCTCCAGAGGCTGTCGGCCATGTTGGTTTTAATCCCATAAGAACAATGTTATATTCGAGCCCTACATACGAGCTAGCGTATCCAAACTAAACAGTTATTTTTAAACGGATTTTCCGAACAAATTGAATTTGATCAAGAATGAAATTGCGGATTGTAATTGCTTTGCAGATTCCTAATTATGTTTATAGAAAAAACTAAACAAATTTAGTTTTAAGCTTTTATTTTCACATATTTTTTTAAAACTAGTCGTATGTATTCGAAATACGAAAAGCAAACCCAACGCGCAATATCATAACGTTTAAAATTACACCGCACACACACATTTTAGTCAATAAATAACAAAGAAATATGGATTCGCAAATAACATTGTTCTTATGGGATTAATACCAACATGGCTGACAGCCTCTGGAGACCCTTAATACAATCATACATATATAGTGTTTTTATCGCAATAGGTTTTAACCACCTTAACTTGAATAAGCTAAATAGATGTTGATAAAGAAAACCCTTAACACGTATTTAGGTTGGTATTGCTAAAAACTCACAACACATGTGTTTTTTAACCATTTGCCGAGGACGTCCGTACTAAAGTACTGCGAATATTTATAAGGATTATGATAAATTCACACAAAACCCAGACTTCGTGTTTGTGATGTGCCTTTATAACTAAAAGAACTGAAAAACATAATTTTAGCTTTGTATTAAATGCGTAAACAAAATATTATTACCTTACTATCGAGTGTTGTACAACAACAAATAGGAGACGGTTGTGATTACGAAGAGAACAATACACTGTGAGGTTTTGTACCAGACAACAATTTGGACGAAAAATAAGACAAGAATCAGTTCCTTTTTACATCAAAAACAATAAAAACTAACCAAATGTAGTAGCTCCAGCCTGAAATGTTAACAATTCGCGTGTGTCCACGTCGGCCACCTTGGCAATCAAGATGATAGATTGAGGACGGAAACCACTATTTGTCATTTCGGCTATTAATAATAAATACCGTGCATTGAGCAGGACGGCCAATATTGGAAACTACCTCCACAAACTCCCCTTCATCAATGTCTGCCAGTGTCTGTCTATAGACGCGTGTCACGTGTAACCGCAGTCGTGACACCAGCACATGCAACAAAAACTAAAAACATATATTTTGTACCTTTGTATAAAACAATTAACCACGGACGTAATTTGTTCACATTTAAATATATACGATACGAGTGAACGGGGCACAAAACATATTTATTACAACACAAGTACAAATAGTACAAATATTATGGTGGCCGATATCGAGAAGTCACGTTACCTTCCTCAGACTTGAGGGAATGACAAAGGAAGGTGAACGTGGTTTACCGGAATATTATGGTGGCCGATATCGAGAAGTCACGTTACCTTCCTCAGACTTGAGGGATTCACAAAGGAAGGTGAACGTGGTTTACCGGAATATTATGGTGGCCGATATCGAGAAGTCACGTTACCTTCCTCAGACTTGAGGGATTCACAAAGGAAGGTGAACGTGGTTTACCGGAATCAATCACCTGAAAATTTGTAAATGTTGTACTTATATTGAAATAAATTTGTAGTTTGTGATGTTCACTTGTATTGTACTTCTACCAACAAGTAATATACCGATTAAGAAACTATTTCTAAATAAATACATTCAATGAACTTTTGTTTGGCTAAAAAAATCTATAACTGACGTCACAATAAGGAATTCACCCTCACTGAAACTACTCTATTTACCAATCTTGATGAAATTAGTTTTATACAGGGATGATCAAAATTCTGGAATACACTTATATTTTACTCGTTTTTCGTATAGTTAGGGGATGGCCCACGAAGGTAGTTTTAGAGGTTTTAAATGTAAGCCTACCTCGAGTTATAGTTCATTTTAAATGCCTTTATTTATACAATTCAATATTAAGCCTGAAGTCAAAAGGATGATTCAGTTAGAAAATATAGCCCCTCAAAGAATTTAATGTCATATGACTAATTCCAATTATTTATCCCTGTTTGAGGCCCCTGTTGTTCAGTATGTTGTTAACTATTAACAATCGTAACGAAAAACTGCGTTGTAAATATAAGAAAAATTATTAAGACACTTTTGACAGTAGGTTACCTTAAAAATAGTTATTAAAAAAAAAAAAGAAAATTATTATAAAAATGTATTACTTTTTTTGTGAAAACGAATTAATTTCTCATATTATGTCAATAAATTATAACTGTACGCAGCAATAGACACCTAACAATCTTATCCTTGTTCTCAAGCAGTATTTAGTTATATGACATTAAATTCATTGAGGGGCTATACTGGCTATATTCTCTTTGACTGGGTCATCCTTTTGATCTCAGATTTGCACTTTTGTGTAGTATAAACAAAGACCTTTAAAATGAGGGGTAACTCGATGTAGACTTACATTTAAAAGTTTTAAGACTTCCTTCATGGGTCATCTCAAAACTATATGAAAAACAACTAAATTATGTCTCAATATTTTGTATAGGAATATATACATAACTACTAGTTTCATTACATGTATTTCAATCGTTTAAAAAAGCAATAAAATATATTCCAGACTTTTACCCAACCCTGTACATAAACGTTATATATTATACACAAAAAAGGTATGTTCACTCAAAAATTATTAACTATAGGCCTACATTTCCGCCTTCTATTTCCTCTTGCGCTTTCGTCGAAACGATGAAAAATGACGACGTTGTAAAGAACAATAGCGGCAATATAGCAGTACAAACTGGGTAAGCGGCAATAACAACGTCTCCACTTTGGACATGAGACGAGCTCGTCAGAAACAGGCGCGTATAATGCGCCCTCCTAATTTCACCATTTATAAGACACGCTCCTCTGTAACACCGTACGTTTGAGGTACCGGAGAGTCGTTTGCACTAACTATTAGTCGTCATTACTTTCGCTAAGATCGACCACATCCCCTGCATTTCATTGACTACACAAGTATTTGTATGTCTTGTAGGGTCGTCACTAATTAATTAATGGCAATTTTATTAACTTTCATCTATGTCTAATCTTTCTGATTAATATGTTTACTACTTTTTTTTTAAATAATGTATATTAATAATTATCGAGAACGTTGATTCCACTCTTCAACAAACTCTCAGTATTCTTCATTGATAACTTGCATCTACTTGCTGAGGAATTAATGTCATCATCACCCAGCTTGTGGCACATAATGCAACCATCGATGTCAAAAGGGTTCTCACGTAGTTGTCATCGCCCAGCTTGTGACACATCGTGCAACCATCGATGTCAAAAGGGTTCACAATTAGTTGTCATCGCCCAGCTTGGGACACATCGTGCAACCATCGATGTCAAAAGGGCTCACACGTAGTTGTCATCACCGAGCTTGTGGCACACCATGCAACCATCGATGCCAAGAGGATTCACACGTAGTTGTTATCGCCCAGCGTAGGGCATGTCATGCAACCATCGATGCCAAAAGGGTTTACACGTAGTTGTCTTCACCCAGCTTGCAACACATCATGCAACCATCGATGCTAAAAGAGCTCACACGTAGTTGTCATCGCCGAGCTTGTAGCATATCATGCAACTAGCGATGCCAAAAGGGTTCAGACGTAGTTGTCATCGCCCAACTTGTGACAACCCAAGTTAACTATTAAAATTACGGAATTGCCCGGGCTATTGGGCTATTCATAAATGGTTCTTTCTTAGGAACAGTCAACTTTAAATAATAACAATGACTACACTCGGGAATCTACACTCATCACGCTCATTCGCCCTTATCCCTACGATCGGCGTCTTAATGATGAATAATGAATAATAATGTTGAATGGCAAACATAACAAAGGGAACTCCGTTGCGTGCATCAGAGCAAGTGAAATACTGAGCGTGTGATAATCGTTATAACTGACACATCTCAACACTTGTTTCTACTGATGAAAAGACCATTTGTGCTTCGTAATAAATACTATAAATATCTCAATAGATATAGTACGTTCTATGTTAACTTACGTAAAACCCCACTGATGCATTATTCGCTTAGAAAAATACCGGTATATTTTAACCAAAATAAGTTATAGATAGGCCGCTTATAAAGTGACCTACTGAATGCATATGTGCAAGAGAGAGATGCACTGAGTGGTGGAAGTGAGATAGATATCTTCTCTCCTCTGTGTGATTCAATTTAAAAATTGTCATTAGAACAAAGAAAACAGCAGGCCACGGGCTGGCAGCATAGTACCCAGTCCCGCCCATTACGTCATTAACAGCAGACCATTGTTTGGTTTTATTAACACTGACGAATCAAGCTTAGAACGAATAAATCGTTATTTAGCATTCAAATAACAATTATAACAATCACAAAGTGAATAATAACAAAATACAATAAATAGCAATCAAAATTATACGGTTCATTACAGTTATTTTTGTTAGCTAAACACTTTTGTTGATATTTAACATTTGAAGCACGAAGATAGTCACGCCCGTGATATACTGCCGCTGAGTGGTAAAACGGTCCCCTCCACTGCTGAACCCCGTATAAGCGCGCACTTTCTTTTCAGCCTTCTTATACTAAAGTGATATTGCAAACAACATAAGTTTTGAAACTACTTTTATTTAACTAATTTATGTTCTCATAACAACATAACATTCACAGGAGAGCAACGTGTCCAGGGGATTGACCTTAGTTACTCGTTATTGCTTAACTCCCAGTCGCCTCTATGCTCACCTAACATGAATAGCATAGACGCGAAATTATGCTCTAAAGATAATAAACACTAAATATAATAAGACGGAAACTGCAGGTTGAAGCTGGAACAGTTCACTTATACTGAAGTACCCAGGGCCCGGCAACCGTAAACAACGATAATGACTGTTCGAACGGGATATTACCTTATCCACTGAACCATGACAATCCGGATATTTATAGAACCGGAGCAATATATACTCAAGCGGCTTTTATTGGCGTCTTCATACAATTGTCAACTAAACAGTTGTATTCCTATCCAATGAAGATAAATGTATGAAAACTTATTTCAAGGCTCTATAAGGTACAACAATGTCAGTATTTACCGAATATTTGGCTGGGATTGTACAGTACAATTCTTAATCATTACAGTCTGATATTTCTGCTTAAGTGAGATACACCACAGACCAGAGTGACGTTTTGCACAGTTGTCTGTTCACAATACAATACATTCAAACACAATTCCGTCACACCTTTACATTGACTGATATCGACTCGACAATCGACAAGCGTCAATCAATCATAATACTTCGGTCAAATGAATGCGAGTGATTCGTTTGAAAGTCTCTAATGATAACACGAATGTCATCGTTTTAACCTACAACCACAGTTAGTCACTTCTTATTTCTTTAACAATAAACGGCTCCAGAGCACCACAATGAAATTAACAATTTTTAATCCAGAACTAATTGAGCGGCGGTCACATCTGTGACATTGATAACCTATAAGTATATTATAGGTTTTAAATTCTGAGGTATATAAAACAACGATTCGAAAAAAAATTAGAAGAACCTCGTTCAGATTTACCTTTTTGACATCCAAGTACGGTAATAATTTATTGCAGAGAAGAGTGTTTAGGTTGCAAACACAGACAGCGTCTACAGAGGGATAGGCAGTAGAAATACGAGAAGCAGGTGCGTAGAGTAAGCGACTTTAAATAAAAGATGATTTCAGATAGCGTTTACTCTGGATAACGTGTGCTTTGTGTTTGCAGGACTTCTAAGACGGCCACTTAGTCAGGTTGAGCCCCACATTACTAAAGCCAGCATTGTTGTGTGCAAAGTTACGGCCAGTCCTAGACATGCGCCGATATTACAATTGTGCTTCACAGACTATTTACTTCACGAGATAAAAATACAGGATTGTACTTGAATTTAATACCTTAATGTTTTGAACGGCTTAAATAATGATAATACTGTCAGAAATGTTGTTAAAAAGAACACCTGATTTTTATTATTATTAAAAAAACAACAACAAAATCAATGTGACCGATAAAAAAATCGTACTACAGTTAGATGATGAGAGTTGCTTAACTATTACCACAGACAAGTATTTAAAATTGTCTTTTTACGGGTGATTAATTGGTCTCGTAGGAAGTCTGATATCACCATTTTACAATCTGACAAGACCAATCTACTTTTGCATTGTCTGGAACAAAAATTAAAACGACTGAAACCAATTAATAACTGATCGTTCTACTAATTTCTTTTCTAGCGCCTTCGATCGTTGTAATTATTGTTCAGCGTGGGACGGGGACTATACAATTATAATTGTGAGACTAATATACCTCCAAGTCGCATCAGTATTTATAAAATCACACTTCACATTCCGATCGTATAAATCATAACGCAGACGTCTTAAATGTTTTAAATATCAAATATCATAAAGAATTAAGGAACAATACACTAGCAATAATAGCTGCCGTACATTGTAATTTCAGTCCACAAGTGTGGTGGAAACTCCGAGGAGTGACCTCAGTCGGCGGTTTCCAGGGACTGACGAATAACCAACCTCTAACCATCTCTACCGGATAGGAACAATACACTAGCAGTAATAGATGCCGTGCATGTTTGAGTACGTCGGTTGTCCAGTCTACATATGTGGTGGGGACTCCGGGGAGTGACCATCAGTGGGCGGTTTCCAGGGACTGACGACTAACCAACCTCTAACCATCTCTACCGGATTGGAACAATACACTAGCAGTAATAGATGCCGTGCATGTTTGAGTACGTCGGTTGTCCAGTCTACATATGTGGTGGGGACTCCGGGGAGTGACCATCAGTGGGCGGTTTCCAGGGACTGACGACTAACCAACCTCTAACCATCTCTACCGGATAGGAACAATACACTAGCAGTAATAGATGCCGTGCATGTTTGAGTACGTCGGTTGTCCAGTCTACATATGTGGTGGGGACTCCGGGGAGTGACCATCAGTGGGCGGTTTCCAGGGACTGACGACTAACCAACCCCTAACCATCTCTACCGGATTGGAACAATACACTAGCAGTAATAGATGCCGTGCATGTTTGAGCACGTCGGTTGTCCAGTCTACATATGTGGTGGGGACTCCGGGGAGTGACCATCAGTCGACAGTCTCCAGGGACTGACAACTAACCAACCTCTAACCATCTCTACCGGATAGGAACAATACACTAACAGTAATAGATGCCGTGCATGTTTGAGCACGTCGGTTGTCCAGTCTACATATGTGGTGGGGACTCCGGGGAGTGACCATCAGTCGGCAGTCTCCCTCCAGGGACTGACAACTAACCAACCTCTAACCATATCTACCGGATAGGAACAATACACTAACAGTAATAGATGCCGTGCATGTTTGAGCACGTCGGTTGTCCAGTCTACATATGTGGTGGGGACTCCGGGGAGTGACCATCAGTCGACCGTCTCCAGGGACTGACAACTAACCAACCTCTAACCATCTCTACCGGATAGGAACAATACACTAACAGTAATAGATGCCGTGCATGTTTGAGCACGTCGGTTGTCCAGTCTACATATGTGGTGGGGACTCCGGGGAGTGACCATCAGTCGGCGGTCTCCAGGGACTGACGACTAACCAACCTCTAACCATCTCTACCGGATAGGAACAATACACTAACAGTAATAGATGCCGTGCATGTTTGAGCACGTCGGTTGTCCAGTCTACATATGTGGTGGGGACTCCGGGGAGTGACCATCAAGTGGGCAGTCTCCAGGGACTGACGACTAACCAACCTCTAACCATCTCTACCGGATAGGAACAATGCATGGCAGTAATAGCTGCAGTGCATGTTTAAGCACGTCGGTTGTCCAGTCTACATATGTGGTGGGGACTCCGGTTAGTGACCATCAGTCGGCAGTCTCCAGGGACTGACGACTAACCAACCTCTAACCATCTCTACCGGATAGGAACAATACACTAGCAGTAATAGCTGCAGTGCATGTTTAAGCACGTCGGTTGTCCAGTCTACATATGTGGTGGGGACTCCGGGGAGTGACCATCAGTCGGCGGTCTCCAGGGACTGACGACTAACCAACCTCTAACCATCTCTACCGGATAGGAACAATACACTAGCAGTAATAGCTGCAGTGCATGTTTAAGCACGTCGGTTGTCCAGTCTACATATGTAGTGGGGACTCCGGGGAGTGACCATCAGTCGGCAGTCTCCACTCTCCAGGGACTGACGACTAACCAACCTCTAATCATCTCTACCGGATAGGAACAATACACTGGCAGTAATAGCTGCCGTGCATGTTTGAGTACGTCGGTTGTCCAGTCCACATATGTGGCGGGGACTCCGGGGAGAGACCATCAGTCGGCCGTCTCCAAGGACCAACTGAGGCTGACCAACTTCCAATCAATCTCTGCCTCACCTGTCAACAATCTTTCTCCAACCTTAATGGCCTCTTGTCGATAGCAATTTTGGTTTTCACAGTCTACGAATGAATTTATTTTGTTTCAATTTAATTTTCTCGAAGGCAAGAATCCCTTGCTTCGCCGTGGATAAAAATACAAAGTTAGTAGAATGTATTTCTTTATGCCCAACAGCATGTAATAAATATTGAAAATGTTTTGATACTACGGGGGTAGGGGGAGAAAAAGAACAAACAAACCAAAAGCACCAGTATTTTAAATTATAACCGTACATACCGTAATCATTTTTCTAAATTCACAAGCACCTATTTTTAAGAAACCTGAGTCGCATGTTTGATGATGATACTTGCCCATATCATGTGCTTCGCCTTTTTACAAATCGTAACGAATATAGAATAAATTATTGTATTCGTTTTAGTCATTTCGAAGGACATATTTTTTAAGAAAGTTTTTTTAATTTAAGAATACGTAAAACATGCGTATTTCTCACATTACATTACACAAATACAATTAATATAAATATGAGAAATAAGACTGAGGACTTTATAACTAGTTTCTGCATATTAGCCTTACGCAATATTTTTCTACTATTGTAATATTTAAATTACAATGTAATAACTAATACTTAGTATTTTATTAATAGGGTTATGATATTATTAGATTGTCTATCACTTTTAGTCCCTAAGTTGTCGGCAAATAATTTTAAAGTTGATTGCAATTTTAATGTATATAATCCAATATGGTTGTAGTCAGTCACTCATTACGAAATCTCCAGGACCAGTGAACAGATGTTCATTAACACTGGAGAGAAGTTAGCTTTTGTATTATAGAGCACCAACAAGTAAAGATGACGAAAATCCATTTTTATGGGGTAAAACGGCTCCACAGATTTTTTTAATAAGAGTAACATGACATTAATTTAATTGTTTATTTCAAACAGCTGATACAATAAACAGAAACATGAACATAACACTAAAGCTAATTTTGTTTTCATTATGAAACGTTTAAGGTTATTTCTACCAACTCTGACATGATTGCAGCACTTTGCATCCCTCTTAAGTACTTAGAGGGGTTCTCGACTACGTAACTTCGTTATTTAGGATGACGGAAGGAAGCTGAGCTATTATATTGATGTAAGGGTTTAGAGAAACTCACAGAAATGTAAGCAAGAGTACAGAACTACCGCGTAGCGAAGCGAGGCCTATCGGATAGTGTATTATATACCCCACAAAAAGAACACTAGTTGCTGCTGATATCAAAAGTCCGTAGAGACTGTCGGCCATGTTGATTTTAATTCTATACGAATAATGTTATTTTCGAGCCGGGCATACGGTCAAGCGTATCCAAACTAAACCAAATATTTTAAAACGGATTTTTCCAAATAAATTGCATTTAATCAAGAATGAAATTGCGCGTTGTAATTCCTTTGCAAATTCCTAATTAGTTTTACAGAAAAATTAATTTATTTGAAGTTTTAGTTTGTACCTATTTTTGAAAACTCCGTATGTAGTATTTAAAATATCAAAAGCAAACTCAATGCGCAAAATGATAACGTTTAAAAAGACACATCATACACAACTGTTGGTCAATAAATAACGAAGAATTTTGGATTAGCAAATAAAATTGTTCTTATGAGATTAAAACCAACATGGCCGACAGCCTCTGCAGACCATTAAACGTAAACAAAGTACTAATGAGGAAACTAAGGAGGGGCCCATGGTAGAAGCCTGAAGAAACTAAGGAAGGGCCCGTGGTAGAAACCTGAAGAAACTAAGAATGGGTCCGTGGTAGAAGTCTCAAGAAACTAAGGAGGGGTCCATGGTAGAAACTAAGGAGGGGCCCATGGTAGAAGCCTGAAGAAACTAAGGATGGGCCCGTGGTAGAAACCTGAAGAAACTAAGGATGGGTCCGTGGTAGAAGTCTCAAGAAACTAAGGAGGGGTCCATGGTAGAAACTAAGGAGGGACCCATGGTAGAAGCCTGAAGAAACTAAGGAAGGGCCCGTGGTAGAAACCTGAAGAAACTAAGAATGGGTCCGTGGTAGAAGTCTCAAGAAACTAAGGAGGGGTCCATGGTAGAAACTAAGGAGGGGCCCATGGTAGAAACCTGAAGAAACTAAGGATGGGTCCGTGGTAGAAGTCTCAAGAAACTAAGGAGGGGTCCATAGTAGAAACAAAGGAGGGGCCCATGGTAGAAACCTGAAGAAATGTTTTCCCGTGAAACCGACCTCTGTGTTACAAACCAAGAGAAAATTATACAAGTTTACATTCGAGTTTTATGGTGCGAGAAATGTGGCTAAATGTACGCCATTCTAAGCAATGTAGAGATAATACTCATGGAGATTATTATACCTTAAATTTTTATAACACACAACTACAATTAGTTACAAAATTACGACAACATCATAGACAAGCCAATGAATAGCCTCACCACACTATGCAATACTAATGTAGAAGGCTGGAATGACGCCACCTTGAATATATTATGCCAATGTTAAAACTATCAATCATAGAATTGACATACATTTTAGGTAACTTTTTTTTTTAATGTGTCATTATACAAGCCAATGAATAGCCTCACCACACTAAGCAATACTAATGTAGGAGGCTGGAGTGACGCCATCTTGAATATATTATGCCAATGTTAATAATATCAGTCACAGAATTGACATACATTTTAGGTAACATTTTTTAAATGTGTCATTTTTTAGGCATTGTCATAGAGAACGTGAATTGCTTAGAGAATTTCGTCAAGTTTTATTCGAATGAACTATTACGAAAAAACAATCACATAGTGTACCTGCGTACTTAAATATTTAATTTTTTACTTAATGTAGAAGGGAAATGAAAGAGCATACATTCTCAATAAACTACTTATACGGCCAAAATGCAGCAGTGTTTATAACCTACAGTACAACGTCGTTATCTGTTTGGGCCTGTCAGCGGTCATAGTCCACAATAACATTTAGAGACCCAGCCCCGATATGACATGCATAAGTAATGACCATTCGAGGAGTTTCGACATTTTGGTTTACCTGTGTGACTTGATTCATCTAGTTTATGTGTGTTAATAATTCAAAGGATCAAATGTGTGTAAAACCACATCCGATCCGATAGTCTGGCTGGTGGGAGTGTGAGAATTGTGGGGGTCATGTATTTCCAACGTACACCCAATTTTAATTGAACCTCTGTTCAATGTTTCCTCGCATCCTAGTTTTAAACATCGAATACTGTAATGGGAGGCTACGAAGACAGGTGGCACCAGAGAGGATTTCAACCATATGGCTTTGACGGAACTTTGTATCTATGGAAGAAAGGAAACCCTACGAAAAAAAGAAATTTGAAAGAGCCTGTGGTACAGCGGTCTAGGGCGTCAGGACTTGGAGCATTAGTTGGAGATCGCAGGTTCAAATCCAAGCCTTGACTTGAAAATTTTCTCAGCAACATTCACCTTGTACTGTACTGGTTCTACCCCTCTCTCTGTATAAATAAGTTCCCCACAAACATCAGTAGTCTATGGGGAATGAGCAGTCATGTTAAAAAAGCCGATCGAAATCTCCTTTAGACTACAGTATATACATTAAAAATCTATTAAAATGGTTAAATTAGTATTTCGTGATTTTACAACACTATTGAAAATGAGAAAGGCGGAAATAAAACAACTTGAGCTCTCAGGCTGTGGCTTTCGACTCACATATCCAAACAGAAACAGTTTTCTCCAGGGTTAACAAGAATAATACGGTAGGGACCACGCGCATGGTGCGCAGTGATCTTTGTGTCAATGACGTCACAGACGTATCAGCTAATTTACCTGTTACACTGAATGTAGTAATAATCAGTAACTGCTTTTTCTCAATCACTGATTTAATCAACAACAAGTCTTCATATCCGTAATGACTATTAATACATTTGTGTTTTAAATAAACATAAATCATACGTAAAATTAAATTATTTATTCAAACACAGTAGTACGTTATTAGTTTATAATTTTGTTCATTTTATTACATATTTTTCTATTAGCTTCTTTTTGGGGGAGAAACCGTTCTTCCTGTTTCGCTCTGTCGTCCTAGTGAATGAACGTGTTCGGACAAACACATTACATTACATTCATTTACGTAAATAATAATATTGTTGTTCGACAGTTGGTTGATATTATTACTGTATATGGTTCCATTGGTTTACAAAAAAAATCCAATTAAAAATTGTAGTTTTGGTTTTGATTTGGAAATGTGTAAATAAATAACAAGCGTCAAGTATTGAAACGCTGTTTACATTGAGCATAATATTAATAATTCAGTCTTGAATTATTACAGTTTTATTCTTTTTTTTTAATAAAAAAATCAGTTCTATTGTCTGAAAATGTTCTATTTAATTCTTTTGGTAAAATTTCCTAATAATAATAATAGTATAATTATAAGTATTTGTATAGACTTATCAATAGTTCAGGTATAAATCCTTGTAGTTAATGAAATCGGTGATTTAAAAAAGCAGTTACTGGTTATTGCTGCGTCCTGTGTATCAGGTAAACCAGGTGATCCCTACCGTATTACTCTAGTTACCGTGGTGTTCTCAATCTGCTCACAATTACGTAAGATAGATTTTGAGGTTTGTCTGGAAATGGAAATAGGAAGATAGCACTTTCATCACTATATTTAATTGAATTATATAATAATAATTACTGTTTTAATTAGATAATAAACAATTAACAATCATAAAAACTAATTGATTTGTAAGTACTTAAACAACAGAATATCAATAAGGTACTGACTGCAGAAGGAACTGCGATAATAATTGTACAACCTAGACACGAGTCGTCTACAGACGCGTCACTGTACCTTACTTATTCGACTGATTGTTTTTAAATAGTTTTAATCAATGTTTAATGACATGTGGCGATTTGTTGCCTATTAAAAAAAACGTGCCAAGTGCAGGGATTACAGTAACCCGTTTAGCAAACTGTTTATATCCTCATGAGTCACGGGAGCTCATAATGGCCTTCCATTGCGTGCGAGACGAGACACGACCGCCACGCGGTAACGTTATGTAACGCGCGAACACTCGTGTGAGAATGAGTTGTACGCAGATGTTGAAGTCGGCGGCAGTTACGAAAATTAACTCGTGTAAACAAAAAAATAAGACAAGACGAGTGTTTATTGGCCGTTGACGGTGTAAATGAATCTGTAAATTGGAGGCAACGCAGCAATTCGCAAAAAAGCGACTTGCAAGTGACTCGGCGACAGTTATTGCTGATAGGCCGGGAATGTTGGCGTGCGATCAACTCGGCGCGGCGTGATTCACTCGGCGGCCACCGGGGATATTTCCAGGCAAATATCAAAATACCTCTGGCCTAATGGTATTGAAGCCGCACGGCAGGCGACACATGTTGAGGCCTCACGCAACTATTATAGTTCATGCAAATTAAATGTAGCTTTACAGTGAGTTGTTCTATGTCATATTGTTAGCACGACACGCACTTGTGAACTCCTCACAAGTCGTTTTAACGGTTATTAAATTAATTTCGCCACTATAAATCAGGTGCTGAATTAATCATAATGCAATCCTCATATGTGATGCGTGAAGCCGTTCTTTTGTTAACTTAACACCTCCGTTATTTTTTGACCAATTTTAACGTTACAGGTGGCAAACAATTGTCCTCTACTCTTAGTTTTGCATTAGTCTTCATTCTCAATATTATTTCACTGAAGGACACAGGAAGACTTCGAAGTACGTTTTTTGAAAGAATAACTTGGAGAAAGTAGATTAATCGAAAAGTAACAGCTGTTCAAATGTGAACAATTATATTTTACAATTTTAACATCTGTTGGAATTTAAAAATTATGTTTGTAATATTTGGGAGGTTACATATTTCATAATGTAAACCACAGAGGGTTTTCAGCACGGTGGTTTTCAGCGTAATTTTATTCGCATCCAACTATCACTTGATTTGAAGGGTTCAATTGTAATCTAATGCAGTTATTATTATTTCATTTATTTAACGTTAGTCTGTGCGCGTGAAGGCGTAGCAACTAACTATTACTAACAAATATTATAATAGTAATTAATTACCACCTGATAGTGAACAACTATACATATTAAACACTTCACTCTTCGGCTATGTCCAGCTGTCGCGACCCTGAGTAATTGTTTATGTTGTACATAGGTAGGAACGCAAGTAAAGTCAGTAAATACATTTAAATATTATGATTTGTTTTAAATACATTTTACGTACTATTATTTGTAGTCAAAAGTAAAAGGTTGAGGCCGAAGGCGAGACGGGTTGGCACGCGAAGCGTCCAGGGGTGTCTCCTAGTAACAATATTTGTATTAAGGTACAACACCCTCGATCCCAGCACAACAACTGAACACGCTTGAAATTATCTACATTGGGACATCTAATTACAAGTAAATGCGGTAAAATTTAACTGCTGTATAACTATAACATTATGGCCACTAATATATTTAAGAATATGACAACACAAAATATATTTTATTCCCGATACACAAAAAGGTTATAAAGACGTGTTTCTTCAATGTCAACTCTTGGGTACATTAAATCGTGTCTGTGTACATGGAACAAATATGAAATTGCAAGGAAGACGGAACAAAATACCGGATGGGCCAAGGGGTAGACTTTAATACCCCTATAACTAAGGCAATAATACGGCGAGCCTCCCTTTCACCCTCGGAGAAATATAGTTTTAATTCAATATCCAGGGAAGAAAGTCGTAACATGTATGTGTGCAGGAAGGTAGGGGAGGTAAAAAGGCAAATATTGGTGTTGAGGCAGGAGATTGGGGCGGGTAAGCCGTCACACCGACGGATTCTTTATTCCACTACAGTTGGGATGATCCGACCACGTGGGATTGAGACAGACTTCACTTGGGATTTGTAATTTACTACATGAATAATCCGGCGATAAAAATGTGTAGTTTTAATTATTACAAACACGCTCACATAATTAGTTATATGGCTCAAAAATAATTTGAACAACCTTAATAACAGGATGGCAAATTTTAAAATCATAGGGAATTAATGAAGATACAATATATTGCACGTTGAATAGAAAAGTTCATAACAATAAACCAAATAACAAATTAATTAAATATTCCAGGAAAATAAAACGTGCGGCATCACATTAGATAAACATTCATCATTATAAACGTCCACTTAAAAATAAAAACTAACCGAAGAACAAAAATAAATAAATAAAAATTAACTTGATGTATAAAAGGTATAAAATTGAAAAGCATTTAAAAACAAAACCAGCATTACAGCGTACTGTATGAAATGACGTTTGAATGAATACAGTTTACTTCTCAAAGAAAGGTAGAAGAAAATGAACAGAAAGAAACAAAATAGAACAAACAAATATTCATAGGTAGGTTAATTTTTAAAATCTAAAATAAAATCAATTGCAGTAGAAAACAAAAACCAGCATTCTTTTACAAATTAACCTACGCACTAGATATATCGTAATAATAACATATAAAGGAAAGTGATATAGTATTCTCTTTCATAAAAAATTAGTGAGGATAATTACGAAAAGAGAAATGCCTGGTAAAAATTAAAACAAAAATGAGAAGATATATATGAATGAAAGATACAATTAAATACGGATGTCATATTTTGATATTGAAGCCCTCGGTACTTCACGCACTGTTCAGCGTATTATTGTTAATGTATATGTAATCTCGTTGCAGTTTTCAAATTGAATTTTCGAAATGCAGGACAAAACCAAAACACTTAACCGTTAGGGGACCGTATTACAAAATAAGAAAAGTGTGTAAATAGTTAAACACACACTTTAACACATTCAACTAGTGTACGTAAACATGTACGTATGTTTATGTTAGTAACTACACAACCTCGTACAGGAGGAATCGTGATCTAACAACTGCGCCGCCAAGAAGTTGATTATTGGCGAGTTGGTAGATATAATGAGACAGATGAAATATTAAAGACGGCATCCTCAACGACTGTCGATCGATAACCAATTTATTTAAAGTTATTTTTACTCAGACCGTAATTCGTTTCATTCTTGTTGTTTCTGATTTAATTGAATCGCTGGCAATTTGAGCACGTCGAAATACATTAGTTTTATAAACATTGATGAACAACACGATATTATTTTAAGTAGTGTATTATTAATCCAATTAATTTATTAGAAAATAAGAATAATATATATAACAATATTTAATAAATGGACACATCTATTGTACAAGCATTAGTAAAAGACAATTCACTATCATTTATATTATGACTTTATTGTACTGTATAAACAATAAACTATAACTAGTGGCTTGTAGGGGCAAAACCACTAAATAAATAAAATACAAATGTTCCTGTTAAATATTTAATGTGTAATACTGAATTACTAATAGTTTTGTAAAACTGAAACATACAGTGTAAATACTGGTTTGTTCAGTTGAATATGACTAATAAGAGCTTCTTTATAGGTTTGGCCTTGTGCGTTGTTAATTTGAATATAAAACATTAACAGCTGGAATATTTAATACATTATAATACAGTAAAACACAAACAACATTTAGAAACCTTCCCATAAGATTAACATGGGAACTTTGAGGGTTGATGGGGAGGAGCCCTTATGGGAGACCATAGAACTTTTATTTTTCCCGCTATCCACAATATTAGAGCTTTCAAATGAACCATTTCCGAAGGCCGTAGGTGAAGAATAACGCTTCGAATTTTGACGCAACTAATTTGCCTTACGAAATAAAATATTTAGATAAACAATAATAATTCAGGGTGATCCAATCCACTGTGAGACAATGTCAGTGTACGACGGCCACCGAACGTAGGCATCAATAATTAATCCGGTGGCTCCTATGTAAATTACCTACGGTGGTCCCCTCGTACCAACCTCTCCCAGACCATTACTGTATTAACTCAAGACTATACAATACTGTGCTTGAGAGTAGTCCACTCCACTGTGAGACAGTGTCAGTGTACGACGGCCACCGAACTTAGGCATCAATAATTAATCCGGTGGCTCCTATGTAAATTATCTACGGTGGTCCTCTCATGCCAACCAATCCCAGACCATTACTGTATTAACTCAAGACTATACAATACTGTACTTGAGAGTAGTCCACTCCACTGCGAGACAATGTCAGTTTACGACGGCCACCGAACGTAGGCATCAATAATTAATCCGGTGGCTCCTATGTAAATTACCTACGGTGGTCCTCTCATGCCAACCAATCCCAGACCATTACTATATTAACCCAAGACTACACAATACTGTACTTGAGAGTAGTCCACTCCACTGTGAAACAGTGACAGTGTACGACGGCCACCGAACGTAGGCATCAATAATTAATCCGGTGGCTCCTATGTAAATTACCTACGGTGGTCCCCTCGTACCAACCTCTCCCAGACCATTACTGTATTAACTCAAGACTATACAATACTGTGCTTGAGAGTAGTCCACTCCACTGTGAGACAGTGTCAGTGTACGACGGCCACATAACGTAGGCATCAATAATTAATCCGGTGGCTCCTATGTAAATTATCTACGGTGGTCCTCTCATGCCAACCAATCCCAGACCATTACTGTATTAACTCAAGACTACACAATACTGTACTTGAGAGTAGTCCACTCCACTGTGAGACAGTGTCAGTGTACGACGGCCACCGAACGCAGGCATCAATAATTAATCCGGTGGCTCCTATGTAAATTACCTACTGTGGTCCTCTCATGCCAACCAATCCCAGACCATTACTGTATTAACTCAAGACTACACAATACTGTACTTGAGAGTAGTCCACTCCACTGTGAGACAGTGTCAGTGTACGACGGCCACCGAACGTAGGCATCAATAATTAATCCGGTGGCTCCCATGTAAATTACCCACGGTGGTTCTCTCATGCCAACCTCTCCCAGACCATTACTGTATTAACCCAAGACTACACAATACTGTACTTGAGAGTAGTCCACTCCACTGTTAGACAGTGTCAGTATACGACGGCTACCGAACGTAGGCATCAATAATTAATCCGGTGGCTCCTATGTAAATTACCCACGGTGGTTCTCTCATGCCAACCAATCCCAGACCATTACTGTATTAACTCAAGACTACACAATACTGTACTTGAGAGCAGTCCACGCCACTGTGAGACAATGTCAGTATACGACGGCCACTGAACGTAGGCATTAATAATTAATCCGGTGGCTCCTATGTAAATTTCCTACGGTGGTCCCCTCATGCCAACCAATTCCAGACCATTACTGTATTAACTCAAGACTACACAATAATGTACTTGAAAGCAGTCCACTCCACTGTGAGACAGTGTCAGTGTACGACGGCCACCGAACGTAGGCATCAATAATTAATCCGGTGGCTCCCATGTTAATTACCTACGGTCGTCCTCTCATGCCAACCTCTCCCAGACCATTACTGTATTAACCCAAGACTACACAATAATGTACTTGAGAGTTGTCCACTCCACTGTCAAACAGTGTCAGTGTACGACGGCCACCGAACGTAGGCATCAATAATTAATCCGGTGGCTCCTATGTAAATTACCTACGGTGGTCCTCTCATGCCAACCTCTCCCAGACCATTACTGTATTAACTCAAGAATACACAATACTGTACTTGAGAGTAGTCCACTCCACTGTGAGACAATGTCAGTGTACGACGGCCACCGAACGTAGGCATCAATAATTAATCCGGTGGCTCCTATGTAAATTACCCACGGTGGTCCTCTCATGCCAACCTCTCCCAGACCATTACTGTATTAACTCAAGACTATACAATACTGTACTTGAGAGTAGTCCACTCCACTGCGAGACAATGTCAGTTTACGACGGCCACCGAACGTAGGCATCAATAATTAATCCGGTGGCTCCTATGTAAATTACCTACGGTGGTCCTCTCATGCCAACCAATCCCAGACCATTACTGTATTAACTCAAGACTACACAATACTGTACTTGAGAGTAGTCCACTCCACTGCGAGACAATGTCAGTGTACGACGGCCACCGAACGTAGGCATCAATAATTAATCCGGTGGCTCCTATGTAAATTACCTACGGTGGTCCTCTCATGCCAACCAATCCCAGACCATTACTGTATTAACTCATGACTACACAATAATGTACTTGAGAGTAGTCCACTCCACTGCGAGACAATGTCAGTGTACGACGGCCACCGAACGTAGGCATCAATAATTAATCCGGTAGCTACTATGTAAATTACCTACGGTGGCCCTCTCATGCCAACCAATCCCAGACCATTACTATATTAACCCAAGACTACACAATACTGTACTTGAGAGTAGTCCACTCCACTGCGAGACAATGTCAGTGTACGACGGCCACCGAACGTAGGCATCAATAATTAATCCGGTGGCTCCTATGTAAATTACCTACGGTGGTCCTCTCATGCCAACCAATCCCAGACCATTAGTGTATTAACCCAAGACTACACAATACTGTACTTGAGAGTAGTCCACTCCACTGCGAGACAATGTCAGTTTACGACGGCCACCGAACTTAGGCATCAATAATTAATCCGGTGGCTCCTATGTAAATTACCTACGGTGGTCCTCTCATGCCAACCAATCCCAGACCATTACTATATTAACCCAAGACTACACAATACTGTACTTGAGAGTAGTTCACTCCACTGCGAGACAATGTCAGTTTACGACGGCCACCGAACGTAGGCATCAATAATTAATCCGGTGGCTCCTATGTAAATTACCTACGGTGGTCCTCTCATGCCAACCTCTCCCAGACCATTACTGTATTAACTCAAGACTATACAATACTGTACTTGAGAGTAGTCCACTCCACTGTGAGACAGTGTCAGTGTACGACGGCCACCGAACTTAGGCATCAATAATTAATCCGGTGGCTCCTATGTAAATTATCTACGGTGGTCCTCTCATGCCAACCAATCCCAGACCATAACTGTATTAACTCAAGACTACACAATACTGTACTTGAGAGTAGTCCACTCCACTGCGAGACAATGTCAGTTTACGACGGCCACCGAACGTAGGCATCAATAATTAATCCGGTGGCTCCTATGTAAATTACCTACGGTGGTCCTCTCATGCCAACCAATCCCAGACCATTACTATATTAACCCAAGACTACACAATACTGTACTTGAGAGTAGTCCACTCCACTGTGAGACAGTGTCAGTGTACGACGGCCACCGAACGTAGGCATCAATAATTAATCCGGTGGCTCCTATGTAAATTACCTACGGTGTTCCCCTCGTACCAACCTCTCCCAGACCATTACTGTATTAACTCAAGACTATACAATACTGTACTTGAGAGTAGTCCACTCCACTGTGAGACAGTGTCAGTGTACGACGGCCACCGAACGTAGGCATCAATAATTAATCCGGTGGCTCCTATGTAAATTACCTACGGTGGTCCTCTCATGCCAACCAATCCCAGACCATTACTGTATTAACTCAAGACTACACAATACTGTACTTGAGAGTAGTCCACTCCACTGTGAGACAGTGTCAGTGTACGACGGCCACCGAACGTAGGCATCAATAATTAATCCGGTGGCTCCTATGTAAATTACCTACGGTGGTCCTCTCATGCCAACCAATCCCAGACCATTACTGTATTAACTCAAGACTACACAATACTGTACTTGAGAGTAGTCCACTCCACTGTGAGACAGTGTCAGTGTACGACGACCACCGAACGTAGGCATCAATAATTAATCCGGTGGCTCCTATGTAAATTTCCTACGGTGGTCCCCTCATGCCAACCTCTCCCAGACCATTACTGTATTAACTCAAGACTACACAATACTGTACTTGAGAGTAGTCCACTCCACTGTGAGACAGTGTCAGTGTACGACGGCTACCGAACGTAGGCATCAATAATTAATCCGGTGGCTCCTATGTAAATTACCCACGGTGGTTCTCTCATGCCAACCAATCCCAGACCATTACTGTATTAACTCAAGACTACACAATACTGTACTTGAGAGCAGTCCACTCCACTGTGAGACAATGTCAGTATACGACGGCCACTGAACGTAGGCATTAATAATTAATCCGGTGGCTCCTATGTAAATTTCCTACGGTGGTCCCCTCATGCCAACCAATCCCAGACCATTACTGTATTAACTCAAGACTACACAATAATGTACTTGAGAGCAGTCCACTCCACTGTGAGACAGTGTCAGTGTACGACGGCCACCGAACGTAGGCATCAATAATTAATCCGGTGGCTCCCATGTTAATTACCTACGGTCGGTCCTCTCATGCCAACCTCTCCCAGACCATTACTGTATTAACCCAAGACTACACAATAATGTACTTGAGAGTTGTCCACTCCACTGTCAAACAGTGTCAGTATACGACGGCCACCGAACGTAGGCATCAATAATTAATCCGGTGGCTCCTATGTAAATTACCCACGGTGGTCCTCTCATGCCAACCTCTCCCAGACCATTACTGTATTAACTCAAGAATACACAATACTGTACTTGAGAGTAGTCCACTCCACTGTGAGACAATGTCAGTGTACGACGGCCACCGAACGTAGGCATCAATAATTAATCCGGTGGCTCCTATGTAAATTACCCACGGTGGTCCTCTCATGCCAACCTCTCCCAGACCATTACTGTATTAACTCAAGAATACACAATACTGTACTTGAGAGTAGTCCACTCCACTGTGAGACAGTGTCAGTATACGACGGCTACCGAACGTAGGCATCAATAATTAATCTGGTGGCTCCTATGTAAATTACCCACGGTGGTTCTCTCATGCCAACCAATCCCAGACCATTACTGTATTAACTCAAGACTACACAATAATGTACTTGAGAGTAGTCCACTCCACTGTGAGACAGTGTCAGTATACGACGGCCACCGAACGTAGGCATCAATAATTAATCCGGTGGCTCCTATGTAAATTACCTACGGTGGTCCCCTCATGCCAACCAATCCCAGACCATTACTGTATTAACTCAAGACTACACAATACTGTACTTGAGAGTAGTCCACTCCACTGTGAGACAGTGTCAGTATACGACGGCCACCGAACGTAGGCATCAATAATTAATCCGGTGGCTCCTATGTAAATTACCCACGGTGGTTCTCTCATGCCAACGAATCCCAGACCATTACTGTATTAACTCAAGACTACATAATACTGTACTTGAGAGTAGTCCACGCGACTGCGAGACAATGTCAGTGTACGACGGCCACCGAACGTAGGCATCAATAATTAATCCGGTGGCTCCTATGTAAATTACCTACAGTGGTCCCCGCACGCAAACTTCTCCTAATCCATTTATGTACTAACCCATTAATAAACAATCCAGCTCAAACTGAACATCCCTTATCTGAAATTTATGAGTACCATAGTTGATGTTGAGATAAAATATGAGTATTCATGGAAATACTGGAAGATACGTCTGTAAGTGTTTGATATTTAACATAAATAAAATTCCCTCCAGTTAATTTCAATGTTGTTGGGTTTTTTTACTTGTTGATAATAACTTCTCCAAAATGTAACACACTAGTGGTCTTATAAAATGATTTTTTTTTACTTCTTGTTTGTGTAGAACGTTACTTGGTACACGATTAATAATGTCACTAAGTACGGGTGATCTGGTGAAATGTATAATTATGTTGCTACGATGAAGATGGTCAAAAAACAAAACTACTATTGATACTTTTTACTACCTTCCGTCATTTAATCGCTCTTTTAAATTATAAACAATCTTGTGCTGGTGTATTTTTTAACTGGACCAAGGCGTTGGGACAATATACGTCTTCAAAAACTTCTTAATCAGGTTTGGCGTGTAATCAGTTAATATCTTCTTTCATTCCTACCAGAACACAAGAACTAATTATCCCTATTATTGGCCTGATGGCTCGTTCAGTCTGGCAACGTAAAATCATTTCTTATGGATTCAGGCTGCCACAGGGGTCAATTTCGGGTCCAGTAATGTACTTTTTATACCTTAATACTCTCTCTGAGTTAACAAATTCATCCCGAATCAGCTTGTTTGGCGGCGATAAGTCCTTGGTCATGTCAACTCTAACCCGTTCGCAATCAGAAGAAAATAACTGTCGTAGAAAAGAAATCAGTGTTAAGACTGGTTCGATTAAAACGTCTATCATAAACTGAGATAAAACTAAAGACTTTTATATATATAGTCGTACAACAAATTAGTCCATAAATCATGTTTATATGTCTGTCACACCAGGGAATAGTTCTACCTCAACTCCACCTGGAATGGAAGGTGCCATTTAACCTGTGAATGGCCAATCAAATAAAGAGTCCGGAATCAGAAATTGCATCAGAGCTGAGAGGATATCCGGACCGCCACGTGAGGAGACTCCATACTTCTGCTACGTTTGTTCTAGCAATTTCGACGGAAATCAATTCAATGCGCCATTATAAAATAACATTACGAAATATTTAGGCAAATATATTAGGTTAACGCTAAACTCAACATGACATACATTAATTTGCAACACAGTGCCATTTAATGGTGGCCCATCACTAAGAAAAGCATATTGATATATAACAAGAAAATGGCGAAAGGAGTTCCAATCAAACAGAGCGAAATGATTTTATTCAATTGGATTCCTATAAATAAATCAACCACTTTGCTTTTCCAATCGATCTCGTTTAGAATGTCATGGCTTTTACTTTGCTTACAAAACACCTGCTTAAAAAGTAATGTAATTTTTGTAAATTTTTTGTGTAAAAAAAATATATACATAACAAAGAGAATGTCTTCCACTTTCCTCAACCGATTTCCACTGAACTAGACAAAGCATTCAGTTAACTCCAAAACATGAGCCAGAATTACACGCAGTGGCTTTTTGGCCAAAGGTCGCGGATTCTTTGAGGTTGCAATGAGAACAAGAATGAGAAGTAGCTTTCTTATGGGCGCAGCGAACGCCTCAGTGGCAGTTATAAATACATTACAACTAATTTATATCTTCATAAATCTGTAGTAATAATTACTAATTTACACCTTGATGTTTTGGAGAGAAATGGGATTGACACCGGTGCTGGCCTACCATCAACACAGCCAATTGGGGAACTAACTAACCTATGCCCAGACCACCCACCTTCTTCCACCAAGATTTGGAGAGAAATGGGATTGACACCGGTGCTGGCCTACCATCAACACGGCCAATTGGGGAACTAACTAACCTATGCCCAGACCACCCACCTTCTTCCACCAAGATTTGGAGAGAAATGGGATTAACACCGGTGCTGGCCTACCATCAACACGGCCAATTGGGGAACTAACTAACCTATGCCCAGACCACCCACCTTCTTCCACCAAGATTTGGAGAGAAATGGGATTAACACCGGTGCTGGCCTACCATCAACACGGCCAATTGGGGAACTAACTGACCTATGCCCAGACCACCCACCTTCTTCCACCAAGATTTGGAGAGAAATGGGATTGACACCGGTGCTGGCCTACCATCAACACGGCCAATTGGGGAACTAACTGACCTATGCCCAGACCACCCACCTTCTTCCACCAAGATTTGGAGAGAAATGGGATTGACACCGGTGTTGGCCTACCATCAACACGGCCAATTGGGGAACTAACTAACCTATGCCCAGACCACCCACCTTCTTCCACCAAGATTTGGAGAGAAATGGGATTAACACCGGTGCTGGCCTACCATCAACACGGCCAATTGGGGAACTAACTAACCTATGCCCAGACCACCCACCTTCTTCCACCAAGATTTGGAGAGAAATGGGATTGACACCGGTGCTGGCCTACCATCAACACGGCCAATTGGGGAACTAACTAACCTATGCCCAGACCACCCACCTTCTTCCACCAAGATTTGGAGAGAAATGGGATTGACACCGGTGCTGGCCTACCATCAACACGGCCAATTGGGGAACTAACTAACCTATGCCCAGACCACCCACCTTCTTCCACCAAGATTTGGAGAGAAATGGGATTGACACCGGTGCTGGCCTACCATCAACACGGCCAATTGGGGAACTAACTAACCTATGCCCAGACCACCCACCTTCTTCCACCAAGATTTGGAGAGAAATGGGATTGACACCGGTGCTGGCCTACCATCAACACGGCCAATTGGGGAACTAACCTATGCCCAGACCACCCACCTTCTTCCACCAACATTTGGAGAGAAATGGGATTGACACCGGTGCTGGCCTACCATCAACACGGCCAATTGGGGAACTAACTGACCTATGCCCAGACCACCCACCTTCTTCCACCAAGATTTGGAGAGAAATGGGATTGACACCGGTGCTGGCCTACCATCAACACGGCCAATTGGGGAACTAACTGACCTATGCCCAGACCACCCACCTTCTTCCACCAAGATTTGGAGAGAAATGGGATTGACACCGGTGCTGGCCTACCATCAACACGGCCAATTGGGGAACTAACTGACCTATGCCCAGACCACCCACCTTCTTCCACCAAGATTTGGAGAGAAATGGGATTGACACCGGTGCTGGCCTACCATCAACACGGCCAATTGGGGAACTAACTAACCTATGCCCAGACCACCGACCTTCTTCCACCAAGATTTGGAGAGAAATGGGATTGACACCGGTGCTGGCCTACCATCAACACGGTCAATTGGGGAACTAACTGACCTATGCCCAGACCACCCACCTTCTTCCACCAAGATTTGGAGAGAAATGGGATTGACACCGGTGCTGGCCTACCATCAACACGGTCAATTGGGGAACTAACTGACCTATGCCCAGACCACCCACCTTCTTCCACCAAGATTTGGAGAGAAATGGGATTGACACCGGTGCTGGCCTACCATCAACACGGCCAATTGGGGAACTAACTGACCTATGCCCAGACCACCCACCTTCTTCCACCAAGATTTGGAGAGAAATGGGATTGACACCGGTGCTGGCCTACCATCAACACGGCCAATTGGGGAACTAACTAACCTATGCCCAGACCACCCACCTTCTTCCACCAAGATTTGGAGAGAAATGGGATTGACACCGGTGCTGGCCTACCATCAACACGGCCAATTGGGGAACTAACTAACCTATGCCCAGACCACCCACCTTCCACCAAGATTTGGAGAGAAATGGGATTGACACCGGTGCTGGCCTACCATCAACACGGCCAATTGGGGAACTAACTAACCTATGCCCAGACCACCCACCTTCTTCCACCAAGATTTGGAGAGAAATGGGATTGACACCGGTGCTGGCCTACCATCAACACGGCCAATTGGGGAACTAACTGACCTATGCCCAGACCACCCACCTTCTTCCACCAAGATTTGGAGAGAAATGGGATTGACACCGGTGCTGGCCTACCATCAACACGGCCAATTGGGGAACTAACTGACCTATGCCCAGACCACCCACCTTCTTCCACCAAGATTTGGAGAGAAATGGGATTGACACCGGTGCTGGCCTACCATCAACACGGCCAATTGGGGAACTAACTAACCTATGCCCAGACCACCGACCTTCTTCCACCAAGATTTGGAGAGAAATGGGATTGACACCGGTGCTGGCCTACCATCAACACGGTCAATTGGGGAACTAACTGACCTATGCCCAGACCACCCACCTTCTTCCACCAAGATTTGGAGAGAAATGGGATTGACACCGGTGCTGGCCTACCATCAACACGGTCAATTGGGGAACTAACTGACCTATGCCCAGACCACCCACCTTCTTCCACCAAGATTTGGAGAGAAATGGGATTGACACCGGTGCTGGCCTACCATCAACACGGCCAATTGGGGAACTAACTGACCTATGCCCAGACCACCCACCTTCTTCCACCAAGATTTGGAGAGAAATGGGATTGACACCGGTGCTGGCCTACCATCAACACGGCCAATTGGGGAACTAACTAACGTATGCCCAGACCACCCACCTTCTTCCACCAAGATTTGGAGAGAAATGGGATTGACACCGGTGCTGGCCTACCATCAACACGGCCAATTGGGGAACTAACTAACCTATGCCCAGACCACCCACCTTCTTCCACCAAGATTTGGAGAGAAATGGGATTGACACCGGTGCTGGCCTACCATCAACACGGCCAATTGGGGAACTAACCTATGCCCAGACCACCCACCTTCTTCCACCAACATTTGGAGAGAAATGGGATTGACACCGGTGCTGGCCTACCATCAACACGGCCAATTGGGGAACTAACTGACCTATGCCCAGACCACCCACCTTCTTCCACCAACATTTGGAGAGAAATGGGACTGACACAGGTGCTGGCCTACCATCAACACGGCCAATTGGGGAACTAACTGACCTATGCCCAGACCACCCACCTTCTTCCACCAAGATTTGGAGAGAAATGGGATTGACACCGGTGCTGGCCTACCATCAACACGGCCAATTGGGGAACTAACTGACCTATGCCCAGACCACCCACCTTCTTCCACCAAGATTTGGAGAGAAATGGGATTGACACCGGTGCTGGCCTACCATCAACACGGCCAATTGGGGAACTAACTAACCTATGCCCAGACCACCCACCTTCTTCCACCAACATTTGGAGAGAAATGGGACTGACACCGGTGCTGGCCTACCATCAACACGGCCAATTGGGGAACTAACTGACCTATGCCCAGACCACCCACCTTCTTCCACCAACATTTGGAGAGAAATGGGATTGACACCGGTGCTGGCCTACCATCAACACGGCCAATTGGGGAACTAACTGACCTATGCCCAGACCACCCACCTTCTTCCACCAACATTTGGAGAGAAATGGGATTGACACCGGTGCTGGCCTACCATCAACACGGCCAATTTGGGAACTAACTGACCTATGCCCAGACCACCCACCTTCTTCCACCAACATTTGGAGAGAAATGGGATTGACACCGGTGCTGGCCTACCATCAACACGGCCAATTGGGGAACTAACTGACCTATGCCCAGACCACCCACCTTCTTCCACCAACATTTGGAGAGAAATGGGATTGACACCGGTGCTGGCCTACCATCAACACGGCCAATTGGGGAACTAACTGACCTATGCCCAGACCACCCACCTTCTTCCACCAACATTTCTATCTCGACAATTCAAATAATTTGCTGTAAATTTCATTGCTCGTCGAACGACAAAGTACGTTTCGTAGTTAATTTTTGTTTTATTTAATTATGTTCAGCAACTGAATACTTTAAATTATGTTAGTAAAATTTATCATAATAACAACGTGGGAATTCTCATAGTCAAATCCAGTGATATTATTTTTGACTGGTTTATTTATTTAGTACTATGACGTGTCATGGAAGCGCATTCAATCATATAACTTGCTAGTCTATTTTAAAAAATAATAACTGCACATTATACTGTCTATGTTATTTAAACAGCTCCAGGTCAAACTCATTATTAGTACAACGCAAATATTCAATAATAATGAGTACAATCAATTCCAATATTTCTAAAGATATTCATCAAATAAACGCCGATTTTTATTTCGACAAACGATAATACGGGTTGGTTTTGAAACGACTTTAGTATATCAGTCTAATAACAAAGCTAAACCCATAACGCCTGATCCCCCGACAGAGTCCCCAGACAACAATATGTCTCTGTCACTTAAGTTTGCTCAACTTACGCTCGTCCCTACTTCGGCTTGTGTACCACCTTCAAAACATCTATGCCTTACATCAAACATTTCTTCAAAGTGTGCGTGCATACGTTGTGAGACTTATTTATGACCAGTATAGATAAGATACGATAGACGGCAGTTAACTGTCGTTTGTGGCAGATATTGAGAAAGCCATTTCCTCTTTTTATAGAACATGTGCGCATTCTTCTAATACCATTTCTATATGGAAAGTTAATTATGAAATAATTATGTTGACAGAAGATTGGAATTATAACTATACACTGTAAGCGGGGCATGGCATATCAAAGGGAAGGATT
Organism: Stictocephala bisonia; assembly: GCA_035578905.1. Taxonomy (NCBI): domain Eukaryota; kingdom Metazoa; phylum Arthropoda; class Insecta; order Hemiptera; family Membracidae; genus Stictocephala; species Stictocephala bisonia. The sequence goes on from JAQJVL010000198.1 coordinate 358,149, forward strand.
ACTGTGTTCACCACTCTGTGCGTACATTGGAAGATAGATTGGCGAATTAGCATGTCAAGTCGTTAGAAGACCTACAGTCAACTATTGCAGGCCTGGAGTGTTCCAGACGGGATCAGGAGTCCATTAGCGAGCTGATTTAAGTCAACTCTCAGACTTTATATTTCTCCAGCTCGACTTATTCAAATTAGATTAACACTCAGGAAAATTGAGCCAAGCAATTCGATTTATATTAGAATCACTAATACAAATATTTTGCCTGGATTGACTGGTTGAAGCGGATTTTCATTTTTTCCTTAAAAGATTCTTTCCGAGGGTTATATCATTTACCAGTATATGGTGGAAACGCTCTGAAAGTCTTGCCATATTGAGGTTTTAAACCTACATGATTATCTCTCTAAAGGAGATTCAGGAATGCCAGAAATACAATTCAATTTAATAAGCCCTACTGCATTTTGCACGTTTTTGAAATGTTGTGCGCTATTTCCAATTCGTACTAGCTACAACTTATCCAACCGACAGAGGGCTAAGCCGGCGGTTGGGGAGCACATACAATGGAATTATAATACACTAAGTATGGGTTATACTAATTAATGCCGACAAAACTTTACTAAACAATAATAATAATTATTGATAACATTCTGGGCAAGTTCAGTTAAATTACGATAGTAAGTATATTTTAAAGGTTTAATCTGTGTAAATATAAATTAGATATAATCTATCAAGAAAACAGAGAAAAATGTCCAATTTTCAGTTGTAGAAGGGAACAGCCGGGAGCTATTTACTATGTAAATGGCGGACTTACCTCTTCCGCTTGAGTTCCTCGTTTAGGTTGTCCGAATACTGTTCCTGGTTGTGATTCTGCAACATAACAAATTAAACAATGTTATTTACAAACAACTGTTCAAAGAAACGCTCATTCTAGAACGAGCAACATTGTCTTCAAGTTGTGTACACTAATAGTTGACAATAAAGACAATAAGTATCACGTGTTAAATGTATTTCTGGAACTTACCAGGTAAACCCCACAACAATTCATCAACATTAATCTACAATATTGTTTATTTTACCGTGCCTTTTATGGCGAAATTAACGCGTCATTTTAAGGGAAATACAGTTTGACCTCTTTTACCGTTAAGGAAGAAAACAGTGTTTTGGGAACGTGGCAGCTGATTAGATTGGTAAAACCGCATTACTTTCGTATAAATTGGTTACAAGATATTGTCTGGGATAACCTGTAAGCCAAACGTTCACGACTTGTTTTTATTTCTTGTTCCTTACAGTATTGGGAATGCGTCTTCTAAATAGATTGGTAAAACCGCATTACTTTCGTACAAATTGGTTATATTGGCTGGGATAACGTGCAAGCCAAACGTTCTCGACGTGATTTTATTTCTTGTTTCTTGCAGTATTGGGAATGCGTCTTCTAAATAGATTGATAAAACCGCATTACTTTCGTACAAATTGGTTATATTGGCTGGGATAACGTGCAAGCCAAACGTCACGACGTGATTTTATTTATTTGATTGAAGTTTTAGTTGGTAATACAACTCTCCCATATTTAAGTACTGTTTCAATGCAAAACGACGTCACGCAGACCAAGAACTTAGGACTATTTTTGTACAGCAAAAACTAATTTGTCCGTTTGAATCCCTGCCGTTTTTTGTTGAAAGCCGTAAGAAAATCAAAAATAACAGATAGAAGTTAGTAATAATAATTAATTTGTTCAACAGTTAAAAATACGAACGACTTCCAAAAATATACCGTATTCAGAGAGCCATGTTGATAGTAAACTGCAATGCTTCCATCTTATTTCAATCATATTTACAAGTCCTCAACTTTTATATTATAAGAAAGATACAAACCATTAAGTTTTAATATAAAGCTACAATAGATATGACCAGCAACGTCGTTGGATAAAACACTTCCAGAGCCGTAAAGGTCCAATCAAAGCAAAGCCGCGATGAGAGGAAATGAGCGCCACACAATTAATGGCGCGGCGACGAATGCCTTCCCCTATTGGCCGGTCACCAAGAGGGCCTGAAAGCCCAATTTATCTGGACACCTCCGTTGACATTTCAACCAATACTTTCCGTGCCCTTTCAAGTCTATTTAAAATAAATTAGTTAAATATATGATGTGTTAAGAATATCTTATTGGTTTTTTCAGAGATCTTCAGTTGAAACTTCACGTGGGGGGGTTTTGTTAAGACATAAGCTAGGACATTGTGATCTCTTTAAGCTTGTAACCTTGGCCCTACTATATTTTCTATTTATAATGGAGATATAATGTAAACCAACTATCACCAAATGCCTGTAAGTTGGTTTACATAAAGAAGTTGAGGATAAGCCACGATACAATACGAGAGACAATTGTGGTATCTGAGGCACAAAGTAGAGAAGTGTTACAACTTGCTGAAAGCGAGTGTTCCCAAGGGACGCTGAAGACCGTAGTCTACACATAATTCTTCACTTTTAAAAAAATCTATCAATTTTAAACGAAGTTGTTTGTCTACAAACTTTGCACAGTATAATTAGATTTCATTATAAAAATAACAAAGGAGATAAATTTCATATTTTCTAAACATACAACTAAATTAGCTAGAAATACGTCTTGAATTTGATCGGCATAAAAGTTCATTAACCATGACACGCTTTGAGACAAGTTATGTTCTACAACCATACCATCTTTAATCTGGGGACGCACGGCTCATTGGCCACAAACTAGAAGTCGGTGTGAAGTCGACGCCAACACAACACTGTCCGCTGATGAAGTACCGCACTGTTTATTTTGACGCGAGAAGTGGTATATTGTGCATTTCGGTCGGAACTGTTGTCCGTTTATTTGCGTCTTGTTAAGTTGAGTTAAATTCCGGAGGACACTTCAAAGGAGGGCATGAATCGTCTGACATTGCATTGTGGGTGACACGGATTTCATTGAATGCTCACTTTAAGTGAACAAGGAGCTTTTACATGTCACAAGGCTGTTATGTCGTCTCACGCTACAATTAACACGCCAAATAACTCGTCATGCAATATCGTCAATAACTCGTCATACAATAACTCGTCAGAAGTACAAGAGCTAAGGAGGGTTGAGCATGCACTTTTAGCTGCAGGCTATTTTATTTTTGATTATTGTTTGGACCACTTAAGTGAACAAAAAACACATGTCGCTCCCCAGTGTTGTTGACAACTGGGGTGGGGGGCATCGTGACAGTAAAAGTTCAAGAAACCATCTGTAGTTCAATGACGGTAATAGATACCGGTTCAGAAAAAACACCATGATTTTAAAAAACGTGTTCTTTAAAAAAGCATATTCTAAAAAATGTAATATATTTATTGGCTTAAGAATATAAAAATATTTTCTGACAAAACTATGGGTATTTTTCATATGTTTGTTCATTTTAACACCAAAACACTGTTTAATTTCAGTTATAAATTAAAAATAATAACTTAAACCTCTTTTTAGCTATATCTAACAACCAACAGTATGTTTACTACCAATTACCGTGAAGTAATTACACATCATTAAAACTACTTCACATTAATCCTGCATTATCATTCTATGATAAAATAAGGCGGCGTAGAACTTACTATCTTTCGAAAACACAGTCACTTTTTTTCATATTATGAAACTAATAAACAAAACCCTGCGTTAAAAATAACATAGTATATTGACTTTTACAAAATATATAAATACCCTTTTTGGTTTATTTTTAGTTCCTCCTGCTTTTAGTATTATTGTTGATATATTTGCGAGTAATGAACTCTTTACATTGAAGTAGACAAAACATCCCGTGGCTCACAACTATCAATAGATCAATTAAAAACAAAACCGATCAAAATATTTTGTTTAGTTTGTATTACTTTCACTTTGCCTTATCTCTACCTACGATCTGTTGCAGTGATTCACACCAAAACATATATAAGATTTGGAATCTACTCAACACTTCTAAACGCTACAGATGACCTCTCAAATCAATACAACATAAGCGAAATCTTATGACAGAATTGTGCACAATGAAAATAACTGTCTCGTCGGTTGTATTTATAGTTATGACAATGGACAAGATCGTGAGACTCCCCTCTCTACATATACATGTTGGACAAGTATACACTAAACAAGACTATAAATGTATACACTGGACGAGAGACTATAAAATGGTTGGTACTACCGAGAGAGATGTGCACTGTATTATACTCCGCCTAGCAATATAGAAAATTGCATGTCATATACAATATACGGAGGGCAAACAAGGAACGTAGGGGGGGGGGGGTGCATAACTTTGTATTACATTTATTCAACCAACGCTGTTATATACTGTGTGTTTTGGATAGGAAAGGTCAAAGTCAACTTTCAACGTAGGCCTACTGAGTACTTTGGATTGAGGAAGGTTCAAGTCGACGTGCACCTTAAACCGTTTTGTACTTTGGATTGAGGGAGGTCCAAGTCAACGTGCACCGTAAACCTTCTGTGTTCTTTGCATTGGGGGAGATCAAAGTCAACTTTCACCATAGACCTCCAGCGTACCACCATAGACCTCCAGGTTCAAGTTAACGTTCACCGTAGACCTCCTGCGTACGGTGGGTTGGAGGATGTCCAAGTTAACTTTCATCGAAGACCTCCTACGTACGGTTGGTTGGAGGATGTCCAAGTTAACTTTCATCGAAGACCTCCTACGTACGGTTGGTTGGAGGATGTCCAAGTCAACTTTCACCGTAGACCTCCTACGTACGGTGGGTTGGGGGAGGTTCAAGTTAACGTTCACCGTAGACTTCCTGCGTACGGTGGGTTAGGGAAGGTCCAAGTTAACTTTCATCGAAGACCTCCTACGTACGGTTGGTTGGAGGATGTCCAAGTCAACTTTCACCGTAGACCTCCTACGTACGGTTGGTTGGAGGATGTCCAAGTCAACTTTCACCGTAGACCTCCTACGTACGGTGGGTTGGGGGAGGTTCAAGTCAACTTTCACCGTAGACCTCCTGCGTACGGTGGGTTAGGGAAGGTCCAAGTTAACTTTCATCGAAGACCTCCTACGTACGGTTGGTTGGAGGATGTCCAAGTTAACTTTCATCGAAGACCTCCTACGTACGGTTGGTTGGAGGATGTCCAAGTCAACTTTCACCGTAGACCTCCTACGTACGGTTGGTTGGAGGATGTCCAAGTCAACTTTCACCGTAGACCTCCTACGTACGGTGGGTTGGAGGATGTCCAAGTCAACTTTCACCGAAGACCTCCTACGTACGGTTGGTTGGAGGATGTCCAAGTCAACTTTCACCGTAGACCTCCTACGTACGGTGGGTTGGGGGAGGTTCAAGTTAACGTTCACCGTAGACTTCCTGCGTACGGTGGGTTGGGAGAGGTTCAAGACAACTGTCACCGAAGACCTCCTGTGTACGGTGGGTTGGAGGAGGTTCAAGTTAACCTGCACCGTAGTCCTCCTGTGTTATTTGGATTGGGGGAGGTCCAAGTCAACCTGCACTGTAGACCTGCTATATTCTTTGGATTGGAGAAGATCCAAGTCAACTTTCACAGTAGACCTTCTGTATATGGTGGGTTGGGAAAGGTCCAAGTCAACTTTCACCGTAGACCTCCTGTATATGGTGGGTTGGGGAAGGTTCAAGTCAACTTTCACAGTAGACCTCCTGTATATGGTGGGTTGGGGAAGGTCCAAGTCAACTTTCACCGTAGACCTCCTGTGTACGGTGGGTTGGGAGAGGTTCAAGTTAACGTTCACCGTAGACCTCCTGCGTACGGTGGGTTGGGGGAGGTCCAAGTCAACCTGCACCGTAGACCTCCTGTGTGCTTTGGAATGGGGAAGGTCCAAGTCAACTTTCACCGTAGACATCAATTAGTCCGTCAACGAGGTTTGCGATATCTAAGTTAGTTTTCATTAAAGACCTCCTGTGTACAGTGAGGTTAGGGGAGATTCGTTAACGTTCACCGTAGACCTCCAATAGTCAGTGAGGTTGGGGAGGTCTAAGTTAGTTTTCATTAAAGACCTCCTGTGTACAGTGAGGTTAGGGGAGATTCGTTAACGTTCACCGTAGACCTCCAGTAGTCAGTGAGGTTGGGGAGGTCTAAGTTAGTTTTAATTAAAGACCTCCTGTGTACAGTGAGGTTAGGGGAGATTCGTTAACGTTCACCGTAGACCTCCAGTAGTCAGTGAGGTTGGGGAGGTCTAAGATAGTTTTCATTAAAGACCTCCTGTGTACAGTGAGGTTAGGGGAGATTCGTTAACGTTCACCGTAGACCTCCAGTAGTCAGTGAGGTTGGGGAGGTCTAAGTTAGTTCTGAGTGGCACCAGTCGACAAAACAAAACGGATATAGTGTTGCGACAAGAGTAAACATGAAAGTCAGTTGGAATTTTCCATATAACCCCCACCCCGGGTCTCAAGCGGAAGACAACGCACAAGATACGTTTTAGCAGACGATATGTTGGTGGACTCTCAAAAAAAGGAATCGCGCTATTGGTTTACAAAATAAAGGGGGGGGACACCACGCGAGGACAAAATCTGATGCGAGGAAAGACGGTGGCCTGGAAGACACTCTCGTTCTGACTATTATACCATAAAGCCAACGACTCTTGGTTGTCCTCGGGACTCCAAGTGGTCTTTGTAAATTAAATATTTAACTTCATCTCCGGTATTTAGTGAAACCAGTTTAAGTAAATAGATTGTTTGTTTGTGCGGTCGTTAATACAAGTTAATTAACCGAAATAAAAGGAAGATTAGAAAATTATTACTTCAAAAATGTGACTTCGAGAGTTCTATGTGCTCAGATAAGTCTAGATATAAGTATTTTAATTAAAAATTGTTTTTGTTTAATCAGTTGATTAAAGTAAAAAATTTCATATCCTAACAATCTTTGTTTGAGAGTAAAAAATAGAGTCATGTTAAAGTAATGTAAATAAAAATGATTGTGTAAAGTAAATTTTGAGTTTTTGTATTATACAGCTCCACCAATTTACCCGTTTAAGACCCTGAGATTAAATTAAGAATAATGCTCTCAATTAATTTAATTGTTATGAATTAAATTAAAGAATTTGATAAAGAATATTTAAATTGAATTAATCAAGAATTCAAATTAATGTAACGACCTCTTAAAGGCATACGGTTACAAATTGTCGCCCAACGTGGTGACCATTTATTGAAAGTCAATAATTTTAATTTAATAAATTTTATTAAATCAATTACGGATTTTAAGTTGGAGTAACATCACATAGAGGTGATCGGTTACAATCAAGACATTTAACCATGTTCCACCATACAAACTAAACATCATCAACCTTTCATCAAAATATTTGTCCGTGTTTCACCGTGCAAAATAATCATCATCACTCACCCTTCATCAAGACATTAAATGGGTGCCATCGTACAAAATAATCATCACTCACCCTTCATCAAGACATTTAACTGTGTGACATCGTGCAAACTAACCACCGCCAACCCTTCATCAATACATTTAACTGTGTGACATCGTACTAACTAACCATCGCCAACCCTTCAGCAGTATATTTGTCCGTGATCCGTCTTGCAAACTAAACATCACCCGCCCTTTATCAATACGTTTAAGATCCTATTTAATTAAATGACTACACACAACCTTACATATTTGAGTTTTCCTACAAAAACTATTTATAAAAAATGTCCGTTACCAAACTCAGTGAGAACTTGAACTTAGTCATTACTATTTTCAAACGACTCACGGCAAACATTGGCCCCATTGATGTTGGTGATGAGATTCTTCTCATGACGCCAGATAATCTCATTGACGCAATCCCTCCCCGAGGAGCCGTTATTTATGTTACAACTTTATCATCGCCAACAGCCATGCTTAGTGTGAATACACTTTATTCAAAGCGTCTCTGTCGTTTGTAAATTATTTATCGGTACATTACCGATCTAGAATTAATGAGTTTTGTTTATCCTTGCCAAAGATTTTATTACTGTATGTAACAGTAAATTGCTTTACGTCTACTAAAATGTCAATTAAATATCTTCAAATAAAAGCAGCATACATTTAATGAGTAAAACATGGAAAAGTAAAAAACTGTATAAAATACATATAAAAAAAAGGTAAATATTAAACGTAAAAATGACAGAAATTGATAAAAATAAACTATGACTTTTGTAGTTTCGGAGAGCTCTACTGGGATCACTACTATAGTCCTACATGGCCAAGATGATAGCACATCTCACAAGAATCAACTTTTACTCAAGTAATGTCGTGTTCTTTTGCTGTGTAAATTTAGATTGTAAAGCCCTAACACTTAACTCCACAACCCAATTGTCGATAAGTTATATTCTGAGTCCTCCTAATACCGACAGGTCTTCCGCTAAAGGTTACCATCAACGTGGACACTACTGGAGGACTGGGGTGTCCATATTGAAGTAGTGGTCAGGTTACGTGCCATTATACGAAAATCCCAAGAAAACAAACTACGTGGTTAAGAATTCATCAACATCCATCACACACTCTCCTTAGTACTACGCGGAAATAGCAATACACATCTGTGACCCGTGCCGTGCTGAGAGGTGTTGGGTAAAAATAGTTGTGGTGTACATCAATGCCATTATAGTAGGCCCACGTAAGTCCCTACTGAAGGGTAGGGCTTGTAGCGTGTCTGTCGCCGCCAACATACATCTGTGACTCGTCATGTGCTGAGAGGTGTTGGGTAAAAATAGTTGTGGTGTACATCAATGCCATTATAGTAGGCCCACGTACGTCCCTACTGAAGGGTGGGGGTTGTAGCGTGTCTGTCGCCGCCAACATACATCTGTGACTCGTCCTGTGCTGAAAGGTGTTGGGTAAAAATAGTTGTGGTGTACATCAATGCCATTATAGTAGGCCCACGTAAGTCCCCACTGAAGGGTGGGGGTCGTAGCGTGCCTGTCGCCGCCATTATACATCTGTGACTCCTCCTGTGCTGAGAGGTCTTGGGTAAATAGTTGTGGTGTACATCAATGCCATTATAGTAGGCCCACATCAGCCCATTGAAGGGTGGGGGTTGTAGCGTGTCTGTCACCGCCATTATACATCTGTGACCCGTGCTGTGCTGAGAGGTCTTGGGTAAAAATAGTTGTGGTGTACATCAATGCCATTATAGTAGGTGCACTTCACTCCACACTGAAGGGTGAGGGTTGTAGCGTGTCTGTCACCGCCATTATACATCTGTGACCCGTGCTGTGCTGAGAGGTCTTGGGTAAAAATAGTTGTGGTGTACATCAATGCCATTATAGTAGGCCCACGTACGTCCCTACTGAAGGGTAGGGGTTGTAGCGTGTCTGTCGCCGCCAACATACATCTTTGACTCGTCCTGTGCTGAAAGGTGTTGGGTAAAAATAGTTGTGGTGTACATCAATGCCATTATAGTAGGCCCAAGTAAGTCCCTACTGAAGGGTGGGGGTTGTAGCGTGTCTGTCGCCGCCATTATACATCTGTGATCCATGCTGTGCTGAGAGGTCTTGGGTAAAAATAGTTGTGGTGTACATCAATACCATTATAGTAGGCCCACATCAGTTGTAGCGTTGTCTGTCGCCGCCATTATACATTTGTGACTCGTGCTGTGCTGAGAGGTGTTGGGTAAAAATATTTGTGGTGTACATCAATGCCATTATAGTAGGCCCACGTAAGTCCCCACTGAAGGGTGGGGGTTGTAGCGTGCCTGTCGCCGCCAACATACATCTGTGACTCCTCCTGTGCTGAGAGGTCTTGGGTAAAAATAGTTGTGGTGTACATCAATGCCATTATAGTAGGCCCACATCAGCCCATTGAAGGGTGGGGGTTGTAGCGTGTCTGTCACCGCCATTATACATCTGTGACCCGTGCTGTGCTGAGAGGTCTTGGGTAAAAATAGTTGTGGTGTACATCAATGCCATTATAGTAGGCCCACGTACGTCCCTACTGAAGGGTAGGGGTTGTAGCGTGTCTGTCACCGCCATTATACATCTGTGACCCGTGCTGTGCTGAGAGGTCTTGGGTAAAAATAGTTGTGGTGTACATCAATGCCATTATAGTAGGTGCACTTCACTCCACACTGAAGGGTGGGGGTTGTAGCGTGTCTGTCACCGCCATTATACATCTGTGACCCGTGCTGTGCTGAGAGGTCTTGGGTAAAAATAGTTGTGGTGTACATCAATGCCATTATAGTAGGTGCACTTCACTCCACACTGGATGGTGGGGGTTGTAGCGTGTCTGTCACCGCCATTATACATCTGTGACCCGTGCTGTGCTGAGAGGTCTTGGGTAAAAATAGTTGTGGTGTACATCAATGCCATTATAGTAGGTGCACTTCACTCCACACTGAAGGGTGGGGGGTTGTAGCGTGTCTGTCACCGCCATTATACATCTGTGACCCGTGCTGTGCTGAGAGGTGTAGGGTAAAAATAGTTGTGGTGTACATCACTGCCATTATAGTAGGCCCACATCAGTCCCCACTGAAGGGTGGGGGTTGTAGCGTGTCTGTCACCGCCAACATACATCTGTGACTCGTCCTGTACTGAGAGATGTTGGTTAAAGATACTTGGGGTGTACATCAATGCCATTATAGTAGGCCCACATCAGTCTCCACTGAAGGGTGGGGGTTGTAGCGTGCCTGTCGCTGCCATTATTCGCGTGATGCTGTCGCTGTCATTGTTTTCATTATGCAAGCCCAGTCGAGTCACGGTATGCTGTTATATCTTCCTCCCTGCCCAGTTCTGACAATCTATATTTATTCTTTTAACGTAATGTTTGAGGCCGCAGACATACGTCATGCTGTCAGTCTACATTCAAACAAGTATTTATCCGTCTGTCATTTATTTATCCTCTGAAAGAGCTGCTGTTTTACAGATGATGATATTTCTTCCTGAATACAAATGTTTGCAAATGTTTTTAGGATCTGCCCATGTAGTTTCAAGATGCACTAAATGGGGGCGATTTGCACCTTCCACACGTTATATCTAGCTAAAGTTGATGCCAACCTTAGAAGCCAAACTAAGGGTAAAAGAAATTTATAATGATGCAAAGGATAAATTTAAAAAAATTTAAGAAACACTGGTGATATTTTAACATCTTGTTATATTATATCTTATAATATGAATTTAAACAGTACCAACATCAATACAATTAATTTGTAATTCTATTTGTCGCATGTTTCACAAAGTTATCAAAAGCAAGTGACAATATCTCCGTAGACTTTTATATTCCTAGTAACGATAGATATTATATCCTTTGCTTTTTTTATCATAAGGATTATAGATCTCGTATTCTTAGCTATCGTATTTCATAGGGACAATAGATGTCGTATCCTTACCTTTTGAATTTATAGGGACGATAGAATGGGTTATTAATAAATAGTCCTTTCTGAGCTAAGTCGAACTCAAACAGTAATAATGTACACTCGTTCTCGTTCATGTACACTCATCACACTCATTCTCCCCTCATATTCGCCCATATCTTTACGATCAGCGTCTTAGAAATGAATAATGAATAGATATCGTATCGTTACCTACTGTATTTATAGGGACGATAGATAGCGTATCCTTATATATTGTACTTCTTAGGGACGACAGATGTCGTATACTTAGATATTGTACTTCTTAGGGACGATAGATGTCGTATATTTAGATATTGCACTTCTTAGGGACGCCAGATGTCGTATACTTGTATATTGTACTTCTTAGGGACGACAGATGTCGTATACTTGTATATTGTACTTCTTAGGGACGACAGATGTCGTATACTTAGATATTGTACTTCTTAGGGACGACAGATGTCGTATACTTAGATATTGTACTTCTTAGGGACGCCAGATGTCGTATACTTGTATATTGCACTTCTTAGGGACGCCAGATGTCGTATACTTGTATATTGTACTTCTTAGGGACGAAAGATGTCGTATCCTTAGATATTGTACTTCTTAGGGACGACAGATGTCGTATACTTAGATATTGTACTTCTTAGGGACGACAGATGTCGTATACTTAGATATTGTACTTCTTAGGGACGACAGATGTCGTATACTTAGATATTGTACTTCTTAGGGACGATAGATGTCGTATACTTAGATATTGCACTTCTTAGGGACGCCAGATGTCGTATACTTGTATATTGTACTTCTTAGGGACGACAGATGTCGTATACTTGTATATTGTACTTCTTAGGGACGAAAGATGTCGTATCCTTAGATATTGTACTTCTTAGGGACGACAGATGTCGTATACTTAGATATTGTACTTCTTAGGGACGACAGATGTCGTATACTTAGATATTGTACTTCTTAGGGACGACAGATGTCGTATACTTAGATATTGTACTTCTTAGGGACGACAGATGTCGTATACTTAGATATTGTACTTCTTAGGGACGATAGATGTCGTATACTTAGATATTGCACTTCTTAGGGACGCCAGATGTTGTATACTTGTATATTGTACTTCTTAGGGACGACAGATGTCGTATACTTAGCTATTGTATCCACAGAGGCAACAGAAGATATCGTCTTCATAGCTACTAAAATATAAAATAATTATAACATCTGATACAGTTTTTATAGGCCTACTTCAATCTATTGGTTGATTAAGACACAATTACAGTACATGTTTATTTCAAACATGACTTCAGTCAAGCGATATTATCTCATAAATCGGAATTTGTAGACTTATAAAAAACTCACAATTTCTACAGAGCGCGTCACGTGTTAGTTGAAGATTAAATTAACCGGGGGCCCAGGGCGGCAATCATGTCGTGCGGTCTGCCTATACCTGGGGACACCCACTACATTACTCCATTAACCCACATGTGGTCGTTGCCACGTGCTGAATATACACGATCAACACTGGGTTATGATTATTTAATTGTATACATGGTGGTGTATACTGTACTTATAATTATGATGTGATTTTAAATAGTTCAGTGCTAACAATGGTCAATCGACGTAATCAACTATCGACAACCTCACGTGAGCGTTAAATTTCGTGAAACGACGGAATTAACGGAGCACTAGTCTCGTGTAATTAATATGCAATCGTTTCAATCGACTGTGTTGTTCGCGATATATAATCCTAGCAGCAACGATTAATTAAAGCTATCAATAAAGCCAGAAAATGTATCCTGTGATACAGTGCTTAAAATACGAATAACGAAAAATATTGTATTTTCCAAAAGGTTGAGTTGCATTCTTTAAATTAAATAACTTTAATCAAATTATTAAATAATTGAAGTTAAAGTTGAAAAACAGGTTTGTAATTAATGGGGTCAATTAATGAAAGAGACGAAGACGAAGAAGTCAATCAGGCCGGGTATTCAGGTCTTGTCCATCAACGGATACAATTACAGATACTGTACTATTTTAGAAGACTGCACAATAAAACAGGGCCTAACAATAAATGATGGAAATAAAACAATACAGTAATCGGCCGCGTTGGATGTAGGTTAAGTGTGCAGCGCACTTGGCAATCTGCGAGTGCAAGATGGAACTTCAACAAAATTATACTCAATCGTAGACGTTCCACCCCACACATTATAACGTGTTGGATGAGTTGATATTTTTACTATTTTTATAAGTTTTACTGATAACCTCTCCATATTTTTGTTGTTGCTATTGCTTGTAAAATGATTTGTAAAAAGTCACAACTTTAATATGATAGATTCTATCTCTTTAAATATAGATTTGCTATTAATTGTTTGTACTACTGTGATCAGATTTACTCGATAACTACTGGAACGCAGGTTGAACTATAGATCTAAGTTAAGACCTGGCGGAACAATCATGAACAATACACTATTCGCAGTGCAAAGCATGTCCAACAGTAAAACGCCATTATTGCCGTGGTGAAGCTAGCACGTGGGCGAGCCGGTTCGCTATGAATAGTCCAGCACAATTGAATCATACATCAAAGCCCGGCATCAAACAGACGGAGAGATAGGTTGGCCGGCTCCCAAGCCTACGAGTCATTAAATAACCGCTATTTCCAGGTCGAAACTGAACAATTGGGCCACCGAGGTACGCCCAACATACTAGTAGTGCCACGGGGCTAGAGCTCACCAACTCCAGGTCGAAACTAAACAATTGGGCCACCGAGGTACGCCCAACGTATTGGTAGTGTCATGGGGCTAGAGCTGACCAACTCCAGGTCGAAACTAAACAACTGAGCCACCGAGGTACGCCCAACGTACTAGTAGTGCCACGGGGCTAGAGCTGACCAACTCTAGGTCGAAACTAAACAATTGGGCCACCGAGCTACACCCAACGTACTAGTAGTGCCACGGGGCTAGAGCAGACCAACTGCAGGTCGATTGGGTCACCGAGGTGAGTGATACATAAAATCATTGAAACATTACATAAATATTCAAAAGTATATGCTTCCTTCCCAATTCATACGAGGTACAGTCAAAAGTTCCCGGAATCGATGTCCAGAGACTCTCAGCGTGGTTGCCGGTGGGAATTTCGTTGTCTATCAGCTAGTAATATTTCTGGAGAAGAGATATAGGTAGCGCGAGTATAGCTCAGCCGTCTTTATTCCACCGTAAAGAGAGTTTTTCGTGTATTTGCGTGTTTACATTGTCGCTTTTTGAAATTTGATTTAATAACATTAAATTTGTTTTTTTACGTCAAAAGTCTTCTTCTGGGACACTTTAAATGCCAATTCAAATATACAGAATTAAGGCGATGAAGAAAAGCCAAATTTACGAATGGCACAAACGTTTTCGTGAAGGTCACACAAACATTAAAGATGACTCTCGTAGTGGATGCCCTTCGACTGCAACAAGAGATGACAACATTGAGCGAGTTAGGCAAACTGTCCATGCAAACTGAAGAATAACAATTGATGATAAGGTAAATTTATCCACACAAAAAAGTTCTTAGGCGCTTACGAGATGCCATATGGAGGAAAAGGCCCGAAAATGAGCAGAAAACAATTGGATTTTGCTGCATGACAGAACCCCTGCACATCGATTCTTGTTAGTACGTGGTTACGTACGAGGTCAAGCACCGCGTTACCACGTTAGAACATCCTCCCTACTCGCCTGACCTCATGCTAGCCGATTTCTTACTGTTCACACGGTGAAAACATCAATAAAAGGAAATCGTTTTGCAGGTGCTATATTTATCAGAAAAAATACGATAAAATTATATAAATACATTTAAAAAAAATAAATGTCAAAAGTGTTTTGTACATATGTATGATCGTAGGGACAAGTGTATTGCTGTAGGAGAAGAGCATTTTGAAGGAAATACGCTTGTAAGTTTTTATCTTTGTCCAATAAATATATTTCAACCAATTCCGGGAAGTTTTTGATTATACCTCGTATAATTACGCATCGACATGCGTCTGCAAACATTCTTCTGAAATCTAGGACATACGTATCAAATAGTAATTAACATAAACAATTTTGTTAACATTTCATAAAACTATTTCTGGAAATGAGCGTTTGTATCTACGCTAATCTTAATCTTAATCTAATCTTAATTGTGTTGTTAGAGATGGTACACTTGACTTGTGTATACTAATAGCGTTGGAATACAACAGAAATCTATTAGAACAACGTCACAGCCAAACCATCACATCCTGTCAAGTAACGTGACGTCCCGAGCAAACAACAACAGCGGCCCGCGTGTGTTCTCAACAACAAGCATTCGATCTGTAAACATTCATCTGCGGTGTAAACTCGGCTGTCCGCACTCTGATGTGCCTCATAACGTTGCCAAAATACCCTCGTCAACAAGGTCCAGACCACATAAAAACACTACACGAACTACAAACTGCCTGCGGTTTTGTTTAACTGACACACAAAATGAGTGAACACGTGTAGTACACCTGAGCCACAGCACACCTGTACGCCTAGCCAACTCTCATACTTACTTGACAGCAGTCCCAGTTACTACAAACTGCCGGCGATCTCGTTTAAACGACACATAAGGCGAGTGAACACGTGTAGTACACCTGAGCCACAGCACACCTGTACGCCTAGCCAACTCTCATACTTACTTGACAGCAGTCCCAGTTACTACAAACTGCCGGCGATCTCGTTTAAACGACACATAAGGCGAGTGAACACGTGTAGTACACCTGAGCCACAGCACACCTGTACGCCTAGCCAACTCTCATACTTACTTGACAGCAGTCCCAGTTACTATAAACTGCCGGCGATCTCGTTTAAACGACACATAAGGCGAGTGAACACGTGTAGTACACCTGAGCCACAGCACACCTGTATGCCTAGCCAACTCTCCTGACTTTTCCACGAGAAGAATGTTGACAAACGGTAATCCAATTCAACTGTCAGTTCAAGTGTGTTTCAAATTTACTTATGATGTAAGACTTTCAACTAAACAAAATCAACCATATACATAAATTAACCTACCACGCTTGAGGCGAACCACTTAGTGAAATAATTTCGATTCATAGAACGTGTAGATGTCAATGTAGTTCAGGCCCTCATTTACGGCGTAGAACGATTCTGTTAAGCAGCAAGCCACCACAAAACTTACGTTTATCCAGGGAATTATATTCCTCAAACAGTTTCTACTTCCACTAATGTCAACTGTATTCCCCCGGAGACCTCTCCGGTAAAAGGCGTGTCACTGCTGTCAGTTTGTATCACCAGACTGCTTCATATCAACACGGTTAACTACAGAGTTGTTTATATATAATTCTCTTAGCTATCGCAACAAAGATAATATATAATAAGAATATGAATATAATTTATTTTCCATAATAAATTGTAAAATAAAGTTCATAGTGTACAAAATAATCAAAATAGTACCCAGATGCAACATTATATACACTTATAATAATACAGAAATAAACGCTCACGAGGGCCCAGGCCTAAACTAAACAATAATTGTTTGGATCAATGAATACCATGGTAAGTTCTACTCACACTCTACTTTCCATCATCTTTATCTGAAATACTTATGTCTTATCCATGGTTAATTATATTAAGAGTTCCGTTAAAAAATAGCAACAATGATCTGTTTAGAGTTACAATGAAAATAATAAGAAAATATTATACGCTATAATATCAGATAATTACAATATAGATTTTTTTTCTTAATAATCAAAGAGTTGTGAGTACATTATCAAACGTTGACCAACCGCTAATTTTGACCACACTTGCTATCGGATTTTATATTATAGACCCCTGATTTTGCGGCGTTACTGTATTTACAAAACAAACGCTAAAAAATATCTAATCACATATTCATGTTCACTGTTTAATTTACTTTATAACAGTACCGACCGACAGGTTTTAGTTTTTATTTTACGTATTAAATTTTATGCGAATCACAACTTAAAAAACACGGGCTTTTACGCAACGTTTTGAAACTAGTGACTTGGAATTGCTATTTGAAAAATATTGGAGATTATTTTTTTTTCTTGTTCACCAATTGTAACTAGTGCTATTAGGTGTAGTATATTGGAATTTTATCATGAAATAATAAACCGTTATTAATTTTTTTCGTAGTTGTTATTTTTCACTGAAAATGTATTTCTAAATCTGGTTTGTTTCTATCGATTGTATTTCTCACTAACGAATTGAATAACACGTTGTCAATGCTAATAGAACTTAAAAGAATATAAAATGACGATAATAATTTTAAATATTTCGGATGTGGTGCGGGCTGGTGTACAGACGAGACAGCCTGTTGCCGACAACAATGGAGCACTGCGCTTCATTGTTGCTATAATGGCAAATAATTAAACGATTCTGAGTCGGAGTTTACAAGTTAACATCAGATGCATAACTGATTAAATATATTTACTGTGCGTGCGTATATGTGCGTGCGTGCGTTAGCAATAATAATTACAGAAATGTGTATTTGTAAAACTTAAATTGCAAAAGGCTTACTTTAGTTTGGCGTTGCTTGCAGCAAATGGCATATTATAAACTACAGTTCGGTTATTAAATTAAAGTTCTTGATCAGAACTATCACCTATGTAACTGCCGGTGTCATCACTATCATGACTTGAATCTGATTCAGAGTAGTTTAGATTAATTATTAAAGGCCGATTGCTATGTCCACTATATTTTCATTTTTGCGGTAGTAGTTCAAATCTGATGCCCAATGGCATCAGATTTGAATGACAAACGTCATTAACAAATGTCCCATTAGATTTTGGGACCTGATTTTTAATATATGCCCAAATCAGTTCGATCGCATTCTGTTTGCAAGCAAGGAACAGGTAACCAAATTAATTTAATATCTTTCCCAGAATCATTTATTATTTCTTTCAAGCAAAGAGCACGTTAATTTAAACTTAAAACTGTAAATAAAAATACTTCGAAGGTTTATTATGACCACTCTTAATAGTGTATTAAGTTTAGACAGGAGTTATCTTTAATTCAGTGAAAAAATTATTTCTGGTATTCGAACATATTAAGGAAATAACAGGAGCCTGAAAAAAAAATTTAATAACGTAGTAACGGTTAATTATTTCAACGTGAAATTTCAATATACTACATACACCTAATAGTACTAGTTACAATAATTGTAACTAGTACTATTAGTTATAATTCTATATTTTTATACGATTCACCAATAATTGTTCACCAATTATTGGTGAACAAGAAAAAAATTCTCTAATACTTTTTTCATATGGCAATTCAGTCACTTCAGGTTTTCAAAAAGTTGCGTGAAAACCTGTGTTTTTTTAGTTAGTTGTAACTCGCATAAAATTTAACACGTAAAATAAAAACTAAAACCTGTTGGTACTATTAGAAAGTAGATTAAACACTGAACATATGAGATTAGATATTTTTTAGCGTTTGTTTTGTAAATATAGTAGCACCGCAAAGTCAGGGGTCTATAATAAAAAATCCGATCGTAGTGTACGAAGAAGACATTACCGTTACGCCTGCTATATGACATAGGCCACACGTCATACACGTGTGTGTTGGTCAAGCCTATCTCATCACATGAAGGCTACGAACCCAAGTGCCTTACAGATAAGTTTATTTGGCCCGAAAAATATACAATAGGCCAAATTATTTAGAAACAAACATCGAATTTAGTTATTAAAACGGTAGAAATTTTTAAAACTGTAAACAACTTAAATTGAATTTTCGTTCTGACCAGTGTTGACTATACGTTTGCAAATAACATCGTAAATTATATTGAATCCAACCTTTAAACTAAAGAAAAATTAAATACAAAATAATTTAAGGGTTCGCAATAAATATTAGTATACATATAAATTGACTAGTCCACACGCGAACAGAGACGTGACCACGAGACTAAGACGTTTCATTAACTGAATTCTAAAGTGATGATTAATTTAAGCGATGATTATTTTCTAGATAAATATATTGGAGTGAATTTCTCCGTCCCTCCAAGTCGAGTACTAAGCGAGCGGCGACAGCTAATCCCTCTTCAAGAAGTAATTAATTAACTAAATTTTAATTTGGACCTTGATAAATTCGCACATCGATCAACTAAAGAAGCCGCCAAATCCAAAATTAAAGCAGTTTTATAATTTAGTCCGGTCAATAAATCAATTTCAATTAATTTCCAACCAGAAAAAAAATTTAATATTGTATGAAAGAAACCCCACATAGGCGTAGCTATAGAAAGGTATTTCCTTCTTCTATGTGGAGAAGCTTGTTGATGGGAATAATTTCATCAATTCGTCAGAGCCAACCACAACACTCATCACAAAACGACTTGGTAATGAAACGTGTACAATAATAGATCGACGACTTAAACAATATTGATACCACTTGACACTAAATTATATAACACAACAGAATATAAACAGATGGGGGGGGGATTAAGGGAGAGATTGACAAGAAGCTGGCCCTGCAGAGAAATACCTCCTCGACGAACTAACACGACACACATTTAGCGCAATATTAAATGCGAATTTTGTTTCTTCTTTCTGTGCCTAACCTAAGCCACATGAAAATGTTCCTGCATTTGCGATTCCAACGTTTTTTCATCTAACAGAAGGTCTAGTCGCCGTTCATCTCTGAACTTTGTCTATCCGAACTATTGCCAATCTCTTACCTTCAACTCATCTTCTTTTTTCTGTAAGATCTTACTATATACATTTAATACGATGTGAACAGTCCTGCAACCACCAACTCCTACCTGTATTCTACCAATCAGACTGGGGTTGCATGCGCCGGCCGGTCATCGATACATCGATAATTCACGACGCACGCAACCGATACGTTAGATCCGTCCTGGCTATCAATATTTCAGTTTCGGCCACGGTCAAATAGCAGGGCCATTACAAACTGAATGGCAGGGCCGATATTAAATACCGAACCGTACATTCATATTGATATCCGATTAACGGAACTCGGCTGGGTCTGTCGGCGCTGGAAACGGTCTGTAAGAGTCATACGGGCCGGGGAAAAATTTCATTATCAACTGTTTGATTAGAAATTCCCTCCAACCTTTCCTTAATTTACGTATTTAGTAAATGGGACCTTTCTTAATGTTCACTTTAGTTTATATGAATAGCACGTTTACTTTTATGAACAAAAATAAACAATCAATAATAACTGTAGGCTAATATAAACTAAGTAATTTTGTACTGTATAGTCACCTTAGTATTTAGGATTAAGACTGCTTAAAACCAAAAGATAACATACTAACAAAATTTAACACATTAATGCTGTAAAGCTAACTAAATGTATCTAAACAAAATACGTTCACTATTTTGCAAGCACATATAAAAAAAGGAAATGGAAAAAGAATCCATTCATAAAATATCAACTCAACAGTTGGCTGGTATAAACAGACAACCTTTATCGCCTCTCGGTCCAGTACGAATTTCCGCACACCACGGATGTATTTTCTTCTAATTACAGGTATTACGTCTGAATCAAGAACAGCAGCTTTTGCAATAACAGTGTTTAAATAAAATATTTATTCTTCTTATATACTACGTCATATTTCTCGAAAGTTGTCAGTTAGGGTGTAAATTGTTAGTATTGACTAAATACATTTACAGTAAGAGTAATCGTTAGTAAGTAAGTACATAATAGTAAAACTAATCTCTACGGTGGTTCAGTCGAAAATCTTATACGCCGCCCCGATTTGGGCCGAAAATTTGCAAAATAAAGACCTAAAAAAATTCTAGGGTCAGTACAAAGAACAATCTCTCTACGAATCACATCTGCTTATCGAATGGTCTCAGAAAGTGCAGTGCTGGTATTATCAAGCACTCCACCGATCGACCTTCTCGCACTGGAAAGAAAGGAAATATACGATACTATGAAGGCAAATGGACACATCGAAGAACCAGAAATATCAAAAGTAAAGTCCTTAGCAAAGTTAAAAGCAAGGACCAAGCTAGTAGATCAATGGCAACAACGATGGAATTCGGAGAAAACTGGGAGATGGACTCATAGGCTCATACCCAATTTGAGTATATGGCTGGATAGACCACATGGGGAAATGAACTATTTTCTTACCCAAACGATGACTGGACATGGTAGCTTCAACATGGTAACCTCAAACGATTTAAAAAGATGGACAATGATATATGTAATTTTTGTAAAAACCACCAAGACGACGTGGAACATACACTTTTTCAATGCGAGGAGTGGAGGACACAACGAGAGGAGTTGTTTACGAGGACAGGCACGAGAATAACGCCCGAAAACCTGATAGATGTTATGACCAAAAATGAAGCATTTTGGAAGGCAACGGATGAATACGTGACCAACATACTTAAGAAGAAAGAAGAGTACAGGAGAAGAAGTGACTGTACACTCTAATATGGAAAAGATCCCGAATTAAAAGATGAAGTGAAATAGATTGAAACGGAAAGTGTTGAAAAACTACAACCTCGTCAGCGTGAAGTAATGTGAAAACGGTTCCGCGCTGTCGGAGAGGGAAGATGAATAGGGGAGTTCTTTTAGTGGGTATCATGGGGTACATAGGAGGTCAAGACAAATCCTCTCCGGGATGGGATAAATCCCTAAGCCAAAAAGGGATGAAGCCCACTCGGCCCCATTGAGTCCCACACACCCTGTTGTACGGGCAACAGATGTGCATAAACAGCATTTTTTCTCCCTGCCGAAAAAAAAAAAAAAGTAAGAGTAATCGTTGTAGAGAGGCATTTGATAGAAACTAACGTTTTAGGCGTAGTTCTAACATCAGAGTAGTCCAGTTTTACATGCAAACAGATGTGTTGCAGATCAGCTGAACGAATGAAACACAAAAATAGATCCTAAAAATATAAGACCCGTTGATTTACCAATTACACAATTTACTTTGATTCCCATACAAAGTACAGTACAGTAGTTGACGGGTAATCTGTAGTCGAAGACTCTGTGGAGATCGATGGGGACGATTTAAAGGACACTTTGACACGACAGCCCCGGCAACAGGTGGCTCTTCCTTCTGACGTACGACAGGTATAAAACTGCAATAACCGCCGTACCGTCTGTGACGGTGGGTAACCAGTGGGACGACTCAGACGGGGGCGAGTGTGAGGAAAACTAGAGTGTTAAACGTAGACTTTGTAATACTAATAAAACACTACAGACTGTCCTTCCTCCCACTTATGTCCCACAGTGGACCAACACAAACAGACCTCCAACTCACACTTCACACGGACATCACCAATAAACTGTCCTCCCACTTATATCGCACACGGTACCAACACAAACAGACCTCCAACTCACACAACGCACGGACATCTCTAATGACTGTCCTGCCACTTATGTCACACAGTGGACCAATACAAACAGACATATTCAACTCACACTTCACACGGACATCACCACTTACCGTCCTCCCACTTATGTCACACACGGAACCAACACAAACAGACATATTCAACTCACACTTCACACGGACATCACCACTTACCGTCCTCCCACTTATGTCACACACGGAACCAACACAAACAAACCTCCAACTCACACTTCACACGGGCATTACTTCTAACTGCCCTCTCACTTGGGACAAATATACAGACTTCCAACTCACACTTCACACGGACAACATCACTTCTGACTGTCCTCACACTTATGTCACACGGAACCAACACAAAAAGACCTCCAATTCACACTACACACGGTCAAAACAATGGATGTGATGTCAAATCTAGTAAACTTCTCGGCTTTCATTTAGATACCAAATTACATTGGAAAGTTTATACTGTTGAAGTCTGTACAAAACTATTCAGAGTAATGGTTTTTGGAAACTTAAGCCATTGGTTTTCAATGAATATTTATGTAATACGTAAAGCTTAATTTTGCTTTTCCAGACACATTTTCAGTATTGTATAATTCTTTGGGGACATTCTCCGAACAGTCACAATCCTCTTTTATTACAGAAAAAAATAATCAGAATATTGGCAAGTAAAGGTCCTATGGACCACTTTATGCTGCTTTTCATTAGCCAGAGGATAACTTACTTCCAGTAATTGACTTGTACATAACTGACTGTTTACAATAAATAACCTACATGACTTTTGCTCCAGGAATTACATACATCAATATACGTAATATCAGAAATAACACTCTTTTGGACATTCCTCAGAACAGATTTACTGTAAAATTGGACGTCCTTCAAAATTTACCGTATTAAATTTTTAGCAAACTGCCAGGCAGCTAATTTAAATAGTTTAAGACCTATGCTTTTAGATGGATAACGGCCTATCCTTGTTATAATATTAAAGAATTTTTGGAAACACCTGAGTGTAGGCTATAGATGTTAGTAACAAACTTGTGATTAATTATTTTACATTATTTATTTATTAATTATTTTTCTGTATGTCAATTAATTTCATTTATTCTGATTATTATTAAAAATAATCCACATTGTTACATTATTTATTTACTAGTTGTTTTTCTGTATGTTAATTAATTTTATTTATTCTGATTAATTGTTGGAAATAGTCTGCATTGTATATTATTCAAAGTTTTATTTAATTATTGTTAGTAATAATTATAAGATTGATAATGAAAATGTCTATTTCATATAAATGATCAACGACAATAAACTTCTTTATTATTTAATTCTACAGTACTGACTGTCCCATGACAATGTTAACATTTGAAGTCTCAAAGTCATGCTTTTTATATTCACAATGACAACACTGGAAGAAACATTTTTATACAACTTATTTGTTTTTGGACTCAGGAAGGAAATCCAGAGTTTTACAGAGTACGAACAAACTCACTGAGTATAAAGAAACTTTTTTCATTTTAGAATATTTCTTAAATTGCAGAATGTTACTACCTAACAATATGACACTGACACTACTGTTAATAAATATGTATATTGTTAATTTGAAAATGAAATCTTCTACCTATTTGAACTCTCTCAGTTGTTTGGTTAGGAAATATCCTTGTGATTTCTTTAGTTGAACATTCTACAACCTACTTTTAAGTTCTTGATTCACACCTTTTGTTCCGTACTTAGTATAAAATATTGTACATATAGTTACTTGTAATTCATAATTAAATAATTAATTTAATAGTTTGTTCCTCTCATCTGTTTTTATTATCTCTTAAGCATAAATTGTTATTCACATACTCATAACATATTCACCTGTTACAGTATTGAAATTTGAATAATATTACTGGCCTCTATGCACATGCACTTGCCAAAAGTCAAATATCAGGCGACATTGTCTAACCCTTGTAACCGGTGGTGTGAACCCCGTCAACACGCTTCACCCCTCTACCTAAAATTAAAACCCCAGTTGAACTTCACGATTGCCGTGACCCTCTCTTATAGTGTATAGTTTTGGTTTCATTAGTCAATGATCGTGTTTTTTGTTTCTCAATCTCTCTTCTCTCAATCTACTCAACATTTTATTCAAAGTAAACTCTAAACAGTGTTGTGTTGTGCTCCAAACTGACCACTGGACAACATCAATATCTCAGGCCTAGTGGATCTATCTCCACCGTCATCTCAACTCTCATCTTCTCAGTTCTTCGCTCCAAGATATGCACTATCTCCTCTAAAGGTACAGTTGGTTTCTTTTCATTACTTTCTACTTATAAAACGCATCTCCCTGTGATCGTTCGTTGTAACTTCTTTTGTAGTGTTTCCTCTACTAACGTGGATGTTAGTTGGTCCTCCGAAAAGGCACTAAGCTTTACAATCTCTCAAAACGTCCTCAATACTGAATGAATACCTTTCCTCCATCTTCTAACAGAATTTTGTACATAATAATACCATAATGTAATCATTATAAGAGGACAGTTTTAGCTGAAAATAACTTTAGTTGAACTATTTAAATTTCTAACTTGGTTGACTTAAAAAAATAATGTGTTAAGAAAATCAAGCAATCTTTGTCATGTTGTAAAATCTGTTTTAACGGACACCTACTTTATATTATATGCGCTTATACAACATAAAATCTCAATATGAGCCTGGGCATAAAACGAATTGTTTTTTACGAAGAAGTAATTCAATAATAGCAATTTTACTACTCTTGCTAATTTCATAAAAATATGGAGAGCCTGAGCACATATAAGTAAATTGTGCCATTCAAACTCGGAAAACGTCAATCAGCTGATAAAATCAAACTGCTTATTACTTTGATTAACATTTAATAAATTCAACTTAATATTTGTTAAGTTTAAGAAAAGCCGGCCATATGGCCCTAACTTCTTTTTAATAGAAAAACCAGTCTCCAACTCCAATCTGTGTTGACATGGCTTTTTTACGGATGACAACATGTACAGACGGATGACAACATGTACAGACGACAAAAATTAGCTGGCGAGTGTCAGGGGAGTTGCCAAGGACTATTAGTTAATGGCCCTAGTTTTTTGCTGAAAGCTAATGTTTGGTGAGAGGTCAGTGATAAATGACTGTGTGTGCCAGATCAATATGAGACATCTGTAATGTTGGGTTCATCACGTGACTTTGGAGGCAGACTACTACCGTACAGATGATATTACGATTGAACTTCATTCAGTTTTATTACTCTCAGGCTTGACAAGATGCCACAGCTTTTAGAACTATATAGACATATTTTCTTCTTCTATGATGAAGGTCCTACAATAGTAAAACAAATTTGTACTAAAAGAATAGAATATAACTAAAATATGCATAAACCTTAAAGCTTAAAACTAACAGAATGTATCAACTTAATTGTGAACAGACCTGGTTAGTAGTAAATAGTTTATTACATTTCATGTTATAAATTACAAACGAGTGAAATATCACACTTGACACAAGTTTAGAATAGTGATCGATTTTAATAAATCAAACTAAATTTACATCCCTTTGTGAACACATCTATATTTGAATGCCATTTAAAACCATGTTATGAAATCGTAGGTTCTGTAAATAACTGTGGTAATGTAATCATACAATGACAAGCTGAATGTCTGAACTAGTATTTGACTAATGCTGTCTGGAAAATTAAAGTTAGCCCAAGGAATATGTTCTATAATAGCTATAAATCCAAATGAAGAAACAAAATACAAGATGCCAAAGAACTTCAAAACAAAATTGCCCATAAGAACTTACGGGACTATGAGAGAGAGGGTTAACGTGAATCCTAAAGATAAAAATAGCAGTTTTCTAACGCATGTGAAGAATAAAATAAAGGTTTTATCAAAATCAGTATGCTGATATTGCAATGAAAAGCAAACAAAATTGACTTAAGTAGTCTCCATTTTCAGTCCACTTAAGTCTTCTGTTTTAATCGAGCCTTTAAAGACTAAAGACTCATGCATTTAAAGACTAAAGAAAAAATAAGTTAGTGGAACCCTCTCTAGTTCTCGTTAAAAGCGAATTAAAAAAAACCCAAATAAACCAGCAAATAGACATAAATTAAAATACAATCGCTTTACATTCACTAGTGTACAACACATAGAATCAAAAAGAATATTTTATGCATTGCAAATTAAACATTTTTATTTTATAAACTATACCTTTTTTATAACGTTCACCATGATACTGCTATATTTTTATACAGTTGTATCAAATAAATTGCAAATGAAATGCACTTATCAAATAAAACTATGTGTGTGGTTGAAGCTGTGCCAAACGCATTGTGTGGCATAGTTAAAACCAGACAGGATCAAGAGTTTAAGATATTTTCACATGTGTGTTAGGGAACATGTTTATTGTCGAGTAGTGACATAGTTGGCAAGAAGAACTGTAAAGTCAAGAAAAGCAGTCTTTAGTTCATTAATTACAATTTATATGCTTCGTAGCGACAGACACACACATCTTTATCAACTCTATTCATAAATCATTTTGATCGAAGGTATGTGGGCAATAAGCAGTTTAGAAGTATTTTAGGAAACAATTCATTATCTATATAATTAAACTATAATTAGACTAATTATTGAAATATGTAAGCAAAATAACTTATACAATCGTAACGTATTGTAATTTGTTTTGCTTGGCCTGAAATCACAGCCACTTTGGCCTATTATTGCTTTTCTTACAAAAATTTTATTAGCGTTTTCAAGCACCCACAACATATGTACAGTTAGTACCAAATAACAACTATTAAAATAGTAACTGTTTTGGGATACAGCCACTTTTCTGTTTAGTGAGAATATCCCTAGTACCTTCACATTACAGTAGTTTAATTTAAGTAAAACCTCTTAAAATATTAGATCATATATAATAACCCTAGAATAACGTTCTAATTACACATACTAATATTCATGTTTTTATATTAGCTTTTAGTATATACAACAGTACTCCACGAAATGAATATTTAAACCATAAATATGACTTAAAAAGGCAATGTACTGGTGACAACAGCTGTATTCTGGGATATGAGACGACAACAATTAGGTTAAGGTTTAGTTGAGAATTGTATTAGACAGTATATATGTATTAAAATAATATGGATAGTTACAACAAAATATAAACTTATTTGCAACTAAATGATGGGCATTCCTATTTTAACTGCTGACAAATTTGCGCTTAGCAAAATGCATACTGAATTTCGTAAAGTCATCGAATGCCTCGACAGACATTAGTCATAATGCATCATTTATTCATCATCTGAGGTTGCAAGACTTTCTAAAGAAAAAGCCGACCTTAAAATCAGAACCATTAAAAAAATTTAAGGCAGCCTGCAGTCATAACAACAGAGTTATCTAAAGTCCCACCTTCTGATGCACCCTAAAAGGTAAAAGAGAAAAGAAGAAAAAAAAGTTGAGAAAGCTGAGGTAGCCAGCAGCACCTTCTGCATCGTTAGTCTCAAGGCCAGGGGTAAGATGGGATTTACTCTCACCCCTGACTAAATGATCAGACCAAGATGGTTGACCTTCGATTACAATCAGGAAATAAGATGTCATCAACAGTCGCCAGGAGGTGCAACCACCTGATCGAGAAACCTGAATAGTAAGACGATTGTTGACAGTGGCTCCACCAACACTTAGAGGTGATTCCCAAGAGTGTAGATATCACTTCTGTTCTGATTTATCAGATTAAAAACTATAAATAGTGGTTCTGCCATACTGCAGTGACTGAGTCAGAATGTGACATTATCTGTAAATCAGACATATGTGGCTAGTCGTTCTTTTGTTTGCTCTTTTCAAGGGACTATTTCATGATAAGTACAGATATGAGCCAAAAAGTTCAATGGAGGAAGATTCTGTCCAGGATCAACTACACAATATATTATCAGAATGTCCAGTGTGCAGGCTAAATATAGTGAGATCCTCTCTGATCTCCTTGGTACTAGTCTTACTGCCTTAACAGACTGAAGCATGGTTCAACTTCTGCTATTCCAGAAAGCAGACAGTAAGTGGTATTCAGAGCTGATAGCCATGACTTCAATATTTCAAGAGGAGGAGGCGTACATAAAGTCTGTCACCATCTTTTAAAATATTGTTCAAAATAAATGAATATATATATATATATATATATATATATATATATATCATTTCCAGTTTTTAAAAAGTGTATTAGAGTATTCTGTGACGTTACAACTAATCTTCCTTTGGGTAATTTTCCTTCAATCCACAAACAACATTGCTGAGCCACCTGCCAACCCATACACCCACACCCATGCACAGGAGTATTAATTACTGAACTTGTTATTATACGGTGTGATTAATCATATAAATAGTACTTAAATGAATATAAAAACAGTTATTTTACTCCTATTAAACAAACTAATAAGATAGCCTATTTAACTAAACCAAGTAATTGAAAATGTAACATCATATAAAATCCTTATTTAGACTGGCATTTTTGGCATACACTATGCATTTATTGGCCAAATTTGGCACATAACTGATTTTTTAGCCCGACTTCAAAAGGGTTAAAAAACGGTTCTCAGGCACTTTTTCAACCAGACAATTTGAATTAATGTTCGTCTTTAAATTTTAAAGACCTGTAATATGACAAAGAACAAGCTAGTATAGTACAAATGTTGTGTCTCAAATTATCAGCTGTTTGTGGTCCATTTTGGAGCACTAGTGTGGTCTCATGTAAATGTAAAACTAGCTGTAGTGGCAGACCTTGTAACAGGTCCACCTAACTGACGATAAAATTAAGTAAATTTAATAAAATACAAATTATTTTAATGAGGAAATAGGTGCATTTGATTAGAACAAATACCGAACATTCAAATAATATTCGGTAACTATAGCAAATTAATAACCAACAAATATAAGGAATTAAGTAAGCAAAATTATTCAAATGGTAGTCATCCGAGACACCAGAGTAAACAATATTTCAAATAATGCAGTGGAGACACAAGTCGAGACCTGTTCAGTTTTGCGTTCTGGACTAATCCATTCCAAGGGGAGTTGACATGTCACAAAGCGACAGTCAAGCCCAAGCTAAATAAAAGACATTGTTAGTTGACAAATATGGGCAACAGGTGGCAGCATATATCAGACCACACCCACAGCACATGTACAGACCGGGAAGTCTCCAACCCAAAATTCTAGCCTTTACAGAGACACACACAAAAGACGCCAGTCTCGTCCACTCCTAGTCCAGCAAGGGTCGTGTACACAAGTTCTTTTTCACTGCGGGTGGTCGACTGACCTCGAACCCGAGTAATAGGTGAAGATGTCTTAAATCAATCATTTTTTAATTGTTTAATTCAATTATTCAAATAATTACACGGTATCTAAATTGGAACCACCATCTCATCTATTAATATGAACTTCAAGTCCAAGAGGATCTTCATCATCACATGAAGGAAAAACTAAGATAAGTTTTAGTTAATTAACTTAGTTAAATAATCTTTTAAAGAAATCTGTATCAATTAAATAATATACTTGTTTTGTTCTATTAAAATGCCTAAATAAATTAAAAATGTAATTAATAAATTAATTAATAAATTAGCTTTTTCATTAAGACAAATCTCGAGTTTTATTCATTGTAATTTACAGCCTCACCGAATTACCCATAAAAAAATATATCGACCCTGAGATTCTAAAAAATTTTAATTTGAGCAATAATATAACAAATTAACAAAAAATTTACCCTAATGTAACTCATCACATAAAGGGAGAGGTTACAACCTCCATATCTAATCAAATTACTAGAAAGCATATTCCTATTACAAATGGATATTTCATGTAGTATGAATATGAGTGTCGGTAATTTGGTTCTAGTTAATTAAGTCTGCTACTACAACTAGTTTAAACTACATTACATTTACATGAGACTACACAAGCACTCCACAACGGACAACAAACAGCTGATAATTTTAGACACAACATTTAAAATCTAGACATCAATGCTTATAACATCAATTGTATTACTTAGGGTAAAATTGACTCTAGTATTGTAATCATTGACTAATGTTGCATATTGGCATGTTTTTTATGATATAAAAATGCATGAAAATGGCTAGAAAGTAACAATTTTCTATATCATGAGAAGTTCTTTGAAGCTTCAAAAAGATAAAACATAATTATGACTTACTTATCATTTATTGTTTACTATTATTTATAGTGATTACACATATTCCTTTTATAATAATCTATATTTATAAAAGCCAAATACCACTGACTCACTCACTCATCACAAAATCTCTAAACCACCAAACGGATTTAAACGAAATTTTAAAGGAAGTTAGCTTTACTATCAAAGGACCCTAAGAAAGGATTTTTCAAATTTCCATTCCTAAGAGATACAAACAGCCCCTCAAAATTTCCTTTTTTGTAAAGGTTGATTTTAGTAAATTAATAGCAGCTGTTTTGTATGTAAATAAACATGTTTTACTTTGTATATTTGACATTATCCTATTGATGCATTGAGAGATTTAATCTTCAGATGTTAAACAAAAACAAATAAAATGAACGTTTGAAATTGGGTATTTATACTAATAAATATGTAGCAACGCATGTACTGTGAGTGAAATCCTTTAAATAAATTTAATATTGTGATTTTACGTTATACATTTAATCTACTATTATTTGTAAGTCACATGACGAGGCGTATCAAGCGCAACAAGTCGGTGTTAGCATGCGAAGCATGCAGGGGTGTCGCCTAGTTATGAATAAAACATTTCTGTGTCTATAATGTAATTAATGGTTTATTTAATTGAAGAGATTCACAGCAATTTGAGATTCATGAGTCAATTAATGTCTTACATCTTTTAACCCTACTCTTGATAAAAAACTTCTCAAATTACATACTTTTAAAAGGTGTTTGTTAAGGTTTTTCACTATCATGAAAAATTTGTAAGTAGTGTTTGTAAAAAAATTTGTAAAAAAGATAAACATGTAGTGACATAAAGCTTATTGTCATGTTGAGAAAAAAATTTTAAAAACAAATATTGTTTTATTTTAGTTTAAAACAGACTGATTAAAAAGTATCTCCTTAGAGTCTGTAAAAAACCTTCACATTATAGCCAAAATATTTAAAATGTCATGTAATTTTTGGAAATAATAGATTGAGGGAAATCTAGAATAAAACTCTACAGTATTATAACTGGATGAAAAAGCTGCACTGTTTTTAAAAATAATAGCCTTAGAAAAAATTCCTTGTAAATGCAACTTATTTATACAAAAACAAGTGAGTAATGCTTTATATTTTATGCTCACAGAATCATGAATAATACAAATATGGACAAAAACATGTTGATACTGCAATAATAAATGAAAAAGCGAATCTATGACTAAATAGATTATTATTCATCAGATCGGTGTTGAAGATACGTTTTAATAGATGATTAAAAATTGATTGGCAGGAGTAGGGTTAATCTTACTTACTAGTGTCATTCCATCTAACAATCAATCATGACAAGATATATATAATGAAAAACTGAAATATTTAGATAGATTTTCAGATAATTAAATCTCCCAAGTTTAGTTGCATAAAGGGGATGCTTTTAAGACTTGCAGAAACAAATGTGAACTGTTATATAAAGTCAAATGCCTATTATTAAATTTGGTTGTCTTCAAACTGGTTGAAATAAGACAGTACTTTATTGTTTCTTTATGAGAGCACTAAAATAAATATGTAATATGCTGAGAAATATAGTCTTGATGCATCTCTCAGCAACTTACAGAAACAACTGATGACTGGAATGTGCATAGGCGCCTACAAAGAAGTAAATAATGCATTTTTGTACAAGGCACATTCACAAAAAAGAAATAATAAACCCCAAATCTTATTTGACATTACAAAATTATATATGCCAGCTGATTGCACAAATCAATAGGTATGATTTTTTATAACAACATACCTTCTTTTTGGAAACTTTTCCTGATTTAACCTAATTTTATTTATTTATCAATAATTTTTAGTGTAAATTATGTTTTTGAATTATTATGACTACTTCTAGGATCACACAAATGAATATATTATCACTGCTTAATTATTATTGGTACGTTTAGTAAGTTATACTACAGTAAATAAATTGTTTCTATTTATTTATATTATTTTTCCTTCTTATAAAATATTCTATAAGATTTGTTGTTCCTTTTTCTACCATCTTGAGATTGTTTCTTTATGAATGAAAACTGATTACAAGATATAATTTGTTTTAAATAAATACATAAAATGTACAGCTAGTACAGTATACTAAATATATAGTGTCTTATTGATTAAATAGCTGAAATTAGCTAATTTAAATACGAGGACAGAAAATATTCTTGAAAGAACTAAGAATTTGGAAAATTTGACATTTTCATTAATAAACCAGGAAGCTAATAGAGATCTCCATTGATTGTGCACCTTTCTTCTTACCTCAGAAAAATTAAATTCTACAGTTCCAAAATTGATAAAATGAGTTAGATAGAAGAGTTAATATTGACTTACATGAAACTAATTTTATACTGTATACAAATGTTTTTTTAGGAAAAAAATTGAATGGGTTCTTTCAGACTTTATCTTTTGGTATTCTTAAAAATTTAAATACATTAATGTGCTTTCTTAGGCTGAACATGAATACATAATTAATTAAGTTTTGCAGTGTAATTATTATTACAGTGTAATAGCCTACGGTACAATTTTGACCAGTAATAATCATATTCATTACTATAATATGGCATGACCACATCTTCCAAAAGAATTTTAAATTTTCCTAAAATATAGAAGATGAGAATAAGTACACCTGTAGTACATACTGAGGCTCAGACTTAGCATATTCTGGATTAAAATAAGCCTTTAAAAAAATAGCCTAATGGTAGCCTAAATAAGATGGAAGTTTACAAAATATTGGCTTAGATAAACATTGATTATCAATATTAATTTTGTTCAAAGAATAAGAACCATGTCACAGTCAGTTGCAAGTCTAGTAGTGTAGGCCTATATTTTTATGTATTCCAAAATTGAGTTCAGGCTAAAAATATCTTAATTTTAGAAGAATAAAGTAATATTTTTATTTTGCTTGTTAGAGTAATTTACCCTATTCATTTAGCCTATCTCTTTATTTGTTGATAAGCCTAGTACCATCTATTTTTTATAAAATATTATAAACTAGAATAATTAAACTTAAAAAAGAAAATTATTTTTTAACATATCCCATGTACCAAGAATCAGCTTCAAGACATAGGACTATGTAATTTGGGGAGCAACATTTCATATTGTATATTTCCTATGATATATTAACAATATGTTGACTGGATGTTATAATGAATAGACTTTGAAGTATGTCATCTACAGACCACATATTTCTAGGTAATAACTGTATGAAGCTCACCCCCATTTGTAATGCCTGAACTTTGATCCAATACTTTAGAAGTTCTAAATATAGACTTTAGAAAGGCCTTTGGTAAACCCTCACCTTCGGACTGTATTAGTAGTCACTTGGTTTACCAGAAGATCGAGGATGGAGGAAGTGTGTTCAGCTTGATTACTAAACCGGAATTCAATGGAAAACCAACAATTTTCGACTGTGATACTGCCTTCTTGCAATTTATTGAAGAATTTAGAAAAAGAAAACTGAAGCGACTTATATGCTCAGCAATGGGATGCGTAAGAGATCAAATTTGGCCGAATCACTTCATAAAAAATCTCACAGAATTTCAAAAAACTACAGGATTAAGTGTCGACATAGTTTGCTACTATCAACGGGCAAACCGGCCCTTATACAATGGCGTGCCTTTCAGTTACTTTGTGAAACGCCTTCAGCAGAATATTAATGAATACCATCTACAAGAATCTTCACCTGTTCTTCAACCAAAGACCAGCACATCTAAAGACTTGGCTTACCTTATAGAAAAAAGTCATGTAAATATTGAAAATTACACACAACCCAGCACGCTACAGCTCACAACACACCAGGACACA
Organism: Stictocephala bisonia; assembly: GCA_035578905.1. Lineage (NCBI taxonomy): Eukaryota > Metazoa > Arthropoda > Insecta > Hemiptera > Membracidae > Stictocephala > Stictocephala bisonia. The sequence goes on from JAQJVL010000198.1 coordinate 392,794, forward strand.
CAACCCAGCACACTACAGCTCATAACGCACAAGGGCACACAACACAGTACACTACAGATCACAACACTGCAGGACTTACAACCCAGCACACTACAGCTCATAACACACCAGGACACACATCACAGCACACCAAAGCTTACTACACTGAAGAACACACAACTTAATACACCACAACTTGCAGAACCACTGACTTCAACACCCGTTTCTTCTTTAAACTCAATTGTAGCACTGACTCATCCAGCAGGTTAGCAAAAGTAAACCATTTAATAACAATCTTCCACCAAAATATACAACATCTAGCTTCAAGAATTGAACAATTACTAGTCATCCTAGATGAATTAAATCCTCAGATTGTAATATTAACCGAACATTATATGCAAAATAATGAAGTGAATAGACTTAATATACAAGGGTACAAAATTAACAGTTTTTACTGTAGAGTGAACACTGCTAAAGGAGGAGTCATGATGCTCTGCCAGGAGCGTTTAAATTGGAAGCGGGTGGAAGTACCTAAATCTTTGTCAGACAGATTACTCGAAGAAAAACAGTTCGAGTTTAGTGCTTGTAGCTATAGAGTTGGTTCCTTTAAAATGTTGGCTATAGGGGGTATATAGATCGCCTATGTCAGACTGTGTAGTATTTTTAGATAGGTTAAGCATATTAGTTGACTATTTTTTTAAACACTGATCATATAGTTATTGGGGGAGACGTTAACATAAATGTTTTAAAAAATGATCATGAACTCAAATTATTCAAAAATATATTAAAAAGTCACAACATGAGGTATCTTATCTATTTTCCGACAAGAGTAACAGAAAATTCTGCATCAGCAATTGATAATTTCATAGTAAAAAACTTTCATGATTCCTTACTAACTGTAGAGGGGGTAATAACCTGTCTTTCAGATCATGACGGACAATTGCTGCATATTCACAATCCAAAGATAAAAGTCGAGCAAAAATTACCTATAAAGCGCGAAATACGCAAGTTTTCAGCCCAAAACATAAGTGAATTTAATAGGCTCCTAAAAAATGAAGCTTGGAAGAATGTTTACATGGCCTCTGTTGAAAAAAAATATGACGAGTTTCATAATACTTTACAATATTATTTTGATATTTCTTTTCCTAAAACCTTAGTTACTGAAAAAATCTGTAAACAAAATTGGATTTCAGAAGATCTTAAAAATGAAAAAAAAGAACTAATACAATTGGCAAAAAAAACTAGAGGAAAGACAAATGCTCTTTTAAATAAAGACTTGAAACAAAGAAAATGTGAGTATAAAATAAAATTAACACAAGCTAAAACCGATTATTTTGAAAATAAAATAGAAAAATCTACAAATATAGAAAAAACAGTGTGGGCACTTATTAAGTCTGAAGTTGGGCAAAAAATCAGAATAGAAATTAAAAACATCTCCTTGCAAGAGGGAAATAAAAGTTGGTATAGTCCTAAAACTGTATCTAATGTATTTAATAAATACTTTGTACATGTAGTTCAGGAGATCGGTGAATTTAATTGTCAAAATACAGAAGTTAGTGAAAAGGAACAAGCACAATGTATTAGAAAAGGTTTTAACTTTAAATTTGTTGATGCAGAGGAGGTGGAAAAAAACCATAAACTCAATAAAGAACAAAAACTCTGCCGGTAGTGATGAAATGCCTATAAAAGTGATCAAAAATACCAAACAGTATTTAATCCAAATTTTAAGCCACTTAATAAATTCATCATTTGTTTCAGGGATTTTCCCAAATCAGATCAAAAGATCAAAAATCATACCAATCCATAAGAAAAATTGTCCAGAAACTGTGTCAAACTATCGCCCAATTTCCCTTCTTCCGATAATCTCAAAAATTTATGAGAAAATAGTTAACAAACAATAACATACCTAGAGGATTCTAAATTACTAACTAATATTCAGCACGGTTTTAGACCACAAAAATCAGTAATAACCGCTGCTGTATCTTTTGTTGAGTCTATAATCGAATCAGTAGACAAAGGTGAATATACAGCAGGAATCTTTATGGACCTATCTAAGGCATTCGATAGTGTAAGCCATTCTCACCTGATAACTAAATTGCAATCATTAGGAATACAAAAAAATGCAATTAAGTGGTTTCAATCGTACATTTACAATAGATGGCAATTTGTAGAAATTACCTATAGAACGCATGAAAATAGAATCTTAAAGGTTTCTTCAGAAACTGAAATGATTAGATATGGTGTCCCTCAGGGATCGATTTTGGGCCCTCTTCTGTTCCTATGCTACATAAATGATGTAGGGAGCGCACTCACATGTGCACCCCAAAATAATCTGTGTCTTTATGCAGACGACTCAAATCTTAAAGTAGCAGCCAATACTGTTGAACAGGTTGAGATAATAAGTTTCATTGAATTAGAAAATATTGGAACTTTCTTTAAGCAGCACAACTTAATGTTAAATGCTCAAAAAACTAATTTTGTAAGATTTAAAAAACACAACAACAAACAGATAACCGAACCATTAATTACGTACAACTCAGAAGAAATTGAGAGTAAAAAAAGCACACAATTTCTCGGCCTAACAATAGATCAACATTTAAGCTGGGACAAACATGTGGATAAAATACTATCAAAATTATGCTCGGGGATATTTTCTCTTTACAGGATGTTGTTTTTTTGTAACCAAAAAACACTAAGAAATATATATTTTGCAAATTTCCACTCTCATTTATCTTTTGGAATGTCTCTTTGGTGCAACGACAAAAACAAATATGGATAAAATTCTTAAACTACAAAAAGGGCAATTAGAACTATAATGAGACTAGATTACAATGAAACAGTAAAGGAGAAATTTAAAGAATTACAAATTCTAACAATATATGGCCAATATATTTATGACACGATTCTAATTGCAAAAAAATAATCAAATAAGTAATGAATTAAATCTTGAACCTCATCCATACAACACCAGAAATAAAAAATGTATTGTAACAACTCATCACAATTTAAAGTATTATGAGAAAAAAACCATCATACATAGGGCTGAAATTTTTTAAACATCTACCCACTAGTATAAAAAAATTAACTAATATAAGAATATTCAAAAACACAGTTAAATGTTTTTTGATAAACAAGGCATTGTATTCTCTGGAGGAGTACTTTTCCACCTCCTCGTAGTTTTAGATGTACTTGTATTAGTAGTTTTAAGATGTACAGACTGTGAGTCTTTGGACACTATTCAATTGTATACTTAGTGTATATATCTGATGAATACAGATTTTTTTGATTTGATTTGAATACAGAAAGTCAACAGACAAAATGTAAATTTAGGCATATACTCCACCAAAACCAGACACGACTAGCAGTGATCACTGCTATTGAAACTGAATTGCAGTGACCTGCAAAAAGTTTTATACAAGTGTGAAGCAAATGTTTGATCAATTATCTGAGCCTAAATACAGTAAACACAATTTGCACCTAATTTATTAATGTTTAATTGTTAGGGGCCTATTTTGTTTTATTATATGATATCAGCTATTGTTTTTTATTATGTTCCTTTGTCATAGTTATAGCCCAGTATATATTATTATTATTATTTCTTATTGTTTTAGTTCATAATTATTTTTTTCACAATGAAGTAGCCTATTATGCTATAAGGCCTAAGTAGGCTAAGTTAAAAATAGTATGTTCTACTATTTAAACAATTCAAAAAAACAGCTTACTATCGATGATAAGTATAAAGCAAACAGTAGACTTACATTTTTGTCAATTTTACATTTAGACTATTTTTTGTCATTGTTAGCATCAACACTGCTTACACTTAAGCATTCTAAATTGCTATGAAAACAATAATAGATCAACTAGTGGTTCCTATTGGGTTTTCAGATTGGGAAAAAGGAGTCCATGTACATGATGTATCTAATATACTTATGACAACACATAATCTAGGGAATAATTAATATTTTGAATATTCAGAACAACTTCACATGCATATTTGGTACAAAATAAATGTCACCATTTCATTAGTGTCGACATGCTTACTAATACAGAAGGTCAACATCACACGATAAATGTTATAAACGACATAATTAAAAATATATATGCTTTCACTAAGGTTGTAGTAAATCTTACTTACCCTGTTGTTCTCTGAATCAGTTCTAGCCCGTTTTGCATTATTAAACGCCATGATTATGAAAACGATTCGACACCAACAACGCAGACAAGGAATAAGCTATGGCGGAGGCGGACGCGACCGGTAACGAATAAGACGAGTTTACAGTGTAGCCAACGCTACAGAACCTAAAATAAATACTCATGTCTCTGCGCATGATCAACAGCTTAGAAGAAGAAATGAACTGCACAAGGTTCAAGTAAGACATGTATCAATGTAATTTATTCAAATGCGGCGTGTAACTCTTGGCATCTACTATCTTTTGAATAGCAATAGTTAATAAGTTACTATTCACGTTTAATGATTTGTTGATTTATTCCAATAAAAATAATGGTATACTATGTATTTGTGAAAATAACCTGCGTAGTACCATAAACCAGAAGGCCTATGGTAGTACTATCCGTAGTCCAAAGTTTCCTATTACCATCTACTACAAAGAAACTTCTTCTCAAGCATATTAGAATAGCACGTTTTATAAATTTGTGCACGTTTTAAATAACTTGAAAAGAATTTTTTTTGCCTTGAATCCATAAAATATATTTTTAAATTTTCTGTAACTTTGATGAATATGGCAACTTTTCAAAGACGGTCAACAGCCCATTTTGTCCGTAAATGTTTTCAATTTTTTTATTTGTAAACTCACCTATCCACCCGTACATGCATGGTGTAACTGACCCACCCAGCCGCACGTATACGTACGGTGTTATAAACCCACGCATCCCCCGTACACGCACATTGTAATTAATGGCCACCCACCCACCATACGCGTACAGTGGTATTGACCCACCCACCCATACACGTACATTGGTATTGAAAATGCAATGCATCTTGCTGACTTAGTGGCAAGAACTTTTGCTTCATATGGAGAGTATCACGTGTTCAAAGGCCAGGAGGTCCGCTTACAATTTGCTTGAGGGGATTTGGATCGTTGTCCCTTAACAAAGTGGGTAATGTAAATAGGAAAAAATAAAAATAACCCGGCATAAATTTATAGTACTGAAATACTGATCAAAAATACAATGGTAAATACAGTGATAAATGCAATTATTCAACTCAGTATTATATTAACCTACAACAAATAGGTTTGGAGAATAAATATATTTAATTGTTAAGTACTTTTTTTGTATCCCTTTAGTTTTAGGTCTTATTACTTGCTGTTTGTGAGTGCTAAGGACATGAATTACTTTTTTCTTGTTTTATCTTTACTTTTTTCTCAAAGGGGCTGAAAATTGGATAGTGATCAAAACAACATTCATAATCTTATCAAACCTATTATTAGAATTTATTGAGTGAGTGCACTGTTGTATATTTATGTTTTGTACTGGTATTTGTGTAAATACATTTGTTTTCTTGTTAACTTATTGAGGATGTGTCCTTTGTTACTTTTCTGTTGTAATTTGAATGTTCTTATTATTTTTAAGTAGGCGAAATTATGGTTTTTTACTATTATGTTTAAGTTAAATTGAATATGCAGCCACTAATTTATTTTTATTGGTTAATAGCCATTGATTAGCATATGTTCACCTGTATATTCAATTAATCATTTTTTCTTCTTAAATTTGTTTATATTTAGTAGCATTTATAATTTCGATTGTCTCTATTATAGATTTTTTCGTTCTTTGTTTTTTTCATATATACTGTAGCTATTTTCAAGATTTTGCTACAAGTCAGAGTCATTACCATTGTTTGTTGTCGCCACCCTAGTGTAATATAGTATAAGTTAGTCTACCATTTTGTGATTATACTGTACGAAATTTTTTTTATAATGGTGCTATCCGTTTGCATGGATGAATAAATAAACCTCATCATGTGTTATATAAACAGCGAGTTTGATTAACTCAAACCATATACTTTGTTGACATAATTATTGATAACTTTCTTAAAGGAAGGCGACTCGAAATACTTGAAATAATGCTCAAGGAAATGAAAGGAAGTAACTTTTACCTAACAGAGCCTTAAAATAAAAAAAGTTGACAATATTTGAAAGTTATTGCTGTTTTGAGTCCAATGGTTAGTTAAATACCTAATTTCAATTGATAAACTAGCAACCCTGCAAATTTAGTACCAGTAAGAGAAACAATACATGGAGCTTCGCAGTGTACAGATAGATAATAAATTATATCCAAATTCCATTTAATACGACCCTAAACTTTTGACATTCAACATCTTAAGAAATCGAAGTTAACAACATATTTGTTCTTTTTTATGAAAATATGATGAAAGCTCTTTTAAAGGCACTTAAAAAGATATGTGTTATAAGCACTTACAAGGGCTATTTGGTGAGAATGTACACTAATTTAATACGTCACCAAAATTATATTTGTCAGTTGATTAATTAAAAGTTATTTTTAAGAATACAACAACATTTCAAACGTTAAAAATGATTAGAGGGATTACAAGTTTACCAAAAATTACCAAAATAAAATTTGAATAATAAACAACTTTACTACTACTTATGGTATTACAAGCAAAGAATAATAACTGACCTCACATGAACGGATGTTTGTATATGGGACAAAACTAAAATTATCAAAATAAGTTTCCATAATAACACGGTCACAAAAATTTACAAATAACTTGGTACAGTGTTTTAAATGTATATGTACATTTTTCTTTGAGCTTGAAATGTAAACGAATGTTAATCTTAATGTGACTGGATAAATAATAATGAATATTGCACCTAGCAACGAAATCTATACTTGGAAAAATAAATACACTTTTTAATCATGTGTATAACATTGCTTGTGTTTCTGTAAGATGATCAGAGTAACACAAAAACCACCAAACCAATTGGTTTTATGTGATATCAAAGAAAACTAATATTTTAAGGAGGGGAAATTTTAAAATTTCTAAAGGATTAATAAAATACTCTGTGCTTGGCGATCATTCATTTTATACACTTTACGCTTATCCGAAATGTAAACAGCTTATTTCGGTTTATTTTGATACCAATGTTTAGCAGAAATATTCGTACCTAATATAAATGTATAGAATTCTTCAAATATATGTCTGTTTTTTTCCCAAATATATGACTGTGATCAAAATATATGTCTGTGTTTTAAAATATATGGGCTGTTAAAATTTTTAATTATACACGTCTAAAACAATATATTTTTTATTGGAATAAAAAACTCATTTATCATGGAATAAACTTATAAAAATGATTAATTTAAATGATAAGTGTTTATACTGTTCAAGTATATCGTAATAAATTAATAATATTATTTATTACGTTTTAGTAAGCCCTTCTGGCGAAGAAAGTTGAAAAAGAGATCATATTTATTAAAAGTAACAAATTGACCACCGTGTTGCATTCGAGTTGATTATAAAAATACAGTATAAGAAACCACAGAAATGCTAATTAAATTTAAATAAATAAGTATAATTAAATTACTGATATATATATATATATATATATATATATATATATATATATATATATATATATATATATATTTATGTATCTATACTAAAATAAACTTTACTAAAGTAACGGCAGTCAAACCAGTTTAAAGACAATGTATATTTGACTAAATGACAAATTAAATGATATATCTAATTAAAAGTTTGTTACTTATTCCACGATACACTTGATTTCAAGAAAATTGAAATCAAATTTTCATTCAAATTAACAAAACACGTTAAATATGTATTTCTTATGTAGTTTCCTTCTTTTTATTGTATCTATCTACTGCAAATACCATATGCATAGAATTTTTTTCTAAATGACTATTGAAAGGACAGAATGAAGAATAAATGTCAGTTGCAGCTGTAGTTATATTATGTTTGACTTCCTGAGTAAAAATTATGTTTTTGGATTGAAAAAAGTCATATTAAACCTTGCATTAATTCAAGACAGACTTTTGTGCACCTCGCTTCTATTCAATAGGAGATGAAATAATTGATCACTATATTTTCGTAAGTAGTTAATGCTAGTCTAATACTCATAGCTTTCTTGGCTACCATTAAAACCTGCTAATTTTTAAATTTTTATAAATCTAATACATAGAATTTCACAGTGTACTTTTTTTAATTTACTGTTACACTAGTCCTAGTATTTATTTGGGTATTTAGCCTAAGTTATGTGCTTTATAGACGCTTTGCCAATCTTTACTTTTTTATCACCAGTGGGTAGAATCATATTTTATGAGAATACACTTTTTATTCCACGGAAATAACGTTTTATATGAAAAAAACGAAAATTCTAAATTTTCGAAAGTGTTATTTTTTTATTGACCTCTGTTATTTTTCGGGATATTTTTCCCTAAATTTTTTAACTAAGAGTAAGTAGTTTTTGCGCTGAACACGAATTTGAAAACTATTTTGGTCTACAACAATTATTTCTTGAGATATTACAAAAAACTACGTTCGTGACAAATCACCTATGGTGCCCATATGCTCAACGTTAATAGAAGCTATGACTGGCCACTAAAAACAAATTTGCACGTATTCCTGTCGGAGTGACGGCCAGCAGGCCGCCACGGAAGCCATGCACCTGAATTCAATGCAAATTATTAATTTTTGTTGAATATATAGAAGATTAGGATAAGTTATGTTATGTTTGGTTAGATAAGTAAAAAGTGCATTTTTTGGGCAAAAAAATTAAAATTATATTATTGTTCAGCATAAAAAAAGAAGTGAAACGAAAAAATTTTTCGAAAATTTCCAATCTCACTTAAAAAAAAAAAAATAAATAATAAGGCGGCAAAAATTAACCTCCTCCAGAATTATAAACTCATAATTTACCACTTTTTCAACAATAAACCACATTTTAAGAAGTATCTAGTAAGTGCATAATTACCAGTATTTGTATTGTCTGTCATTGCATGGACCTACTTTTGAAAGCTTATGAATCAGTACTTTATCATGTAGTGTTTTATAGAACAAACAGAATTATATTCATAAGACAGAAAAGTATATGGTATTTATGCAGTTTTTTGATGTTTTGCAATACTTGACATTTTAATCATCAGTTCATAGACTCAGGTCTGTATTTTCTGGAAGAATATGTTGATACAGAGGAACACTCGTTTTGTACTAATAGAACAACAATTTTATTGTAAATCTTATTTTTTGTAATATCTCTGTTATTTAGTGTGATTTTTTTTCGGTCATGTTTCCTATTTTGATGTGATTTTTACGCTGAATATGAATTTGAAAACTATTTTGGCTTGCGATAGTTAGTTCTTGAGAATCGTGGAAAAACTGCTTTCACAGCAGATAATTCACGTTCAGCAACTGTTTTCACGTTCATGGCAGCCATGCACAATGATAATAAAAGTTATGACTAAACACAAAACCCATATATTTGTATATAATATCCCTGTTCAAGAAACGGCCGTAGTAGATCATCCTGGAGGCTAGGCAACCGATTTTAACACAAATTACGAATTTTTGTTGAGTAATATAGATGATAAGAATAAGTTAGGTTAGGTTTGTTATCTCATTCACAGTATTTGTAATGCTACCTAATAATAGTATAAACTCCAAATGATATTACTTAGCCTATTTCAAGTGAGTACATTTACCATTTGTTTTTGTTTAACAGCAGAAAATTAATTAAATAAATAAAATAACTGATGAGATTACCATTGAAACCTTTAAGTAGGGGTGGGATATCGATATTATCAAAATATTGATATTCTTTATTTGATAATGTCGAAGTATCTATATTTGTGTTTGATAATATCGCTTTGCAATAGTTTTACGTGATATTTTCTTAAATATTTTGCTACTGGATTACTGGAATGACTGTAAACCAGTCTGAGTCAGGGCTAATGACAAAGGTTAGTTCATGCCTTTGAAGTTTGCCCCCCCCCCCCCCCCGTTACTCTCCCTCATTTCTCCTTCTTTCCGGCCATGGCCATAACTGACTGCATCGTTGCCTACTGTCAAACACAAAACCAAGTAGTGTTGTCAACCTAAATCCCAGATCATCATTGTTCAAAACTGAACTACAATTCCAGTCTTCTTAAAACAGAGAAGTTCCATTAATTAGCATTAAAAAAATGAAAAGAATTATTTTAACAATCATTAAAAATAGAAGTATTATTCGCATACTGAGGTTGCAATCAGGAACAAAAGCATTTTATCAACAAATAATTTATAAATAAACTATGAACAATCAGAAAAATTAGTATATAAATGCACTGTCACGCCACCCCTCCGTAGGGATAGAGTATTGATGTACTTGTGTAAGACAGAAAAAAATATTTATGTTATTGGGTAATAATATTTTGATCTTGATATGATAATGGTATTGATATTATGGCTACGATATTTTATCGATACCACTACAGTATCGATATTTTCTTTCGATATCCCATCCCTACCTTCAAGTCCAGTGGGGTAGAACTCTACAGTCGGATGTGAATAAAACCATGCTTACAACTACAACCTTCCCTGGTTTAAAATTACTAAAACTATCGTGGTCTTCAGGACTTGACTGTCAAATTCTGTACACAATGTACAACATCTGGTGTCGACGTTTCAGCCTCGTAGTAGAATGCCATCCTCAGGGCGAGTGACATGCACTAGTGGTAGCTGAAGTGTAACGTGGGCTCTACTATGAGGCCGAAATGCCGGCACCAAGTTGTACATAGTGTACAGAATTTGACATAGTCAAGTCCTGAAAACCACGATAGTTTTAGTGATTTAGAAAACTGTGGAAGCTTCTCCAAAAAAATTGGTTTAAAATTATAAAAGATCTAACCTCCTCAATCTTACATATGCCGTTATTTACATTCCAACAGCTAAAATTGTATGGATATCATTATTTACATTTGAACAGCTGTTATTTTTCGATTCATTTAATTCTCTCTCCATGTTATTCTTGTAGCCTAAAAACAAAACAAAAAACTGCTTCACATATTAAATAGGCTATAAGGATATATTAGAAGTGGTGGTATTTATGCACTTTAAAAATACCTCTGTAATCTTATTTTACTTACAAAAACTTTTCCTAACACTAATTCCTACAACACTGGGTGAAAGTAGGGGTTTATTCTGCAAAATAATATGTTTTGAATCAAAGAAAGTAGAACATTTTCTGTGTAGCATATAAGTTACTACTTTTTGTAATTTTTTTCTCAGTTACTCTTGACATTTTTTTATGCTGAACACTTATTTGAAAAGTATCTTAATTAATGAATGTTAATTCTTGAGATTGTATGGAAAAACTATTTTTATGTAGGCTATGAACGCCAATATGCATGATGTCCAAACCAATTAGGAAACTTTTAAAAATGTATTTACATATATGTATTTTATTTGGAGGAATGGCTGTTAAGTTGTTGCGGAGCCAGACACCTAAATTCAACACTAACTACAACATTTTCTAAAGGATGTATAGGGTTATGATATATTATGTTATAACTGCCCACTTTCAAGATCTCTTAAAAATAGGAATTTTATCTAACACAATTTTTAAAATGAGTGTATTTTTACAGGGGAGAAAGTACAGGGCTTGGTTTTTATATAAAACTTGTATGGCCAAATTATAATGCCTATAATACTAATTAAAGAAATGGTATTTATGAAATGTCTAGCCGATCCTCAAATCAAGTGGATAAAGTGAAATCTGTATTATCAGGAAAATGTTATACTAAAAAATATTCACTTTGTTTGTTGGGGGCCTCGCCCTTAAACTCCCTTAACATGTTGACTGCCATGAGGGCCACCGGTGGCCCTCACTAGTTTTCAGCCTGGCGCCACAGCTGTTTCTACGGTAAAGTTCAATATTAATTGTTCCGAATACTGTGTTCCATGCAACCGGAAATGACCCCCCGAGTACAGAAATAGCCGACATCCGGTCTTTTTGCCGCCATTTTGTGAAGTTATTAATGAGGTACACCGGTGGCCCTCATGGTGCGGCGGCAAAACTTTACATATGCCATATGATATTATGTTTCAGCTGTTTTGTTGTGATTTTTATATTTTCTTCCTGCGCACTGATCAGCTTTTGAGGTTAGGTGTTTAGTAAGTGACATTGATTCTTTTTGTGACAGAAACTAGTCTGTCTAAATGTCGTAAAAACTAGTTCAAATATATAAAAACGTATTTAGGGTTGCTTTATTTAAAAACCAGAGGACTGTTTTCTATTACATTTCATGAGCTTTCAGAATATGTCATTAAAAATTACGTAATACTAAAAATGGCGCTACAATTTGTGTTTAATTTATAAAAGACGCGAGGGCCACCGGTGGCCCTCATGGCGTCAGGCGGACATACAGTTTTACTACGGCGGCCTCAGAATGACACAATAAATTATCTACACTGGCAGTCAACGTGTTAAAGAGATTATTAAAAAGTATGATAGCTAAAACATTTATTGTTAATCTATTTTAAATAACTGCAAGATAATCTGTTAAACAGATCCAGATAAACATTTTAGAACTCTCGGGTGTTGACTAAGGATGATCATGGATGGCAAGATGATCAGGGGCTACCCAAGTAGCTCAATGTCTGCTTAAGTTGAACAGTGGCTGCCCTAGGTCATCACAGGTGTCTGTCCAAGCTTTGATTTTATATACAACTAGGGGACACCCCTGTAAGCTTTGCGTGCCAACCCCGACTCGCTGTGCTCGATAAACCTCGGCCTTCAGCCTTGGCATGTGACTTTTGATCTTATGTAAGCTCTTGATTTCTGGAGTATTATATTACCTAACCTGAGCCATAAGGTGTCATTAGTTCGGTTTATATATGTATATCTTTCCTTTTTTCCAGTTCATTGTGGACATCCTATACAAAGCCAAATAAGCAATGTTTTTAATAATCTGTTTCAGGCACCATCAAACCTGTAATCCCATTGTGATAAGTTGAACAATAGAACACAATGGAAACGGCAACAACTAATTTGATGGATTTACCTATAGAGATGATTGATAAGATACTGTCTTATTTGTCTTATGATCAAATTGCTAAACTGAGACCAGTAAGTATTGTAGATTATACAACTGTTTAGTGAAATCCTGTGAGTAGTAAGCTTTGATGTATGCTTAGTTGGTTAATCAAGTATACAATCAGAACCCTTTACTGCACACATAGATCTGAGCTCTAAATTACATAAAAGAGATCTGTGATCAAATCACTTGCATGCTCCGTGCAATAATACACGATGTTGGTGTGGTAGTAGGTCAGTGACTTTGGATTTGGACTGTGGAGGGCAAGGTCTTAAGTTCAAATCCCGCAACTGAGCTAACGATCAGTCCTAAATTCATTGAGTAAAGTTTATGTGCAGGCTTGTAGGGTCATGTGAACTGGTGAGTGAAGTTTTAGTAACAAAAATGCTTTGCTGTTTGGTTGATACAAAAAATATTGTTTTCTTGATATTGCGATGTAACTAGTATCAGTAACCAAGAAGGAGAGAGGCGGCGATCCAAGATACAAAATCATAATGCGCCATTGCACATTACAAGACATTTTGACATTTGAACAATGTTTGTTCTTTTTGCATACCCATATATAATTTTGCATAGTAATTTTACCTTTGTGCATGTATTTATTTTACATTACTTTTTATCCAAAATTATCCATAGAAATGATATTAATACAGTATCCTTTTTTAAATCAAGCCTCGTGTTTAATTTTATTTAGGAATATTCACAGAGGTAACAAAGAATTAAAATCTGGCTTCAAAAGTCATCCTTCATTCTTGTAATCATTCATATTTACCTTAAAATATGCACAAACTGTGTCGGTGTCCCATATCTTAACAAATAATAAAAACTTAAAAACATTATTTGTTTTGTTAAGTATATTAGGAGAGAAAGGACATCAGCAAACTTGCCTTAGAAGACAAGTCCACTAACACCGCAGTAATAGTAAACAAATATAATAGAATCACATTTGCTCATATTTTCAGTGCCACTGGCATTTTGTTCAGGTGAGTAGAGAGAGAAGGAGAGCGAGACCCAATAAAACAATTTGTGGGAATAGTGATGTATTCCCGTGTGGCATCAGTTGCCATAGTTTTGTATAATTCTAGTAAGACCAGAGCCATAGCTAAAAAGTTAATGTTCCAATTAGACCAATATTGCAATATGCAACAAAAAGTAAAGTGACACAGAAGAAAATCAATTAATATATGTCTAATGCAGTAAGTCATATGAATTCATCTATCATCTGTCTGGTAAGATTCTGTAGCATTATGTAATAAATGCTAATGATTCTGATCGTCATTTGTTTTGTATATAAGATGTATCCTTGATTATATAAAGAATAAGAATAACTTTATTGTCATAATAAATACATTCTTTTACAACTAGCATGGCTAGTACAGAACATATGACATTGTCAAGTTGCCTTAAAACTAAATCATTATGCTAAAATGAATATATCAAAATGACAAATGTGTTAAATAAAATAGAAAGGAATTATTTCCTAGTGCTACTGCCTAATCATTCAAAAATCCTTCCACTGAATAATAGATTTTCTCCGTAAGGAAACTTTTCAATTTATGTTTAAAGCTGTTTTCCGTAATTTTATCTTTTAAATTATTTGGGAGTTTATTATACAGTTTTTTTCCCATATATTGAGGTTTTTTTTTACCCCTATAAACCTACAATAGATATATCACCTAATAGGAATATTTATGCTTGAAACTTTGTTAGTGAGATCTTCTATCACAGCTGGTCTGGTTGAACTGTATTACATTTACTGGGGCTACACAAGCACTCCACAATGTATCATAAACAGCTGATAAATTGAGTCACAAAATTTAACATTGGATGAAAACTCTATGTCTAAATAAAAATAATGATTGTACTATCAAACAGTGAATGGTATTCTGCAATAAAATGTCAAGGTCATAAATAATGTTTGAGAATATTAGACTTTGTGAAAGAACTATGTAGATGTAACATGTTTTGAATATTGTGCCCTATGAATAAAAAATGTAAAAATCATCTAATTTATAAAGAAATTGATTTGTCTTGTTTCAGGTAAATCGTACATTCAATAATATATGCAGTGACAAACTCAATAATGGTTTTGTTGCTTTGGAGAAGTTTCACAGTAAATGCATGAAAGCAGTTAAGTCTAAACTTCCAAGAAGAGAGTCAGAAAGAAAACACCACCCGCTTGCCAGACACTGTGACATACTGATGGCAGTAGAGACAAGGTTTTCAATGTTGTCCATGACATTTACAAAGTACATAGAGATGCATCATTGTTGCTTTATCCCGGGAAAGGTTCTTGATGAAGCATTTAGAGTGTTAAGGATCGTAAACAACAGCTCTTCTCCTTGCTCAACAAATCTCCAGTATCCAACTTTGCCGAGACCCTATGAATTTCTGCAAGAGTACCGTGATATATCATCAATGGCTATGGAACATTTTGATGACAAAATACTTCCAACTATACGAGAAAAGATGCGGTCAGAAAATCCTCCTCTCTATTGTTACAAAAATAAATTAAGTAAGTATTATTCTTATAAGTTTGTATCAGCAACTTATATTTAAGTAAATTAAGTGACATTATTCAAGCAAATCTAGGAGTGAACCAGGGACCTTTTGCTTAACATCAACGATGGGAGCAGCCTAAGTAAACTGTGTTGCAAGTAACAGAAGAATAACTTCTATTTTAAGTTTATTACTTTTTATCACTATCATTTGCTAGTGTTTGTTCTTTATACTAAGAAAGGCTATGTATTCAATTTTATCTTCTCGTATATCTCTCTCTAAAACCAGTGTGGGAGTATGTCCTGCTATCTTCAATATAGTTGTGCCCTGTGTACTGCTCCTGCGTTGATGATTACCTTTATTTACTTCCAACGTTCAGCATACTTAAATGATGATTATGATAACATCTGATTCCTGTATTATAAAAATCATCCTTAGGGTGGGTGTAACTTATTGGGACATTATTAAATAAAATAAATCAGCTATTGAAAAAATCATATAAATTATATTTTTGACCTGAGCTTCTTTATCTACTCATGTGTTATGTACATCGCTGTTTGCCTGAGTAGATATTTGATCAATGCAAATAATTGTTTAAGGTTCATTTTTTGTAGCTTTAACTTTGCATAGTTAAAAGTGCTTTTGTAACTATGCCAGTCAAAACACTTGCACTATTTTGCATCCTGCTTTAAATGGAATCTGACTGCTATACAGAGTAATTCATCAAGTTCTCACTGACTTCCACAGCACAATATACTTTAAAAGTAATGAAAAAATGTCATATAAACATAGGTCCGAAAATACTTTGCTAGTGAGTTACATCTATCAAAAGATTTTAGCATGATTCCTTGGCAAAGAGTGAAATAAGGCCATACTGAACTTCTGAAAATGTAAATTAAGTGGAAATTTTGGTTGTATCTTAAACAAATAGATCAGTAAAACCTAATAAAATGGTCTCGGAACTTTAGTAGCTTTTATATGCACCATGTGATTGAATGGACCTATTCATGATGGGATGAATGTCAAAAATGGCCGTCACAAAGCAGTTCTGTGATAGTAGGCAAATTGTTAATTTGGAATTAAGATCTTATATGTCTTTGATATAATTTAGATATTTACACATCTCATTTTATGTATTATCATTTTCTAGACTCTATATTTAATTTGACACCCCTTGATTTATTAAAGTATCTTGACATTTATAGGTAGACCTCAACTGTTAAGCATGCGTGGTGTTAAGACAAACATCCTTCAACCAAACAGTGGTTTAGGAAAATCAGACGCAAGCTCCTTCCAAGGTGAGTTAGTATTTGATGTATGAAGCATTATAGTGGTTACCAAAAAACCCAAGCACTTAGTCCTAAGAAACTTGTTTCAACAGAATCAGACAGTATTTTAACTATGTTGAAGATGAGTGGTGATAACCTGTCTGACTGCCTCACACATCATGTTTTATCTTAAATGGTTTTGAGATTTCTCCCATGAATTTGATATGGACTTTTTTTATTAACTTCACTTGCCAGTTTACATGGGCCTATAGGCTTGTGCGTGGACTTTGTTCAACAAGTGAAGTACTGTGCTACCTCCCAAAAGGCAACAAATTTTGGCTCAGCTCAGCAGAGAAGGTCGGGATTGACCACATCCAGAAAACGATAACAGTTTGTTATCATCGGACACCACCTCATTTGCAGATCGTAGCAGGGTGAGAATGTGGAACTTACCCCAGTACAAGAAGCGGAAGGCTAGTTGAGACACACTATTTTTGACTTGGTTTATCTTCCTCAGTGTTATGTATTAATTCAAATATCAAAATAAGATTTCAATAAAATAGAAAACACTTATTTACAGAAATCAAAAATAAACATTTAATGCATGTATAGTAACCATCTAAAACACACTATTTTAAACTGTCTTCCCACTGACAACAAGATTAACAACTAATACTTAAAGTAAATATCAACCATATGTTTTCTAATAAATCATATGAAAATAATAAAAAAGGTCAAAGGCATAATGGGTGAAGTGAATAAAAACCAAGTTAAAGCTTGAAGTATTTTCTCAAAAGTAAAGTAAAAGCTTGTCAACCAAGTGAATGCATTCATTCAATTCAAATAAAACCGTCAATAACTTAAAACCTTTTACTTAACGTTGACGAGGAACTACTAGAGAAAACTTCCATCTTCGTGGAGCTAAGTAAATACTTTTGAAACACTACAGATCACTTAACATGCTCGTTTAGCATCCATTCATGTGACGCTTGCTTACTACACACGTGTTCACTGTTCTGTTCATATTTGAGTAGTGATTGAGTGATGATATCTAGCGCCGACTTACCTGTAGATGTTCCAGAGGGTACCTTAAACTGACCTGTTTGAATCAAATCAAATGAGAAAAGATGCAACTTAAAGACAATTATGTAAAAGATGGCTGTTAGCTACCATAGAAGAAGATTCTGCTATAAAAGCCCTAGCCTTTTTTGTAAAAAATAAATATTCTATTACCCAATCTGTTTTACTGTTTCATTACCTAAAAAAAATTAAATAAAAATATACAAAAATAGAAAAATTATTACTTACAATAGTGCTTATGTGCACTTGATTACGTAAACTTGTATGTATTGCAGGTGCTTACCTGTAGTGTGAGTGTGTGTGTGAGTGTGAATGCTGCTGGTTGTCAAACATGCTCACGTTTGAAGCACACTGTGTATAAGCAATGTGTTTGAGACGTGTATAGCACCGCAGGGTTCGTACATGTATAAACGCGTTAGTGAGAGCCTCTAATCTTTATGTTTCTTTAATATTTTGGGTATTTTTAACAATTATTTTCTAGTTTTGTCAAATTACATTTCTTTATTATCATGTTTTTCATATTTATTTTTCATGTGTTTTATTTTAATATTTACTTATTTAAATAATAAATACTTGATACATTGGTACATTTATATCAGTGGTTCCCAACTCACTCCGGGCCGCGAAACACTTTACTTGACATTAATAGTAACACAGACCACCATTGATATATATATAGTTTCAAAGCAATAAAAAAAAAAAACATTAATCATAAGCAAATTGTTTATTTTTAGAACATTTTAGCAACAGTTACATTTTCATTAGAATACTAGTTGAAATAGAAATTGAATGTTCTCATTGCACATAAAATATTTTTTAGGAATTATTTTAGTGAGACTTCTGAGCTCGAATCTGTTTTACTAGTTCAGGAATTCTCGGTGAATGGTTCTTGCTCAGTGCTAGTCGCAGGTCGCTGCCTAAGCTCAGCCGGTTTCTTTGTTTATTTTTTATTAACAGCAAAGTTGAAAAACCTTGCTCGCACAGGTAGGTGGTTGAAAATAGCACAAGGTATCTAAGTGCCATTTTCCGGACGTATGGGTATGAAATGGCCTTTCGACACCACAACTCTTCCAAATCTGTGCCACTTTCAAATGTGTCCTTCAAATCATTGTCATTTTGCAGTTCAATCAACTCCTCTTGGATATCGTCGGGAACATCTGTGACTTTACAGCTGAAAGGATTTCGAATCATTGTTTTAATTATCTGTGTGTCTTTGTCGTACTCAGGAAAGTATCGTGAAAATTCTGTTTTAAGCGTTCCTAAATGTGTGAGGATGTTTGGTAGAATTTTATACACATGAGAAGAATAGCTCTTGTTGTCCGCCAGATGTTTCAAAGTCGGGAAGGATTGAAAGTTTTGCTCTTCAATCTTTTTCATCCACAGATCAAGTTTGCACAAAAACGCATGGAGTTTGTCCTCAAAAACAAAAATGTTACCAACACCCTTCAACTTGTCATTTCCTGATCCTTGAAGCTGCAAGTTCAGTTGGTTCAAATGTCCAAAAACATCTACTAGGTACGCAAGTTGTACCTCAAAAGTTGGATCATACAAATCCTCCAAGAATCGCTGCATTTTTGTTTCAATAAAAAACACTTTCAACTCTTCTCTCAACTCAAATAAGCGCTCCAGCATATTTCCCTTTGAAAGCCAACGCACCTCAGTATGAAAGAAAAGTGTTTCGTGTTCAGAGTCTAACATTGCACACAACTTCTTGAAAACACGACTGTTGAGTGAGCTTCTTTTGACTGCATTGACCATATTTATGGCCATCTCCATTGCACTTTTTAGGCTCTCTGGCAGTGTCTTTGATGCCAACGCTTGACATGGATCATACAGTGCATAGTTACTGTAGCAGGGTTCTTCTCCTTTACCAAGGCTGCCAATCCTGAACGTGATCCGTCTGTACAAAATCCCGCTAGCTTATTCCAGTCAAGGCCATACTTTTCTAAATTGTCACAAATTATTTTCATTACGTCTTTGCCCTTAGATGTGGTCTCCAAATCTTGAGTAATTAAAAGGTCTTCCTTGAACGTACTGTTGTCGCCCAAATAGCAAACAAAAACTAGTAATTGACAGCACTGCGTAACATCAGTAGTTTTGTCACATTGCAAACTGAAAAATGGAGATTTTTTAATTAAACAATTAATTGTTCTTTAATGTCGTTACTCATTGTATCAATTCGTGTTTTAATCGTATTATTAGATAGGGGGATATCCTGCATTTTTTTGGAAGCTTCAGTCCCCAAAACTTGCTCGACGGCTTTAATTATACATGGTTTAAGAAGATTTTCGCCGATGGTGTGTGGTTTCTTAGCCTTAGCAATCAAGTGCGCTACTTCAAAAGAAGCTGAGAGTAGTGATCATACTCATTGACGATGGATCATACAGTGCATAGTTACTGTAGCAGGGTTCTTCTCCTTTACCAAGGCTGCCAATCCTGAACGTGATCCCAGCATAGCAGGGGCTCCGTCTGTACAAAATCCCGCTAGCTTATTCCAGTCAAGGCCATACTTTTCTAAATTATCACAAATTATTTTCATTACGTCTTTGCCCTTAGATGTGGTCTCCAAATCTTGAGTAATTAAAAGGTCTTCCTTGAACGTACTGTTGTCGCCCAAATAGCAAACAAAAACTAGTAATTGACAGCACTGCGTAACATCAGTAGTTTTGTCACATTGCAAACTGAAAAATGGAGATTTTTCAATTCAACAATTAATTGTTCTTTAATGTCGTTACTCATTGTATCAATTCGTGTTTTAATCGTATTATTAGATAGGGGGATATCCTGCATTTTTTGGAAGCTTCAGTCCCCAAAACTTGCTCGACGGCTTTAATTATACATGGTTTAAGAAGATTTTCGCCGATGGTGTGTGGTTTCTTAGCCTTAGCAATCAAGTGCGCTACTTCAAAAGAAGCTGAGAGTAGTTTTTCTGACTGTTCATAAGCTGTCCCAGATTTGCCTAATTTCATTTTCTTTAAATTTTCCAGTTTACCTGCAAAGAATTCAGGTTTGCATGATTTGTCTTCAAATGACGTTCCAATTTTGCGGGTTTCAATGCCTCGTTGCTGAGAATGGCTGCACAAATTACGCACTGAGGTCTAACCTCTTTGTTCACTTCAATCGACGTAAACCCGAATTTAATATAATCACTATCATATTTCCGCTTTGGAGGCATACTGAATGCAAATAGTAACAATCTCAACAAACACTATAAAACTTAGCACATAAATCAAAACGTTCAAAAGGATAGAAAGTTGTAGTTAATGTAGTGTAGTTGTTGACCTATTCGACTCACGCTCACGACTGAAGACAGCAAGTTGCAGACTACTCCTGCCACCACCACCAGTTTGGCTCCCACTCCCACCACACCGGCCTTATGCCGGTCTACCTTATTCCGTCTACCTCCGCCGTATCGAACTTGTTAACTTAATTTAGTTTTTTTTTTTTTTAAATTACATTTTACTCAATAATTATTTATTTCTTCTAAGTCCCTCGCGGACCACTTTCAAGGCTCTCGCGGACCACCTTTGGTCCGCGGACCACCTGTTGGGAACCAATGATTTATATTAACATTATTGAAAAAATTTGTGTGTGCATGAAGGTCGCCATCTCAGACTCGAATGACACAAATATTCAAGTGAACAATATTATCTGCATGCAGCAAATACTTCCTAATGTTTCTCTAGAAAAAACTACTTATTCCTGTGTAGAATATTTTAAATTTTACTTAACAAATAACAACTCAAAAAGGCTTTTTTGTTACTAAACTTATTAATAAACGAATCCGTAAATATGCATGACTATTAAAAGTGACAAAAATATATTTTAGAAAAAAAAAATATATATATTAAAGTGACAATGACATTTTAGTAAAATGTGCTAGCATGGGTCTGGGCAGACTTGCAAATCCAAGAGTAAATACTTTTCTTTGTGAGTAAATACTTTTTTATTCACCTCATTTCTAAGCAAATACTTTATTGACTAGTAATTACTACGAGTATTTAGCTTTTTCTTGTTTATTCACGTACTCGCAAGTATTTCCTTGTCACACCGAAAGTAAAAGCTTTTACTCCTTTTTATTCACTTCAATCAATATATAACACTCAGATTAAGACTTAGCCAAATTGGCTTTTACAACAATAAGCATTAATACTACCATCAGTTTTATCATTTTTTCTAAAATTATTTACTTCCCACATCAAATACGAGTAATATTAATCCTATGAATCATAAAAACACTGAATACCAGCATAACTTGATTAATAGTTTTTAGTAGACTTAAGTCCCAGTTATGAAATAACCAATGAGAATTTATAATGTCACAACTGACCGTTGGCTCAGTGGGGATTCAAACCTTGCCCTCCGCAATCCAAAGCCTTAACCACTGAGCCACCACGCCAGCTGCTAGTGTTTGTTGTATTAATTTTCTTGTTTTACAGAGTAATCTTTTTTTTGCATTGTCATTATAATTTTTTTTTTTATTACGCTGCAGCCAACTTTTTAACACTGAGTTGGCCCTGGTTAAATATGATATTTTCATCCACAGCTAACGGCAATAAGCTTTAGGTACACTACCTGGCCTAAATATTAATTTAATTCACAAATGCCACCTCCCCAGACATTATTTAGGAAAAGTGTGATCCAACACTCATTTTGGATTGAAATTGCATTTGCAATGTCATACCTGTACGTCTGTCTCTATATCTTATATGTTCACAGGTGGTGATAATCATCCTTACAAAGCCATCCACCGACCAGCTAGCTTGAAGCTGGTTAAAGTCCTCCACTCCACCATTGACAAGTGTAACAACGCACGTAAAGCAGTTGGGGTCTTAAATCGTAACATGATTATGGAAACAAATAAACTTAGAATTGAGGTAAATCTTTGTTTTATTTAACCTCGTATAATTTTATTTTAATGATAATATTTGTAACTTAAATAACACACATTGACCTTCAGTCAATAGACACATATTAAGTGCAGTATCAGTAAATTCACTTGATTTGTCCCTACACTAAGTCTGTTCTTCAAGGCACTTTTCGTGTTTCAGTAAATTTTGATGTAAACGTAAACATTAAATTCATGTATTAAATCAGGTAGATGATTTGAAACACATATCTAAGCTAAACCAAACCTATATGACAGCAAAAACCTATATACACATTCACTGCAGCTGGGTCAATATAGTCACATACTACGCATTGTTCCTTTGTTGGCCAGTGTGAGCTTAACATAGACCTTCACAAGGGATTCTTTGTGAATAGAATATGAGTTCTGCAAGTCTGAAAACAGTAAGGCAAGTCTGAAGATGTTGTAACGGGAGATTCAGATTGTAGATTCCTTAATTGTCCTGGCTATTGGGCTATTAATAAATAGTTTTTTCCGAGGAACAGTTGATCTTAGTTAGTTACAATGACTAAACTCGTTAATCACACTCATCCGCCCCCATATTCGCCCATATCTTAACGATTGGCGTCTTACTAATGAATGAATGAATAAATAAATGGAATGGAATGGAATAATCCGGTGGGTTGAAGGGGATTAAATATTGTAAATACCAAAATATGAACTAAAAATATTGTATGAATTCCACATAAATCAATTTTACGTGTCAAAATGTTTAAATTGGTAAGCGTGCAGCTTTAATGCCAAACCAGGCAAGACAGCTCTGCACCGTGCATTATGCGACTCCATGTGCTGCCGCAGCGAATGTGTTAATAGTATTTTGATTTTAATCACAATCATTAAGGAACAATCAAGAGCATGCAACGTTGTGGCTAGAATCGAAAGCATTTCGAAATAACTCTTTATTTTTACAAAACATTTTTAACAAGGAAGATTGTCTAAGTTTTACACCCTACTGCCACTGAGAGAATAATGCACAACCTGAAGCTACCATAAACTTGAACTAATGAAAAACTAGTTTTCATCATTGTTCTTCATTATTAGTACATAAAAATGCTATACCTCTTTTTAATTTTGTATCCTTAACCTGGCAGTAATTTTAAGTCTTCATCATGACAACTTGACAAAATAGAATTAAACATTATTTTTATGATTTCAGAGTCAGTTATTATTTTGTTGTTGCTAGTCTTTACCATTAAAAATACAAATTTATATAAATGTCAGTACTAAAATTGTTTACCTTTTACATTAAACATTGTACATTAAACATTTACATATGTAAATTGGATACATAACTGACATCCTTAATTGGACACTTGTATAGTAGAACCATGATTATCAGAACTAATTGGGGTTGGACCCGTGTCCGATAACAGAAATTTCCAATAATCCAAGGTTACTTTAGTTTGAGGGTCTAGACAGGAAATAAATGTATGTTTAACAATATTATTATTGTAAAAACTTATTATTTATTTTAAAACGTAATTATTTACTACAGTTTGTAACCTACCTTGTAACTATACAATGGTTTTAAAAGCTTCTTCAATAAAGTAGGGATAAGGGAGTGGACCATGACTCTCATCTGCACTGCATTTGTCTGCCACGACACTGTTTACAAAACAATGTTATCATATTTTAGGCTAGTGGCGATTGTTGTTTATTATGCTATCATTATTATTTCACAATATAGTACATCTATTATGGTATTGTTTAATTTATATATATTTTTTAAACAAAACAAACATAAGAAATAACATTTGTAATATTAATGTTTGTACAATGTCTTTTTATATTTCATTTAAATTAAACATTGTTCTTCCTCTTAGGCTGTTTCAGATAACCCATGTTTCCGACAATAATCGGGGTTTTACTGTACCTACATTGCAATAAAATAAGCTTTTTCACCTATTGAATGATATATATTGAATAATATATTAAACCCCTAAACACTACATGTAATTCTTTAGTAGGCTAAAACAACTAGTTAACAGTAATGAAAAGAGAAATACTTTAGATAAACAATACTTCCACTAGTGGCGCATAACAAATGGCATGATGAACACAAACGGTGACCTCTCAGCTGTAAAGTAAACTGGTAAAATAATGTTTTTGTAATAATTTGTATTGTTGTTTGATTAAACTGAAATGAAATGAAAATTGACTTTATTGTATATATGTACAAATGGCGAGGTTAGGACTACATACACCTCTCTTACACCTAAACATTATTGAATTACATATTAATTTAAATTTACACATAACTAACTAATGGGAATTACTTCAATTTTTAAATGAAAATATAAAAATAGGTACATTAATAGATAAATAAATTGTGTAAAGGAACAGTTGGAAAATTTACAATAATAAAATTATTAAGTGAAAAAAGCAATATTATACTTATAAACATAATGATATTTTAAAAAGTGTATTTATAAAAACAAAAAATAATAACTAAAATAGTCCAAACATACATCATCTTTCATACCGCACCATTAGTTCAGCGCCGTGATGCCATCAGTTTGCAAGGTCAAAAGCGAGCCCATTACCTCAGCCCGAAACCGAGCGCACCGGTCGTTGCCTCTGGTGTGATCAGGTAGACTGTTCCACATTCGGCAAGCGGTTACTGTAAAGGATTTGTTGTATACAGAATATCTGTGAGTGGGAATTGACAACAATGAATATCTGCGCCAAGTGTTCCTAGCACTAATTTCTGAAATAAAAGAGAAACGCTCGGTCAGATAATAAGGAGAATCATTAAGAAGAAAAGAATGCAAAGTGGAAAGTGTATGGAACTGATGAAGCTGATTCAATTTTAGGATAGATAAGACATTAAAATAGGGCGTTACATGATCTCTTTGTCTAAGATTGAAAATAAAACGATTGCAATAATTTTGAGCGTGTTGCAATCTGTCCAAAAACAACCATCATGTCATTCACAACTACATCACAGTAATTAAAGTGAGGGAAAAATCAGTGTCTTTACGAGCATCATTTTCATGTTCAGTGGCAGATAAGTAGTAAATCTTTTAAGGCTATAGATTCCAGCAAACACTTTGTTACAAGTTTCTGTTATGTAATCAGACCAAACTAAATGTTTGGTCAGTGTCAGTCCAAGGTTCTTGACCTTATTAGGAAATGGTATATGATTATTGTTAAGTAAAAGTCTGAATCATTTTCAAAGTCAACATTTCTTAGCAGTCTAGGATTTCCGATCAAGATGGATTGAGTTTTGTTTTCATTTATTTTTAGACCATGTTTGAAGGACCAGAAATAGCATCAGTATTAGTTTCGAACAAATCAGTAACAGTACAATGAGTGTAAATTTAAAGATTGTCGGCATACAATTGAACATTAGAGTACTTAATAACAGTTGTAATGTCATTAATGTAAATTGAAAATATTAGAGGGCCAAGGGCAGAACCCTGAGTGACCCTCGAGTGACAGGTTTCCAATATGACTGTTTATTGATATAGTTATTATAACCATTGACAAAAGATCGCAGCACTATGAGAACACTCGGAATCCTACAACGCAATTCAAAAGCTGTACACGTGTGTGTGTGTTTTACAGCATGAATTACTTCCTTTACCTATTAGCATTTATGTATTTGTAATGCTTTATCTTACAGAACAGTATGCTGAAACGCAAATATCATCAGCTGAAATCTACTACAAAACTGCTGAAGGAGGATCTCACAGAAACTAAGAGTGCTCTCAGTACCGTGGCCAGGAATCTTGAAAATCTGAAATCGCAGTGCATCTTAAAGACAGGTAAGATTTTACTTTTGTATTTTCATAGAACACAAACTATTTTATGTGAACTGAGTGTGAAAAAAAATATATATATATGAACTCTCCAACGGGTGCAATTCTAAAGCAGGATTGTTTCCAACTCACAATCCTAGTACTTTCTTCTAATTCCACATCACGCCAGAACACATTTTATTATAGTGTTGGCTGAAAACAATGTCTATAGGTAAATATTATATTCTACTTTTAACATGTGAGTAAATTTGAATATATTTTGAAAAAAAATATTTCGTTACTTTTACATATACACAAATAATTGTTTTTCCTCTAGGGAATATGTTTTAAAACAATTATACTAATGTCATTACCTCGACTGTTCAGTAGTAATGTCATTAAATTAGTATCTCGCTGTAAAAGGGGGAAGGCTTTAAAATGTAAACCATGTTTCATTGACAAAACCAACTAAAATCTTTTTTACAAACATTTATTAATGTATTGCTTTGAGACTTTTTTTATAATTTACTAAAAAATGTCAGAGATTTAGATAGTCATAGATTATTTTGTGATATAGTTTTAGTGTAATATATCTCATAACCTTAGAAATTTTATTTTTCTTACTCCAAGAGAAATGCTGTAAAGTGAATATTAGTTTTTATGACCATATTCTTCATGGGCCGAAATATTGAAAACCCTTCCTCCATGGGTGAATAATGAATGTGCTACACTAAATTAAATATTCATATTAAATTTTATGCTTTAATTTTGATAGTTTACAAAAGATGCTTACAAATTAGTAAAAACCCAGTTTTTCAACTTGAGTAGTTATCATAGCATGGATGTAATAGTAACTAAAATATTGTTAAGAAGAGACAATTTTACATATTTTAATACTTATCCATATTTGGGTCAGACAGTAAGCAACAGTATGTTTAGCACTTGTAGGGGTTCCAGCAGCAGAGGGAATCTTTTCACCGCTGACAGATATGAAGTAAGCTGCTTTACTTCATGGCTGTGATTAACTTGCGTTCAACTGCCGCAACAGTATTCAGTTGAAAAAATAACTGTAATAAACTTTACAAGTTTGTTTAGTCACTATTAATTTTTACATTACCATTCATCGTGTTATTGATATTATTAATTGTTATTTGAATACTAAATAATGATTTAATTTAAACATTCTAAACGTGATTCGTTCACTATTAATCAAACCAACCAATAGTCACTGGTGCTAATGATGTAGTGGGCAGGGATTGCTATTGCGCCACCAGCAAGTGGCCTTCCGTGCATCCACACGGATAATTCCAATCCTAAAGGGTGGAACCATCCAATTGATGAATTGCCCGTTTCTAATTTATATTTTATTAATGATTACAATAAGTATCCTTTCTATAGAATTTTTCTGAGGGTTAGAGAAATTTCTTCAAGAATGGGTGTGATGTCAAACCCATGCCATTGACACACCTACCCATCTCTACTTGTACAGTGATGTTGACCCATCCGCCTGCCTACCCATACACATACAGTACAGTGTATATTCAGAAGGAAGTTAAATACAATTAATTAAGTATTGTTAATAGTTAATTGTTAGTAGTTAATCCAGTAGGTTGCTTTCTATTAACATAACTATGACATTAATAGCAATTTTTGTGGTTTTAGAGTTGCTTAACTACACTTTCTTATTTTATCATGCTTTGATATTGATTAAATTGTAAAGTTGTTGGCTTATTGCCATATTTTGATTGTTTTTATTCTTTGCTTTTTATATAAACATCCTTTTACTATTACAGCGGTGAACCCAAAGAGAGATGAGGTTGCTAGTCCAACAACTAAACATTGTAAACTACTGAAAGACAGAAGTAAAAAATCAACGAGTAAAAATGTTGAATCCTTACACCGCATCATAAAGAGCATGACCAAGAGAATACGATTTCAGGTAAGTTTCCAGGCATCTCTGATTCATAAGGAAATAAAGTTCCACCCTCCTCAGGGGTAATAGAATTTACACAAAATATAATGGCCAAAGTTGGTAGTAACTTCAAAAATAGATTTATATATGTAGTTATGATGTACCAAGTTTTATTTCTTTACCTGTAATCGTTCGTAAAATTATTAAGTCTGTGCAGGGCTTTGTCACCACCCTGTATAATAATATGCAAGGCAGTTTTCTTCAAGTGATCCCATGTTTGGCTAGATAAACATTAATTGTTGTTTTCGATATTGTTTATTAAAGTCAAATCAAAAAGAAGCAATAAAAATGGAAATAGGCAGTTTTTGACATTTATTTACCAAACTATTATACCGCGAACCTTGTTTGTAATGTATTATAAACAGCACTTTGTCATATATATTGATTAAGCTTTTTCTATCTAACTATGATACTACGCCTACTGCTTACATACTATAATCATTTCGTTAAAATGGTGAAAATCATGGGGCACTCTATCTTCACAAGCCCTTCGCCCGTTCCTAATTTACTACTTGTTGGGTTCTCCCATCCAGCCACTTGCATCTTGACAGTCCTCCTCCATAACCTTGTACTTGTTGACAAGGCTTTAGAAGTTGGTGTTTGGTTCTGCCTACTCGTGACTTCATCTTGAATGGCATGTAACTCCCACTTTTTTATTTACTACTATACAATTCATCCAATTTAATAGCGTGGATATTTTTAAGTGAAAGGAGTTTTATTTTCATAAATGAACTGTGATAAGATAAAAAAGTGGAGGGTTTGGAAAGTATTACATTAAAATATGTTAATTTCACACCAGAGATAAGAGTGTATTGTCTTAGATAACGGTTTCCTGTTTACTTTTAGTAGCATTAAATTATTATTAGCGCATCCTCAAGAACAGCAATAAAGTCAAGAATAACATTAATCTGAATTACAACAATTGAGTCAAACATAGCATAACAGTGCATTTAGAGTGGTCTAGTTGGGATCTTGAGATGTCCATTGTTGGTTCAGGAATTTTTTGATGGTGTAGACAGGATGTTTGTTACAGTTTAGCTAACACTAACAGTGTCAAAAGGACTGTAGTCAGTGTAAAAATGCTGCACAATGTCAGCACTCATCTGTGTGGTAGGTCAAGTGCTGATGCCATCATTGTGTGCTCTACTCTCTAGTTCTCAGCTGGTGTTATTACTCATTTATTTCCTTGCAGCTAACTACTATCCGTAACAAAACTTTGGAGACTCGAGTTTGGATGACTATAACAACGAAACTAATAAAGCTATGGTGATGGGACTTGTACCAAAATTTTTACAATTTCATTGTGCGTTTATTGATGTAAACGAAACATTTTTCATGCAACATTTGCATATTTTTAATGCGTGCCGAACAAAAAAATTACACGATTTTACACGCCTTTCAACCAAATCTCGAATTTAAAAAATCGCTGAATAAAAACCCGTTCATGAATCGTTTTGAAACTTTAATACGTGATTGGTTATAGTGCTGATAACGTAATACTAAAATATAAAAATTGTTCGTCCATTAGAAAAAAAGTTGTTGTAGATTTTGTACAACAACTTTTTCTCAGCAATGACTGATCGGAATAAGTTCAACTTTACACTGTTATACAAAGCTAATTTTACATATTCAACTACAAATTGTGATAATCGTTTATAGTCTATCATGTATTTTGTAGCGATTTTTATTTGATAGCGTAGCGATGTGCACTCAGCCGTGAGTAACAAGCTCAGCGGGATTGCGACGTTGCCGAGTCGCTGCCAGTCCTGCCGTCATCCTGGCTCGTACAAGAGAAGCTCTCAAGCTTGCGTTAATTTTCCAAATCGCCAGTGGAGAAACAATACCGCCTATCAGAAAAATCGAAAATTTTACAGGAGAGACGAAAAACTAATTAGTTTTTACAGAAGATAACCATACACATACAAATAAATGCTCTGTGTTTTAACAGTAATATTTTTGATATTTTTAATCGCCTATGATATATATTCATACATATGTTTTGGTCAAACATTAAAGTCAAATTAATTGTTAAAATAGTTAATGTAGGCGGTATTGTTTCTTCTCTGACTGTACGTATTTTGTTAATTTTTATACCATTTCCCATCACTTTTTCTCATGAGGGCTTTGGACCTCCAATGGCAAGTTTAAAAATGGTTTTCTTCCTATAATAAAAGGAATTGTCATTTTCTTTAAATATACCGGTACATTATTTACAATATTTACAATTAATCCTAGGCCCGAGTAAGGCCACGTCATAATACGAAGGTACTCTGCTACTCAATCCACAGAGTAAATTCTTTTACTGCGGAGGGTAGAGGGTGGTGGACACACCGCTGTGACTCACCGTGTTCGACCGGGCAACCCCGCATTCCGGACGAATACCGGCGGACCAGGCGCATCGGTGGGGTCGGTTACTCACGGCTGAGTGCACATCGCTACGCTATCAAATAAAAATCGCTACAAAATACATGATGGACTATAAACGATTATCACAATTTGTAGTTGAATATGTAAAATTAGCTTTGTATAACAGTGTAAAGTTGAACTTATTCCGATCAGTCATTGCTGAGAAAATGTTGTTGTACAAAATCTACAACAACTTTTTTTCTAATGGACGAACAATTTTTATATTTTAGTATTACGTTATCAACACTATAACCAATCACGTATTAAAGTTTCAAAACGATTCATGAACGGGTTTTTATTCAGCGATTTTTTAAAGTCGAGATTTGGTTGAAAGGCGTGTAAAATCGTGTAATTTTTTTGTTCGGCACGCATTAAAAATATGCAAATGTTGCATGAAAAATGTTTCGTTTACATCAATAAACGCACAATGAAATTGTAAAAATTTTGGTACAAGTCCCATCACCATAGCTTTATTAGTTTCGTTGTTATAGTCATCCAAACTCGAGTCTCCAAAGTTTTGTTACGGATAGTAGACAGGTGATGTTTAGTTGGAAGTGACTTGTGATTAAGTGTAACTTTTTACTTATCCTTTACTTTTTGCGATTATTTATATTTTGGTTTTCTTTATGGTTAATGCTTGTAAAACTTGAACATATTACCCGTTAAAATGTCTAGATTCAGACTTGGATTAATAATGTAGGTCAACTCTGAGCTTTCTAATTTAAAAATGTTACTGTTTTTTAAGTTTTGGTGGTATTAGGTTGTAAATTACGGTAAGTACTTATATTGTTGCGTTCTCCAAGTCCTACTAGCTTCCATCCTAAAATTCAATCAATATAAAAACATACAATATAAAAAATGTTATGTATGTACTACATACATAACATCATTGAAAAATCAATATAAAAACATACTTTTTTGTAGACTGTATTATAGTGAACTTTAAAGTCAGCCATCTTAAAGGTGTCTTCATTTTCAAAATATATAAACATTGTTTCCTCCATTTACAAAATATAGTTTCTGTAATTACAGAACATATTTAATGAAGTTTAAATAAATAAAAATTTATTTTTGACAGGAAATGTTATTGAGGCGAACATTGTTAAACAATAAACAGAATTCAAGCAGTTCCAGCACAGTGTCAATTACGAAAGTCAGTCAGTTGCCAAGTGATCCATTGTGTTCTAGAGGTAAGCATATTTCTATACTTGGAAGGTGAACTGGTTTTTATATAAATTCTTACAGAAGAATAACTAAAACTGTTAATAGATTTACATTGTAAAATAAAAATGTCTGGATAAAATATAGACGCAATTGAATGAAGAGTCAATCCAGCTTGTGTGCATTATTTGTTTCTAATTGTTAAAATTAACACAATTTATGACCAATAAAAACTTTATTAGTGAGGGAGGCCTTTCAATAGCAAGGCTATCATCATCAGACACATCACAAATAAATATACAAAAAGTAAATAAAAAAAATAAATTAAAAAAAATTTTTTGTATATTTATTTGTGATGTGTCTAACGATGATAGCCTTGCTATTGAAAGGCCTCACTAATAAAGTTTTTATTGGTTTTAAATTGTATTATTTTTAACAATTATATACAAAAAACCAATACAGCTCTATCTGAGGTGCTGTGGTTTATAAGCCTTACTATTATATCATTTATTAAGCCAGAAAACATATTTACTTGCATTAGCCAAGTCACAATAAATTCAATACAATAATCAATTATAAGACTACAACTACTGCTGTAATAAGATAAGACTACAACAAATGGAGTGGCCGTAGATAAGGAGCTAAGGCGCTGGCTTGCCACGCAGGTGGTGCGGGTTCGATTCCCGAAGTGACCACTTATGGATTTTGCCCTGCCGCTCCTATGGTTTGGAAGTCACATTAAGCCATTGGTCCCCAGGTTAAGTGGTAGGGAGGCCTAACTTCGCCTGGTTAAATAAGACGATCTTTAACTTTTTCCTTAACTTTTTAACTGCTTACTTTACAATATAAACACAACAAACTTCTTTTCTTTCATTTATTGTGCATTATTTTTGCAATAAATTAGCAGAAAAATAGTTGAATACATTGATAAATAAAGTTTTTAGCTGCAGTTAGAAATCGCTAGAGATATAAAACCATTGTAAAAATATGAGTTGTTCAGTATCTTTAAATTAATTAGTATGCTGGAACCATACTTTAGCATTTGACATTCTTAGGTATTGGGAATTTTAATTTTAAAAAAATGTTGTGTAACTCTGTGTATAGCTGTGCCCATGACCTTGATAAGTTGGGTTATAGTGAGGTGAGGAACACAATTAAAACAAAGCATTTCTAAAAAGGTTAACTGAACAGCTGACTTGATTTGATTGGCAGCAAAGAACAGCTGATTGATGAATCAAATTGAGGCAAAATAAATACTAAACAATACAGTCTGGCAGGTTATTTTTGTATAAAAATTGTTTAAGGGTAACAATTTTAAAAAATAATACCAACAAAAAAATTTCATTCCGATTATGAAACAAATTACGATTCAGTCACCAGCATCGGTATTCAGTATTCAATTTTTTACTCGGTGAGGACAGTCTTAATTTTGGAACATGGTTAGTAAAACTATAGACAAAGGAATAGTTTAATTTGCACAGAGCTACACGCCTCCTTATAGAGCAAATTAAAATAAAATGTGGTCAGCATGGTATTATTTGAATGCTAGTGTCATGACTTAGTTTAGAAAAATAGTATTTTAGTGCAGGTTCATATAATGAGAAATGGTAAAAAAAACATTATTTTCAACACAATGTAAGCTACCATTTTGAATAGTCAAAATGTTTAGTGTCTAAAGATTTATGTAACAATGTATACATTTTAAATATGCTAAATTGTATGGGCATGCTAAACATTTTTAAGCATGCCTTAGTTTTAATGTTTGAAAATAATTTAAACAAATTCTTTGGTGTCAATTTAGAGGGGACTAGCTCAAACTAAGCGTTTGCAGTTGGCCGTTTGACTGCTAAAAAGTTGAGATGTGTGGTATGAAACACCCTGTACAGCATTGTGATATCTCCCACTTATAGCCTTCAAGTTCATTATATTTGGTGATATACTTTACTTAACATGCACTTAGAGTTAACCAAACATTTTGGTTTTATCCCTTTTTAAGTAAATTAATGTATTTGTTAGGATATTTATTACATTTTGAGTTTAATCATTTAGGGAATACAGTTTAGTATAGATTAATAAGTTCCAATGATTGGACATACATTTAATATAAATTTCATTTCATTTTAAATATAAAATCAGACATGTCCCTTGGACTGCTGATCCTAGGTTGTTTTTAGAAATGCATTAATAAGTAATAAATTTGTATCTTTTTGCAGGTCTGAAAAGAAAGTTGATGTCTTCTGAAGAAAATAAAAACCTGATTTAAGATATTATGTAGATTTTTATTGAGTGTAAATATTGTTTTTGTTCAAAGTAAATTGTAACATAGAGTAGCATTGTAACACTTTTTGTTGTGTAAATAAGACCTTTAAATCAATCAAAATTCGTTCCTGTTTTGTATTTTAATTTTATTGTAGTTAAGTCTTTATGTATATGAGTATTTTGTTTTGTATTATAAACATAATTATTCAGTCTTTATTAACTTTTTCTAATCCAAAGAGTTTCTAGTTGGTGACACTTGACCAAGATTATCACAAAGAGAATTGTAATTGTCATTAGCATGGTAGAAAACTTTTTGTCATGACAGCCCCTCTTCTCATTAACTTATTTATGAATAGAGATGAAGGGTTTTTCTTTGAGTAATGCTTAAATGACTAACAGAGTAGATTTTTTTATGTATTAAAAATGTTGACCTCCTCCAAAATGTGGTAGTTTGGGAGCAATTCAACATTTAACCAAGGAACCACTAGGAGAAGTGATACCTTATTTTAAAGGTATTAAAAAGGAAGATGTATTTAATGTTACATTATCAAATTTGGTGGCTTTAGTTGGAATTGTTGCCTGTAACTACCTGTGAATCATTTTGTAATCAACAAATTTGCAAATGAAATTAGGTGGTTTTAGAAAAACAATTTCAATTGTAGCCACATTAGTATATTGGAGAGAT
The DNA here is from genome assembly GCA_035578905.1 of Stictocephala bisonia. Taxonomy (NCBI): domain Eukaryota; kingdom Metazoa; phylum Arthropoda; class Insecta; order Hemiptera; family Membracidae; genus Stictocephala; species Stictocephala bisonia. Next base: position 427,823 of record JAQJVL010000198.1, read on the forward strand.
AGGACATCAGCAAACTTACCTTAGAAGACAAGTTCACTAACACCAGAGTAGTAGTAACATACACAAAAGAATCACATAATCACATGAATTTGCCACTGGCAGTTTCTTCAGTTGAGTAGAGAGAGACATGTGTGATTAAGTGATTTTTTGTGTATGTTACTACTACTCTGATGTTAGTGAACTTGTCTTCTAAGGTAAGTTTGTTGATGTCCTATCTCTCCAATATAGTAATTCCTGACCTAGTGCCCTTTAACCTAACGCACAATTTTAGCCACAAAATTTGATAAGAGTAACAGTAGAGAACTCTAGTTTGTGTAGTTCTTGTTATTTTTAAAATACCTTTAAAAAGAGGTGTCACTTACTGAAGTTCTTTTTAAAAATGTTTATCCTCCCCAAACAACTCCAATTTAAGAGGGGATTAAACATTTCTTATACATGTAAAAACTCTTAAGTTAGTCAAATAAATATTCCCTAAAGTAAATCACTTCATCACTATTCATACATAGGGGGTGGTGACTTTTAAGACACCAAGTATAATACAAAGGCAGGTTTGAAATCGTTAATCAAAAGTGGTATGAGTCATTTTGACTGAAGTCTAAATAGTATAATTTTATTTGCCCATAGACAAATAAATCAACACATAATCTGCCTTGCTGTCTTCCAAGCTGAGGCGGATTTTTTTTTTTATATCTGCTTGAACCATTTTGATATTCATATTGTTGGGAAGAAGATAAGTAAGATAGTAAGACACAGTAATAATAACTATTTGTTTGGTCAGTTTATGGACTTTTAAAAACAGAAGTCATGAGATTGAAGAAAGCAGCTTGCCATAGGGCCAGTTATTTGTATGATTTACTTCAGTCTGATTTATTTCTTTTTATTCAAAAGAGTTAACATTTGTGTGGCCATGTTCGTAGTACAACATTTTACTGTTGCATATTTCTTCTTATCAGCTGTAAATTCACCAGCCAGCTGGTATACCAGTCTTTCGGTGAAGCCAGCTGAGTTGCAGACATTACAAAATTGTCATTTTCTTATAAGGATTAATAGTTGTAATTTAGATCAGCAGTTCTCAAACTGTGGTACGCAGGATATTGGCAAGTGGTATGCTTTAGCGTCAGGATGGTGACCTTCATATGGCAGAAGAAAGAATGTAGTGGAATTGCTCCACGACTTTGTGATGTATATCATGTGTTAGACACTTTTCTTTTTTAAAAATTATATGATTAATATAATTAATAAAAATAAATAAATCAATAATGAAATGTTGTGTAAATTACATCAAACGTAAGTATATATATATATATATATATATTTTTCTGAACTTGGTATTCGAACTCGTTTCTCACTTTCCGTTATTTCGACCTCTTTTTGTATATAGAAACGCACGTACACTTGGTAATCAACCTCTTCAAACTCATTTGCATTTGTATATACATTCTATGACATCATCAAACTCATTTGCATTTGTATATATACTTCCAGAGGTCGTTTCACGGTCATTTGCATTTGTATATATACTTCAAGAGGTCGTTTCAAGGTTTTATTTTCTATCGGGTAACCGACTGTGTACTCCTGCGGATCCTCGATCCGAGAGATTGTGACATAAATACTTTTACTATATATTATTTTGTAACTTTTGACGGGTAACTGATCGGAACCCCGAACCGAGACGCATTATATTTTTTCGTGTAGATAGTCGTTATTCGACGTGCCATTCAAGATCGGACTCCCGATCAGATCGTGCAATCATTTTACCGAAACACGAGTATTATATAAAGCTGAACTTCACACACTCTTACTCAGTCCTGTTTTGGAATCGATCGAACACATGTGGCACACGTATTTCTGCTATGGATTCTTCTGACTATTCGCGACGTCCAAGGTAGGTTTGGTGTTGATTTATTCTAGCTTTACATTTCTTTTTTTTGTCATTGACAGTTTGCCTAGCCTTTTCTAACTTCAAAGACTCAGAAGATATATGTATTTGTTTGGTGGTGATTTATTTTAGCTTTAAATTTCCTTTTTTTGTCATTGACAGTTTGCCTGGTCGTTTCTAACTTAAAAGACTCAGAAGATATATGTTTTTGTTTGGTGTTGATTTTATTCTAGCTTTACCTTTCTTCTTTTGTCATTGACAGTTTGCCTAGTCTTTTCTAACTTCAAAGACTCAGGATATATATGTATTTGTTTAGTGTTGATCTATTTTAGCTTTACATTTCTTTTTTTCTGTCATTGACAGTTTGCCTAATCTATTCTAGCTTCAAATACTCAGAAGATATATGTATATTTTGAAGGAATATTATTTCAATTCGGTCAGTACATTATTTAATGCTTTTTCTTGTTATTTCAGTACTCACCCACAGATAGTCGACCGATTCAACTTCGGTCTTAGCTACCAAGTATGGGCAGGTCCAAACGACGAATTGCCGCCAACTGTCCCCTTCACTCAATGCACCAAGTGTGGTCGGTGGTACGAGACGAGTAGACACCCGTCAGACCAGCCTCAATTTGATGTACTCACCATCTGTTTGTGTGGCAGACATGTTGATCCGCCACAGGTCATAATCGAAGATCCATCCACATGGCCGAAACTCGATACAAGTCCCTGTTACGGACATCGCACCCGGCGGAGAGTAAGGACAAGTACCGCACCGCAACATTCATGAAAATAGTTTTGTTGCAAGCAAAATATACTCAAATGTCACGAATCACACGTGTACGTTCATTCTTTTCCCACTTCTCCTCCGTGTGACATCTTAGTGCATGACACATGACGTCACACGACTATCTACACCAAACTGAAAATGTAGACGCACTGGCCTACTGGCTCGGTAAAGGTTTCTGTAAATGTACTAGGAGTTCTGTCTCTGACATGTCCGTAAAGGAAATAATGTATGTGATATCAATCCGAAATTTGAACTAATACGTATGAAATGTCACTTATTAGTACAGATATATGACTACATCGGAGTGAAAATGTGGGTAATGTATTACATAAAACATTTCTTAAAATTACATTTTTGTATAGATTATACATTGTTTTTTCAACCTGTAGGTATACTCGAAGTAACAAATGATCACCAACAACTAGTCTGGATTTCTTGTTATTCCAGAACTTGGTTCAAGAACCGAACACCAAGGTCGCAACCAGATCGTAAATAACAAGCCTGAAACCGTGTGGGTTTTTTGTTGGCTCACGAACAGCATATTAGCACGGTTTTATCATGATACTTTGGTTTGACACTGGGTTCGCGAACATAGTGGTGAGCCTAGATTTTACGGTTTGGATAAAGTTATCCATCTAAGGATATGCTAAAACGTGGTTCATCACTATGTCCACGAACCAAGTTACGAACCGAGACTCTGGGGATTTTTTTGGGTTCATGAACCAACATAAGCAACTACGTAAAATTACTTTTAAAATGTTTACTCATTTCTCTACAAACTCAATTGACTGGCATGCGGGTTCCAGGTCTGCATCGTGACTGATCACATCGTCAGGCAAAGTATATGGTAAACACTTAGCGAGAGATTTAAAGTTATTTTTCCTTATATTAGAGTACATTTTGTCATGTTTTTTGCCTAGCCATTGATTTTCGTGGAATAACTCATAGGTCTTGCAAACATGATTACTACTTTTTATATTGCGGTGACAGCCATGACATTTCACAGTTGAATATGTAAGTGATATGTTGTATTTGAATACGCTGCAATGACAAAACCTGTTCTTTGCAAGTCGGAAAAACTGCATCTTAGAGTTTAGTAGCGTAGGATGATTCCTTTCCACGATCTTGGTCAATATTTGTTGTACGGATTTATCTCGTTTCCGATTACATGTCCGGTTGTGCTTGAAGTGTGATGGCTGTGAATCATTTTCCCCGATGTCGTTTTCTATATTGAAAGTACTGTCTGCTTTGAAGATGTCTTCTTCTGAGCGTGGTCTTTCCACTTCCCGTGTTTCCGAATCAACGTACACCATACAGTCTAATCCACCTACAAAACATTTGGGTTTACTGTAAGAGGACGAAGGATCCATATCTGAGGAAGATAGCATTTAACCGAATACTCCACTCTCGTACTTTTTACAGATAGCGTGGAACATGCGCATCAAATTTGTTTCATCTTGATTCGGGTAACGTATTGTGAATAACCACCTCATCCAGTATCTTAGAAAACCTTTTAAAACGAACACACAATTTGGTCTTACAGCTTTATTGTATATTAGATCGATGTACTGAAACGGACCTCAAACTCTACACAGGACTGGACAATAATAGGATGAAGAATGATAAAAAAGGTGGTGTCATGCCGTTTGTCCCTCACGTGTCAGAAAACATATATCAAATGCAAGGGAACACCATGCCTAGAACGGCAAAGACCTTTGTCGATTTGACAAATGTTCCTTGCAACAGCGCGTATGTTGCGGTGTCCAGATTCCAGAACAGTGCTTCAATCGAAGGGATAGTTATAACTCAATAAATGTTTATTGTTTGTATTTGTGTTTTACTTTTTCCAAAATTCCTTATATTCAGTAAGTACGGTTATACCCATCTCGGCGGAACCACTTCGTACGTTTATTTTATTGTGCATAGCAAAAAGGATTTCTGGGCCGGTCAGTCGACAGTAAGCGTTGTTCGTTTCACCGTCCCATTGGTCAAAGAAGAATTCCGATCTGAGTTCTAGAAAATGTCTCTTGCACTCGTCACAATATACTATTGTATCTAATGCGTAAATAACTGTGATCAGGTCTCGCGTGCTGTGTACTACACGTGCTGCTGTGAGGTGTAACCATAACCAGTAGGCATGACTACAGAATAGAAACGGTATTCCCGGTGCGACGTTCTATAGTGGCGTGTGATTATCGGACATGAGCACGTTAGTACAAAACCATCGTTGCACGATATGAAATATTTCTCGTTCCTGAACACTCGCTGAATCAAAGGCCTCGGCGAACATTTCAGCGTAAAGCAGTGATGCGGCGTTTGTAATGTCCACTATGTTCGGCAAACGGCCGTGAATGCACTCGTAAATACAAGTCAACATTTTTACCAAGTACCTTGTCGCCGTTATCATGTGTGCCTCTCGTAACCCTCTGTGTTCTTCTTCCTCCTTGTCGGATGATTTGTACAGATAAAACATATCTACCATCATAACTTTTTTCGTTATTATTGTACAGCTCAGTGCACAGTACATATGTAATGCCATTGTAGATTTCCTATTGGCACTGTCAGTTGCGGCGTAAATTTCGATTAGCGTACGCCATACTACAGGATATTTGGCTTTACGTACGGCATCGGAAATCTGTTTTCCGATAAAAGGCCTTCCCCCGTCCGACTCTATAGCGTTTAGTAAAGTTTCCAAATCCTGTCTTGTCGTCATTACTTCAGTGCTTTCATGGATTATAAACAAGTAATTTATGACGGAACCTTACCTTTGACCACATATGACAGGCTTTTCGAAAATATCGACCCACTGCCTTTATTGGGTAAAAACGATTTGGATTTACTGTTCGATTACTTGCTGTTCCACTCTCCTTCAAGCATACAACTCAAAGTTGAATGGGATCGAGCATCTTCGAAAGGAGAACACGAACTCTTTTTAAGTTCACTTACAAGAGTCGTTGGACGGTCAGGTCTGCCTTTACGGATCGTGAGGACTAAAGGAAACGGAATGAAAGTAGTTACCGATTTGAAAAACGGATTTGTCACTCTAGTTTTCGATACGCACCTTCATTTTTGTATGTGAACAGTTTTGTAGTAGTAGTTATTAATAAAATGCTTGCATGTGAAATGACAAATGTAATTTTCCCTCTGTGACATGTAGTAGTTATTAATAAAATGCTTGTATGTGAAATGGCAAATGTAATGTCCCCTTTGTGACATGTAGTAGTTATTAATAAAATGCTTGCATGTGAAATGACAAATGTAATTTTCCCTCTGTGACATGTAGTAGTTATTAATAAAATGCTTGTATGTGAAATGGCAAATGTAATGTCCCCTTTGTGACATGTAATAAGTACCATAAAGTGGTTTATAATCCACCAATATTGTCTACACTCGTTTGAGAAAATATAAAGTCAAGTCAGTTTTATTAAAACATTACAATGGCTTCGAGAACAACTAGTAACACCGCTTCGAAATTGGCTGCTTCGTCTCTATTCGACAGAAATGCAAACAGCTTCGGTGGGCATGATATTTCAAACAACGCTTCAATGAACAGCGGCATGCCATTGCCAAATCCCAACGACATGCGACCCGTAGATTCGGACAATGGAGAACGGCCTGTGGACGGTAATAATACCGCAACAGGCCAACGCTCGTCCAACGGGCTATGTAATTTTCACAACACCGAATACGCTACACAACAAAGATATCGGTACAACTCTGGTTGTCATAAAAACCTTAAAACTTTGCAGCAGACTATCGGCGAAAAGAAGCGTCCTTGTCTCTTTGATGCTGCCAGAATATTCGGAGGTACTGGATGCTCGCAGGAAGTTTTCAACGGTATCTGTTCGTTTCACTGGTCAATGTTGAATTTACGTGTCGGAATTTGTGAACAATACAATACTCACACGAAAAGCGATGGGACCTTTCAACATTACGAAATGTTGGTCGACGTTCCGATTTCAGATCGAGCTCTCGTGCCAATCTTTCCTAACATACACGACCAAACGAGTATTTGGGATCTCATGTTCGGATTTACATACGCCACTAACCGTGGCCTTTTGACCACTAAGATCAATGAAGGCGCAGCTATGGCTTACGCACTATACTATATGATAAATAATCACTGTTACGTCGAATTCTTAGCTCGTGCAACGTACTGGGTACAAAACATGACAGAATATCTAATGGTATATATATTTTATAATGACGAGCTTCTGAAAGACGTGTACGCAAGTAAGTTTCCCATAGAAGAAGACAGATCCGACCCGAACAACAGCCAGACAAGGTCCGTTTTGAAGAATATCTTTACAAAAAATATATACGTACAAGACGTGAATTTCGATGTGGCGTTTCCAAAAATTCAGCTGCCAGATGGCATAGAATCGATGTTAGACGGAAAAGACGCTTACTTAGTGCGCAATCTACCACCTCTATCTAATGGCTTCGAGGGAGGGGCTGGTTTACAAACTGTATCCGGTGGCCGCCAGAATCACCGTATCATGAAATACAAACAGTTTCACATTTTTGTTACCCCATTAATATTATCACTCCGTCCATCGTCATACGTCACCGATTTGTTCCTATACGGTGCTCCACCGGTTATCGGTGTTTTTAATATTCGTTTCAAAGACAGCCCTAATGCAACGATATCAGGCCACTCAGTGTTTGCTATACAGGGCCCAATTCAGTATGGCGTTTCACCGTCTCGTGGCAATCGTGACTTACCTTTCGTATCAGATATGCCCGTGTGTACACAAGCTTATGTTGCAACACTGGGTAGTGTGTCCAACTTAGATGTCAATGAGGATCGAATATTCGCTAGTGAATTGGCAAGGTTTGCAGATTTCACAATACCTGAAAGTGACAGGCTATTCGTTTTGAATTCTTTACATTAGATCAGAATTGGGCGTGTCTTGTAAGAGACTTTCTAAAGTGCCGGTATCGTTACTGCATTTGTACAAGACTGACTATAACAGAAATATGTTCCACGACTCGGATGAAGAATGTATTTCTGGGGATGAATGTGAACGGGTCGTTACGACAAGAACATTTGGCCTTCATAAGAGAAACACTATATCCCCAGACAATAATACTAAAAACGGCATTAAGGAAAAATCTATAAAGCAAGATACGAGTAAAATAAAATCAAAGGATTTCCATATGCATCCAATCATTGTTCTTGATTACGATTTAACACTCGTTGACCGTATGTCAAAGCCTTTTCCTGGATCCCATGACTTTATAGTGAATTTAAGTAATTTGAACAACGGTAAAAATTCCATGGTTCTGTACAGCCACGGCAGTCCCGCTTACATCAATGGAAGTTTAACAAAAAATTACAAACACGAACAGAAATACTTCCAAGAAATTATTGCAGACAGTTCTGCTCGAGAGAATAAACCAGTTTCACACGTCCGACGCATTATCAAGCGGTTAGAGTATCTTATCGGTCCGTATATTATAATTGATGATGTACGGTCAAATTTGGATCAAGATCAGTACGATATTTGTTTCGATATATCTCGAATCACGAACTACGATACAAAAGGAGTCGCTAAATCCATCGACTATCAAACGTGTCTTTGCACCATTGAACAGTGTATTCAGAACTTCTTGAAAACTAAAGACAAATAGCCTCCGGAACTACTGCAGATATGAATGAAACACGTTGCTTTATTACACTACAAATTTCATTTGAAAACTGTTTTTATTTCTGATATTTAGTTTATAATATATTTAGGTTGAGAACCTCTTGTCAGCAATTATCTATCGATTTTGAGTTATTGGTATTTTTAAATTAAACATAACATTATGAACAAGTTAATGTAAATTTCACGTCCCACGATATTTTTACCTTTAAGGGGGTCAGGCCAGTATTTTTTTTAAAATATTGTTGTTTTATTCTGTGTTTTTTTCTGTTTAATTTGATATATAAAAAGTGGGGTACATATAAGAGTAAGCATATGTAAAAAATATTTTTAAAATCTATGTTATGCTTCACTCACGAAATATTTGCAGCGTTCAAGCAAGCATCATGTCATGTAGTACAGCAAAAGCCTGTATTAGAATAGTATTTGTTTCTGTTGGGTTGGTACAAGTAGTACAAAACATCATGTGAGCATATTTAAATCAAAAGACTTATATTATATTAATATTAATATCTCCACTTACCTGGAAAGGCCCTTGAGACGAGGGCACATATTCTCGTTATTTCAATTGACCCACCCGCCCATCCATTCACGTATTCACGTATTGGTATTCTCGTTCAACGTTATTTACATAAAGTAACAGCAAAAAGGTTAGTGAGACCTCACTGTCCTTTTTTGACTTATTACCTTGTGGGATGGGATATTGGGGTACGTATTATTTATGTATTACAAATTACAGAATATTAATACAATATATATATACAGCTTAGTTTAAAATATCCTTTCTTTGGACGGCGATGCTCACAGGTTATCATCTGCCTTCCTGAAACAAAATGTAAATCTTTAATATTTACATTTCAGTCGATCAAACTACATCACATCAAATATATATCTTGTTCAGTCATTTTTATTTCATATACACTACATGTTTCGATCCTTAGATCATCTTCAGGTGTAAAATGTAACAAATCTTGAAGGTATTAATAAACATTTAAATTAATTAAAACTTAATAAACTGAAAATACATAAAAACTGTTTTGGTTAGCCTAGTTGTTATTATAACAGATGGTGTAATATTAAATGTAAATATTGTAGTTTTTTTTTTTTTTTTTGTAAGTTAATGGTGTCTAGATATCTTCTTGTTGTATTTATTAGGTATGTACAAAATATAATATTAGATTGGAAATATATTTGGTCATTGAGTAAATTATTTGGATCAGTCTTTTTTGCTTTGTAGATGGCTAATTCTTCTTTGACATCGAGTTTATGGCTTTTTGGTAAGATTTGAATAATGTCCATATTATTTTCAATAGACATATAACTATGAGATTCAGATATTAAGTGTTCAGCGTAAGTGGATTGTTGGTGTTGGGAAGTTTTTGGTATACGTTCTTTAAATCTTTGTTTGAAAGATCTCCCAGTTTGGCCAATATAAAATTTGGAACATTCATTACATTTGATACTGTAAATACCAGATTTTTCATAATTATTTGAGGTGGTTGGATTGTTTTGTAACGATTTTTGGAGAGTATTGTTAACGGTATGTACAAGAACAGTATTGTTTTTGGTAAATATTCTATTAATGCTATTATTGATTTTCCCATAGTATTGCAGTTTTATATATCTCTTTTCAGATTGTTCTCCTTCTTTCTTCTTGTTTTGTTTGTGTTTATTGATTATGGAGTCTATCATTTGAGTTTTGAATCCATTCGCTCTAGCTATATGTTTTATTGTAAAATATTCCTTTTTTTTGTATGTTTCTTGATTTAAAGGATATGTCAGTAATCTATGAACCATGGAATTGAATGCTGCAATCATATGGGACCATGAATTATTGGATGCTTTATGAATTGTGTGATCTGTTGCTGTTGGTTTTCGATATACTTCAAATTCTAAATGGTTGTTTGATTTCTTGATAGTAACGTCTAGGACATTGATAGTTTCATTTTCTTCGAATTTCGAGTGTAAATGTGAGATTTTTATGCAGATTATAAAGCTGAGTTAATACTAGTTGTGCTTGTTCCTTATTCCCTTCTATAATTGCAAAAATGTCATCTACATATCTATGGTTTGTTTTAATTGTTGTAAGTGTTCGGTTGTTTGTATTCAATACTAGCTGTACCCGCCCGCTTCGCCAGTCATAATATTGAGTTTTAAATGTATCATTGAAATGTGCAGCAACCTTTCAGTTTACACAGTATTCAATGTACAACAGCTGATGTTATGTATAGTTTACTACTGTACTCAATTATTTTTAAATTTTGAAAGTTTTGCCTACCACAATTTTATTCTATTTGTTTTTATTTAACAGCTGTTAATCAAATAAATCAATCAATTAATATAGCTTCACAAGAAAGCAAAACATAAGAATATAGACAGTATAATTCTGACATATTTAAAACCCATAGCTGATATTCTTTTTATATTTGACTTATTATACCTTCATGCATCCTGCTATTTGATTAACATTGAAACTTTAGAAGTCCAAGGGTTGGAGCCCTGAGGGATTAAAGAAACGGGAATAGGACAGAAACCTTCCCTGGGGTATATAGAACGACTTCCCCAAGTTTCATGGCGATCGGCTGGGAAACGAAATTTTACTATATCTTGAAGAGAACCTTTTTTTCATACATTTTGTATATTTTGATTATTCCAGTAACAATTGTTGTATATTTTATAATTATGGTTACTTTTCAATTTTATAACTCAAAATGTACAAACTTTTATATTTTACTGGTAATAAAAATGTTTGATGTGGATATATAACATTGTAAAGATAAAAAACATATTATGTAGTTATTTCTGAACAAAATAATATAAAACATGATACGTTTTAGTGCAAAACAGTATTATTTACTGAATTTTGAAGTATAAGGCTCAAAACAACAAAAACTGGCCTGCCACCATAGAGATTTTAAGCTGCCATGTATAGGGTTAATATGTGTGTTAACAAACCTAAATACAATCACAATTTAAATTGTTGTACCTTTAAATAAATCGTTGAGTATGATGCTTGTAGGTGAGTGGATGCTTGTAGGTGAGTGGTACTGAACTGTGGACTGTCTGGGCCAGCAACTTCAAATCAAAGCACATTAAAAATCGATTAAGGTCAAATCAAAGTCTCCATCACTGACACATGGATCTATCTAGGAAAGGACATTAGGTTGCTAATGGTATAGTAGTTACGTGCAATTAAGAGCTATGGTGATAGTAACTGTATCCTGTTACAACTGCGTCTCAGTATAGACGTTTGTTATTTAAATCACCTCGCTATTGTTTCCTACGATCTAGTCGAAGAGTGTGATTAACTATGATTCCTTCCCACGAGTGGATTGTCTATGAATTCACTCCTGGGGAGTTAGGTAGGATTCAACTTCGTATAAGACGTTGCCTTCGCGAAGGAAGAAGAATTTTAGCACAGTTCTTCTTCGAAGGCAATGTTACGATCAGTCTGTGCACTTGTTGTTCTGGTTGGACAATTAATTTTGTCAGGGGATTCGGACGGTACACCCATTTGAATAACATTTTAGAAATCCGCCTGACAATTACGCCATCTCCACCAGAAGAATTATAATGTAAAATATTTTTTACATTATATATAATACATTTACAATTCTTTGCTTTCTCTTTTAATTAAAGTTTCAAATAAAATTTAAGTGTTAGCTTTACTTATTTTAGTATTTTTGAACATAAATATATGAATTGGAGTACAAATCTTAAACAAGCCTAACAGTATTGTTTATAAAGTAATGTTAACGTATTAGTTCATTTAAAATATTTAATATTTGATCAGATATTAAACAATAATATGTAAAACACTATAAGGTACGTTAAAGCTGCTTATATGTTAGGATCATAATGGATATCCCAGATGTGTATTATATTCACAAAGCTTACATATTCTAGTCCAAGTCGTTTTAGTTTGTAATGTAAAAGAAATCAATCAATAAGGATTACACAAAAAGAACATTTATAAAAGTGATACCAGTTCAATGTATCTAAGTTGCTTGTATTTTTGTTTTGTTTAATATACACTTTCTACCTTAGTTTTGTTATATGTTTTATCATGCTTACTAAAGGGTATTCTCACTTATTTACGATATGAGTCCAATAGCATGTAAACCTCTTTTAAACATATCATTTGTTAGATTCAATCCTTTTGAAATTATGCATTACTGTTCATAAAAACCTAAATTATGTTTATACTTAAAAAAATATAACACTTTATGTATGTTTAATGCGTTTCATATCTTTCCGTTCAAAGTAAGGTAATGAATGTAATTGTTGTGACATAAAATATGTTAAAACTATGAGTAAATGAGTAACAAGGTATATTTTACTACTGTTATAAATGTGTATCATATCTTGTTTTTTTTGTTTAAATACATGACTCTATAAAACGGAACATAACCATACCAGAATAAAATAAACTATACACTTAAAATCTGTTATAAGCAAAAGAACATTTTGTGGACTAGTAAAATACTATGTACCATTCAATTCACTATACAGGGTGTCCCAAAAGTCGACGTCCAAACTTCACAGGCTTGTTATATGGATCATTTCCAAAAAAGAATTTCCTTTATGTATCTATCGTATTGTTAATAGTTACCGAGCTATCGACTTTTTAAATATTTTTGAAAATATGTGTATTGCAACAGAAAAAAATCATTTTTATTCAAGAAATAATGCACGCATGGCCTTAAAACCTTTAAAATATAATTTGAATAAGTATATTTTCATAATTATACAGTTTTAAGGCATTTTGGGTTTGTAAAAACATAGATTAATAGTGTTTAAACTTTATTTTTTTAACTGAAAATGAAGTTACTACTACATTCAAACGGTGACTGCAAATGCATTTTTACCTTAAGCTAATGACCAAATATCTTAAAAATTTCACCAATTAATGCAAAATTCAGGAATACTAACACATTAACGAATTCATTAGCTTCTTTTATGAATTTGTGTATTTTTGAAAATAAGCACACTTTTTTTGCGGGCTGGCCACTTGTCCACCCTCGCGTGGCGGCGCTTCTTCGCGGAAGTTTTACGCGTGGACAAAGCTAACAAGTCATTTCAAAAAGGCTAGAGCAACGAATGAAATAACACTATCCAAAGGACTGTTTAAACATTAACACTTTGAAGCCTAGCGCGCGCCGAGCGGTATTGTTTACGAATGTCAGCCGGTCAGTGACCCACGGTGCTTTGAGTCGTAAACAACACGTTCGTTATAGAAGTGAATATTCTGTGTTTATAATTCAAGTACAGTATTTATATTTTATTATCATGTTTTCAGTTCAGTTTCTTTGTAAATATTGTTGTGTACTTTTTAAAATAAGTAATTAGTTAGTATTTGCGTTGTGTTGGTTTTGTGTCAATCTAACCGTACAGTGACTGGAATGTGTGTATATATTGTTTTTATTTAGTTATTATAGTATTTATCTGCTTAAAATGGATGATCTTATGAGAAGTGATACTATACGAGATATATTAGGAATTATAAGTTTACAGTTACAGGGGAACCTCCAAGAATCTGTAGATTTACTTGCCATTTTGAATTTATATCGTATGATAGTAATGCCAAATCCGGTCCAGCACAGTTAAAGAAATAAAGTTCAAACATATGATTAATGTATGTCATTTAACATCTCGAAATGCCTTAAAACTGTATTAATATCCAAATATAAAGGACACCCAGTATACATACGAGATAAGTCATATATGGACGGTGTTATGCATCACTAGACCAAGCGCCAATTTTAAAAATTCAGTATTCCTGCGCATTCTATTGAGAAACAATGTAACTAACCTACAAAAAAAATCACCATCCTTGTCCTAGCAACGGTTGCCATGAAATATTTGGAAAACTTAAGTGCCACTTTAGTAATGTTTGATTTTCTGTTTTGCATAACAAAACCAAAAGCCATAATCCCATATTTAGTTTTGCAACAGTAGACCAAGCGCCTTTTACTGGTCTTTGGTCTTGTGATGCCAAACGTATTAGGTGGCATGACTGGTTTACATCTGTTCACAATCATAACAAAACAAACTACATCAGCTGTATGTGTTGTGTACCACTAACCTAGTTTTGTTGTAAGCGTATATTTGTGATGAGAGTGTTGCCATTATTTGTTATTTTGTTCTCTGTAATTTAATTATGGATAGTTTGAAAACAAGAACGAAGCAAATTATTGCAAATGTAACGAGGATTTCAACTGAATCTCAAGCTCTAAAGGTAAGAAATCACAAGTTTCTTTCGTATGTTAACTTCTTTAAAACAACTTTTAATAGACTTCTTTTATAACTTGTACCTTTAATGAAATGTTAGTAATGCTTGATGACTAAACTAGGCCTATGTTACTGATTAATGTTTGAAAGGAAAAATAGCCTACAACCTTAACCTAAGCCAAAGCCTATTTTCGGGGTTTGTTTCACAAACAGTTTGAGTAATATGTATCAATACTTTTTTACTTTGATACTATTGATATTATAACCGAATGGGGTTAAAGTATTTTATAATTATAGCCTAGGTATTTTTATAAATATTTTATTTTGACATTTTCCCTACAAGTAGGCTTACAAGATTGAGAGCAACCTCCAGCGGTGAAATGTTGTTGCTTTGCGAGTGCCAACTTACACAATATGCTGCAGCGATTATAGGTTAGGTTATTGCTGGAAAACCTATCACAACCGTTATATCGAGTGTAGACTCCATACAATGTATCAACTGTAACATATTGGTAGGCCTAGTAAGCCTATCGAAATAAAAAATATTGATAAAATTAAATGTAAGTTACTTGAACTGCTTATGAAACCGAACCCCTATTTGCGTGAAACTTTAACCTATAGCCTATTTTGTTGTTTCAGAAAGAAGATACATGTTTCCTGACTGAAGAGAATCGCAGCCTATCTTCTCAAGTACCGATATTGGAGTGTATACAAACTAATGGTAGCTGTTCGTCTTCAAGCTCAGACATTATAAGTAGGCCTACAGATCCGCTACTCCCAACGGATGTGGATCTTACAGAGTTAGTACCTGTTAACTTGGAGTCACCAGGTAACATATTTTCATCGTCGTTTAATGACACATCACTAGATTTGCCGAGAACTTTTTTTGATGAGTCTATCCCTACAGTTGATGCCAATAATTCAGAAGAATTAGGTTTATTTACCAATCAAACAGATACTGAACACAGTTATTGCTTTGACAATCAAGAAAAAAACTGTGAAATTATTGAACTGCCTTCTGAGCAGTTGCACTCCACACCACGTAAGACAAGTACTTATCATAATAATTTAACACACATTAGCAATGGTTTGAATGCAGGTGTAGTGGTGGGTAAGGAAATCGATGATGAGCCATTCTCTAATTTGACTTTTTATGAAAATGAATGTGGCAGGCCTAGCAGTGACCAAGCAGAAGACATTCTACAACAGCCTTCAAGTGATGATGTGGAAAATACCATCCCTGAAACAGTTAAAGATGTGGAAAATACCAACCCTGATACAGTTGAAGATGTGGAAAACACCAACCCTGAAATAGGTGAAAATCGATTACCGGTACTGGAAGGAAGGCCAAAAAGAGGAAGAAAACTTAAGTATGAAAACCAAAACCGAAAAACTAGAAAAAGACTGTGCATCCAAAACAAGGATTATTTTACACAAAGAAATGTGTTCAAAGAATCCAAAGATTTCCGGCGTTACATTTGCCCGTGTAAATGTTTGGAAAGAGTTAGTGAGGAAAATGCCAAAAAGGAATTTGACAAGTTTTATAGTGTTGATTCGCATGATGCTCAGCGTGCATTGATTTGCTCTATGGTTCAGGAGTTAGACATAAAACGAAAAAGAGTGAAAACATCAAACAAAAGGAAATGTAGTAGGTTGTACAAAATTTGTGGAATGATTGTATGTAAAACTTTTTTTTTGCAGACTTTAAGAATATCCAGTTGCAAAGTAAATAGTGCTCTGAAAATTATGAAGCGCTCAGAAGGAGTTCGTGATTGTCGTGGCGTCAGTGGTGGAAAAAATAAAATTGATGATTCTCGAGTGAAAGAAGTAATCGGGCACATACAAAAATTCCCCAAATATAAGTCACATTATAGAAGAGCAAATACAGAAAGGGAATTTCTTACAGAAGATACGACAGTAGAAAAAATGCACCAATTGTACTCTGCAGAAGTAAATAATCCTGTAAGTTTGTCATCTTATAAGAAAATCTTTTTGACCAAATTCAACCTTCGTAGAAAGAAACTGAAGAAAGATACATGCAATCTTTGCGATCGTTTAAAAGTAGAAATAAAACATTGTGTAGATAACGTAAAGCTGCAAACTTTGAAAGTAGAAAAAGATTTACATTTGGAAAATGCAGAAAAGGCTCAAGATAAGAGGAAGGAAGACATGCTTACAGCCAAGAATCAACCTGATGTCGAAACATTTTGTTTCGATTTACAGAAAACGTTGCCTCTGCCTAAAATTCCTACCAATATAGTATATTACAAGCGTCAATTGTGTGTGTACAATCTTGGAATTACAGTGGAAAGAATGACAAGGGTCACTGCTATGTCTGGGTCGAGGGCGAAGCTGGTCGCGGTGCTCAGGAGGTTGGCAGCTGTCTCAAGAAACATATTGAAGAGAATGTAACTTCTGCGAAGAGACTGATTCTTTGGTCGGACTCTTGCGGTGGCCAAAATCGTAATATTAAAATAGTTTTAAAGCTTAAAACTGTTTTGGAAAATCACCCCACACTAGAACAGATTACTTTGCGGTATCTTTTCCCAGGGCACAGTTTTTTGCCCAACGACAGTGATTTTGGGGACATAGAGTGTGCGCTGAAGTTTCAGCAACGATTGTACACCGTGGAAGACTACATGAATGTCATGAAAATTAGTCGAAAGAAGAATGCTTTGGTTGTTCACAGAATGGAAAAAAAAGAATTCTTTGGAACACAAACTCTTGAAAAACAAGTCACAAACCGGAAAATTGACACAAATAAATGCAAAGTAAACTGGCTGGAAACTAGAGAGCTCGAAATAAGAAAAGACACTCCTCTTAGCATTTTCATGAAAAGTTATTTTGAACAGGACACTGCAGTTGAATTAAGCATTCAAAAGCTGGAAAAGAAAGGAAGACCTTCCAGTCAACCACTTCGATTGAGTGATTACTTAGTTCCACTTTGGCCAGGAGGAAAGCCAATTTCAAAACCTAAACTTGAAGACTTGAAGTCTCTTCTGCCGTTAATCCCAAAAGATGCAAGACCTGTGTTTCGGTCCTTGTTCAGCGATAAATGTGGAAGATGACATCGATGGGTTTAATGGACAACTTGACTTTGAAGTTGAATAATGACATTTTATTTTAGTTTTTTGTTATTTTAATTGTTTTCAATTGAAGGGTATACTGTAGGCCTATGTCATTATTTACCCGTAAGTATTGTGTTTCATTAATAAACAACATTTTGAACTAGAGGAAAACATTTCAGTAAATTATTTTAGTACCTATTGTGACTTTTATCTCAGTTCAGTTATTGTCAAATACAACAAAATTATTATTTACATAATAAACCCTTGACATAAATAATAACCAACTAATTTATTATATGCCTTTAGCAGACTACATAGGTGAAAATTGTTTAGCCTTGATCCTTTTTAAACAAATTTTCAGCTTTGATAACTAATTAGAAATTTGCCATTTCAATTTGTATCCTAATAAAGTGAGGTAGCCTAGTAATTAATTATATTTTGTCCTTAAAGTCTTTAAATATGCATGTAGTTTACTGATGCTTAATAATTATAATAGTAGGCCTAATGCAGTGTTTAGTTATGCATAACAAGACCAAAAGACTTAAAAGTCAGTTAGTCTAATGATGCATAACAAAATCATACAATTTAAAAATTATGCATAAGTAGACTATTGGCTATTTTATTTAATTTTAGTCTTATTAAAAACACTAGGAAGTTGAGCTTTAACAACAAAGTTAAATAAGAGTAACTTCCTTTTTATAAAAAATTGGGACAGTAGAACAAGAGACAGGTTTTTTATTGATCAGAAACTTTGAGGTTAATTATCTCAGAACTACTTTTTGGCGCTTGGTCTAGTGATGCATAACACCGTCCATATGTTCCCTTTGCTTCAAGTAAAAGCTTAACCTATTATTTTCATATTTTGGTATTAAAAAAAGACTAAGCGCTAGAATAAAACATCTAAACATAAAAGACATACTGAGGTGTAGACACCCCAAACAGAAAATAAAGTTATATTTTGACTCACGGAAAGTAGTGCTATATAATGTGACTGCGGCTTCAGACACAAAATTTATCAGAGTACACCAACTAATTTTTTAATTTGTCAAGATGTCAAGAACTGTTTACTATGGATTTATTTATTATGTGCATGAAATGTAAAATACAATTAGAGCAGAAATTCCAAATGTGAGCTGTACAAATCTTATTATCTGGACTTTGATAATTTATAACAAAGAACATAGGTCAAATGAAAGACTTTACATGAAAATTCTTTTGATGGATCCATTTGTATGTTTAATAACTATATAATCAGTTGCATTCAACATTATAGAAATGTTTTATATGAAGACGACATAAAGCTATTTGGTAGTATTCAAAGCATGGAGTAACTTGAAGTTTAATGTGTGTGTTCACAAACTTAAATACAATTACAATTTAAATTGTTGTACCTTTAAATAAATCGTTTGAGTATGATGACTGTAGATTAGTGGTACTGAACTGTGGACTGTCTGGGCCAGCAACATCAAATCAAAGCCCATTAAAAATCGATTAAGGTCAATCAAAGTCTCCATTAGGAAAGGACATTAGGTTGCATTAGGTAAAAGTATTCTTTAATGGTGGCTGATACAATAATGAATAATAAAGATAAACTATCAAACTTCTATATGCTTGGTATAAAAAACATTTTCTTTTAAACGTTCAACTGTCTTAGATCTAGTCGAAGAGTGTAATTCGGTAAACATACTCCGAACAACTATGATTCCTTCATACGAGTGGATTTTCTATGAATTCACTCCTGGGGAGTTAGGTAGGATACAACTTCGTGTGAGACGTTGCCTTCGCGAAGGAAGAAGAATTTTAGCACAGTTCTTCTTCGAAGGCAATGTTACGATCAATCTGTGCACTTGTTGTTCTGGTGGGACAATTAATTTTGTCAGGGGATTCAGACGGTACACCCATTTGAATAACATTTTAGAAATCCGCCTGACAATTACGCCATCTCCACCAGAAGAACTATAAGGTAAAATATGTTTTACATTATATATAATACATTTACAACTAGCCGACCCGTGCGAAGCATTCGCACTGTATTCTCTTTAAATCCCTCTTAATTAAAGTGCACACAGTATAGTTAGTAACGCATAGTTAGAGTGCAATTTAACCTAATGTAAATATGGATTAAAGAAGAAATAAAATATGTAAGTTTAAATTTAATATAATTTATTTTATAAATGTTAGGTTAAGTTATTTACAAATTAACAGCATATTTACAAATTCAAAGTACCTCTTTAAACACTATGTTTGTGTTTGTTTTGATTTATTTAATTCACATGTTACAGCTGATCGAATAATGTAAATAAACATTTCAAGTTTAAATTACTTGCAGAATGATATAATAGGTCGTTTTTCCAAAAAAATATTGGAAAATGAGAGATTTGTATATTTTCATCAAGTAGTGGGTAAAAAAAGCTTTAAAATGACACCTCATTTATGTAAATTGGTGAAGAATTAAGGAAGTTATGGCGTACCGACAAAAAAAAGTACTTTAGAAATTATAATATATATAGATTCTTTGCTTTCTCTTTTAATTAAAGTTTCAATTGAAATTTAAGTGTTAGCTTTACTTATTTTAGAATTTTTGAACATAAATATATGAATTGGAGTAAAAAACCTAAACAAGCCTAACGGTATTGTTTATAAAGTAATGTTAACGTATTAGTTCATATAAATAATATTTAATATTTGATCAGATATTAAACAATAATATGTAAAACACTATAAGGTACGTTAAAGCTTATAAAAATCAGTTATAAGTAAAAGAACATTTTATGGACTAGTAAAATACTATGTACCATTCAATTCACTATACAGGGTGTCCCAAAAGTCGACGTCCAAACTTCACAGGCTTGTTATATGGATCATTTCCAAAAAAGAATTTCCTTTATGTATCTATCGTATTGTTAATAGTTACCGAGCTATCGACTTTTTAAATATTTTTTAAAATATGTGTATTGCAACAGAAATAAATCATTTTTATTCAAGAAATAATGCACGCAGGGCCTTAAAACCTTTACAATATAATTTGAATAAGTATATTTTCATAATTATACAGTTTTGAGGCATTTTGGGTTTGTAAAAACATAGAAGTAAAAAAAATAAAGTGTTTAAACTTTATTTTTTTAACTGAAAATGAAGTTACTACTACATTCAAACGGTGACTGCAAATGCATTTTTACCTTAAGCTAATGACCAAATATCTTAAAAATTTCACCAATTAATGCAAAATTCAGGAATACTAACACATTAACGAATTCGTTAGCTACTTTTGAGAATTTGTGTATTTTTGAAAATATGTTAATGAAAATTGTCAACATTGCACTGATATAAAATATTCAATGTTTATTAATACCCATCTGGTCAACAATAAAACATCTACTCCAACAGTAACAGCTGATTTGTTTTGTGTGTTATTAACAGCTGATTTTGTTTGTAGGGCCCTGATATTAGTGGAATTACTTGTAATGTACTACAGGAGACTAAACGAGTATAATAAATCAATGTAAAGAGTTTAACAATTATTTACTTAATAAAATTATAGTATCAGCACAAAATTTGTGTTTCAATAGCAGTTGCATTATTGCTCTAAGATATTTGGGCATTAGCTTAGGGTAAAATTACATTTGCAGTCACCGTTTGAATTTAGTAGTAACTTTATTTTAAGTTAAAAGAATAAAATGTAAACACTATTAACCTATGTTTGTAACTTCCCGGAATGCCTTAAAACTGTATAATTATGCAAATATACTTATTCAAATTATATTGTAAAAGTTGTAAGGCTCAACTTTGTGCATTATTTCGTGCATAAAAATGATTTTATTCTGTTGCAATACACATATTTTTAAGAATATTAAAAAAGTCAATAGCTCGGTAACTATTAACAATACGATAGATATATAAAGGACATTTTTTTGTTGGAAATGATCCATATAACAAGCCTGTGAGGTTTGGACGTCGACTTTTGGGACACCCTGTATAGTTATTAACGGAATTATAAACTGTTCTTTTATCTGTTTAATTATCTTTTACAAAATAGGAAAAAACCAGCTTTACACTGATTTTCATATGCACTGAATATCTTATATTGCAATGAATCAACAGAGACATCAAGCCAAAGAAGTGAGTAGTCTAACGGTTGTCTGCCAAGCCCTTGATATTTTTCATTATACATATGGTATTTATTTGCTATCATTTAAAACTACTTCATCTCGAAATATTTAAATTGTATGCATTCTTTGTAAGAAATTATTTTTGAACTAAACTGGAGTATTTTAGATGAGAAATGACACTTAAGAATGATATAGCTTGCTTTGATTTTGTTGTTGTAGATATGCTACCTAATCATGTGCATGAAAACTAAATGCACAATGTAAAAAGAAAAACCGTGTACCTAACTCCCAAGTTGTTTATAGATTGTTAATTTCTTTTAGATTAATTTTAAAATTAAGACTTTACAATATTATTTAATCTTATTGGTGACTAATTTATGTCTTTTAAACAGAGGAAGTTATGCCAGCCTTACAAATGAACCAGTCAATGTCAACGGTTACTGAAGCTCAGAAGCACATTTGCGAGCAGTGCGCTACGGGTGTGACAAAGAACCACAGTTCTCGTGTGAATTATGTCCTTACAAAGCTAATTATGTAAAAATCAAACTTACTAACAAATCCATGTTGTTCTTCTGCTCCAAAATAAATAAAAAAAACTTTTTTTTTCCAAAACATTTTTTATTTCCACACACTTGTTGGATCCTTATCCTTTAGTCTAATTAAAAAATCAAGATAGCAAAATTGTTCAAAATGAGTTTTAGATTGAAAATATATACACTAATTATCTAATAACACATATTATTATAAAAAATGTTCGCTATGTACAAGAATGTCACAATGTAATTATTGCGGGTCATCAGCATCTATTTCAACTTCTGGGGCTTCTCTCTTCCTACCTACCCCCAATGGCCTCCACAAATGCTTCAATTTGTGGAAACATTGTGGATGAATACCACAATTGCAGCCAGGACAGCCGTGTCAGCGCAATAATAAAATAAACAATGCACTACATAATGCGTCTCGATCGAGACGCATAGCAGTTCTAGGGTTAATTCCCATATTTTATTCAAACATACAATTGTATTATTGTTTGATGTTATTTATTTAATTTAAATTTTGTAAATAATATCCTTTTTAGTTTAGGTTTTAAAAGGTTGTAAGGTAAACGTTTAATAATCTTCGGCCCTAGATATTCAATAGTTTTCATAAAATATGCCACATTTGGTTTTGGGACTAATAGATTACTTTTTGACCTTACAAACAAATAAAAAAGTCTAAGTAACGTTTTAGTATTGCTATTGTTAATTTTTATGAAATGGGAGATCAAGTATGCTTTACTTAAACTCATTTCCTATTTTGTACTACTGCTAAGTATGTCTTGTATAAAAGTTATTTTGTTTTTTTTGGTTCTAGTATATGTTTGTTTAATATAGTTCTTACAATTCGTATTCTACTTATAGTATTACTTAATTTGTTGTAAAAATCAATTTTGTTAGAAATTTGGCTTACAAACAAATACAAAAGTCTAAGTAGCGTTTTAGTGTCACTATTGTTAATTTTTATGAAATTGGAGATCAAGTATGCTTTACTTAAATTCGTTTCCTATTTTGTACTACTGCTAAGAAATTCCAAATGTGAGCTGTACAAATCTTATTATCTGGACGTCGATAATTTATAACAAAAAACATAGGTTAAATGAAAACCTTTATATGAACATTTTTTAGATGGATCCATTTGTATTTTTAATAATTATATAATCAAAATGTAAATTGTTGTACCTTTAAATAAACCGTTGGTTAAGATGACTATAGGTGGGTGATATTGTTCTTCGACTGCTTGGGCCGCCTACTTCTCCAATACTGACACATTATGTGTGTATCTAGGAAATGAAGGTGGGGTCCATTAGTAATCTCACTGCTATCGTAGCACACTCATTAGAAACCAATTTCGTGACGAACGGTGTCTAAAATATGTCAATTACCTCGTTATTGTGGCCACGAATGGCGGAAGTAGCTGATAATGTAATACGGATTCTGTAACGGTGGCTGATAAAGACAAACTACCAAACCTCTATATTCTTGGTGTACAGTAGAAAACATATAAATACGGAAAGGTAAGCCTGACTGTACGATTCAGCTTCTGGACGGCTTAGAGACAGTTGTAGTCAAACACATTTCTGTATATTTAGTTGTGCTTGTGAAATCTTTTATACCGAACATGATTTCCTATCATGTACTCCAAAACGTTTAGTTTTAAAAAAGTGGCTCCAGTGACGAGTTCTTTCAACACGAGATATCCAGTGAATTCTCAGTCCGTTCAACAATTCCAACATCATCAACAACAACAGAGCATTCAAAAAGAGGATATTTTCGGACACACTACGATTCCTGTGCACGACCATACTCAGATTCAATATCAAGTTGCAGACAGATATTCCGACTCGAGTTATCCGAACAGTGGCGTCGCAAATCAAGTCGAATCAGTGACATATTGCAATCCAAGTTACTTTACAGTACAAACAGAAGATTCGCCGTATAAAGACCCGTTTGAGGCAGTCCAACAACAAATCCTACCCTCTGATACCCAGCACCAGTTGGCCAGGGAACCTACGATCTTTCCTGAGTGGAACGTGCATTGAACGTAAGTAAAATGTTCTTTATCTTTCGCCTTACTTCAATTGAGAATCGGTGAGTGGGAAATGGTAATATTCCAAAAATTTAACTTTCATGAAACGCAACAAAAACGGTTTTAAAGCTAAACCGTTAACTTCATGACAAAATGTTCAATTGACGGTTTTTAGTGCTGATTGTAATAGATATAAAAATTATAATTATTATTATATTTTTATTAATGATTATTAAATTTTTACAAGTCATTTACATTTTGGAATATTATCATTTTTCTACTCAATGTTGGAAATAAATGATAATAGACATATGTCTTTGTTTACAAAACATTATTTATTACTGCAGGATTGTGACATTTAACACTCTTGTTCATAATATCTTTACTTTCATGCTTTTCATAAATTTTTGAAAAATTGATGTTATGGAATGTAGAAATAAAATGCAAGGTGATATACGTAATCTTAAAAATAATTATTACTGTTGTCTTTTCTAAAAGAATAAGCGGAATACCAAGGAAACTTGGAATATTGTTAAGGAAGTTACGGGACAAAATTCAGTAAAGCATGACACAATAACTTTAAAAATTAACAATATAAAGGAAAATGACCCATTTAAAGTAGCTAATACATTCAATAGATTCTTTGTTGTCAATTGCTGAAGAACTAAATGTAGGAATAAATATAACTAAAATCCTTGTACTGAGTTTAAAGAAGAAACTTAATAATAATGTACATTTATTCTACTTTTTACATAGCCTTTGTAATAATGATGTATTACGGACGTTATAGTTTTCTTTGGTACACAGTAGACTGGCCTATGGTATTGCATGCTGGGGGGAACGTATATTTTAAACCTAAAAGGTTTAATGACAAGTCAGAAACTGTTTGTTAGATTAGTATTAAGGAAAAATATAACTGAAGCATATTTTCCTCTGTTCTGTGTATTGAAAATATTACCACTAATATACATGTACTTCTATAAGGTTTTGACAATATTTTACATTCAAAGTCGGAACAGCACACAAATATAAATTACGCAATTCAAAAGATCTGTACTTCCCTAAGCCAACCAACACATATTTTACACAAACGGTTGACTACCAAGCTCCTAAAATGTACAATAAACTGCCCAATGAGATTCGGAATTGTAAAACTATTAACAGCTTTGCAAATTCTTTAAGAAAGTGGTTATTTTCTATTGATGAAATAGAGCGGATCCTATTTCTGTACATTTTAACCAATACATGATATCGACCTTTAAAATGTAACATTTATAGGCTCAATCTACTCTCTGTTGATAATTGTCGTAACAATGGATTACATTTATATAAAAACTATGTCAGCTAGGAATAAAGTTTGGAACTATATTTTGTTTATTTTTTTTGCAATTTTATTCATTGTTCATAGCCACAAATGTGTATTAATAGGAATGTTTCTGTACTTCTAAACAGGCTTAACCTTGGGGATTTATATTTTCACAACATTTATGGGATATTATGCATGTATGTAGTTTGTTTTGAAAATAAACATTTATTATTATTTTCCTCATCAGAAAAATCATCCATATATTTATTTTTGCATGAGCAGTTCGTCCAGGTCAATGTAGCTTGTACTAATAGTCCTTGTGAAGTAACAAACTCTTCTACTTTACTCCTAGCTATTTTTTCTTTTTCCCTTATATGTTAACTTCTATTTAACTTACGATTTTCCCCGAGGATTCTTCACTATGTACTTTCAACATCTGACATTTTAACCACTACTCACTAAAAACTGCACGAATTGCCCCTCTTCCACTCAGCGTAATTTTCGATATGTCTTTCAATGGATTTATTGATAAGGAATATTGTCTTTCTTCGACTCATTGAATGCATCTACGTGTATGGAACAAAATGGCTATTTTAACTCAAGTTCACATTTGTTTAATATTACCCCTTTTCCACTCACCTAACTGACTTGTCATATACAAAAGGTAACATAATTTTACTTTTACAGGAGATGTATGGCCTGAACGACATTAATACGACCGCTCACACCAGAATATCTCCAAATGCAACGAGAGAGAATCAGCCTGCTTCCGAGCCAGCTCTTGGTTCTTATTCGGACAGCGGTGAGAACCCAGACGCCGCAGTGATAGCCGCCGCTTTCACCGCCAGCAGTTCACAGAAGACGACGTTCGTTAAGCCGTCTCCCAGGAAGGTTGCGGTAAAACAAATGAAATCCGTTCATGGCAAACGCATGTCACAGGACAAGAGCAAGTATATTTCTACCGCTGGAGTCGTGGAAGACAAACAAGACGGGGAGTTAGGTGAAACTAGTGAACACTCTAGCAGTGATTCAGAAAAGGGAGAAGAAGTGGGATCACCCGTATCCGCAACTACGCATCGGTCTCCACTTGGCGAGAGACGAAGCGGTGAGCGGAGCTCACGCAACAAAAACAGAGAAAAAAGAAAACGAAGCTCGGACTCGTCGTCCGGATCATCATCATCATTATCTTCAACTGAAGGGCGATCACCTGAGCGACACGATGGAAAAGACGATCGCACCAAGAGAACCAAGAACTCGACGAAGTCCCACAAAGAACGAGGTTCTTCTTCTAAAAAAAAGAAATCGCACAGCAAGAGGCGGTGCTCTCATTGCCGATCTCGTTCACGGTCTCGTTCAGTGGCGTCGGTGAAGGTGGCGCAGAAACAACAGCCTGCGATGAAATACAGAAAAGACGAATCGCCTGCTGCAACTGAAACCACGTCAAAAGATCCGACACGAATGAGTCGGACTAGTATCGACACGACGCACGTGAGTGTGAGGAGGTCTCTGGATAGATGTGTAACACCCGTACCACGAGCCGGCGCCACGCCGTCACAGTCCTCTGCTCGTCTTACAGAAGAAGTGAATAATGTAATATATAATACCATCATGAAAGAAAAACAAACTGTGCGGAGAGAAGTCGATCCAGACGCAGTGTCCAGAGTGACGTCTGTCGCTTCTAAGCGGAGCCAAAGAAGACCTGTAGTGCCACGCAAGTTGTTCGATCTAGACACTTTGGAAACACACTTGCCGGAACAATTGTGCAGGACGGAGCTATCGAAGCACACGGTGAAAGTCCTATACAACCTGTATAAGAACTCGACTCAAGCAAAGAATGGCCACCTTATCGAAATCGTACGTAGCATATCACACGTGCCGATTGATATCATCACTGACAAGACACAGAACTATCCACAAATAAATGATAGACACTATTTGTTTTGTGCTTTCAAACGAGAGTTCGGGCACGACTACCAATCATTGGAGAAGAGACGAGAACTGCTACCTCAGTCACTTTTGGCGGCGCTTCGACCGAAATGCAATCAAAAGAAGGACTCCCTCGATTCGTTATTTAGACGTTCTCTCAAAGAAATGTGTGAAGAAATTCACGCGTTCGAGGAGGACAGTGAGATCAGCATAGAGAACCCGGTGTTCATCAGTGGCAGATACCTCGAACTGAGGTTGTTACAAAAGATCAGAGAGTCGTATAGAAAAAACGTCAGTGAGGATGTAATCAAGTATTTAACTGATTCGTGTCCCGACAAGGAGTCGCCGCTGAAACCACTAGTCGAGGGCAGTATATGCGAGTTGTACTTAAGGAAGTTACTGGATCGATACGACCTGAGAGCGGCCAACTTCGACAAGGTGCTCATGGAAATGCCAATCACTCCTCAAAATATGAGAGTGTGGACCGACACCGGTTCGCAGGCAGCTACAAATGTGACTATGGCAAACTACATCGGAACCGTCTACGAAGAGGTGAACGGCGAGTGGTCATCGCTCAGTGATGAAGAGAAAAAGATTCGATCCATATATCGGGAATTTTCCACGGAATACAGCAAGAGGATGAAGGCATTTATAAAATCAAGCGAGCCGTTTCTATCGGACATGTTAAAGGCGAGTGAGCTGATGGCGTGGATGTGTTTCGGCATCACGACCAACTGCGCCAAACTGGGCACGGCGACTATGGCGGCATCATATCTAATGGCAAAAGCAGAGAGTGAAAGCAACCGAATCAACCCGCTCGTATGTTGGAATTATCCTCTCGCCAGCATACACAGACGAGAGCCGCTGATCGCTACCAATCAACCCGTCTTCACGCTAGAAGAGTATTTCAGTGGACTGGAAGAAACACTGGAGCTGCTCGAAAGTACGGACGTCGTCGAATAACATTTACATGTTTTTTTTGTAAATACTTGTTTGTAATATTTAGCATAAACGCTTTGTATTACTATATTTTATAGATTGCTCTACATTTGTATTACATGTGTTACTAATGTTATTGAGAAATAAAGTTTATTCTATTATATATTCGTACATAAAAATACTACTGTTAAAAAGAATCTTTGTTTATAAAGTCCTTAAGATCTATTTTATTAGAAATACTATCCAAATATAAAGGACCAACTACATTCTTAATTTGTCAAGATGTCAACAATTGTTTACTATGGATTTATTCATTAAGTTATGTGCATGAAATGTAACATACAATTAGCAGCATAAATAATTAACTATTATTTATGTTTTGTTTTATTTCTTTTAACATTCTAGATGTAAATATAAAAGTACAATAATCATTTATATAATGTAATACTTTTTTAAAATGTATACTTAAACATTTGTATTAAAGTTAACTTTGAGCCCTATGACTAAAACTATGAATTGACCTTTTATAAACCATTGTTATAAGTTTATAGACAACTGAACTACGATTTCTTTATGAATTTCTTACAAACTATGCTTGGACATTTGCGCTAGTACATCTCTAACACGGACCGAAGTGTTTGACACCGACAAAAAAGTATCTGTCCGTAGTGCAAAGGGTTTAGAATAAATGTCTTGTATGTAACATATTTGTGTGTTCATTTACTTTCATGCAATTTGTCGTTTTTCTATACGCTATTCAAACAATTTATAGACAAATACAAACAGTTAAAAAATACTTACTGTTCACAAGCGGTGCCAAATTCAGTTTAGGTAGCCCAGATGTAGAGTAATTGAAAATTACAAACGAAAGCCAACTTTCAACAAACCAACAGTTAAAGAGGATGAATTACTGGATGTAGTTATAAATGTATACCTAAACATTTGTATTAAAAAGTTAACTTTGAGCCATATGACTAAAACTATTAATTGACCTTTTATAAACCATTGTTATAAGTTTAAAAACAACTAAACTATGATTTCTTTATGAATTTCTTACAAAATTGGCGAAATATGCTTGGACCTTTGCGCTAGTACATCTCTAACATGGACTGAAGTGTTTGACACCGACAAAAAAGTATCTGTCCGTAGTGCAAAGGGTTTAGAATAAATGTCTTGTATGTAACATATTTGTGTGTTCATTTACTTTCATGCAATTTGTCATTTTTTACAAACGAAAGCCAACTTTCAACAAACCAACAGTTAACGAGGTTGTATTACTGGATGTAGTTATAAAAAGATGCTGGTATACTGTTTTGTAGGGCATTGAGGTTCAAATTCGTAGTGCGGTTACATAAAGAGGTTGAATTACTGGATGTAGTTATAAAACGATGCTGGTATACTGTTTTGTAGCGCATTGAGGTTCGAATTCGTAGTGTGGTTACATAACGAGATTGAATACCTTAATGTAGTGACGAGTCCACAATACTGAATGTAGTTACACAAGTATGCTGCAATGCTGGTCCGAAATTCAGCCTCCTGAATGAGAACTAAATCCTTAGTGTAGTCACAAAAGTAAAGACAATTTCGTAGTGTAGTTACCTATATATATATATTACATAAAAGTCAAATACTACTGACTCACTGATCACTGTTTCTCAAAAACCACTAAACCTCCGAGGCTAAATTTTTTAGGATGATTGGACATAATCACATAAGAAGGGATTTTGAAAATTTCTTCATAGTTGCGAAATGGCAGCCTTTTTTACACCAAAAACTGCCCCAATGTATTTCGTATGGGAAAATCACAAACAAGTAGTATTTCTGACCTAACTTGAGAATAATCTTGTGTAAAAGTTTCAAATTTTCAGTGTTCAAAACTTAAAAACTTGGGATATCGGGGGGCCCAAAAACAAATGTTTAAAAATGTAAAAATTTGTTATACTGATGCTATCTACTTAAGTGAGGTATCAAAATAAAGCAATTTTTCTCTTGAATCCAAATATACCATCAGATTTTGGAAATGGTAATGAATAAGGGGCATATGCTCCCAAAACAAAATCTATAGGTATTTATCTCCCAAATCACATTACATCATTGTATTTTGAAATTATTTGCTCTGCCTCCCCCAAATAAAAAAATATGCTCCAAATCCCAAAATTGGGTAATGTTAAACTAATATACCCAAGTGGGGTATCAAATTAAAAGTATTATTCAATTAATTACTAATATACCATCTGATTTTAGAAAAGACTATGTTTATGGGCTCCACTGCCCATTAAACCAAAATGCATGGTCAAACTGGTTAAAAATCCGTAGGCCAAACTCCCTCACAAGGCGACCTGTTGAGACCCTAAAATGGGACTGCATCAGTTTCTTTGCCAAACTTTCCACCATGGCTTTTATAAAGTTCTACAAAGGGGCAAAAGGCAGAGTCTCTAGGAGAGGCCGAAGGCCAAGTTTCCTTCATGAGCGTAGCGAGTGACAGGGTTGGCACGCAAAGCGTGCAGACGTTACCTCTAGTATATATATATATATATAAAATACTGTGTGATTTCTTTAGTGGTATGTATAAGCCTCAAACAGCTTTAGGCGGTACAGTACCAAAAAAGTTTTGAGAACTCCTTATCTAGAATTTGAAAAATGTATAGATTAATTTATTATTAGTTTAATTTTGTTCAATAGATCATTCAAGAGAAACTGTTACATCAATCATAACTAAATATCTCTGATAAAATTAACTCTCTTATCAGCTTCTGCCAGAAGATCGTAAATAAAATCTTCAACGATAGCTTGGAACACTTGTTGTTGTGCTTCTTTCAATAGATCTTCAATAATTTCCTTCACCTCTAGTTGTGCATCTGTGAAGAAAATAAAACATTGATCTCAGATTTAGCAAATAATCAATATTTTAAAAACAAATCTAATTTGGGATCCAAGATTCAAATCCTCAAGTGAGCTTATGATTGGTTCTTTGCTTAGTGAGTAAAGTTCACTCTCAGGAATAAAGATTTATTTAAAACTTGAACAGGTTTGTAACCCATGTAAACTTGGAGTTAAAAATGTAATTTTATTTTAATACAAACCATAGTATTGTACATATGTGTCGGTCGAGGAATACCAAAGAGTTGCTTGATCAAGTACTCTAAAGGTATGTCAATAGTTGCCGATGGTTTCGGAGGATGGTTTCCAAGGTTCTGAGCTGACAGTAGGGTCCACTTGATAAAGTTCATGCAAATGCCTGTAGCCTTAGTGAACTGTTAAGGTTTTTTTTTTACAAAAAGGAGCACTATTTTTATACAACTTTTCGTTCCACTCATAAATGATATTTTATCCACTACTTCTTGGATTGGTGTGTGAAGAGCTTACCCACCATTAACCATGGTTCAGTGAGGATTATGACATACATTAACTAACCATGTATCACAAGTAAACACGCATCATTAAAATGTCCTGGCTAATTGTAGTCTTCTTTATGTATTAACATTAATTATATTGTAGTAATAATAATAATATATTTTTATTTGCCGTAAGGATGGTTACATCATTGACAATGTCATTAAACAGTAATAATACCTAGTCAATGTAGCCTAAAATGATCTAAAAATAAATCACAATAATTTTCAGTCACAGTATAACAATGAAATTACAAACATGTGATACACTGTTTACATTGAACTTGACATAATTAAGTTTGTTAAATAATAAAAACTAAATATACCACTATATTACAACCCTCAAAACACTATCAAATCCATTGAGATAAAATCATTAAAACTATAAAATGGATTATTCAAGAGCCAGGTATACAATTTCCTTTTAAACTGCTTTTCTGGATATACTTTCATAAGGTGGCTCAGGGTATTGTACACCTTTAGGGATAACACACTATGACTATTCTGAGTTTTGCTCAACCTATTGTGACCTATCACTACATTGTTTTTGTTGCGAGTATTGTAGTTATGAATATTATAATTAAATGTTAATTTATTTACATCTTTGAGGACATAAACAGCTAAGTCGAATATGTATAAATTTACTACAGTCTGTATTTCTAGTTCTTTACCCAGATCAGCCATTATTCTAACAGCTTTTTTTGGAGTAAAAGGATTTCATCAACTCGACAGCAGTTTCCCCAAAGGACGAGACCATATTTAATTACAGACTGAAAATATGCAAAGTACGCTGTCCTAACATAATTCTTTTGTACATGAAGTTTTAGTCGCTTGAGAAGGTATAAGACCCTAGAGAGTCTGGTGGATATATATAATCAATATGTTTCCCCCAATTCAAGTTATTATCAATGTATATCCCCAAAAATGTAACAAATGGAAGTGATTCATCTTCCAAATTATGCGTGTTAGTGGGTCTCAAACTGAAAAGAATTGACTGGGTTTTATTTTCATTTAACAGAAAACCATTGGCTTTAAACCAGGCACTGGCTTTTTCTAAAGTGTTATTTACCAAAAGTTGAAGTTCATCTAAATTAGTATTGACATTTAAAAAGGTTGTGTCATCTGCATAAAGTATTGTGGAAGCATTAATTGAGAATGGGAGGTCATTGATACAGATCAAAAACAATAATGGACCAAGTATTGAGCCTTGCGGAACTCCATACTTATTTTGAATATCCTGTGAGCACACACCATCAACACACACAACTTGCCGGCGATTTTTAAGGTATGATTGGAAAAACTCTAAAGAAGGACCACTGAATCCATAGTAATTTAGTTTTAATAAAAGGTCATCATGATTAACGGAGTCGAAAGCCTTGCTCAGCTCACACAGAGTGGCCTGAGCATATGACTTGCTTTCAAAGGCTGCAATTATTTTTCTAATCAACTTATCTATAGCGTCAGAGGTCAATTTACCCCTTCTAAAACCATATATTGTAGCATATATATATATTGTGTCCAGTAATTACAGGATCAAACTTCACCAAGTGAGTTTTCAAGTCAAAATATACAATAAATCTCTAATAAAGCTTAGTCCTATATCGCTTAGTTTTCTAACTCTCTGAGTTTTTTACTAAAAAATCTGTATCTTTGAAGTTGATAAAGGTATTCAGGGCCGCATTTACCCATTCTGCGCTCCTAGGCCTATAGACCAAAGAGTGCCGCCTCCCCTCGAACTCTTCCCCTCCCCTCCTTGACTGTGATTACAATCCGTTTACATCCAGTACTTTTCTTATGTTTTTAGATAAAAGAAATTATGTACTTATCAGCTGTAACCAGAAGGTATCAAAAAGCATTTGTATATACTACTGAGAATAGCAGGCTGGCTTACAAAGGCCTGATAGTTGGGGTTACATTTGGATAAACGAAGGCTCTAATATGGCAAAACCAGTTACTGGCACTGCATGATATCACTCATCATGATGTAGACAAACTGTGGTCAATACTTTTATGGGGATTTTAAAATATATCTTAAATTAAAGTAAAGATTTATATATATTATATAATTCTATATTTTTTAGGCATCTTTATAAAACAAAAATTATTGAATAAATAACAAAACATTCTAACCTATTTAAATTAAACATATGGAATCCAATTTGATCTTGATTATGATAGTTACCATTCAATAAGTTTAAATACTGTACTGGTATTGTATTAACAGCATTAGTACAGTAATAATAACAGTAGAAATAAAACAATTTTAAAACAGTTGGTAGTAAAACTAAGTAAACCTTACACAAGTAAAAAATCAACCTCTTAACGTTAACCAAAACAATGTACAAGTCTTTTAAGAAAATTGTTCAAAAATTATTTTGATAATAAAATCAAACAATTGGGGAATATAGTAAAAACAACCTGGAAAATCACAAATAATGAAGTAGGAAATAAGTCATCTAACTGTAGTAGTGAAATATAAAATAGTATTAATAGAATACCTTTAACACATTTCTTCATAATTTGTTGTACAATGTACATTTCAACTTCTATGAAGTCGTCTACAGGTACATGTAGTAAAATATTTTATTTTACTATACACTTTCAACAGGCTTCAATTTAACTATGTAGTAATGAGCTAAAAATTAGAGTTGATGGTTCTGTTATTACCGATTTTGATTGCTTGATCAATGTTCTCAATGACTATTTTATAAGTGTTGCTACTAATGTACAATTAACCCCTCATAGTCTACCTAAACAACAATGTATTAAGAATTTGTTGAGTAGAAATGTATTTCATTGTGAACCCGTCTGTTGTAAGGAGGTTTTAAATATTATAGATTCACTCAAAAACGACCTCTTCCGGTCATGATGAAATTCCTTTCAAAGTTATAAAATTCATTAAAGATGACCTGTCTGGGATCCTTGCACATCTAATCAATTCGTTGTTCATATCAGGAACATTTACAGACCTTTTCAAAATTTCAAAAGTTATTCCAATTTTTAAAAATGGGACTTGGAAAAAATTTCAAATTATCGACCGATCTCTTTATTGCCAGTCCTGTCTAAAATATTTGAGTAAGCGATTACAATAGATTATTTTCATATTTAGAAATGAATAAAATTCTCTTTTGTGGTCAATTTGGTTTTCGATCAGGAATGTCTACAGTTACAGCAGCTACACACTTAAATGAATCTGTAATCGAATTCATAAATAAACACGATTAAGTGATTGGCATATCAATGGACATCTCTACGGCATTTGACACAGTTTGTCATGCAATGTTGTTAAATAAATTGAAAGATATAGGAATATAGGGGCTAAAATGGTCATGGTTCAATCATACCTTACAAACAGGCGCCAGTATGTAGAAATTTCTTGTGTCAAATCACAGAGTAAAATATTATATACTAGATCGAAAATTAAATCCTGCCATTTTGGAGTCCCTCGGGGGTCCATTTTAGGCCTTCTGTTCTTCATATGCTATATCAATGATATTCCGCAATGTCTCATACACCTGAAGGAAATATGTGGTTATATGACGATGATGCAAGTTTAAAAGTTTCTGGTAAAACAGTGGATGAAATAGAAACGAAATCATACATTCACCTTTGTGATATAAAAAATTTTCTTAGTACGCAAAACCTAAACCCAAATTTAAAGAAAACAAATTTTATCACCTTTTCTACGAAACAAAACAAAAATGAAATCAAGCTCTGTATCACAATGGATAGCTATAATCTTAACCAGTTACATGAAATAAAATTGTTACATTTTACAATAGATCAACACTTATTGTGGGGCAGTTATGTAAACCATATTTGTAAAAAAATAAATTCCGGTCTGTTCGCTCTTAAGAAAATTCAGGAAGAAAGGAAGACCTTGAGGGAGATAAAGTGTATGGCGCAGAACAGAGTTTGGTGGAGGTTCCTTTTTGCAGCCCTACGTCCCTCCCCCCCTAGGGATTAAAGGAAATAAGTTAAGTAAGTAAGTCAAGTCATATTGATAGCATTACAAATTA
This sequence comes from Stictocephala bisonia, assembly GCA_035578905.1. Classification (NCBI taxonomy): domain Eukaryota; kingdom Metazoa; phylum Arthropoda; class Insecta; order Hemiptera; family Membracidae; genus Stictocephala; species Stictocephala bisonia. The sequence continues at coordinate 463,695 of JAQJVL010000198.1, forward strand.
CAGTATTTTAAAAGTTTACAGTATATAATTCAGACTCAATATTTTTACTATCTATGTCAGTGTTTCAACAAAGTTTAAGCAATCCAACATAAAACAAATTTTATTATCCAGCACCTCTTTATTATTAAATTTGAATCCCCCATGGTTAAAAATAAACAATATTTTTACACAGCTGTTCGTCATTAATCAGCTATTTCCTCATAATCTTAGCATCAAACATTAGGCTAAAATTTCTGTTGAACCTTTTTTTTAATGATAAAAATATTTCTTCCCAAAAACCAAGACGAATCGTGGATGCCAACCACCAGAAACCTAGTCTGTTTAATAACCATAACCTTGGAGCTTTTGCCATCTTAGAGCCTTCCCGGGGGCGAATGCACTCCTCAAGGAAATGTGTGCACTGGTGTGTTTGTGCTCGGAAATCTACTATAGCGTCTTATGGCCAGTGCACGATCCAGAAGTATATATATATCAATGCCAGAAAGTAGGTCTGTACGAGGATTGTGTTGCATCACCCTATTTTGTAGGCATTTACAATCCAAAAAGTTAAAATGTGCATTTTTCCTTTAGTACCCCTTAAAATATTGCGCTCTAAGCGTGGGCCTAGAGGGAAATACAGTACTGAAGGTATTAACTTAAAGTTTACACATCTGTTAGTATAACAAAGACCAATTTATAAAAAAATTATATTTTTTATATGAAACTGATGGGTTTACAACAGATATCTGTTCACTTGTTTAAGACCTACATGGTGAATGATTCACATCATTTTTTTTTTTTGTACATAATTTACTAATGTAAAAAATACTAATTTTGTTTAACATGTACATAACTGATGTGATTATTTTTTATGTTACAATATATGTTAACTAATCTCTGAAATAAAAATAATATTCTTAAAAGCACTTATAGCAACAATACCTCAGACACTTACCTGATTCAAAATACCTCTGTCTTTCTTTGATTCTCTCCTTTGCAGTTCTTATAATTTCATCTACAATTTTTGTAGCTTCCATTATAATTTCTGTAACAACAAGTTGATTCAATCAAGGTATAATAACAACCTAATTCAGTTCTTGAACAAAAACAGTAAAAAAATCAATCTATATTTCTACAATCCTTTTACTTTAGAGCAAGAGACATTTTGGACAAATTATTTCTCTCTAATTAAAAGGCAAAACTATTATATTTTTAAAATGTTATTAATGGAACAAGCTGGGTCTATTACACTACAAGAAAGCACTTTTTAGTGATCAGTATAGTCGTCACTAGTGTGCTTGGGGACAAAGTGCCATAGACTGTAGGCGATAGGTTCTATGCTTTGTCCTCTTAATGTTGGTATGGCATCTGCTCAATGGTTTCTATCGACTTGGACACTATCAGAGAAATCTTGGGTGTCAGTGTTGGGTGGTAGTCAGGGTCTGTGTAAAGAGGAGAACTGAATCCTTCATTACCAATCTAGGTTTAAGGGGGTGGGTGGGTCAACACCATTGTCATTACCACTTCAGATGTAAACGGGGGTGGGTGAGTCCACTGTATAACACTGTACGTGATCAATACATATATGAGTGGGTTAATACATGTTTAGGCAAGATAACACGTGCATATTGTTAAGGTACAAGTAACAGTCTGTTAGTTGGCTGAAAATCGGATCAATACTATTTGGTATGGATTCCACTAAAGCTATAGGACTATTAGTTAGTTACCTTAGCTATTGGGTAATTAATAAATAGCTCTTTATAGAGAACAGTCGACCTTTGCAATAAAGATGTTCATCATATTTATTCGCCCCTCATATTCCTCCCCCACATCTCTACAGTCGGTGTCTTAATAATGAATAGTCTCTGGACATTGACTCTGGGAAATTTTTGACAGCACCTCGTGTACATATATATGGTGTGCCCAAAACACAACTTGAAAGTAATCCTGATTTGTAAAATCCCTTAAAATTAGGCAAGATGTAATTAGTTAACAGTCTTTACCAGTGAATAAGTTTGTCGCAATTGAGCCTCCGACCCTCTACCTGGTGTTGACTTTGGAACTACTTGCAATTCCGTTGACTATTAAAAGACAAGTAGTCGTCCGCCCGTCCTCAAACTATTGTTAATTTGAGCTCTCATAGCAGTTGACTCTCCTTCCTCACTTGGCTACCAGGCAGTGCATCAGTAGTTAAAGCCGGTGTTTTTCATTGAACATTACTTCACTTGTAAATGTTTCACACTTATTTTTTTAACATGCTTTGTTAGTGTAACTAGTTCCCCCTGAGATAGATTTGTTTTATTAACTGGTTTTGTTTTATTACAAAAAATATATTGGATTGAAACAATAGATATTGTAGTTAAAAAATAAATCAAGGTATAACACTAAAATCTGATCCCAAAGGCCTCTAGACAATTATGTTCTCTTTAAAAAAGGGTTAAGTATAAAATTGTACATTCATAAATAAACTGTAAACTTACCTTCAGAGACAAGGCGTGTTGATGATGATGATGATGATGAAACTGTGGATCTGGGCGGTATAATGAGCCGAACAACCTCATCTCTTGCTTCATTTATTACATGCATAGTTCTTATGAGTGCTTCCTCAAAGCTCTCTTAAATAACAAAATAGACATATATTGGTGATAATATAATGAAAAGAAAAATAACAAATTTGCTCCGTTGATAGAAAAATTGGTTGAATAATTATCAGAAAAAATATGAAACTAAAATATAATAAAGTGATTAGTTTAGCTATAATTTTTTTAAGTTTATAATGTCCATATTGAATTTATAGTTCCTACTTAAAAATGTAATATTTTCTCCCAAACTACCCCAATTAAGAGGAGGGTTCAACATTTGTCATACATCAAAAACTCTTCAGTTGATTGTATAAATATTCCCCAAAGTAAATCCCTTCATCTCTATTGCTAAATAAGTTAATAGGAGGTGAGGATTTTAAAACACCCTCTATATATAGTAGAACTTGCATACAATGGAATCATTCTTAATAGAGGCCCATCATTGTTTTAGAGAAGCCAGGATTGTTTGGGATCTTACATGATGTTTTCACACCAGTTTGGCTGCATCACTTATCCATTTCACCTGGCCCAGGCTAGGGGAGTTAAAGCGCTTTTACGGGCCCAACGCTTCCACCACCAGGTGACCAGGATTCTGACCGCCTCAGCCACAATCTGTAAGATCTCTCCAGCTTGGATCTTGGAGACACGCTTTAAGAAGTCATTTAGAGAATTTCTTCCTATTCCAAGATCTTTAAGGAACGTATGCAAAGACTTTGCTGGAAAGTCACGTGCTCAAATTTCTACTGCATAAAAATGACATTTGTAGCCATTTTGCCTTGCTGATGAGCATAGCGAAGCATATTTATTCAACTTTTACTCATGCTGGGATGGGATATTGGTGTCACAAGGTACAGTCAATTCAACCATCAAAACCGATTTTAGTCCAGTTGACACTGATGTCAAACCAGGACACAGTGAAGTTACTGATATTCGTAGTGAAGGTTCCCAAAATCTGTGAGATATATAAGTAAATAAGTACTTGTGTAACGTAATTTTTGTACACTGTAGTTTGATTTATAACATAAATCGGATTTTTCCTCTTAAATGTGTAATATAAACGAGACCCTCTCATAATATTTTATAGTTTCATAATTACCACGAGGTATTCCCGCAAGACAAAGCGCATTGTTTAGTATTTTGGCAGCAGTCTTAAACAGGGCCCCAGCCACATAACACATGTCTTGCATGACGTTTGCCAGAAGCCTATCCTCCAAGGACAATGCAGGAGTCTCGAGACCAAACGTGTCTACTGAAGGTATACAGCGAGATACAAGTTGTGGTAGCTCCGAATCCTTGTCGTCAGTTTCCAAACTTGTTCTTGACGTTTCTCCTGCAAACAAAAATGTTTATTTTTTATAATATTCAATAAAGTCTTCAAATACACACACTTAGACATATATATATATATATATATATATATATATATATATATAGCCTTTTTATGAATTAGATTTAATGTAAGCCTCTATAAACATTCTGTAAGACAATTTGAGGCCTCCACATATCCAAATCAATTAGGACCAGACACTGTTCGGATAATCAAATAATTCGAATAATCACAATTTTGTCCAAAAAAGTTCATTTTATTTAATTACTGTATTATTCATTTCTTAGATGCCGATTGTAGTGATATGGGCGAATATGAGGAGTGAATGAGTGTTAATGAACGAGTGTAGTCATTGTTACTATCTGAGTTCGACACCTCAGAAATTTTTGTGGAAATGGGATAAAAAACAATATTTTAAACGATAAAGGGCATTTATTACATAAATAATTATAATTTACACAAACACATAAGACATTTTAAAAACAAGCATCCAGATGAATCAGCCTTTGCCAAACTTTTTTTGGAACTTAAATACTCTTTTTCAAACATCAATTTATTAGAAATAATAAAACCAAATTATGTTGATGCATATAAAACATACTACATAAATTTAAAATTATTAAATTTAGTTAATAAAAAACCAGAAATTTTCCATTTTTCTCCTGTCTTAAATTAATTTTTGTGTATCAAGTGATTATTTGTACTGTTATTTTTATTTAACATTTACAAATTATATTTTTGTTGCCTGTTACTTTTAATGATGAAACCCTTGTTTTTGAAAGGTCTCAAGCATACTTTATAAATTTGTATTGGAATTTGTGAATTTTAATTTTACAAATTATACAAAAATATTCAATTTAGTGTGTTTTCATCATTATAATTTTATTACTAATCTGCTTCAACATCTGTTGTCATAAATAAACATCATCATTTGATATTGTAAACAAACATATGTATTTACAGTAAATTTAGTGGAGGCGGAGAACTTACCATTATGTTGTTTTTAATGACTATTTTTTATTTATTTTACTTATGGTTCAGATATTGTTTGAATTAGTTTGCTGATTTATAACTATTATCGAACTAATAGGAAGATGACAAATGAAAACCAGTTTGTAAACATCATGTCAAGTAAACTCCCAACAAAAATTATAAAGATTGTTCTAAAAATTAATTCATAGATAGGGTTCCCATAGATTTTCATAGTAAAATACGGACACCAGATATACTTGGGGGTCTGGTGGTGGTGGTGGTGGTGGGGGGGGGGCTGTTGCAAACCGTCTTATGAATTTTAAGATATGCCATTTGGGTTGTTACATTGGGAAAGTACACCTGAGCAGGTACAGCAAGAGCCGTGGGCCAAAGATGCGCAGAAGACTAACGCTCAGACTTAGGAGTGGGGGTAGCGGCCGACTCAGTTCACTGCTGGCTATCCTTAGTGACGAATCGCTCCGTCGCGCCTACATCTAGCGTTCACGTGCCTGTTCTGTCGTTCTTTAGTGTGTTATGTAGTGATTGATTATTGTTATTTTGTTTATATCGATATTAAATGGAAGCTCAGCAGCACCGTAAACTAATTGGAGGACGAAAAGTATTGCATAGCCAAAGTCGAGAGATTATTGCAAATGTGTATAAGTTTATGAAACGTGAAGCGGAAACTGGAGCTGCAATAAATATAAAGCAGGTTCAATGTCGTGTAGCAGAAGCCACAGGTATATCCCTGACGTCTGTTGTAAAGAGAAAACAGAACCGTTGTCCAGACTGGAACCAAGTTTAATACTCCAAATAAAAATAGGCACAGAGTAAAGAGCAAAACGGAGCTAGATGACCTTGATTTGTGCGTAGTCAGACGAACTGTAAATGAGTTCCACAAAATTAACGGTGAACGACCTACAATAAAAACTCTACTGCCAGTTCTGAGAAAAAAAATTAATTTTACTGGGAGTATATGGTCGCTTGGCAAGGTTCTGCACAAGCTAAATTTTCGCTGGAGGAAATCAGTCAATAACAGAAAAATATTAATTGAAAAAAGTGATATAAGGGAACTACGTTTGAAATATTTAAGAAGTGTCCAAAGTTATCGATCGGAAGGTAGGCCTGTAATCTATATGGACGAAACATACGTTCATTCTACACACACAAAACTCTTGAGTTGGAGTGATGGAAGCGAGGCAGGTTTAAAAACCCCAATTAGTAAGGGCGAGAGAATAATCATTGTTCATGCCGGAAACGAAGATGGTTTTGTAAATAATGCACTATTGACATTTATTTCTGGGAAAAAAATCAGGCGATTATCATGGTGACATGAATTTCAATAATTATGAGAAATGGATACAGGAAAGATTAATTCCTAACATACCCCAAAACTCTGTAATTGTTATTGATAATGCGCCCTGCCACAATGTACAGTTAAACCCAGCTCCCACATCGTCAACGTTAAAGGCAGACATGATAAAGTGGTTATCAGAACGAAACATACACTTTTCTACTAACATGTTAAAGCCAGAATTATACTCTTGTTATTAAAGAAAATAAACCAAAGTACAAAACATTTAAAATAGATTCTATCCTGGCGGAAGCTGGCCATTCAATTTTAAGATTACCACCATACCATCCGGATTTAAATCCAATTGAAATGATATGGAGTTTACTTAAGGAGAGTGTAGCCAAAAGAAATGTTTCGTTTAAATTAGCTGAAGTTAAACAATTTGTAGTTGACATATGTAGCCAGATAACACAAGAGCAATGGCTATCTCGTGTGAACCATGTTAAAAAGGTGGAATTGGATTATTTGGCATTAGAACCGGAAATCGACGTAATAAGTGAACAATTAATAATTAATTTGGGAGAAAATTCCGACTCAGAAGATGACAATGATGACAGCGAACTAGAAAGTGATGTTGAACTGTGCGACAATGACCTAAGTGGAGTAGAACCCCTGGATTAAATAATCACTGTAAGTAACAACAGATTTTTATTTCAAATAGCTCTATATAAATAATATTATTATTTTGTCATCTATAGTTAAAAGCCATAGATTATTTATATAATTACTAAACTAATATTTTTATATTAACGTAAAAGTTATTACGATAAAGCAGACTGCGTTCAGTGACATATCGGTGCGGCGAGACGGCCCAGTGCTTCCCTCCCTCTCTCCCCACTGCGCACTACTTCACTTCCCCTCTCGCGCCGGCCACGGCTCTTGCTAGACCTGCTCAGGTGTAATATTAATAACTTAGTGATATATAATATTAATATTACAACTATAGTTTAATTTCAGATTTCAGAGTAATACAATATTAACAAACAATTTTTGTTTCTTTAAAAACATAATTCATGAAGTTTAAGTTAATTTGGCCCAGCTCAATAAATTTTCATAAATCTCCTTGAAAACTATTAGTAGTCACTTGTATTAATTGTACTGATTGCAGGCTAAAATCAGTCATATTTTTCTGATGAGATTATTTTCTAAGCAAAGAAACCATTATTGTAATATCTTTAAAAAATTCAGTACATGACATGACACTGTTAATTTTGATGCTCAGAATAGCTTTGACCTTCTCCACTGACAGTTTATTCCAATCGGGCATCAAGACATATTTCATTAGTGAAAAATTTAATTCAACTGGTGGCGAAGTACCGGGTAGAGAAAGAGCAAACTCCAACACCTTTCAAAATTTTTAAATTTATTTTCGGCCAACTTCAAGAGTTGAAAAAATCTTTTTCTAAGAGGAGAGATGTGTGTGAAGTATAATAGTGCAAAGTATTATGAGTCAGCATCAACACACAATCTCTCCGATTGTCAATTAACGATTGCCCAAAGTAATAGTAATACATGTTTGTCTTTTTTACAGTATAAATATTTAAAAAATATTTTTAATATTAAAAGAACAAAAAATATGGACATCTACCCGGTTTTTTCTTTGTACGGTACGGAAACGGACACTGAATATAAAACACAAACTGTCCGTACAAAATACGAACGTATGGCAACTCTAGTCATAGGTGTCTTGAGAATCTGTTTATTAATTAGTTGTTTTTTTTTTAATATAGAAGCCAATTTCAAAGATATTTTTGTTAACTAAGAGTTAATTCTAAATTACCTGACTTATCGCCAAAACTTTTAGTAAAATATAATTCCTCTCCATCCATCAAAGAAATCTGATCTTTATCTGGTGTAATGATGGGCTTATGTTCTTGCTCATCTTCCTCCGGAGTGGTTTTTGAAGCTATGAGATCTTGTGTATTGATGGGCTTATGTTCTTGCTCATCTTCCTCCGTAGTGGATTTTGAAGCTATGAGATCTGGTTTAATGATGAACTTATGTTCTTGCTCGTCTTCCTCCGTAGTGGATTTTGAGACTATGGGCTCTGGAAGTGACTCTGCTCGGCATGTGTCCACTAGGTGCTGACGAGCCTCTAAGTACTTCTGCCGCAGTATCAGCATGCATGTACGAGTCAATGCTCGAAGCCCTTCTGGTGCTATGAATTCAAACAGCGCGTCGGCTGTAACTGGCTCCATTAATTTAGCCAACCTATAATACCACAATTTAATCAATGATATATGTTATAAATTTCACTTTCAGAGGAGTTTTATTGAGCAAATTAGAATATATCATTTATATAACTAAAAATTAGTGGTATTTAAGCTAAGTATTGAGTTGTGTCATCGATTTTATAGTTGAAGAATAAATTAAATCTTTCAATATTCAAATATTTTAAAATTAATTAATTAAAAAATTATATAAACAATAACAAATTAATATGTCCTATTTGCTTATTTTTATGGACACAAATAAATAGTTAAATCAGTAAATTTGATTGTTGAAAAAAACTATCATGTCTGGACGGGTCTTGATTTCAACATCAATCTCAGACTGGTTATTTTATTATTAGGCCTTTAGTCAGTCTCAACGAATAGGGTGTGTCAAAAGGAGCTAAGCATCTACTTGAGAAAATGATTGTAAAGTACATAGAAAAATACCTAAATACCACCATTCCCATGAGTTTAGTAATTGTTTACCAGTTTGTGAGCTATTTTAAATTCTCTCTAGACTCAAGCATAAGATTTAAATGGCTGAAATTTCTCTGAGCTCGAATATAGATAGACATCTTGAACTCACATAACTTTAGTAAAAGCATTATTAATCAGACTAATTACTAGAAAATAACATAGACAAGACTAACCGTCGAGCTTCTTCCAGTTCAGCAAGCCGTGCCATTTCTTTGGCATATTCGAGAGCTTGAGTTTTTGCTTCATTCTCCCGAGCTCGAATGATGACTGCCTCCATGAACTCATTAATAGAGTCCTGATACATTTCCATCAACTATAACATTCAATCATCAGAAAATTACTAATTATTTTCAAGAAGATAAAACTTGACTAATTGCTACCATGCTCTTACTTGCATAGACATGGAGACTACAGAGTAATATTTGGCATAGTTCATAAACTACCTGTACTGGTTTCAATAATTTACGTTTTTATATCATGGTCACCTAGATAATAGACACACTTCTTGTACATATATTTACATATAACATAGTTGGCAATATTTGTTATTATTAGTAAAAATTACTTCATGGCTGTTCTTTGTCAGGAAAAAAATAATAATAAAATAAAAGTTGTAAGTTCAAAAATAAATGTATATCACAAAGTTTTTGTATATTAATGTTAAAATAACGATTTTCCATCACAGAGCTAAATCCAAAGTCAACAACTACTTCTGCAATTGAATTAAGACCAGTTGATCCACTTGAAAAGCGCAATGAGCAATCATGAAGTGTGTGATTCAGTGTGAGTTTAATCTTCCCAATCACATGGCTGATCGTTTGCAATTCTGTACTTATATATCCAATAGTTACATTTGCTTAAACGTGTGTAAAATTTATTCAACATGATCCATTCCTTAGGAGTAAGGTTCATACTACCTATGATATACATAAGGTCTGGCACAAGACACTTGTACTGATTGTCAAACATATTCTGTTGTCGCCCAGCTGTGTTTTAGCAAGAATATATTTGGAATCAACTGAAAGCTAATTGAAAATTTTGTTTTCTTGATCTGGATCATCAGATTGTTGTGTTATATCTTGCAAGATAGAGATTTGGAGAAGATAAGATCTTTTAAACTCCCTATAGAATAATTGCATATTTGTGTTGAATCTCAGAAGGAGCTAACCTGAAATGTTGCACTTCGAAGCCAGGGTAGAGTTGTTGCAATGAGAGCATACAGTAAGTAATGAAACAGAAGGTATAAATCTGAACTATTCAAAATAAAGAATAGGGGAAAATAGTAAAATTAAGTTTATAAATAAACTAAAGTAAAATAAAAACAAATATAATGTCAGAAAGTCAAATTTAAATTATTAAATATATTCTTTACAATAAAAAATTAAAAGTTTTACAAAATCATAGTCAATAAGGAAAAGTGGGTTAACAATGTGAAAAATCTACAATTGGCAGTGGTTTCTGAAAATTTGTTTGTCAAGTGAGTAAAAAGGTCTTTTTAAAAGTAGTCTTAAGGGCTTAAAGCTATCTTCCCGTATCCTGTTAGGTCATAATATGCAACATGCAAACCTGTAAATGCTAGTCAATGAGAACAACCTTGCTTTTTATTTTTATTTTTTTTTATTTGTAAACTATTTTAGGGATTAAGCAATATGTTAACGATATAACTGTCGATAAAATGTCAGTCAGCTAAGATTTATAACACCGCTGTGATGAAGGAAAGGGAATGCTAAATGCAATAATTGTTTTTCTTTATATAAATTTTATTTTTATACAATTTTCCTTTTCTATATATTAAAAATTATTTTATTTTAATTATTAATGCACTATAATATTTTAATTGGTTTTTGCCAGCTCTATGCTACAATACTTCAACTTTAGCTTAAAATATTCATATAGTGTAAACAATTTTTAAAATCTACAGAAAAATGTATGTGGAAATTATTTAGTTCTAGTAATATTTATCCTCGTTAATACTTAACTTAACGGGGCCACTCTCTGTATTTATTTATATAAATAAATCCATTTAACAGTCCATAATGAATAGAATAGTAGACATTTAAATGCATGTTCCAAGTGTATCATTCAACTTATTACTGTGGCAGTCCCAAGTTCAGAGACATCGCTGACCAATAGGAAAGCCAGCGGTTTTTTCTAAAATATTCAGCTATTCTCTATCACTGGGCGAGATAGTCGGTGAACAGTCTAAGGAGTCATGATTTTGGACATGAGTTAGAGATATTGCAGATTTGAATTCTGGCCTGATGTCTTTATCAGTAATTTCCACTACCCTATGTAGATCTATAGTCTATGGGGAATGGGATTGTAGGGTTAAGTTTTTAAAAAGATTGACCTCCTAAAAAGGAAAATAAATTTTTCATCTAAAGACCAGATATAAGACTTATAAGATTAAATAGTCTGAAAGCAGTCCTTTAAAATTTGTATAAGGACCATTTTCAGCGATAGTATTATATTTTATGATGTTTCGTAATCTTCTAAAAAAAACTAAAATTTTAAATTAATTAGTGACTATCAGAATTTAATTTTACATTCAGCTAATTGACCCATTTGTGAATTGAATTAATTAGAAAACAATCGTAAGGCCACGTAAGTCAAATTGTAAGCTAGAAATGACCAATACTGGTGTGATGAGTGGAGCTGTTGTCTACACAGTCAACATTACATTAGTACCCTCAAGCTGCTAGTTTGTCAGGTCACTACACACACCGTTCTCTAACCAAGACCTTGAGTACTTAATGCAATTGTATCAGTCACCTTTTTGCCTCCGACTGGGATTCAAACCCAGGCCTTACCTTCTCCCTGGACACAGGAAATAGTGATTTTAACGGTTAGACCATTCCGGAACAGACCGGAGAAGGGTCTGTTAGAATCAAGGGTCTGCTAGTCATTAACTCGGAAGTGGTTTGCCTGATGGAACGTGATCAAAACTGGTTCATAAAACTAAGGATCACTATAAGAAAATGTTGAGCTAAAATGTTTTAGTATTGGGCGGAAGTCTTAATTTTTGTCACTAGTATTTCTTAAAACAACTAGAGCTCCCTAATGAAAATGTTGTCTCTCAATCATTTAAAATTATTGTTTGTTGCAATGCCCATCTTCCATCTCTAATAGGATAATTGATGTAATGATGTCACTACATACAAGTCTCCAAGTTAGTAACAAATACTACAATCCTCATTCAAACTTATTACAAGTTAAAATCCATTTTGTAGCCCCTGAACTGTTGTAAATAGACTAAAATAGGTGTACTTTACCTTCACGTCAAACAGTTCACAGTGTGTGAGTTGAGAATACCAACTACATGTTTCGCCGTGAATACGGCATCTTCAGGTTGTAGAACATAAAAAATAAATAAGTCCCAGTGGGATGCGTCTTTATGTGTAAACTGTGTTTTTTAATTAATTTGTGACGCATCCCACTGGGACTTATTTATTTTTTATGTTCTACAACCTGAAGATGCCGTATTCACGGCGAAACATGTAGTTGGTATTCTCAACTCACACACTGTGAACTGTTTGACGTGAAGGTAAAGTACACCTATTTTAGTCTTATTACAAGTGCTAATCCCACTCAAAACTAAGAAATAAATATTATGTTAAATAACCTGAGAGAACATGAGGCCTTGTTCCTCACGTATTCTCATCTCCCTCTGTCGGCGTCCACCTTCTGCTCCCTCTCTATTCCATCGCTCACGCTCTGCCTGCAAGGCCTGGCTGCGTCCAATTGTTTCATTCTTGATACGGAGGAGCTCCTTGGCCAATAGGTCAAGAGTTTGGCCTATAGTTAGACCCACATTTAACCCAATAACATCTTCTAGCATTCCAGCCTGCCACAGACAATTTTTAATGTTGAGAACCTTTCAAAATCTTTCTGCAATTTGACAAGCTAACAAATTACCATCTTCACATTTTTTTCTGTATTCTACATTAAGTCAATGAAAAGTATGTATTTTTGTATTTGATACCTACCTAAGATTATGAGGTAAATACTGTATTTCATATTAATGGTATCAATCTATATAATCTTAAATGAAAAAATGTCTAAATCAGAGATAAAAAAAATACTATTAATATTTATTTGTAATAACCAATATTTAAAGTTAAATTAATCTTCGCAGCTTGAATAATAGATAAACTATACAAAATTATTATACTGGAAAATCTGGCAAATAAACTACTAAATTACTTTACAATTTTATACAAAAAGGTAAATTAAGATTGAACTAAGAAAAATTAGATAATATATATATATATATATATATATATATATATATATATATATATATATATATATATATATATAGAAGGGTTATCCAGAAAGTAACAGACGTCTTTGAATTGTGTGGCAGTGGGCGGAGCTACAGCCGCCATATTGGTGTCAAAATACTCTGGCGTTTAGTATGCATCATGCTGTAGTCACACACTGTCTGTATCTCTTTTACTTGTCTCACTTTGTATCTCTTTTACTTGTCTCACTTTGATTGATTAAAATGTGTGCTGCAATTGAAAATCCCGCCACTTGTGAAGTGCAAGTGAAAATCCCGCCACCGCTCAATACCACTGTACGTGTACGGTTGAGCAGGTGGGTCAATACCTCTGTACGTGTATGGGTGGGCGGGTGGGTCAATACCCCTGTACGTGTACGGGTGGGTGGGTCAATACCACTTTACGTGTGCGGGTGGGTCAATACCTCTGTACGTGTATGTGTGGGCGGGTGGGTCAATACTATTGTACGTGTACGGGTTGGCGGGTGGGTCAATACCACTGTACGTGTACGGGTGGGTCAGTACCTTTGTACGTGTATGGGAGGGCGGGTTGGTGTACTGTATGTGTACCTACAGTGGTTTGTTTACGTACAGTGGTAACAAACCTATTTTTCTATTCTATTAGGTTTTTGTTGGGAAAAAACCATAAACCAATTGAAATGTATCGCCAACTGTGTGAAGTTTATGGAAATGGAATAATGAGTGAAAGCAGAGTAAGGCAGTGGTGTATTGACTTTAAAAATGTCCACACTAATGTTCACTGAAGATTTGATGTTGAAAATCAATGACAAAGTTTGTGAACACAATTACTGAACTCTCGGAACATTTCCCACCAATTTCAAGAAGTTTACTTCATGAAATTGTTGTAGGGAAGCTTGGATACCACAAATTTTTTGCCAGGTGGGTTTGTGCAGTCTATGGGCACACACATTCTCCAAAAAGAAAAAAGAAAAACCAAGAAAATCTCTCCAAACTCTGTCAGTGAGAAAAATTATGGCAACTGTTTTATGGGATGCTAAGGGTGTGATTCTGGTTGATTTCCTTGAACAAGGATTAACAATCAACGCAGAGAGGTACTGTAAAACATTGCAGAAGCTACAGCGAGCGATACAAAACAAGCGTAGGGGAAAATTGAACTCAAAAGTTTTCATTTTCCACGACAATGCACGTCTCCATATAGCCAATCATACACAACAAGTCTTGGATGATTTTGATTGGGAAGTATCTAATCATTAGCCTTATAGCCCGGATCTGGCACCAAATGACTACCACCTCTTTCCAGTGATGAAGACCTGGCTCGCAAAGCAGCGCTTCAATAGTGGCGCTGAACTTCATGCTGGCGTTAATCAGTGGTTAAGATCTCAGGCGGCAGATTTTTATAAAGCTGGAATCGAAAAACTTGTGTCACGTTATGATAAATTTCTCAATTTGAACGGGGATTAGGTTGAAAAATAGCCTAACAATGTAGCTTTTTAAATGTATATAATAAAATGTTCCTATTTTAGTTGGTTAATTTTTTTATTTTAAAACGTCTGTTACTTTCTGGATAGCCCTCGTGTGTGTGTGTGTGTGTGTGTGTGTGTGTGTGTGTGTGTGTGTGTGTGTGTGTGTGTGTGTGTGTGTGTGTGTGTGCGCGCGCGTGCGTGCGTGCGTGCGTGCGTGCGTGCGTGCGTTCGTGTGTGTGTGTGTGTGTGTGTGTGTGTGTGTGTATATAATAACTTGAGGCTAATCTAAACTCGTTTAACACTGTATATATTAGTTTAAACTTACCAGTCTTTTGTCTTGAATGATTAGGCTCTTTTGAGCAAAGCATTCTGCAAGCTGCTCCTTTGTCATTGACTCTATGGCTCTCAGTTCTGTCATAGTGTCTTTCCAGCGTTCTCTCCTCAAGTACATCTGAAATTTATATAAAATTGGTCATGCGTAATAGTTTGGTTATTCAAAGTAAACCTTTTTATACTGCAGCTGTACTACAGTTAATAACTAGGAGTAGTACGTTTGATTTATCATTGAATCAATGTCCAATGAGAGTGTACTATTCGTTTATTTTAAATCTCTTTTTACAAGATTGAAGTGTATGTCAAGTTAATAGAATAGACTGGTGATTGTAACATCTTACTTCCCCTTCCCCAGAAAAAGACAGTGGGGAGAACTCCTTCGAAAAAATTCTTAGTTGATTTCAGATTAATAATTTAGTTTTTATTAAATATTATAGAACAATAACTAATTAAGCTGCTGATCATATGTAAAATATGCTAAAACTTTAAATAATTCACTCTTTAACCCCTTCTTTGGACCAGAAATAGAAAACAATGGTTTGTGGTCTATAACAAATGAAATCTCCTACCATACAAATACTGATTAAACACTTGACACCAAACATTATGGCAAGTGTTCCCATGTCAACGACGGAGTAACCTATCTCAGATAAGGTTTGTGATGCAAAACATATTGGCTCCTCTGAACCATCTTTTTGGAATTGAATCAATATGCAACCTAAGCCATAAGTTGAACTACTGTGGCTAAAATTGCAGGTAAGACATTGTGTGTAACTACTTGAGGGGGTGTTAGTTCAGATTTTATCTGTTCAAAAATTAGTTTACAGGCTGTATTAAAATAAAATGGTACATCTTTCTTTAGGGAACTATGCATAGGAGATATATATGTGACGATGTACTCAGTTTATATATTTAACTAAATTAGTACTCTGTAAAATCAATACCGAACATCTAAGTATGTCATCATCATCAAGGAGTTTCTGCCCTCAGACAGGTTGTGCTGGAGCCCTCCTCCAAACCTCTCTGTTTTGAGCAAGTTGTTTTGATGTATCATACTAAACTCTGATCCTTACATTGCCCACCATCTGATATCTAATTCTTCCCTTTTGTCTCTTTCCTCTGACATTTTCTTCTATAATTGTTCTCAACGGCTATCTCCTCTCATCACATGTCCTAACCAATTCATTTTTCTTCTTACATTTTTCAGTATTACCTTTTCTTTGTCCAATCTCCTCAGTACTTCTTCATTTCCCAACCTATTTTCTCGACTCTTCTATAGGTTCTAAGTATGTGATATCAAGTGTGACGTAATATCATACATTGTAAGGTCTGATGTCAGTAAAGGCCACGGATTGGTGAACCATCATGTCACTTCCCTCACTCTAAAGAGTACCAACCACACACCCCTTCCAAGTTCCATCCCTTGACTCCAATCTCCCGACCTGCTGCCGGAGTGAACTGATTAAAAATGTAGTAATAGTTTACCAATAATTTCCTTGTGATGTCCTCACAATAATAAAGATTAAAGTACACCACAGTGTAACAAGACATTACACAATGAAACTGAGAACGTTTAGTTAATGAAGCTGAGCTTTAAGGTGGTTCAGCAGGCATTAGGGACAACTGAATTCTGCTGTGCACACACAACCTTTTTTCCCTTACGGTTTGGGATGGGAGGAGTATAATTGCAGGAAGTCGTTGAAGCGCGATGGTGCGGGTGATGTGTCTCGCTGTATGTGTGCACAGCGATTGGATTGTAATATAACATGTGAGTAAAAGTACATTCACCAGTTGAGTATATTAAGTTAATCAATTTTGTAAATTGTGTGATATTAAGAAACATAAGATGCCAAACACGACGTTGTATTACTCGTCGTAATAAAATTTCAACAAACATATAACATTAGTTATTTAAAACAAATTTCCTAATTTGTTGTAAAATTACGTAATTTAAAATAAATTATGAGCAAGACCAGTTCTGTGAGGGTCTCTTAAAAATTTTGGAATAATCAGGAAAATAGTTTCTTAATGATATGTGTACTAAGAAAGCCGAAATTCGCATCTTTGAGGTGATGTATTTTAACTATAAACATAATTTTAATGAAAGAACTACTTGGGAGGCATTTAATAGCTTATATAAGGTCATTGCAATTCAAAAAATCTAAATTTTTTTGACCAAACAGCCTTAACCAACTACGTTACCGACCAATTGTGATAATTGTCACAGTATATATATATAATACATCGGACATTTAAACAAATTTGAGTAAATCTAGATCAAAGCTTTACCTGCACTTATTTTTTCGGAGAGTATTTTTTCAGTTTACAGTGAAGAAACATAAAAACATATATAACCATTAAAGCAGAGAAGAGTTCTAAATAAAAGAAAATTTTGATAGAAATTACATTAAGGCCATACTCTTCTTAAAAATAAAGTAAATTTTATGATGGATATAATATTCTATCACTATAGAAATTTAAAATGGGAAAGAATTTACTATGGCAATATGCTGCAGGAGCAATAATATATGTATTGGTTTTTCCCCTGAAGGTATCCTTGCCTTGATGTGGCGGTACGTTCTCTGAACATCAGTACTGGGACACTAGGCTGCCCATTTCAATAACTTTTAATTCACCTAATCACTAAATTACAAGGGACGGATTGAATTTGAAATTAAGATTTTTCCAAATTGAAGACTAGCCAAATAGTACACTGCTATTGTGTTGCAGGCGTGATTGCTCAGTGCCTAAGGCCTTGGAATGTATAGGGCATTATCCAAGGTTCAAACCCCCAACAGAGCTAACGGTTGGTACTTCACTTGTTAAACTACGTTCACCCATAGACAGGTCCATGTGAACTGACAAGTGATTTTTTTCCTATAAAAAACCTAGAATTCCCCCTAATAATAGCCAATATTATAATTCGTTTTATTTTCTGTCCTCATACATTGAACCTAAATTGACATCTAAATCTCCTCTCAGTTCGTAATGTCTGTTATCAGTTCTAAAATCTACTTATGCCAATTGTGAAAACAGTTCTTTACCATTGATTGCATTGCTCGACCTTGGACGATTCGCTGGATAAGTGTGGCAGCTTGGTACAGTTTCTCTGTTGATTCCACCATCATCGGAACTGAAGGAATCTCATTTACTAGCAATTTTGGAGCTTGTTGTACTTTTGCCTGATTGACTAGTGCATCTAATTGAGATTTCCACCCTCGTGCCTTTTTACGCAGTGCTAAGAGAAAACAGAGAGGTGATGGTAATTTGATTATCACACTTTATAAATAAAACAAGCTAATATTTTAATTATTAAAAATAACACAGTTTAAACCAATAACAACTTTAATAGTTTTTATTAAAAATTATTAATTAAACCAATATAACTATTACAGTTTTTATTGGTTTAAATTGTGTTATTTTTAATAATTATATACAGAAAACCAATACAGCTCCATCTTCAACATAGAAGCTAATATTGTTTAATTATTTTTGCAAGTACTACATGTACATAGCCTTTCCTGGATTAGGACAGATATATTCATGTTTTATTATTAATATTTTAACAAAAATATTTTTTGGGCTGTAGAAAAATATTTAATAGATCTTAAAGTAATTTTTGTCATCATTTGTCATCACAATTTTAACCAAATTTAGTGTTACCATGTAAATCTTTTGGAAGTTACTGTACTACTGGAAGGATTAAATCATTACATTTTCATTTTACCAGTTTAATTTAGATATCAAACATAGTTATGGCAATAAATATGAGCACAAACATATTTTAAAATTTTCAACTGATAAAACTAAGCAAGAATTTGGTTGTGTAAACCTTTCTCTGTGACTTTGGTGACCGAAAAAGATGGCCGTATAATAAATAAAAGTGCTGTAGTATAACAAACAAATTTATAATGATGACTAACTGTTAATGTTGTCTTTAAAGTGCACCATAAAAAATAAAACAAATATTTGTCACATAAGTTTTAAATACAGACATTTCATGATAACTAATGGATTAATGAGAAAAACAATAGCTAATTATAAACAAATTAAAGCCCCAAATTCAAGGTATGAGGGAAGATTACATTTTAAACTGCAACAAAGACAGAATGTAAGACAGATTAAATAAAATGAATAGTTAATTAATCTTGGTAATTTTTAAAATATTGTTTCTGTATATGGTTCAATACCACTAAACTTGGTCAACTTCCAAGTGTTAACTCTGCAGTGAACATGTTAAAGAAAGTACAGAACTAGGTGTGATTTGTAAATTAAATGACAACCCAAGACGATAATTTGTAAAACTATTACAGCTTATGTATTTAAAAGGCTAGAAATGTCTTAAGAACAGTTCTTTAACTCACACTTCAGTAGTATAGTTGATTTTACATAAATTACAAACGGATAGATTTCTCATCCAATGTTAAATTTTTGGTCTTGAAATATCAGCTGTTTTGTGGTCCATTGTGGAGCATTAGTGTAGTCACACGTAAATGTAATGCAGTTTAAACCAGCCGTAATAGCAGATTACTCACTAACCAAATTATTTGTACAAATATCCTAACTATGAGAGATATCTATCCGTAAGTAGTAATAATAATAATAATAATTTTATTGTTTTTTGGCTACAATAAGCATTAACTAAGTCATTATTCAAAATCATAACTAATTATATTAGCAATTATAAATTAGCCTAAATTACAATAAAATATGTCTCCTACACTTAAACATTTGACAATTGAACATTGACATTGAAACAGTATTAAAAACAAGCAGAACTGAAATAGATTAAAATTATTCTCAACCAACACTCAAACAGTACATAGTTACAATAAAACACATAAGTAGGCTTAAATTAAAATTTACTATCATCATCACAACATAGGCTATACAAAAGAATCCAGACAGAGTTCTAGAGTAACATTATAAGTGAAAATATGGATTCAAATTGACTAAAGAGATTGTGCTGATATAAGGGTACCATTAAAAGGAAATTGATTTAAAATTTTAAAAAATTGAACAGAGAATAAAAAGGATTTTGCAGCAGCCATATATAAAATTTATTTTTAAATGTTTGAAAGGGATATTTTTCAATTAATGTTTTTAATTTATTATAAACCCTTTATGAGATTACAGTATGACTCCTCATTGTTAAAATCAACCTGTGAATATCTATGCAGGCTTCATTTTTACTTCTTGTGTTATATTTGTGATCGCTAGTATTACAAATCAGATATTGAGGGTTAGCTAAAATATATTTAATTAAATGAAATAAGTAAAGATTAAAAACTGTGTATTTCGAGTTCAAAAACATCAGTTTGCAGTGATCAAAACACTCATCAATGCTGTAGAATTGAAGTTTTGTCAACAAATCAGAGTGATTAAACACAGTCAAAGGCCTTGCTAAGGTCACATAAGGTGGCCTGAGCAAAGGCCTTCTTCTCAAACATCAGTAATACTTCGCAAATTAAACAATCTAAAGCATCTATCATAGATTTAATTTTTCTAAATCCAAACTGAGATGAATTGAAAATGTTATTTTCTTCAAAATAATTAATAAGTTAGTCGTATACTATCATTTAAAAATGTTTAGAAATAGTCAGTATAACTGAGATCAGGCAATAGCTCTGAGGTTGGGTCTTTGAACCTTTTTCAAAAATAGGATACACCCTGGATACCTTTAGTTTTTCCGGGAATATACCATCTTGAAGGCAGCGATTGAAAGAAAATGCAAGAGGATCTGTTATACATTGAACTAATTTTTTAAACACATTATTTGAGAAACCATAAGTATACAACTGTTGGAGTTGCTTAATCTGTTGGTTACATCTACAATTTCCTTTTTCATTATGGGTCAGTATAATCAAGTATTGTATTTACTCCCAATGATATAGACTGTCAAATAATTTGGAATATTTTCACAATTTGCTTTCTCCAGTTCAGATTCATGAAAAGGTATTCAGAAAGTTATCCATTATTTGAGGCGTGTTCTATATTGTAGATCTGCACTAGTTATTTAAATTATTTACTAGTAACTTTTAACATTTTGTTGATATAATGTAAAGACATACCTTGCAAGTCATGATGCAGTTTGATCAAGTTATCCATGTTCCAACGAGTTTCATGGAAGCATAGACCCGTTTGAATTTTGGGTTTTGAAAGCCTTTCGAAATCAAATACAGGACGATACTTTGTTACTCTTGTTCGCCTCAAATCTACAAAAAACAAATGAATAAATTTTCTGTTACACAGGTAAAAATCCACTCAGACTTTAGGTAAATACTTATCAAACAACAAAAATTTACTTCTTAAAAATTATTTAAAATAATGGCAAAACTCCTCAATTTCCATTACAGACAGAGAGCAACATTCTGTTTGCATGCTCTTTGACCAGCAGTGTGTTAATTGCACAATTATTTTAAGAAATTGTTAACAGAACTTGGTGATGTTTTAAGTTTTTTTGTTTAAACGGATCCAACTAAGAACATTCGATTGAGCTGTTTCAAATAATTTACATATATTTAATATACTTTCAATACAATCATTGAGTATAGAGTCATTTGCATAAACTACAACATGGAATATTCCATATATGATGTATTTTTTTATTTTAACAATCAAGATCATCATCCAGGAATCTACACAACGTTCTGTCACAGAAACTGTTTTTGAAACATATAGTTATATACTATATAATCATAAACAAAACATTATTTTTTAGGCAGTAGATTTAATGACTTCCATTTATAAATGATTCAGGCTAAAGAAGCCTAGAGACAGATTTTTTTATTTCTATGAATACAGCGGAACCTTGATAGCACGATTTTTTTAAAAATCCCCTTGAACCTCTCATAACACTCAATGTTAAAAGTACTTAATAACACAAATGTTAGGGACTAACTACCTCAATAACACAAATTTTTTTGATTTTTAAGATAACGAAAAATTCTTATAGCACAAATATCAAGAGCCAAACACCTCAATACTACGAATTTGACCCTTATAAGACAAATTCCCATGGTCAAAACCTCAAAAAGAAGAATTATATTTCCAATTAACCTGTTGACGAGTAAGGTTATTTTGTGTAACGAGTACGGTTAATTTGGAGTACTGGCGTCATTTGACGTCTGGGCTTGCCCACGTTTAAAATACGTACTGTCGTCAATTGACGTCTCTGTCATTTTTATAAATAATTTCATATCTGAACAGCTTCTGCGTATATTATAATAATTTAATAAGTAAACACTTATAATTTAGGAACAACAAATGCCAATACAATGGTATACGGTGATCATGTGGTCAAATGAAATACTAATATTGCGATCAAAATCAGCTGATATCACAGCTAGTGGCGCGCGCATCAATCACATCTGTTGGCGGGTAAAGCGACTACAGCTGTTGTTTCTGATACTTTTCCCACCTTTTTCTTCACATTCGCGCGCTTTACTTTGTGTTTAGCCAGTGTACTCTAGTTGTTCTAAATTTGTGTTTGTATATTCAGTTAGAATACAGATTGTTGTGGTTTGTTTTTACGTATAATTATGGATATGGATCCCGATCTTCTATTACGAAGTGAAGATATAAGACGTGCAGTAAACGTTTCAAGTGATGAAGAAGATGAACAGTGTAGTTTTGAAGATATATGTGAGGGTGAAGTGTTAGGGTCAGAAGAGGAGGATATCGAGGATGATGACGATGAACTGTCAGGTGTTGATAACGTAGACTTTGATTTGATGAACAGTCATGATCTAGATAACAACTTAGATGAGTCTGTAGGTAGTAATTCTGATAACAGTTCACAAGCATCAGTAAATATACCTCCAAATAACCATGTAAATAATCCTAATTTCGTAAATGTTCAAACAGCAAATGGTACAATAAATAACAGCAATATTTGTCCAGTATGTAATTGGCAACATGATGATAACTTTGTTCCATTCACACCAAACTTTGATAGTTCTAAGTCTGGGGTTTTGATTTCTGAAGCCTCATCTGGTAATAATTGGGAAGAAGTAGAAGCATATTACGAAATGTTTAATTTCGATTTCGTAAGCCATATAGCTGAGGAAACTAACAAATATTTCAGAGAATGTTCTGTAGGGCCGCAAAAAGAATTCTTTAAATTGAACAGATGGACTGACAGATAGATGAATTATATTGTTTTTTTTGCCGTTACGTTCTTGATGCCACATTGTAAAAAAAAAATACTGTAAAGCAGTACTGGTCCACAGACCCCTTGTTAGAGACACCTATATTTAAAAAAAATCTTTTCACAAGATAGATATCTTATTCTGAGGCTAATGCTGCATTTTGACGATAACATTAGACAAAATGGAGGTGATAAACTTTATAAAATTTGAACCATAATTGAAACCCTTAGAAAGAACTTTTCTTCAATTATAGAACCCTATCAAAATCTTGTCATTGATGAGAGCCTTATGCTCTGGAAAGGTAGATTATCCTTTAGACAATTTATAACTAACAAGAGAAACCGTTTCGGAATCAAATTATTTGTAATATGTGACTGCCTTACAGGCATTGTTTTAGATTTCATTGTGTATACCGGTAAAGGTACTGATTTGGATGATGACAATTCCACAAATGATGGCCTAACAGCAAAGGTGATAAAAACTCTAATGAAACGTTACCTAAACAAAGGTCACGTAATTTATATGGATAATTGGTATTCTAGCCCTCAGTTATTTTCTTGGCTTCACGATAAACAAACTGGTGCCTGTGGTACACTAAATATGGGAAGAAAAAATTTGCCATGTCTCCCCAAGAAGATGAAAAAAGGCGATGTAGCTGTGCGTCACAATGATAAGAGTATTGTTATTAGATGGTGTGACCGCCGCGCAGTAACTATGATATCAACTGTGGATACGCACGAAATGGTTAGTGTTGACACAAGATATAATAAAAATCAAACAAAACCGAAATGCGTTGTAAACCATAACTCCAATATGGGTGCTGTAGACAAGTCCGATATGTTAGTTTCATATAACGATAGCACTAGAAAAACTTTGAAATGGTATACAAAACTGTTTTTCCATTTGCTTGATTTATCTATGGTGAATGCATTTTATATGTATAAACAAGAACTAAGACAGCAAAATCCACGTTTGAAAGTACATATTATGGAGTTTAGACAGAAAGTAATACGTCAGCTATTAGAACGACACTTTAGACCACGGAATGAAAATGGTGCCGCTGTGTCGCGCCCAGTAGGCGGTGAGTCAAATCCTTTACGCTTGAGTGGTCACCATTTCATTAGGCCCCTCCCCACTAATGACGACCGGAAAAGAAGGCTACAGAGGAAGTGTTATGTATGTCTGCATACAACACGGGCTGCTCCGAAACGAAAAGATACATCATACGAGTGTTCTACGTGTGAAGTCGCACTGTGCATATATCCATGCTTTGAACATTTTCACACTTTGAAAAAACTGTAAATAATGTAAATAGAGAAGTTTTAACAATGTTATATGCCATTTTAGTGCAGTTTTTATTAAATAGATTCAATATTTACAAAATTAACAATTTTTTTTTCTTACTCCCTGGGGTTTATTTTCAGATATATTTGTTACTCTTTCACGGGGCACCTAGTAGGACGTCAATTGACGCCCGCACTCCTTAACAGGTTGTCTTGTTGAAACAAGAAAACTCAACTTCTGTTTGTTGCGACTACTAGAATTGCAGGTGGCATTAGACAATACAGATTTAGTTTGATTCCATTGTGTGTTTGGTACCGTTCAGTGCCATCAACAATATGGCTAGCGTATCTCATGGTGAAAAGAAAAAGAATTTATAGTTTTTAGTGTTGAATTAAAGAGGAATGAGATCAATGATCAATGCAGATGGTAAACAATTTGTTCTACAATATCCATAAGAAAGTGGACCTCTATACTATGAATTTTGCCCGTTTTAACCTTAACCACGAACCTCCCTATCACAAATACCTTGATAACATGAATATTTCTCAATCCCTTTCAGATTCATGGTATCAAGGTTATACTGTATAGTGGCCAGTAGTATAATATATTTGTATACATTTTATTTCATTATAATTACAAGACCCTGTGAGTTAGTAATAATTTGAAGGTGAGCATTTACATTGCCGCAATGTTTAGTTCTTCAGGAATCTTTCCAACCCAATTGGTACTCTTTTAAGCATATTCATCACAAACTACAAGTTGGAGTAATATAAGATCTGTATTGGTAACTAAATATAATGCGGAAAGGGTTTTTTAATACCACAAAATTGTGAACATTTTAATTGTAAAATAATAGTAATAGTATTATTCAGCCGAGTGGGTCTCATTGAAACATGGACCTGAGACGGCCAAATGGTATATTGTCACTGGTGTCAAAAGTCAAAAGAAGTTATAAACATAATTAATTTTCCCTTTACATCATGGACTGAGGTTAAGGTGTTTCATCAGTATTTTATTTTCCAAATATTTAAACCTTAAATTTTGAAAATAAAATGAAACAGTGACACTGTCATTAAAAAGAAGTGGAATTTGCTAAAAACACACATGCAATAAGTAAGTTGTGGAAATTGCAATATACAGAGTGTCCCACAATCATTTGAACAAACTTCACCAGGTCAATATTGTCAGAATAAAACACAAAATGTCGGCACTGGTGGCGCAGTGCTGTAACCCAGCTACTCGGGGACAAAGTGTTTGGGAGATTGTAGGCGATAGGTTCCATGCTCGGTACTCTTAATACCAACCAACACGGCGTCCGCTCAATGGTTGCCATCAACGTAGACACTACTAGAGAAATCTGGAGTGTCCGTATTGAATGGTAGTCAAGGTTCAGATGTTGTGTAGTGAAGAGAACTGAGTGTCAGACTTGTCAGTTAGATGAAAATCAGACCAACACTATGTGGTTCGGATTCCACGTAAAGCTGTAGGTCCCATAATTGCCCTGGCTATTGGGCTATTAATAAATAGTCCTTTCTGAGCTAAGTCGAACTCAGATAGTAACAATGACTACACTCGTTCATCTACACTCATTCACTCCTCATATTCGCCCATATCTCTACGATCGGCGTCTTACAGATGAATAATGAAAATAATGAATAATAATAATATCATAATATTGCCTACATATTAGGTGTATTAAATATTTGATCTAAAATGTTTAGTTTTTAGAAATTGTTAATGACATTTTTTAACTGTCACAATTTTGAAAGTTTTATTAAAATGTATCCATCATTTCAAATTCCTGACATAACCTATTAATACCCAACCAAGGCATATCCTAACAAAACATAAACTTACTGAAACAGGCACATTTCACACCACAGTGTCGGTTCCCACAGTGAATTCATCACTCTGGGAATAAGAGTTTCAGTATTTTGTCCTAAACTCTTTTTGAGATAACTATAAAAATCAAAATCAGACACACAGAATGAAACCGATCAAGATAGGACACTGTGTGACACTGTAATATTTCATATTAACAATGTGGTTAAGTTTCAAATAGTTCCGAAACACCCTGAATGAGGTTTCTGAGTTAAGTTGTAACTACAGGTTATAAATAGCTATAACCTGTAGTTTATTTGTGGTGAACTTAAAGAGTTTCAATAGCATAAAAAGATAAACAAACCTCTTCTGTCAATGTTAATACTTTTTTCAGAAAGTACCAGATCTCTGGTTTTGAAGCCAGAGCCCAGTCTATCCTTTGGTGCATATAACTGTGACGTGTGATTCAAGAGTTCATCAATCATGTTCGTTCTCCGTTGTTTGAAGCCTTTCTCTTTCATGCAAAGTTTCCTCAAAGCTGAAAAAAATTAATTTGTTAGATTAAAATAAAAATCAAATCTATTCACAAAAACAAATTTTACGCTTACAAATATCAAAAATTAATTTATGACCAGCTTATATACAAAAAAGATACATCAAGAACTCAGCTTATAACAAATTTTAATTTTCTTCTCTTATTATTTTGTTAATAACTACATTTTCTAAGAAAAAAATACAATTGACTTTAAAAAATATCTTTAAAAAGTCTGATGACATAATCTAAGAATTCTAGTTTTTCCAACACTTTTTAAATCAGGTCTATTAAGTACAGTAATTTACAAGCTAAACCCAATAAGTTTAAAAGAGTTCCCAAATGTCTCAACAATTAGTATAAAAAAGAAGTAGAAACCATAGATATGTTATGAACAAACTTAACAAACCTCACCTATCCACACAAATGACGAAGAAGGTTCAGTTCAACAAACTAAATATTATACCCTTCCACTTCTGAGACTTGAGCAAATTGCTCTACTCTCTTACTTGATTTAAATTATGATTGGAAATCAACTCTAAATACATTAGTGGTTTGAATATCAAAAGTTATAATATGGCGATAAAACTTTACCTCTTTCTTTCTCATGACGGAACATCTGAAGTTTTTTCTCTTTCCTTTTATTTATATCATCTTCTAAAAACTCCATTCGAGAGCTAAGTTTTGCCCTGTTAATTAGCACATGTTGGTCTAAAATTTGTCCAGATTTCTTAATTCTTTCTTTGTGTACAGCTTCAACTTCCTGTAACATGAAATAATGCTTTAACTAATTACATGTGTAGAGTAGAATAAAATATTCATTACATGTTTTTGTGTTATTTGATGATATTCACATAAGCAATTGAGTAAACAGAGAGTAGAGTTATATAGGAAACTTTGCTATCAGCTGTCTACAAAATGTTGCTTGGTTCCTTCTAATTCCATGCTTTCTTCTCTTAACAAATAAAAAATATATATTTCTTTTTATGCTATGAGCGACAGAGTTGGCACACAAATTGTGCAGGGTGTCCCTTAGTTTCAAAATAAAACTGAAGTTAAATGATTTTTGGTGATTTAAAGTTAAATATTTGTATACTGTTTATAGTTTTCAAGCTTGCAGTTTTACAGTATAACGTTATTCAAAGCACAAAAATTTAAAATATATATTGATCTATTTTTTAATTAGTCTCTTTTTAGTTAATTTTATTTCCTTTTTATAACTTTGAATGAATTTTTTACAAATAAGTTCGCTATTTTTGTATATAAGCAAACTTGCGTGAGAAAAGAGTCCAATAATGTACAGTAGAATAAAGACAAATATGGACACAACATGTTGCAAAAATGTTCAGTGCCATTGACACCTTTCTCAGGTGAGTAGAGACTGACTCAGCTTCACCTGTTGCTGGATAGGAGGGGGCTGTATATCCTCAGAGCAACACAGACAGATGAGGGTTGGGAAGGAAGTGGTATGTGGCCTATATGATGTTGAGGTTAGGAGGGTCATGGGATTTAATCTTTGTCTCCTTGAAGGTTTCTTTCCAGATGAGTTAAAGGTCTCTAGTGTATGTCCCGTATTTAAGAAAGGTAAAAAGATACACCTGAAAGCTACCACCCAATATCTACAAATAGTCCCAGTAATCTTAAAACAGTTTGAAATTTTGTTTGATCAGTTTAACTCTTTTTTTGAAACTCATAATTTTATAAGCCTTTCACAATTTGGATTTAGAAAAGGCAAGAGTACATATGATGCCATAAATGACCTAATTAAGGATGTGCTTTGAAAAAATAAATCATGCTCATGCCATCTTTTGCGACCTGAGCAAGGCGTTTGATTGTGTGTATCATGATGACCCACTAATGAAGCTTAATTTCTATGGTGTTACCAGAATTACTCTCTCTTTTTCCAAATCATACTTAAGCAAGAGAAAGCAAACAGTTTGTATTAATGGAGAATGGTCTCAAGAATTAGAAGTTAAATATGGTG
The DNA here is from genome assembly GCA_035578905.1 of Stictocephala bisonia. NCBI lineage: Eukaryota > Metazoa > Arthropoda > Insecta > Hemiptera > Membracidae > Stictocephala > Stictocephala bisonia. The sequence continues at coordinate 492,430 of JAQJVL010000198.1, forward strand.
TACTCCAGGGATCAGTACTCGGGCCTTTGTTGTTTTTGATTTGTATTAACGATCTCCCAGAATGTGTATCTAGTAAAGTCTATCAATATGCCGATGATACAACCTTTCTAAATACAAATCCTGATGAGAAACAACTCCAAAAGTTATCGCAAATTTCAATTAATGAAGCATCAATTTGGTTTGAATCTAACAGATTTCTTTTAAACAAAGATAAGACTCAAAAATAATTTTTAGCCTCAGACCTTATAATATTAATAATTTAGAAGATTTTACGGACAATATTAAATTTCTCTGGATTTATCTAGACAAGACACTCTCTTGGGGACCCCATATTGACTACATCATTTCCAAGCTGTCTAGAGTAATTTTTCTTATAAGACGCCTTACTCAATGTATAAATCAGAATTATATTAAGTCAGCTTACTTTGCATACTTTCAGTCAATCTACAGGTACAATAATATTTTGTATGGTAACAACAGCAGAATAGGAGACATTTTAATCATGCAAAAGAAATTAATTAGAATAACATCAAATGCATCAACACTAGAACATTGTAAACTCCTTTTCGTAAAATTGCAAATACCAACCGTAATTAACCTTCATATTTTTGACTTGGTATCATATATTTATTAAAAATCCCCATTTGATAAAAGTTAAACCCCATATCTACAATACCAGAAATAAATTAGAAACATCCATTGACTTTTTTAGATAAAGTAAAACCTTAAATAGACATATTGTGATTTCATTAAAGATATACAATAAACTCAAAGCTGTAATAGGGAAATATCCTGAAAACAGTTTTAGAACAAAATTGTATTCCTGGCTTTTAAATAACCCTCTATATACTTTAGAGAAATTTTTCTATACCTGTAATAATTTTTTAATAACTAAATGTCACTTATTATAAGTTTTTAAGCTTTAATTATATATTAAGAACTCTATAATTTTGATCTTGCCTTGTGACTGTCTCTGACTTATTGTATATGTGTTATGTCTCAGTGTCTCAGTGCTATGTGTTATGCAACAATAAAGAACTATTTATGTATTTAGTTATCCATTGATGTGCTAATTCCACTTGGGAACTGTTGGGATAGGATAGGAAGTAAGGGATCTGACTACTTTAGTGGTGTAACTCTGGTCAAAAATGTTAATTATACATGTCAGGTAAATACATTGACAAGCAGATCTACGGCTTATCATTTTGAACTGATACAGGCAATCATATGTTGCATTAAATCAAATATTCCCTGATAGTACCATAGTTCGTCAATCCCCTACCATACATCTCATACCTGCTCACGAAATAGCCAATCACTCTTCTCCATTTCAGCAATGAGTTTGTAACGTATTTTAATGTTTGCATCAGAGTCAGGCGGAGGAAGCTGGGCTTCCCAAGCTCTCTTCTTCCTCAGTCTCTCAACAACGTCCACCTCATGTTTCCCCGGAGGAAGTCCATCTCCTGATTTATCAACAATCTAGATCAACTTCTTGTAATAAAAGAAAACTATATGTACAGTAACAAGACGTTCAGTTAAAACTAATATGTTTAGAATAAATAGCCTGAAGATAATTAGCATAGGAACTAAGTTATCAACACATGTTATCAAATTTAAATTTTAATGTCTATATGTGTGACATGAAACTTGCAATTGATAGTAAATAGTACATATACTCTTGAGTTTTATTGCAATATTTTTAGCTAATTATCAACCAATATTAATTTGAACTAAATAAAAAACGTCTGAAAATGTTTAAGTTTATGATCTTAGCGTAATAATCATCTACACTCATCACACTCATTCGAAATCCATATTCGCCCATATCTTGACGATCGGCGTCTAATGAATAAATAAATAAATAATATTAAAACCTACATTGACCTGATTGATGAGATCAATAACTCATCTTTGGATGTTTAAGATTTATAAAGTTAAACAGGAATGTCATTCATTTCATTTGAGGATTTATGAGAGACATTTTAAAAATTGCTCAGGAAATTAAATGGAAATTAAATGGCGTTTTCCTTCCACTGAAAAAAACACCTTAACAAACTATCCCATTTCTCAAATATTTTAATTTTTTTATTTCATAAATTTTTTTGAAGATTAGAAAATCATTATTTATTTTTGAACAAAAATTGTCTTTGCTTTCAATTAAGGAAGTAATACCATTTAACTATAAAAATTACACAATGGTTTGAGTTTAATATAATCATTATGAAAATAATGACTATGAGATATGAAATGCAATGCAAATATAAATTAAAGAAATACTGTGGTTAATGAAGTAAACAATGTTAGTTCAGGTTCAGAGAGACAAGTCAAGTTAAGTTAGATTAGATTAAGTTTTTTTAGGTTCAATCAGGTTAGATCTAGTATTCAAGATCACTTGAAAACAATACTCATAGAGAAAGTGCATTGAACAATGTAAAAACTATTTTTTCATGTGATCTTTAATTTTGTAAATTAAGCTATTATAATTCAACAAGTGTTTCATATTGATGTATCGTTGGAAATTGTAAAATATACAATAGTAAACAATCTTTGTTTTCAGGGCTTAACCATGACGTCATTTGGATTAAATTCACATTAGCTGAATTTTGGATGCAGTATTGTCAGATGAGAAGTTTGAAATAGAAGAAAATAGGATATCCAATGATATACTGACATAGACGAGAGGTGAAGAGGGGGATCTTTTGTGAAAACATTAGCCTACTCAAACAGTTGTCTTCAACAAATGTAAATATATATATATTATTACTATCAGCTGATGTTAATTATTGTAATATTTGGTATTGATATAGTAAGTAAAAACACTGCCGCGCGCACAGACTAACTGTTCAATCAGTACTTGAACCAGTAAATAAAAAGAAATATGTAAAAACATTGATGAATAATGAAAATGGTAGAATAGTGAGGCATATAAAAAGACATGCAGTAAACAGCCAGCAAATCTGTAAAATAACCATTCTAATAATATTAAAATTCACAAATTCGTAACATTAAGTAACTTTAACAATAGAAATACAACTGATTCAACTGTTTAACCAAGAGAGTTCCAAAAGTTTCCTATTAAGTCAATAGTTGTTTGAATTGTACAAGCATATTCTATGCATGATTGGATATGACTTTATAAAAGTTTTCTCCACTCCAGTGAATAATTTTGTTGCACTCGAGCCTCTGGCCCTTTACCTGGTGTTGACAATAGAACTATCAAAAGACCGGTTGTTGTCTGTTCCCAAACCATTGTGTGATTTGAACAAATTTGGCAGTTGATTCTCCTTCCACTTGGCTACCAGGCAGCACCAGTTATCAGTAGCTGACGCCCACGTTTTGCAGTCAAACATTACTTCACTTAAAAAGTTTTACGCTTACATATTTTAACATATATTTCAATTTTTAACATGTTTTATAGTACAAGTGTGACTAATGCCCCATAAGACAGATTTGTTCTAACGGTTTTAGTTTATTTTTTACAAAATATTTAGTAAGAACAATAGTTATTGGTATATGAAAAATAAATCAAAACAATCTGGACAAATCTGCTCAAGAGACTCTTGAAAATTATGTTTTCTTTAAAAAATAGTCAAGCTTAAAATAGTATGTTTATAAATGAAGCTTAATGTTTATTTGAGTTTAACATTGGCCTTTTTGGACAATCAAATCCAATATGGTGGCTGGTATAGTAGACTCTTAGTGTAAATTACATTAAATTCTGATGTAACATTATATGTATGCTAGGAGACACCCCTATACACTTCGTATGCCAATTCAGACGCTCGCTGTGCTCAATTCACCTTGGCCTTCGGCCTCGGCATGTGACTTTTGACTGCAAATAATACTAGATTAACTGTATAACGTAAAATCACAATATTACATTTATTTACAGTATCTCACTCACACTACTTGCATTGCTACCTATTTATTAGTATAAATACCCATTGGTGTTACTTAGCCTATTTCAAACGTGTTCATTTCATCTGTTCTTATTTAGCAGCTGAAGATTAAACTCCTAAAAACGGGTTGACACGATATGAGTGTACTCGGTCCAATCGAAGTAGGATGTTGCGTGCGCATCACCCAGATGCTACTCGTAACATGTAAACACAAGTTCCAAGTAACTTTGTCTGAATACACTCGGTAGGAGTGAAGTGGAACAGTGCTCTACTTATTTATATACGAGTGATCCAAATTGATTTTTTGTATTTACGGTTCCGCTATTTCATTCGTTTCGTTTTTTATGTTTATGTTTTTTGAAAACTGTAGTCTAATGGTTGCAGTCTAAACAGTCTGGCATCAGTCAGAGCACAATCCGTCATGTCAACTCTGCCATCCAATCGCATGTACAAACGTGCTTGAACCAAGTGCCAAAATTATACTCGGTCCGGATTCGCTCGTATTGTGTCAACCCAGCTTAACGCATAAATAAGATAACATCAAACATGCAAAATAAACATGTTTATTTAATTAAAAAAAACAACTGTAATTGATATACTAACATCAACCCAATGTTATCCTTATGGAACAATCTTTTAGAGGCGGTTTCTACCCCTTTGGAGTATTCTATCAAGATGAAAATACTTTAGTTGTCCTATTGAAGACCTAAAGAAACATTATATAAAATGTCAGCTCTCTATCTACATGGGAAGTGGGAGAATTATTGATGAGTGAGTGAGGGCTTTGCTTTTATATATAGAGATTACATATATAATCTTGTTTAATAAATTCTGTATTCATTCAAACCAGGCACAAACATTTTACAGATCTAGGTTAAAGAGACTGTTTCCCAAACTGCCAAGCCACTGCTGGAAGGTTGACAGCCCCCGACAGCCCTATAGTTGTAAAGAAATTCTACCATGAGTGAGTCAAAACATGATTTCTATTTCTACTGTACAGTTCACATGTATTATTATAAAGAGTTATATTAAACACGTTATGGTTCCATTCTATCAGACCATAAGTAGATATTGTGAGTTTTTTTATGTAAAATCACCAGGAATGACATTTAAGCTTTCATAAATTTAACCATGAAAAAATTATTAAAATACTTAATTTTGTACGATTTTTGTAGAGAGAAGTGGTCACCTTAGTATTGAATACTCAACAATATTTTTAGCTCACCCCAAGTGAGCCGATCTAAATAAAGGACCTCTGGTGTGTCGCTTTGAGTGACGAAGGGTGGTGCCCAGGGCTGAGTCTGTGCCTCTGACTCTCTATAGTCAGTCTGTACAGCTCGAGACTGTGCGGCAGTCAACAGTCTAGATGACCGGGTGGGCTGTACTTGTGCAGTGGTAGGAGGAGCCATTATGCCCACATTAGTCACTCGTTCCCCTCCCAGAAGTGGGAATCTTGACGTAGGTGACACCAATTTAGATTCAGTGACAGGCCTGTAACATATAGTTAATCTTAAGTGTCTTAAGTTGGTATTTAATCAAGTTCATGATTCTGCAAAAGTTGATTTAACATTTGCAATAATAGGTTGTAAAGTTACCAAAAGTATTTACTATATTTAAAGCAACTATATGGAATGTTGATATCACAGAGGTGAGGTTTTTTATAAAGCTTCCCAAGTAGGTTATCAAGTCAAGTCATTAGAGCTAGCTACTCCATGTGTCTGCGTAAAATAAAGAACAGAAAGCAATTTTTTACACTTAAACTTGGACAAAAGGGTCGATAAAAATGTTTTAAAATAAACAATAAAATTAAATGACCTAAAAAATCAAAATGAATTTTGATGCAAGATCCTTCTTGGCTTTGCTCAACTCACTTCTCAGAGGTGATGGCAACGTAGATACCCAACTCGAATTAACATAGCATAACTGAGCAATTGCAAGCCATGAGAAGTATACATTTGATAGCCATGGAGGTTTGTCTACACTCCCATCCTTTGATATTTTTATCCAATGTGAGTCTGACATTGGTTCCTTGTCCTTTGATCCAGGAAACAATTGAACATTCCCGACAGTGATATAAGAGATCAATTTTGTTTTGACCTCTAGCACAATATAGCTTTAACCGTCACAAGAGCTTAGTGTATTATTTTGTTATTTTTGTAGATCCTTAGTCATATATTTATAGGAGTGTAGGCGCAGTGGGCTTGATACCAGGACAACAACCTGGTGTATCTAATCTAATCTAGTCATATACCAACATGTCTAATTTCAACTTAGGATTCATGTCCCATGATACATGCTGATCTTAGTATTGGGGCCTAGCTTAAGCATTGGTGTTATAGATGCATTAGAAAGTGACCTTTTGAATGCATCTACACAAGCAAAATGGATAGTGTGGTAGGAGTCAGAGAGAAAACTACTCTTCCCCTACTGTTTTATTCAATTTAATGTTGTCATGGCAACTATGAAGATGGAAGGCCGCGGGTTTGCAGTGAAGTAACATGTCCTGCCCACATCATTAGCAGCAGTGACCCCTTGTCGGTTTGGTTAAAACTAACTAATCAAGCTTGTAACGATTAAATTAAATGTTTATTTAGTACTCAAATAACAACACAATGAATAATAATGTAAACAATAAATTAATAACAATTAAACACGCTGTACTGTCATTACAGATATTTTTTTTCAACTAAAAACTATTACAGAAGTTGAACACTTAATGACAGAAGCTAGTCATGCAGATGAAGTATGGCAGCTCAGCAGTGGAACGATTGCCCTCTGCTGCTAAAACCCAACATGTGCCAAATATAACACGTGGGTCGCTTCCTGTCCAGCCAAATTATAGGTTCAATTTATTGGGACTTTGCTTGAATACAAATTTCTAAAGTTTAAATTTTGTTGATTAAATTCTTATTACCCCCATTACAAATTATTTTCATATATCCAAACTTTTATTGTAACAATAAATTAGTTAAGTGGTCTTAGCACTACGTGGTTCGGATTCCACGTAAAGCTGTAGGTCCCTTAGTTGCCCTGGCTGTTGGGCTATTAATAAATTGCCCTTTCTGAGGAACAGTTGAACTCAGTTAGTAACCAGACTACACTCATCCACACTCATCCTACACTCATAAAACCATTCATATTCGCCTTAAAATACGCACAACGTTGTGTCGGCGTCTCATTTGTAAGAATCTTGTAAGAATCTTAAGATCAAAATGTAAAAATCTTTCTTTAATATAGAACTATTTGGGTTTTCCTGTACAATTAAATAAAAATTGTAATTGCATACCTTCTGAAATATTTGTAGCGATCTGTACCTGTAACTTCAGGTTTCTCTGTCCTCTGCAGTGACATAGCTCTGAAAGAAGAGTACAACTAAATCAATCCAGTGATCTCGCCTATTAATAAAATAAGTTTTAAGGACACAAAAAAATGTAACTCACTTTATCTCATTGTTGTTGTCTACCTAACTTTCTTAATTTTTCTTATGTAGTCGTTGTTAGTAGATGGAATAGTAAGGAAACCAGCTGTCAAAGTTATTTTCATTTACATAGGGAGTTTTGCCCGCTACAGATGTGAACAACAAAACCCCCTTTACAAACAATACACATAATAAACTGACCTGTATACTATAAATAACAATATAATATAAAACAATGTATCAAATATGTGTCATTGCTAATTGCAAAGTTTATAATGAATATGATTTGAACATAAAACTAGAGGAAATAGTTTACATAATAACAAAACGACAATTCAATGATGAAGCTGATCAGATTTTTAAGATCTGAGAATATAAAAACCGTGTCCATAAACCATTAGCAGTCCAAAAGATTTCTTGGATATCACCCTAAGGGAAAGTTAAAAATTAGTTAGTGGGGGAAAAAAACTGTACACGCTAAATTAAAATGTATTTTAAAAAAATAAGAAGGGATGCTGAATGTGAAGCTTGCCAATCATAATAATATGACAATTATTTAGCAAAGAAAAAATATAAATAAACAATTATTTGCAAAATAAATAGGTTTTATAATCAGCGAATCAATGTTTAATGGTTACTGTGTAGGTAAATATATAGTACAAGTGAATGTAACACAACACAAAATATATAAATATTCCAACCATCGTTAATAATGTTCCAAATTCTTATGATCGAAGAGAAAAATACTAACATTGGGGAGATTAGAAAAAAATAAAGAATGTAACCAAAATGTTTTCAAAGAATGCATTGATACTCAAAATGTCCTAAAAAGTTATGGACAAATAATAATTAGATGATATCCTGATGAGACAAGAGCTACAATAACTATTCTACAAAATAATAACATAGAATAATTGCTAAACAATTATAGACATACAGCAAAGAACAGAAAATCCAATGTGATTCTGAAAAAATTCCTAAAGGTCAGGTTAAAAAAGCAGAACAGTTCCCAAAAAAAAATAAGGGCCTTCTAAGAATCATATGATTTTTCAAACACAAAGTAAGGGGGTTGTTTCACTTAGCAAAAATGCCAAAAACATGGTTTTTTATTAAAAGATTTTGTTGAAATGATGAGTAAATCGCAACAATTGAAGTGACATTTGAAAGGTAAAGAGCTGTTTTAGTGGAACATAGGATGATTTTTATAAAAAATTTAGTATTTTCATAATATTTTTACCACTATCATAATTCACACAGCAGTGACAATTTTAAATTACAAAACTCATAATAGACCACAAGATGGGACCTTTAATGATCTTACAAAATTTACTAGTGTAAACCGCACCAAAATAGTCCAATGATAGTTGTGGCAGCCCCCTTCTTACTTCTCGCCCAGCAATTTTGTCAAATATAAATTTGTTGAAAATATATATGATTTGTCTAAATATCTGTTGCAGTAAACAAACTCTATCATTTGTTATTATAAACCACGGTACATGGAAAAGAAGACAGTAGGTATTATGCACTTCTCCAATGATGTCACATTGACGAAATTACAAAAATAAACACAAAAATACTGTTCTAATTGCCATAGTTATAATTCCAGCTGATAAGTGGTAAATAACTTGCTCAACTATTCAGCTGAATGCTTCTATGTAATTGGTGGATTTAGTTACCAGTATTTAATAGAATAAACAAACCACCTGATTTCGCCTATATGACGTTACAGTCTACTGCGCAGTCTCGTCGTGATACCTAAATAGTTAACGTGTTTGTGTTATAATGCACGTGTTTTGGTTATATATATTTAGTGATGTAATTATGGATAAAAATAGCTATTTCATTTGATAAACATTATTTAATAGTACTTTCTACAGAATATAAAATATTTATATTATTATAATGCTATAAACAATTACCGGATTAACACATACCATAGTTAATTTTACCACTACGTTCTAGAGGCCTTTAAATATGATCATACAGTTGTTTTGTAAACAAAACACCAATTAAATTGACAGTATTGAACATACACATACTTGTCATAGATGATACATGTGGTTTGGTGATTCTCAGAAACGATATGGCAACACCGCCTAAAATGTCATCGAACTATTTTGATACGGTTTACACTATAACTCATTATAATATTAAACACATACAGTTGAAATAGCATTGCATGTTTTTGCCTACTGATGATAAGATTGTATGTCTACTATACGGCTATCGACTCTCCAGCATGGCTTTTCTGTTGGGAAATGGCCACCTTTACTAGAATAAGTTAAAATTTCGAACGACCAAGTCTTATCTAACAATCATTATATTGTTTGACAGAATTTAATGGTAAACTAAAAATAAAACACATTATACTATAGTTGTTTCACCTTAGTTTCCCCCTGTAGGAAAGGTCAACTGTTCTTTGATGGTGGGATGTCTTGACGACAAGGTTGGCACTGGGATAACGAACCATGTCACTGAACATCGAATTGAAAATTGGCTGCACACTCTGAGCATAAATAAAACACATGGAGAATTTAAATTGGTCATATGAATTTGAATACTGTATGTTTTCTTGGTAATTGTGGTCTTAGCTCTTATTTAATTTTTTAATGACAATATGGTTTTATGCAAAATTTTATTAGGCAACAATTTTTGACAGGCTCGAAAATACTGAAATAGCTGAAATAGTAATAGAATCAAGAATCAAATCAATACGGTACTGTAGCAAATTATTTTAGTTTTTTGAAACTTGATGCCTTGTATCCATTATAATGTTAATCTCGATATCTTATTTTTCTAAAAAATAAAATACCATCAGGTTTATGTCTTTTAAAAAAACTCCATAATATATCCAATTAAAATATAAATTAAAACGCTATTATCCAATTCCAATTTTGAGAATGATATGTTTTGCTCGCAACATTCTCATACATCTTTCGGTATTGTAATTTATGGAGGATCCAGTTTAAAAGAACCTAAGTGGGACATTGGTGCCACGGAGAAGAGAAATGCACTATTCTTAATCAAAGTGACTCTGTTAAACGAATTTTCTCCAAACTGGGTATAGTAACGTGTTACAGTATATATTTTTGAAACTATCTTGTTTGTTAAAAAATCCCGGGATGACACTTCTAAATTGGGTGATTCTCATTGTTATCAGACAAGTAAAAGGCATATGTTTGCCATTCAAAATCATAAATTGGAATTTTCTAAAAAGAAACCAACATTTGCAGGGATAAAATGTTATTACAAACTTTCTAAACGTATTCGTGTATTAAATGACAGTAAATTAAAAAAAAAAAAAAAAAAAAACACTAAAATCATATTTAATACAGAGGGTCCTATATTGTTTTGAAGAATTGTAAATTTATATTCATTTGAACAGATTATGGTATAAGTACATTTATTTTTATGTACAGGATGTTTATGTTAAATATTTTAACATATTAAAAAATGAATCAAATTTGTTGTACATGTTTTATAGGTAATATAGTCAAGTTTTTTTACAATTTAGTGAACTTCAATGTGGGCTCCATTAGTGGTATAGCACACATCCAAACGATATTCCACCTCCAGCCATGGTTCAAATTTTCTCAGATAAACAAAAAATCCCCAACTTCATGCTTCATGCCAAGGAATTTTTAGGGCTTCATTGACATGAAGTTCTGATCCTATCCCATATTCTCTTCTGACACATGTGGTCTACCAGGTTCTTTAAACGCACTTAGCCTTTGTCGAATGCTTTTATCCTTAGGAGCATCACAACCATAATTTCTTTGTTGGGTAGTCACCAATTGGACTTACAATATTTTATCAGTAACAATATCTTGAGATTGGCAGTAGCAACGACTCCAGACAGATGTCTTTAATTTCAAGGCATCGATTTTAATTTATTCAATATTACATGTACTAAATAGAATCTCAGTAGTTATTTATTAGTTAGGATCTCAGTGAATGACATTTTATTTAATAAAACTAATTATAATATGCTCAGCAGTCACCAACAATTTGTTACAAATTGTAATTTATTAAAATTATTTAAGTCCTTAAAATATTAAAATTTAAATAATTAAAATGCCTTTGAAAATACTATGTATTCACTGGAGGAAAGAGTGGCAAAATAAAATTCAAAATATAATATGCTATTATTGACCAAAAGGAAAAAAACAAATAATGGCTAACTATTTTTCTAATAAGTCATCATACACTTGATTGTATTTATTTATTTTGTCACAAACATCATTACCAAAGTACTCCTCTTTTTAGTTGATGACGAGTCATTCTCTTCTACAAAACAGATAAACTAAAATGTTAAATTTAATAAACATAAGTTAAGGTTAATAATATTAATAAAACAGCTATAGTAATTGGAAATATTTTCTGTTCAAAATTATTCACCGAATAGAACAGTTCAACAGATTTCTGTCTGGTTCATCCTCTAGTAAAAAAGGTAATCCAAAAGAGACATTTTGTTTATTGAAAAACTTCTCTCCCCAGTTTACATGAGCATGCAGGTCTGTGTGTGAACTTTATTCTACAAGTAAAGCCCAACTGTTAGCTCAGTTGGGAGTTTAAACCTTGGACATTGCCCTCCAAAATCCAAAGCCTTAACTACTGAGCCACGACGCCGATAACCATCTATCTGAGAAAGAGCAAATAGTTTCAACGGCTGCTGATTTGTGAATTGGATAAATACCGTAACCTTTTATTTCTATTTGTAAATTGATGTAGATTGTTTGCAAAAAATAAATTATTCCATTTTCTTCAACAAACATAACTGTCTACAAAATGGAAATATATGGTAAGAAGCCAATCCTAAATTACATAACACCTGAAGGGGGTGTTTTGGCTGCGTTATGCACCATTACGGGTCAGGGTGGAGGAGTTCTAAGCAGTGTTACATAATTACTAAATCTCAACAATTTTTTGAATTTATTCACAAATTTTGATTTTTTTTCCCCAAAATAAAAGATTTTTAAAAAGAGTTTAAAGTTAGTCAGTAATATATTTTCCCCCATTAGGAAACATACGGAACTAAGTCTAAACAATGACTTTATCGCAAATTAAAATATGCATGAAAGAGGATGAAAACAAAATTGGAGGAGTTCGTTACAGAGGGGGGTCCTTAATAGTCAATTTTAGTGCTTAGAAATTTAGGGAAAGATTCAAAATTAGTCTGTACAGGGTTATTTTTAACTAATACACTCATTAATACTGCTTCTTCAGTTTCGATCTTAGAGATCTTGTTTGAATACACAAATTTATTACTACTACTTTTATGCCTGACACAAAATCATACTTACAAACTCCGAAGATGATTTGTGAGCTTCATGGGCTGCCTTATAGAAGTCCTTGGACCCAGAAAATGTAAACAGAGGATCTAAAAATACAAACTTTTGTGTTGTTACCAAATCAAATCTCTTTATTCATTAATGTAACACACTGATACATTGAATAGTCATAGAATAAATCTGAGCTTAAAACTAGATAACTTGGTTTTGGAATTAAACCAATAATTAAGACCACATTATACAGCCAAATAAAAGTTCAGTTTTCATTAGTAAAATCATTAGCTATCTAATTAAAAAATATTCTTGTATTGAATATAATGCTCTTGTATTGTTTCAAGATATGCTTCTAGGTTCTTTTTAAACTTGGTGGATTTTCTAAGTTACTATACTTCTTATATTATCAAAATACCCACGAAAGAAATATCCTAATGTGAAACCAATCACCGTTACATGGCATCATAGATGCACGTCTACAGCAAGTGCGTTGCTTTGGTCTGTAAATTCCTATAGTCTTTGATAGTATACAACATTTAAGACTGTCTTTTTATCTTCAGACTTCTCTTTAATCTGAAAATGATAATGTTTTGGCATGGTCTATTCTTTAAATATCTAATTTTACTAAATACAAGTAATTGTATATAATGTTACTCATATCATTATAATAAAAAAATAAATAAATAAATTTAGCCATTTAATCTCAGATCTGCAATCAATGTCCAATGCATTTGAACAAGCATTTTTCAAAATGTGTATTAAATTCATTTACAAACAGGAGCATGTGTGATTACAAATCTAGGTTTAAACTTGAATATACATTTTTTATTACAATACAAGTAAACGTCACACAACACAAATTTATATTGATTCTTTTGTGAATCCCTCTGGTCTGAGGAAGGTGAGCGTGGTTCACCGAAATCGATCACCATAATATTTGTGCATTTTGTACTTGTATTGTAATATATTTGTGCATTTTGTGCTTATATTGTAATAAATTTGTGTTGTGTGACGTTTACTTGTCTATATTTATAAAAGAGGATGTTTGTATATATATATCTATATTTATAAAAGAGGATGTTTGTATATTTGAAGTTTATGCGCTGCCAAACCATCCAACCGATCACCATGAAACTTTAGGATGTTGTCCTGTATACTCCCGAGATGGTTTCTGTGAAGTTTGATGCAGATCCGTCCACAGGGTCCCGCCCCACAGGCTCCTAAAGATCCCATGTTATTCAAATGAAGAATCTGAATTGTTTACAAAAAACATATGACTGTGTGGTTTAATGTAGTTTCACATGCCATAAGCAGATTGAAGTTCTCACAACAACAGTACTGTATATGTTTTGATTTATTGTAGTTCTACATTTCACCTTGAGAGTGTAGCACACACTACTTTTACTTGATCGGGTGATCTGTATTTGGTGTTAACCTTTTTTCCTCGCTAATTAAAACATGTGGTGAAAGGTGAAAATAAAAAATAAATAATTATTTGTTTTGCAGTTTACTTTTTATGACATGCCTCCTAAAAAATCTAATATTGGTAGAAGAAGCAAAAATGCTCGAATTCTTTCAGCTATTAGGTTCTAAATCAAACTCAATATTATGACCGGCGAAGCGGGCGGGTACAGCTAGTATATATATATATATATATATGTTTGAAGTTTATGCGCTGCCAAACCATCCAACCGATCGCCATGAAACTTTAGGATGTTGTCCTGTATACTCCCGAGATGGTTTCTGTGAAGTTTGATGCAGATCCGTCCACAGGGTCCCGCCCCACGGGCTCCTAAAGATCCCATGTTATTCAAATGGAGAATCTGAATTGTTTACAAAAAACATATGACCGTGTGGTTTAATGTAGTTTCACATGCCATAAGCAGATTGAAGTTCTCACAACAACAGTACTGTATATGTTTTGATTTATTGTAGTTCTACATTTCACCTTGAGAGTGTAGCATGGTTTTTTTCTATAATTCTTTTTATTGCTTTATTTTGGTATGTCAATGAAAAATGAAAGGCGAGACAACGTCCGCCGGGTTCAGCTAGTATTGTATATATACCAAGTATTATGCTAATTAAAAAACTAGTTTTTATTAGTGAGAGATGATGTGACTCATTTTTCAAAATGGCATAAAAATTTAAAAAAATTATTACTTATACAAATATTAAACATTAATATTACAGTTAAGAGAGTTGAGCAGTTTAATATTGAAATTGTACTATACTGGTTTTCCTCGTACACTGTCTGATAAGTTCTCCTCACAGATCAACATAGGGAATGTGTTGAGGTTAAAAAGGAGATTGGCCTATCCTTAAAAGAAAAATGTTTGCATGAAAATGAGCAGCTTTTCTACTGAGTTTATTTTCAGCACTGATGCATTTAAAGTAAGCAAATTATTATCAAAAAATTTAAGATATTTAACTAAAAATCTTACTTTTAAATAATTGGTTATTTACTCTTCTTCAGCGGAAAAGTAGTTTTAATTTTAATAGTCAGATTTGTGGTTCACAAAAATCTTAATTTAGTGAGGGAGAATGTTCAACAGACACTCGTAATAATTTAGTGATAGAGAATGTTCAACAGACACTCGTAATAATATCCTGTCTTTGGTTCTGAGTGTAAATTGTTTCGAGATTGCAAGGTGAATGGTAAAAACAGAAGGCTTTTGAAACCATTACATTTCCTGTGATACACACTGTTTAGTGGAAACAATACAATACTTCAAATGAAGACAAAAATAGCAAGTTGTCAACAGAAAATAACAACATTAAAAATATGGTCATAAATTATGACTATTAGTCTTAATCGGTCGGTTAAGTCACTTTATTCGATACTTAAAAGCACCAGTCCATCCTTGTTTATTAGAGCGTTACATCTCACACCTCTAACATACGCACTCATCTTAATCATTGATTTAATAATGTTTCCACACATACAGTATATAGGCCTACAGTACCTATTTATTTTGGTGTACTCAATTTTCGCTATTAAACTTTTTCATTCTTGATTTTACACCAAATTTAATTGTTTACCTTTTAAAAACTGTTAATTATATACAGTATATAATTAACAGTTTTTAAAAGGTAAACAATTAAATTTGGTGTAAAATCAAGAATGAAAAAGTTTAATAGCGAAAATTGAGTACACCAAAATAAATAGGTACTGTAGGCCTATATATGTGTGTATATACTGTATACTTATTTGTATACAGTATATAATTAACAGTTTTTAAAAGGTAAACAATTAAATTTGGTGTAAAATCAAGAATGAAAAAGTTTAATAGCGAAAATTGAGTACACCAAAATAAATAGGTACTGTAGGCCAATATATGTGTGTATATACTGTATACTTATTTGTTATTTAAAAGTATTAAGTTTATCTAGTGGCTCTTACGACTCTTAATTATAAATAAAAATTAACAATGAAGTAACAATTTTTTACGGTATTAAATAATCTAGTAGTTTACACAATAGATCTTAAATGGAGATTTACAATTCTTCAAACATGACAACTTTTTTCCAAGTGTAAATATTTTTTCTACTAAGAATGAAGCTGCTTAAATAATTAATTGAAGAGTTTTGAAAAAGTTTCTTGCTTGTAATAATGTACTAATAAATTGTCACTTTGTTAATACTAGACTTTAGAGAAATTTTATTTTATTTGCCGAAAATGTTCCATGTTTTTATTTTGGACTATAGCTTCTAAAGATTTTAAATTAAGAATATTTTGGAATGGAATGAAAAATAACATTAAATATTTATTTATTGAGTTGTCTAGTGCCAGTAACCGCAAAATATTTAATGAATTATGTTTGATTTTAGTATGGTGTATGTACGTATTTATCTTTAACTCACCAGATATAAATTGTATTTGTTTTTTAGTGTTGTTTGTATCTATCTAAAGTTAACCAGGTATAAATTGTATCTGTTGTAACTGCTTTCCTTTTACTTATATCTAAAACATTAATTTTTTTATTCACTAAAATATCATAATCAAGCGGAGGTATTAAATTAATTAATGGCCATGGCAAAATAAATCATGTCTTACATTAAATTAGCTAAAATTATATTCTGATTTGTTTAAGCTAATTGTTTTATAACATATTTTTTAGTATACCAAATTAAAAATGTTTAGACTGTAATATCTCATTTTTAGTCAAAGAAACATTTTACTTGAGCTATAAAAACTCATTTATGTAAAAAACATTATTTTTTTTGTTCCAAAATTATTCAGGTTGTCTGTTTGACCATTATACTGTGAAGGTAAGTCGACAAAAATTGCTCTGTTTTTCAGTAGTGGACTGGGGCTGGGGGTTTTCCAGTTCAAACCTCAAATTCAACCTAAAAAAACACCAACAAAGTTGTTACCAAAAATGATTTAGATTACTTATGAATAAATATTTACCATAAATATAATCCAATGGCCGAGAAGGTACAAACTTTTCACCAACAAAACTTTGTGAATTCGTCACTTTCATTTTGAGATAATTTCTACTTTCTGTTCAACAAAATGTAAACAATCTTTAATAAATTCTGCTCACTGGAGTCTTGTGATGACATTTATGTGTTGTCTAGTTTCTAACAGCTGATTGATCAATACTTCACCAACACAAGTCTGATTCCACTGATGTGAATCTTGTAAAAACACTGGTGATTGCTGAAATCTGTACTAAATTGTTAACACAAGAATTAATGCAAGTACACTCAAAATGCACAATCAAACAATTTTAATAAATAAAAGTGTGTTTCCAAAAAATATTTATCAACTCTATCTGAGTTAAATTATTCTTAATTATAATTTTATTTTTTTTTACAGTTCCAAACTTTTTATCTTATGCAATTTGTAAAATTTTAAAGTAGTAGTTTGACAAAAATCATATAGGCGATAAAAATGTATTTTTAATAACGGAACAGTATAGATACTTTATTTCACTAAAATTGTCAGGTACTGCAGATGTCCTGAAGTTTTAAAATTCTAAACATATATACATATAAAGAAAAAAAACACCAAATGTGTTTTGAGAAAAGCAATGTTAAAAGTTTATAACATTACAATGATAAAATTATAAGGATGGCTGTTCAAAAAGAGACGTACGACAACTAAATATTAGACCACACTCATTAGAAAGTCAAATTTAAATACAAATCTAAATTTCAAGAACAAAAATAATTTTACTAAGCTGGATAACATTTCAAAAATATTGTCAAGTATCATTAGCTTTTTAATGAAGACAATTTTTTAATGAGAGTTTTCCATTTTTTGGTTGCAGTATAATATATTCTCATGTTGAGATCTACCCTTGATTATAAACACCTACAATGGATATCTCATCTAATAGGAATATTTATGCCTATAATTTGGTTAGTAAGTGAGGTCTGCAACCATAGCTGGTTTCAACTGCAAAACATGGAACTAAATTAGTGCTCAACAATGGACCACAAAAATAGCTGTTAATTTGAGACACAAAATTTAACATTCGATGAAAAATCTATGTGTTTGTAAAATCATTGTTTCTACATTGTTATTTTTAACTAATAAATGTAGTTATAATAGTCAAGTTACTTTTGTCACAACAAGTTAGATTTTCTGCCCATACTGTAGGATGTGATCAAAATTATGTTAAAGAAGCTTCCAACTGAGCAAGCAACATTGAGCGTGGCTGTTTTTTGGATGGATGACCAGCTGAGTGAAGCCATCCTTGCAAGCAGCCCGCCTGTACAGTCACTGGTAGTGGTTTAGAAGACACCCTTAAGTTGTTGGTCCCACCAAGTTAAATGTTAGAGAGGACTTTTTAGCCCTAACTTCACTCGGTTCATCCTTTTGCTTGATGTATTATAGTAATTTCAAATTACCCTTCTACATATAAAATAAATAATATCAAAATATAATATATTACATTCTACATCTCGCAAGGCTTAAAAGCTGGGTTTTCCTAGGTGCGGAATTTCTCCACCGTGGAGAACGGAGTCCGCGAGCCTCTCCTCACCATGTAATCAAATGGGGCTGTTTTCCTAGACATCGGAGAAGTTCCGCACGGAGTGGCGGACTAAATTTGTCCGCTCCAAGAGCAGAGGAGTCCTCTCTCCGCCGCGGAATAGGCCTAATGTGGGTCTGGTATCGTAGTTACTCAAGTATAGCAAATTTACAGTTTTGAAATAATTATTAATTAATTGAGTAGAAAATGAGTTTGTTTAAGTTCAATTCTTGTGATGTCTAGAAACTCATTGAATTAATTCAGAGGCATCCCCTTAATATGGAGTACGTTAGAGAAGGAGTACAAGAACTACAAGACTCGGTGATCGAAAAAGCCTGAGCTTTTAAAACATACCTTACACAGTAACTTGCACACGTTATAACCAATATAACACAATAGACTAGTTTTAAATTTATAAAAATATTAATGTACAAGATTTTTCTTTTTAACTAACCAATATAACACAAGGTTACACATAAAACTTTAAATATTATATAACACAACAATTATATGGTATTGTATGCCTTAACCCTTCGAGGGTCACAAAAAATTGACTCAAATTGCCTATTTTTTTGTGTTGGGGTAAAAAAAATGTTTCATTAAAATCCATTTAGTTAACATTTGTAAGACTAAACTATAACAGAAAAACACACATTTTCATCTAAATAATTTTTTTACCCATTTTATGGGGGGTTTTCTGTATGCGGATATAACCGTCAATGACCCTTAGCAAAGATTTGTTTAGCGTATAAAAACGTCATTGACGTTTGGGGATTGGTTAATAAAACCATTTGTTATACAAAACAAACGTATTTTATTACTTTGGAACAATGTACTGAGAAAAAAGTTGTAACATCTTTAGTAAGTAATAGATATTTGATTACAGTTATAGTTTATTGTTCATTCACATAGTCCTTCATTGTGTGGTAAGCTTCAAAGCAGCTGTCAGGGTGAAGAAATGGCTTGCCGACACACGTTTTGCAGTAGTAGATGGTTTCTTTTCGCTGTTTTTTCTTGGAGCATACGTGGCATCGGCGACTTTTTGCCTCTCTTCCAAGAAGATGAAGCTTTCCGTTGAGCCTTTGTTCGGGAGCTACAGCAGCTGGACGGCCAGGCCTCCTCTTCCCAGGGTTGCTGAAGTTTGCTGCAACACGCTCAACCACAAGCGCTTCAATGAGCTTCAATCGAAATGCTTTGTGCTTCATTGGTCTTTTCCCACAAGAGATATGCTTTTCCTTGTACAAGATGTAACTGTTTACAACAGAAACCTCAAGTAACCAAAAAAACATTTTTCGATACCACTGTCTGCTTCTGCGCATGAATTGGTAGTTAGAAATGTAATGATCACTCCTATCAACCCCTCCCATGTGCTTATTGTAATCAATGATACAATTTGGTTTCATTGTTGGAGGCTGATCAGGAAACTTGTTTGGAACAGGTGACATGTCTTTCTTACTAACACTGTGCTTGGTTGTAATCATCGTAACAGGTCTTTTGTCTTTCCAGCACAGGACTGCAACATTTTTTTTCCTAAACGATTGAAGTTCTCCTTTTTTCATCTTTTTTGCCTGAAACTTGGGCATGTTTTTCCTGTTTTGCATAACTGTACCAGTAATATACATTTCTTTCTTCCTAAGTTCCTCGGCAAGTTGGGGACTGTTATAGTATCTATCCACGTACACGTGGTGTCCTACGGGTTTGCTATCAGGATCTTTGATAAGGGATTCACAAAGTTCAGACACAATTTGAGTGGTTTTCAAAAGCTCCGACCCCGGTATGATTTCTTGCTTGCCTACATATGGCATGAAATTGTACACATACCCATTGTTACTGTCTGACAAAACGTATAATTTGAGGCCAAATTTGACTGGTTTTTGGGGATTATAGACCCGAAACACAACTCTACCTTTGAAGGAAATAGTGCTTTCGTCCACTGCAACATGAGATGAGAGATTGTAGAAAAGCATGCACTTTTCTTTTAGATGATTTACTAAAGATCTGATTTTCACCTTCATCAGGATTGAGCGCCATTGCGCAATGCAAAATGAAACGATACAATACACTGACTACAGACAGACGTACACAGTGCGCAGTGTGACAAGCGACTGCCTCGTTTGGCGCCGACGCTCAGTTAACAAAGAAACAAGGTCAACACCCCACTTCTCGCCACATGCCAGCCACTCCCTCTACCCCCCCCCCACGCGCAATACCACAGCCACAATCCTCCCGCCAACTTCTTTACATCTTATAAAAGCCGTATTGGTAACATTAAAAATGTGACACTTCAAAAACACAACTATTTATTTATTTATTAAAAGTGCGTTTATAACCGTCAATGTCTCTCTGTATAATTAGGTGATGTGGATATAAACGCCATTGACCCTCAGGGGAAAGTTAAATAGGCGGATATAAACGTCAATGACCCTCGAAGGGTTAACATTTTAGCTTACAAATAACAGAAAAATTGCTTCCTATTTTAAGGTAGAATTAACTGACTTTTTATAAAAAGACAGGGTAAATAATATATATTGTATTATATATGGTTTGTGGCGAGTGAGTTTCTGTGCAAGACATTTTTATTACTACTTTAAAGTAGAATGTATTTTTGCCAATATTTAGATTGCCTAACCTGCAATTAATACAATAATCAAATAGTATTAGTTTCTTTTATTTTTCTTATGTAACGGTTGATAGAGGAAACTAATGTCTTAATGTATACGTCACTAATTATAGACAAATTAACTAAAAAAGAATATACAGCCCTTATATTAGTGTTAAGGCTAGTTGAACTTAGTCGTATTAGTGTAATGTTTCTATTGCATGACTGGGGTTGAAGTCGATCCATACCCCGTATTTCACCAATTAAGCTATGAAAATATTCTTTCATTACTATTACTGTTCAAATTTTATTTAATTGTCAATGAGGTTATTACTAATTTATATTAGTTATAAACCCCCTCATTTCTCCGTCATTCAAATAAACATGTAGCTGGTAGGATTCAGCACATCTGGATTATGTAACAATATGATATCTTCTTCTTCGATTTTGTCGTCTTCATTATGTGTTAGCATAGCAAGACATGTCTTCTTCTTATCGATAGTACTGATACTCACAGCAGATATAACCAAATGATCTTGGTTTCTCCGCAGTCGGTTGCAGAGAATGTCCGCATCTAGGAAAACAGAATTCCGCTGAGCGGAACTACGAGTGGAGAAGATTCGCACTCCGTTCTCCGCAACGGAAAAATTCTGTGCTTAGGAAAACCCAGCCTTACTGAAGCACTTGGTCTGCGTGTAATAGTAATTTAGATGTTAAGATTTTGTTTGCTGCATACATGCTTCTGTTTGCTAGGTTTCTATAAAAAGGTAAGTTATTATGAAAAAAATGATGACAAAATTACAGCAGAACTAGATACAACAAATTATTTTAACAAGTAATAATCATCCTAGAAAAGTAATTGAAAAGAACAAAATAGAATCCGACATAAACAAATATTTTGCCTTTGCCCCTATTACAATTCCAGATAAAGAGGCATATCAGAAAAAAATTGATATTTGTACTACTTTATGCCATCAAATAATATTCTAAGTCATAATCATTGCATATGACTAGCCGACAGCCCTTGCTTCACTACAGGGTGGTTCTCTATACTTGCTTATCCTTTATGGTTCTCTCTAAACTAGCACATTAATATAAAACCTCAGCATGCTGCAATTCTGCTAGAATTTTTATATTGTAAAAAACCCTGTGTCTTCTTCAGGGGGATGCAAAGTAGTGCAATCATGCCAGAGATAGTAGAAATAACCTTATATATATTTTACAATGAAAAACAAATTAGACAAGCTTTTGTATTTATGTCAGATGTTTGAAATGCTCATGTTAAAACTCGCGAGGCTTACCGAGGCATATGGATAGGCGATGCGCAGTAGACCAACTGGAGGGGGGGAGCCGCCGAGCTAGTGTGTGATAAAACATAGCATCATCTGATACTTAAATATTAGTTTATATCCTGACTTAACCTTGTTATTTATTGTTTTTCGTTTTTCCACTAGCAATTTTAAGTTGTTTTATTATATGTGATCACTGACTCGTTTTCTTTAACTTTTTTTTTATTATTATTGTTACAGTTATTACAAACTAAATAATATTTGATAAATTAATAAATAAACAAATTAATAAATATGAACTATTTGTTCATATAATTATTGGTTATATTATAATTTGATTTATAAGCAAATGAAAATGCCAATTTCTAGAGCAGACTTTACAAAGATGGCAGTTTTTTATTTTAGCAACAAAAGGTTTTAATTCAAATAAAAACAACCTTCCTGATTGGCCGTAATAATAAATGTAAACAAACAACATAGGAGCTGAAATACTTTTCTACACAGAGAGATGATGCAAGCGCAGCTCAATGGGCAACAGGAAATATAAGATCAGTCGCATGATTGAGGGGTACAAGAGTGGTGGGACTGTCCTCCCCTCCTAGTATTCCCCTTACGTGCAGGCCAAGTACCTCGGCAAGCCTCGCGAGTTGTATTCTTATAGAAAAAAAGGTTAAAGGATATTTCATAGGAATAGAATTTCAACAATCCTTTATTAGTATGTCTCTACGGTACAAAAGCAAACTTTCCTCAAAATTTCATTAAAATCTGTCCAGTGGTTCCGGAGTTTTGTGATAAGTGAGTACATTATTTTTGGATATTATGTATTAAGACTAGCTGACAGCCCTTGATTTGCTACAGGGTGGTTTTCTATGCTTGCTTACTCTTCCCTCCAAACCATCTCATCATATAAAATCTCAGCCCACTGCCATTCTCCTAGAAATGACCTTCAACATTGCACAATGAAAGCCAAATTAGACCAGCTTTTTTGCCATGTTCATGTTTTTTGTATCCGCTGTTTGAAATAAATTATTAAATTAAATTAATTTTAATGTTACTCTTATGGAAAGAAGAAAATGTTGGGGGGCGGTTTCTACTCCTTAGGAATGAAATTTTGCGAAATCCTTTGTTAGCGGGTCTCTATGATAATAAAGCTAACTTCCCTCCATATTTTATCAAATGTTCTGTGGTTCTGGATATTTTGTGATTAGCGAGTTCATTGTTTTTTTGGATTTTATATATTAAGACTAGGGAACAACCCTGCGCGCTTCACGTGCCAGCCCCAATTCTCGCTACGCTGATACATCTCGTCCTCAGCATGTAACTTTGACTACAATAATCTATATACTGTAAGTAGACTATCTATATACTGTAAAATCACAATATTAAATATTTACAGTATTTCACTCACACTACTTGATTTGATAACTATTTATTAGTATAGTGTATTACTTAGCCTATTTCAAACGTGTTTATTCCATTTTTTTTGTAACAGCTGAAGATTAAACTCTTAATGCATCAATAGCATAATGTCACATATATAAAATAAACTTGTTTATTTATTTTCAAAGGAGCTTTTATTACTTTACTAAAATCAACCTAATGTTATTCTTATAGAAAAAAGGAAATTTTGTGGGGCTCTTTGTACTCCTTAGGAATGGAAGTTTGAAAACTCCTTTCTTAGTGGGTCCCTTTGGTACTAATGCTAACTTCCTATAAAATGTTGTGTAAATTCGTTTGGTGATTTTTGAGATTTCGTGATGAGTGAGTATTTAAAATGATGATTAATATGAGTGAGCCTATAGATTAATATAGGCAAAGTTACATGATTTCTCAGCTTCTATTCTCCTATGTTCACTATGCATTTCCAACTATCTTGTTAACCCTTTCGCTTCCGACGTCCGTTATGTGGTATTTGCGAAGACTTCCAAGGTCCTTTTTGGTGAAAATGCATTGTTTTAAGAAATATGCTATATATTTTTTATTTATGAATGGAATTGAATGATTTTTGATTTGTTTTTTTTGTCATTAAATTCTCTATAAATATAATTGATAAAGTAGTATTTATTAGTTAAAAAATGTTTATTTATATGTATATACATGTATAAATAATTTTTAATTTTTTTTATTTTTGTAGTTTGAACTAACCTACAGTGCACAAAAAAAATCTTAGAACATTTTCAAGATATACATTTTAAAGATAATCTTGTTGCTAACATGCTTACAAATTTGTATGGACTTACTTTTAAAAATGTCTGAGTTGTAGAATTTTTTTACGCTGATTCGCAATCAATTCATGGAAGATAGTGTTCTCGCTAATGGGCGATCGTTCTCGTTTTCGTCTACCGTTACTCATATTTACACTTCGATATAAACACTAAACAAACTATAAAGAAGCAAATACTAATTATGAAATAAATAAAACACTCTAAAAACAACTAAAAGTAATACACAACACAGCTGACATCAAACGGACACATATGCTAAAGGCTAAGTTGTAAGTCACAGACGTTCAAATTCAAAGATGCGTAAAATTAAAGTTATTATTCAAAAGACGATAAAACCTAATTTCTAGTGTAACCTGTATGTTTATGCATACGTTGCTATAGTTTCATGATAATCGGACGAATTTTAGTAACTGAAAAAAAATTTTCCGCGGACGTCCGATATATCGGACGTTGGAAGTTTTCGAAAAAACCATGACGTCCGATATATCGGACGTCGGAAGCGAAAGGGTTAAACATTAAAATTTAACATACAAATAAAACTATACAAATGGCACAAGCATAATTGAGCAGATCAAAACATGTACAGCGGCAGGCATATACATGACTGAATAGATAGTATAATTAGTCCAAGATAGTATCAATGACAAAAGAACCTGAGACTACTAATAACTTAGTCACACACTTATTTAATTAATAACTTAGAACACACACACAAAAAAACAGCAATATAAGCCTAAATATTGACTGTTAGATGTAAACAAACATTTTCTTAATCTAGACAAGCACAATAATGACTTATAAGTCTTTCAAAGTGAACACACTGGAAAATATACTTTAAAAAAATATTAAACTAAAAACTAAATTACTATTTTTCATTTTTATGAACTACTACAAACATGTAACCAATATAGGAACACCAGCTAAAGTAAGATTTTTAATAAATCAAAGCTTTTTTTAGTCTTTTATTTACTTGCTAACAAATCAAATACACACCAAAATGTAGTTAATCTGAATCTGTCTGGCCTTGACTAATTGTATACTTTGCGATTTTAAAATAATCAAACTACCTTGATCATATTTTTCCAACTAAAAATCATGCTTAGATCCATTACATTCCTAATTTACTGAGATACCTAACTGGTCAACAAAGCCTTAACACCTTGGTAGCCATAATAAACCAATTGATATTCTGTACTTTAGAGAAAATTATCATTTCAGTGTTAACAGACAAAATACACAGTTTCCAAATCCAAAAACGAAAGTGAAATATCCCTGGTCATGGACTAAAATGTTGCTTCATGAAAATAATAAATCCTCTACTCTTTCTGAAAACTCTCAATTCACAAAAATAGACAAAAACTTCTAATTTCAATTAGTAGACTTGTAACCCAAACCGTAAACAATCAAAAGCTTGTTCCACTATGTCTTATCTGTTGAAGGTTCTTGTAGCACTAACAACTCCTCTTTTAAATATCTCTTAAGAATTTTTCATATCTACTAACACTGACATTTCTTATCAGACATACAAGTCATGTTGTAAAATATATTCCTTGACATTATATATAAATTTAAATGCTTTATGGATCCTTGTACTTATATTAAAATAAATTTAAGCTATATGCCATTCAATCGTATTGTAAATATATCTTTCCATACATACTAGTTAATGATTTCCAGTTTCTTAGTTTATTTACAACCAATTCAAACAAAATTTAAGAGCAATCAATAATCCTGGCCATTAAATGTAGTTAAACTCTTCAAAGTAAAAATAGAATTACTGTAACAAAGACTGGATTTGTTTTCATCCATTCAAATTAATATATAAAATAAATGTATCAATATCATAAAGCAAAATCAATATTTAGAGTGGAAAGTCTTACAAATATGTATTTAAGTATAGGGTCCTAGATTGTCAATTTACCCAAACAACTCAACAGTTGTATCATAAATGTTTGTTCGATAAAGCTTTAATTTAGCCTTTATGAACTTATCCCATTTGGTAGGTTAGCGGTTATATAATGGTAAATTATTAACCACTGAACAAGTAGACACAGTATTTATTTCAATGGAAAACCAATACACACGATAATGAATGGTCATTGAACATACAATAACTATGAATAACTAGATGTTATTATTTTTACACAACCACAACAAAAACATTTATATGAATAATGATTAATCTTGTTTAGTTCTTGGTTGATAGGAGCGAATCAATCTGGCTAAAACAGCCATATTAGCACAGAAGAACGCTACCCCCTGCAACCATATATAGAGAAATGTATTCCTTCCTCTGAACTCAAGCCAATACGCTGGTAACAACCATGCGAGTTGTGCAGCAAGCCACAGAGAAGTAAGAGCAACACACTGCTGCTTAGAAAGCGCCAGAGTCGGAAGACACAACGGCAGGAGTGACAGGAACCAGATAAAGTACTGGCAAGTGAGAACGGAATTGTATGCAACAAGTACGATAGCTTGGCAAAGCATACAGAATACCAGATCTCTCTTTGTGCTGTACAGCAGAGATAGAGCAAAGAGTAATGTGGCTTGAGGTAGGATGGCAAGGACTCTTTGGTACACGGCACCAGGAAGCAGCATTGACAAGTACTGTTGGTAGAAATACACAGAGAAGTTGTGTCTCATATCTTGTCTCCTCAAGTGATATAACACACTTTCATCTAAGAATTTGAAGCCGTAGAGTTTGTAAAACAAAAACGTAAGGGCAGTCAATGTCACAAGACATCCCAAAACTAATTTGAATCTTTTATAATTTGGCGTTAAATGAATGAGAATTTTTGAAAATCCTGTTTTGGATTGTTTATCTGAAGATTCAAGAGGTATAGAAGAGTAAATTGCAAGGCTGAAAGCAATAGGATATAAACGGGTATGTATTGCTAGCCCATGAAACACGCCTGCCAATAAATATTGTTCCTTTTTTAAAAACAGTAGAGTTAAAATTACCAAAATTGCAGCTAAGGAGTCTCCATTCCCTCTTGTGGAAATAACAACAGTAAGTGGATTGTACAACCAAACCAACGCACACTTTTCTCCCAACCGTTCATCACCTGATTTGTAGTGAAGTATTACAATTGTTTTAATCAAAATTGCAACAAAAATATCAAGAAATGAAAATAATATTTTACCCCAAGCAGGGTGTAGAAGTATATTAGGTACTAACAGATAGGCAATAAGGGGAGTATATCTATAAGTGTATCTTTCATAAGGTGACTCATGTTTAACCACATGACGGGCCGCATCGGTAAATACTCTATAGTCAATGTCTGTATACTGAACTTCCGACACTTTATCTTGAATTTCGGCATAACAAATCAATAAAAACCGTGCTGTTAAGCCAATTCCTAAGTGAATCCACATTCTAAGGTTTATGAAGTCAAACACACTCACTAATTAAACTGGTTTATATATTTACACACAAAATCATGAACTTTTTTTTAATTCCACTACAATTTTAATAAACAGTCAAATTCTCGTTCCCATTCTGGCAGCTGCCTTCACAATACACTGCTTCAGTCTATCAAATTCCGTTTTACAACTGTCCTTTTTAAGATTATCTTGCTTTGCCTGAATACACGCTGCATATGCTGATCCTTCTAGTCTACACTCAACTAGTAGCTTGGGAAACTTCAAAATCCGAGCGTGTGCTTTAGAAACTGATTCCATACTGAAACAAAGAAAACCTTTTAAAACATATAATGCAATTACTTGTGTCCTGGATATAAACCAGAGGGCAATTACTAAATAATGATTCACAAAAACTGTTTACTATCTTAACAAACTAAAATTGTTTTAAAAAAAGACAATGTCAATGACTCTCTAGTTAAAATAAAATTAAAAATGTTCTTAAGTTCCTACAACTGTTACCAAGCACTTGAAATATAATTCAACTTTCAAGCTACATTAACTGGGTGGTGATTTATAATATTCGCTTTCACATAACAATTGCTGCTTGATTACCGTAGTACAAGACACATATACTTCTCTGAATTAACTATGAACATCTATTGGAATTATCTTTAAACATTGTCAGTGTTGTTGATACCAACTTTGAAGAAAGTGGATATATTTTGGTAGTTTTCCTTACAAATTCATGAGTTCAGTAATAATATAATGTATGACTTTTAAGTACTATTTTTAGATAAATACAGTCACTGATCCATGCATTAGACTGTGAGTTAATGAACATCATTAGTAGAAAGCAGTCACTGATGTCAACAGTGTTTTATGTGTACTGAAACTTTCTTGACAAGTCAAGTGCTGCTGATTATTATGACAATCAACTCGTTTACAAAAAAATAAATAATAAGTAGACCTTGATATATATATAAACAATCACCTGATAATTTGATAAAAATGTATACCTACTTATAGAATAATTCATATATACCATATTTAATTAGTATTGTAATGAAACTATTTATTTCTGCCATTAATAAAAAATTTTAAATTTAATTTTTATACATTTATTATAATATAACTCAAAATTAATTTACAATCGTTTTCCAAAAACCTATTAAACTTCTTTGGCATCAAAGAAAAGCCAGTCTAGTGTTCAAATGATAGACCAGTGTAAAATTTAAACATATGGAATAGTTAAATTTTTTCAACAATGAACATGGTAGAAACACACACACACTCTCTCTCTCTCTCTTCGCCCAGCAATGGAGATGAAAGCAATCTATTTTCTTGTTTAAACAGTTTTTCATAAAATAGTAATTGTGATATTAACATCAAGAATTAATTAAATATTATTTATACCAGTGAATAATAACTTTTAATCATAAAATATCAGTATTTAATAGAATAAACAATCCAGCTGATTTCGCCCATATGACGTTACAGTCTACTGCGCAGTCTCGTCGTGATACCTGACGTCTTTTCTAAATAGTTACTGTGTTTGTGTTACAATGCACATGTTTTGGTTATATTTATAATTATTATATGTATAACTATGGATAAAACAGCTATTTAACTTGATAAACATTATTTACTAGTACTTTCTACAGAATATAAAATATTTATAATATTATAATGCTATAAAAATTACAGGATTAACACATACCATAGTTAATTTTACCACTACGTTCTAGAGGTCTTTTAATATGATCATACAGTTGTTTTGTAAACAAAATGCCAATTGAATTTACAATATTGAACATATGCATACTTGTCATACATGATACATGTGGTTGGTTGGTTCTCAGAAACAATATGGCAACACCGCCTAAAATGTCATCGGACTATTTTGATGCGGTTTACACTAAAGTATCATTGTTTATGAAAATACGATTAGTAAATATTCACTTAATCAGGGTGTCCAGTAAAACTCCTTAAACAAATTCCCTGACCGATCACTTTTCATACAAAATTTCCCTGACCCCAAATCGACATAGTTACATCTGTCTATTTAACTTAATTTAGTAATATTATGTACCATCATGTACATACATTATGTTACTTACAGTCAATTACAATTATTAGGTAATTACAGAAATATCAATATTTCACAAATATATTTTTATTGATAACCGTAATAATTTAACTCAAAACTATTACCTATAGTAATTATTCTTTTTGAACTACTTTATAGAAGTAGAGGTAGAATTAAAAAAATATTTTTAAATAGCCTTGAGTAAAAAAAACACACCTTTTATTCTGTTGTTAAATTATGACAATTTTCAATGCCTTGCAAAACGGCAGAATATTATAATTTCCCCAAACCAGCATAAATTTAAGGTCCATGGCTTATTTAACAAGTACTAATCAGACAATTATTTCAGTAAGTTTTAAACTTTTAGTGATATAAAACTAGTTGTATGAGGTCGAACAAGCATAACCAAGCAATTAAGTAGCTTTTTCATAATTTAAAATATTGAATGGCATGTAAAATTAACATTTAGTACTGAACAACGTAACGAATTTTTTGTAGCGCACCCAAGTATACAGTGACTATTACAAATCACAACAAACTGGTGTTCTTGTTAGGATTTTCCAGGTTTTGTTTCGAATTCCCTGATTTTTCCCTGACTTTTCCAGGTCATTTAAAATTCCCTGACTTTTCCAGGTTTTCCCTATTTTCCCTGTTGCTGGACACCCTGTTAATACATATTTGTACTTAATTTTGAGGTTTTTTTATTTCAACATATTACAATTGGACACCCTGTTAATACATATTTGTACTTAATTTTGAGGTTTTTTTTATTTCAACATATTACAATTGTAATATGTTCTACTGTCGACACCCTGTTAATACATATTTGTACTTAATTTTGAGGTTTTTTTATTTCAACATATTACAATTGTACTTAACTTGGGGACTCAATTTCGGGGGGTGTCCAAACAGGTGGTCTGAGAAGGATTAGCAAGTGGGGGGGGAGCAAACATTAATGCTCCTATATATGTATTTGGAATGACGATTGTTTCGCATAAAATTACTGAGAGTAACAACTCATTGAGGGTTAAAGATTGCTTGAAGAAATATAGTGAACAAAGAAAATACTTTTTTGCCCCAATTACTCACCAATACATGAACAGTGGTATTGACCCATCCATACACGTACAATGCTACTGACCCACCCGCCCACCCATACACGTACAGTGCTACTGACCACTGTGCTCATTAGCACTGTACGTGTACGGGTGGGCGGGTGGGTCATTACCACATTACGTGTATGTGTGGGCGGGTGGGTCATTAGCACTGTACGTGTATGGGTGGGTGGGAGGGTAACACTACTGTACGTGTATGTGTAAGTGGGAGTCATTAGCCTCGTACATGAATGAATAAATAAATGAATAAATGATTTATTTCCACAATTAAGTTACAAGAATACAACAAATAAATTGTTTGGAAATGTACTGGCCACTTAATCTAGTTGTGTGGCCAGGTAAAATAAAATAATCCTAGTACATACATGGGTGGGTGAATGGTTAGTACCACCCGTACACCAGTGTAGCTCAGTACCACTGTAAATTAAAATTCAACCTAACCAATCATACCCACATAAATTACAGTTATACATACAGATCTATGTATGGGAACAATATTACAATTGTAATATGTTGAAATAAAAAAACCTCAAAATTAAGTACAAATATGTATTAACAGGGTGTCGACAGTAGAACTACAATATCTTGACAGTAGAAGCCTACAATATCTTGAGCTGTCGAAACCATTACTTTTCAAATGCTCGGTGGCATTTGATAGGCCTCAATTGAGAGCCTCAATAAAATAGGCCTAATTGAGAGGCAAAGTTGTTAAGCAAAGTTAAGTTGTAATAATTTATGTTTTTATTGAATAATTTAGTAAGTAATTTATATAAATCTAATTTCATATTATTATATTTTATATTATATTATAAATGTTGGTATGGTAAGAAGAAAGGTGTTCATGTATAAAAGAATATAAAAAGAATTCATTTGGGAACAATAACAAAAATAGAATTTAATGATAAGTTGTATAGATAAATATGAACAGGCTATAAAAACATTAATCAATAAAAAATGAAAACAGTTACAGTAAAAACAATCTAACAAAATTATACATGTTAGTAACTAACTGAAAACACATGTTTAAAAAAAACAATAAAATATTAAATAATAATAACAGATGTGGACAAGTAAATAACCATGAAAGTTTTAAATTGTTAAATTGATTCCCACAGTAAAATTGTTAAATGATTCCCACAGTACCCCCTGCCAGTGATTTGGGCACATCACATGCTAGGTACAACTCGCGATACACCAACTCTGGAGACGGTCAGCGAAATGGACTCTTCGTCCAGACCTTATTAGTCCTCGTGGTTGGTGCTGTATCCTGCGAAGGAGAGTCAGGTGGAGGGTCTGCGCCCATAGCTGAAAGTGTCGGTTGCACAGTGTCTTTGTCAGCCATGATATAGGCAGGCTTCAGGCGATCCAGGGACACGGTGATGTCAGAGCCTCTCATGCCGATTACAGCTGTCTTACTGGACCTACTGATAACATGATATGGTGCAGATTAAGATTGTTGCAAGCTGTCTTTGGACATGTTAATGTGCACAAAAACTTGTTTGCATGTGGCCAGGACCATGAATACAAAAGGCGTGCGTACAACATGGCGTATGCTCTGTACAGGACGGAGGTTGTTAAAATTGTGTCTGAAGTCAGTAACGAAGGTTGAAGAGGCTGTGTTGCCAGCTGATGGAGACTGAGCTAGAAACTCTCCTAGAATGCAAAGGACTTGACCATATACCATTTCAGCAGCAGTCCTTAAGGTCTTCTCGCCATGCTGCACGAATACCCAAGAGAATCGTAGGCAGCACTTCCGACCAACGTTCATTTCCGTAATATCTGATGGCACTCTTCAAATGGCGGTAAAACCTTTTGACCAAACCATTAGCAGCTGGATGGAAGGCAGTGGTCCGTAAATGGCTACCGCCCAAGTAAATAAACCAAGAAAGTGTTTAATGATTCCCACAGTAAAATACATATTATACGTCTTTTTTGGAATGTGAAAGAAGTGCAACTGAAATTCAGAGGCAGATTATTAAAACGAAAACAGATGACTGATGAAACAGTCATAAAATGAATTAAGAGCATTTAAATGGCCGTACAAATGTTGGTGATGGAGTGCAAAATGGGTGACGATCAATATTTAAAATTTGGAGCGCAAATATGATAAAAAATAAAATAAAAACAGAAACAATACAATCAACTATACATCAATGGAATCAAGCAACAAAGGCATTTAATATCACCCCAGAGTTCTTGCAAACAATACCTAGAAAAACTATTGTTTTTCTTCTGGTATTTTTTTTTAACTATATTAAAATGTAATCTTATGTAAGTTAAATATTTTCTGTTATTTGTTTTATGTCTAATATTTTTATCAACAGTTATTTGCTTGTTAATAATTTAATTCTATTTTCACTGTGGCATTACTTCCTTTTATATGCCTAGCGATGGTACAGTAGTCCCGCTAATCTGAACTTTGGTAATCCGAAAATCCGCTTAATTTGAAACAGAAACTGGCAAAAGATTTTGGATAAATAAAAATGCAGTTACTGTAAGAACCACTACTTTATAAATCTAAAAATGAAAAGACGATATTATTTCTTCTACATAACTGTTAATAAACTTTTCAAATGTTACTTTGGTTTGAAAGAATTTCTCTCCCTCGAAACTAAATTACGCCAGCGTCTCAAAAACGTGGTATCTACTGGGGTCACGTCGGGGTGTTGCTCTATCATATTGCGAGATCAAGGCAGCCGCATCGTCTGTGTGTGTTATAACATAACTGAGATATGTAAACACACGACTTCTAACTGTTGATAAGAGACTGACAGTGGGAATTGGGTACAGTGCTGTCTGAGGTATTGTGAGATCGCCAGAAATATGCATACGACTACCATTAGCTGATAACGTGGACTAGTGGCGAATGCAATAGCGTCAAGTAGAGCTGGGCCCAGGATCAATATCCACTAGTGACTCCTAACTTTTTATCGGAGTTTTATTGTACATCTCAGAATGATGTAGTCTTTATTTAAAAGGTTCATTATTCCCTTCATATCATCATTGGCTATTGTGCTACAAACTGTACTTAATGTTAGACATATAATTTATGTAATTTTTTAATTAAAGGAGTGTTTTAGGAAAATCTGTTTAATCCGAAAAATTCGGTAATCTGAAATGGGTTTGGTCTCAATTATTTTGGATTACCGGGCCTCCACTGTATCTCTTTTAGTATATATGTCCTAATAGTTTTAATCTAGTCAGGTATACAAAAAAACTATACATTTTACAAAAAACTGTCAAATACCAAATTTGTAGACTACAGTAAACCGCCAAATTCACCAATTTGTCAATGATGTTATTCTCTCCCTCAACATCATCAGGATTCGAAAAACCCCATTTAAATTGCCTCTTATGCGTAAAAATCATACATTGATGTAATAAAATAACTTTATTTAGTTTTTGTAAGTCAGTTTAAGTGGGAAATTGATATAAAAACTTTTATTTTTAATGGTTTTCCTGACAAGTATTGGAAGAAGATGTGGTGCATTAATTTGTTTAATTTTTAGTGTTTATAAAAAGCCCAATGGAATGTTTTAATGTGAAAAACAAAAAAAATTTTATTACATTATTCTTTTATAATTTAACATAAATGCATAATTATTCTTCATTTGATTTTTTCAGTCAACCTCACAGACTGAATACAACTTGTTTCGTGTACATAAATGTATTTAATTTTTACATTCAGTAGGCTATTCTAAATAGTGACAGCAAAATAAGAGTGTATTTATGGTCATGACATAAGAGTGCAAAGTTTTAAACAGATAAATCATTTACAATCCGATATATCGGTTACTAGATATATCAATATTTTTCTACCGATATTATCATTAGATTGATATTTAATAATTGGTTTGCGATAAATCAATATGTTGAAAATCTTTGCCATTCCTACCAGAGTATGGAGTACCAAATGGCATAGTCAGTGCTGACATGATGATGTTAAAGCAACAGTTTTACAGAACTCATATCAAAATCACAATTCTGCTTTATTTATTTAACTTATGTTTATGTGAAAAATACCCTACATGTTAAAGCTCAAATTTGTAGAATGCTTGTTTTGTTTTACTGATACATCTGAAAGTGACAAATAATAATCTTCTTTGCATAGTAAAAGACACCAACCTAAGATTCCGGATGCATTTGAACTTGACCTTTGGGTCTAGGCTGTGGATTAGTCATATGATTGTAGACGTCATAAATTGGTTTGCTAAACAGAATCAGCAGCGCTGTTGTGACCAAAACTCCATGCACTAGGTGAGGGTGCCTATACATAAATGGTAAATTCTTTACTGTCTGGTGTCCAGTTGCTGGATTTTTGTAAAAAATATATTCGTCTTGTGGTATAACCTTTTTTTTCTGTTTAGAATTCTTACGGTAGATATCTTCAGATTCTTTCCATTCTCTTTTATTTCTGTCCATCTGTTTTGTTATTCTAAAACATAGAAGAATTACACCATTGTCAGTAAAAAATACTGAAATGAGAACTAAAAGTAATAAAATGTTATAATATTTGACAAACAGAGGTGTAGTTTGGTCACACAACTGAAGTGGTAAGGATGATCACAGTTGGTTATTCATAATATAGTTAATTATTTGTTTTACAATTGTACATTTGTAAACTATTCAACTTATGTCATAAGTATTTGTTATTATTTCATATTTTATTATTATGTCATAGGTATTTTAACAATTTGATTTCATACAGTTTTCATATTTAAGTTGGTGTCCATCTCTCATTGCCCATATTTTTTTAAGGAAGCGCCATCAAATAACACATTCTCACGCGCCTAATGAAAGGCATTACATTGTTTAGCCAAACAGGTTAAACCCATGCATACACACAGGTGGGTGGTGGTTATAGGTTTGTCCTCGAGACTGTGTGGCGTGTCACATGAGATGGTAAATCACTTGACAACGTACACCGTTAGGATTTTATCTACACATCCATATTTAGACATGGGAATAAATTTTCAACTAGATTAAAAGCCAAGCTTATTCAATAAGGATAGCTATCATTGATGCATTTAGGTTCAACCAACAAGCAGTTTGGGTACCAAGGTGATCAACCTGGAGAACCACCCGTAATCTATCAGGATAGCAAACATGATAAATTTGGGTAGCAACCATGATAAATTCAGTAGCAACCGTTATCAGCCAGGGTAGCTACCCGTGATCAACATCAGTAGCAATCGTAACCAGCTTAGGTAGGCAACCGTGATTAACTTGAGTAGCATTCGTGATCAGCTTAGGGAGCCACTCGTGATCAACTTGAGTAGCAGCCGTTATCAGCTTGGGTAGTACCAGCGATCAACTTAGGTAGCCAGCGTGATCAATATAGGTCCTACTCTTGATTATCTAGGGTAACCATGATTAGCTTTGGTAGTTACCTGTGATCAACTTGAGTAGCTACTGTGATCAGCTTGAGTAGTCACCCGTGATTAATTTAGATAGCTACTCTCATTAACTTGGATAGCATTCGTGATTAGTGGGGCAGCCAACTGTGATCAACTTGGTTAGTACCTGTGATCATTTCTGGTAGCAACTGTAATCAGCTTGGATAGCCACCCATGATCAACCTGGGTAGCAACCATGATCAACTTGAGTAACTACAGTGATCAACTTTGGGAGCATCCGTGATCAACTTGGGAAATAGGGGTTAGGGGGGCGAAGCCCCCAATGTGCGCAGCTAATTCTGAAACGCAATTGAATCTTAAAATATTAATCTCAGTGTACATTTTTTCAAGACCATTTTCCAAACAATTCAATTTAAATGTTCAATATTTACTATGTATTTAAAATGTCTCGATTACAAATATTCTTATAGCAGCTCTTCACTTTATAACAATTAAAATTCAACCCTAAATCTGCAGTTCAAAATATGACTGGTTTGCATACCTTTCTCCCGTCAGTAGCAGCTGACAATTTAAATACAAGTTATAATAGTTTTTCTTAAAGTAAAACTTAGCAGCCAGGTTTTATTTACTGTGCGTTGACAGTTAATGTTTTGCTTTTGTTCACAGCAGTTCTTTTCCACAAAAAAAAAAAAAAAAAAAAAAAAAAAAGAATTATTTTACATTGATTTATAATGTATATTTCTTAGAAAAATATTTAAATAATTACAATAAATTCAGTAATATAGTAACCCAATAATTAGTTTTTGAAGTAAACAAAAATACAGTTATCACTTGTGAGTGCAAATTACCAGATTTTCATAAAACTATTATACAAAAATGTTACTAAGTGTCTACTTTCAAACATTTTCTTAAATTAAAAGCAATGTAATGATATAAGTAAAAATTAAAAGCAGTTTGATAAACAGAGATCTACAAAACAAAGTATGCATTTTCGGCCTCCAGTCCCCTGTCCACTATGACACAGGATATGCTGTGTTTTTCTTCCGCAATGGGTTTAATGGTCCTCTATAAAAACTATTCTGATAGATTTGCAATATAAGAAACACACATAGAAACAACAATAAAAATAAGGCAACATCCCTGACTTACTTTTTATGAAGCTTGTGGATTCTACAGGACACAGAACATGTGGTATCACAACTTCCATAAGAACTTAAATTGGTCGGTAGCTTAGTTGATTAAATCCAAGGTTCATAAGCTAAAGGTCGTAACAAATTTTGAAAGGGATTAGCTGATATCCACCGGCTGTTCATTTGTCATTGGGCTTAATGGCACTTTCTAAGGAATAGTCGGTCTTAGTTTGTAACAATGATTACATTCACTCATTTACACTCATTCGAAATCCATATTCGCCCATATCTTGAGGATCGGCGTCTTAAGAATAAACAAAAATAAAAACCTGATACTGGCGATGTATCACTTACCCAAATGGTCAGTGTGTACTAGTAAAATTGTTGGTGTGTACCAGTCCCTAATCAGTAGCTCAATACTACTACAGTACTGCCAGATTTGTAATACCCCGTCCTTTAGCTAGGAGGACAACAATCTGGCAAATATTAGATAGTCTTAATCAATTGTTAAACCAACATTCTCAAGCAGCATAAAACAACCAACCGTGTTAACTAGTTAATAGATATGCAAGTTATCTAAAGCTAAAAATTTCCAGTTTACTTGAAAACCAACTATTTAGTAAGAAATATTTCTAGCCTACCTTGTCTATTTTAATTCCTGAACAAGATATTGATTCAGAGCCCCACTTAACACAGCACTCCCTTAAGTACTCTATGAATTGTTTACACCTGTCTTCTTGAAAGTTGTTTTCTGTAACTCAAATATACATATTAATTTTTGTGTTACCAGGTTATATACAGTACAACCTCGGTATTCCACCATATAATGTGGTGGAAGGTCAAGCCGGATAAAACATAAGTCACACAAAACGAGATTCAATAACTCATACTGAACGGCAATCGTTATTGGGTTGCCTAAAATTGTATGCAACGCAACAAATGAATCAAGGTGAATTTTGACAAGACAAATAAGGCTATCTAGATACTGTAAAAATGTTGTATCGTACAACATATGTTTTTAAAAAACACTGTGTTTTACTCATTTAAATTTCTTACATCATATGTTATGTTAATCTATAGTATTTATATTAAAACTTGTTACACAGTATAATTTTAGTAATTTAAAAAGAATGCAGAGTAACTTGAACCTACAATTATATAAATTATCTAAAAACAAAATAAGGATTCAATACAAATGAGAAGCAAAATCGTTTAGAGTATGTCATTTTTACAACCATAAAATCTTAATAACAGAACTAGTGTTACTCCCCCACAGTAAACAAAGGTTGACAATGAAGAGGATTTCTAGGCCTAAGTAATGAACTCTTCCACTTCCTCATATGAAAAATGAACTCTTCCAGCCACTCTTTTATAGAAGTAAACAAATTCTCAGCTCAGGTCTTCAGATGCATTGCCTGAAATATTCAAGAAGCAAAGTGAAACACTCGTGTTCTGAGATTTGCATTGCGTAGTTGTAATTTGTTTATTATAACAAACATTTAATTTCGTCTGATTGTCATACTGGATGAAACAGACAGCAGTATGAAGCATGGCCGGATAATTGAGGTTGTACTGTATGTAAAAGTAAAGTTGTTTCCAACTTTATGAAAAAGAAAATTTTGTTGTTTGATCGGTTTGCTAGAAATACGTAAATTAGGCTAATTAGTTTACTCATTTGAAAATAGTGAACTTGAAGTGCATTACACCATTACATATTGTTGCGGCGTATGTATGCCGTGGTAAGCCAATTCGGAAACGGGTAAAAATAATTAATGAAACAAAATGAGATGTGATCACTGAGTTTATTGATAATGAAAATATGGTATGAAACTTATTGAAACTGTGACAGAACTTGAGAATAAAGTAAAATGTAACTGATCTAAATAAATTGTAAATGTATCTAATCTAAATGTAACCTATCTATAGGAGCACGTGGCTAAAACACTGCTAGAGTGGGTGAGGCGCTACGCGAGGCTGACTGCCCAAGGGGTGACGGCTCGAACCCACCCCCACCCCTACAGTAGAAATCAGTCTCGAACAATTATACAGTACAACAAAGCCACTGGAAAAAAATTTTTTGATAAAAAATCTGTTCTATAATTTTTCTTTACAAGAGAGAAATAGCCAGTGGGTTTTCAATATGATGCCAAGTTTTTAACAGTGAATGAAAGTATCTGCAGTGCGTAAAAACAAATAATTATTCATTATTCATTCATAAGACGCCGATCATCAAAATATGGGCGAATAAATGTGATGAGTGTAGTTATTGTTACTAAGGTCGACTGTTCCTCAGAAAGAGCTATTTACTAATAACCCAATAGCCAGGGCAACTAAGGGACCTACAGCTTTACAAAACCCAATAGCCAGGGCGGCAACTAAGGGACCTACAGCTTTACGTGGAATCCGTACCAAGTAGTGTTGGTCTGATTTTCAGCTAACTGACAACCCTGACACTCAGTTCTTTCCTCTACACAACATCTGAACTTTGACTACCATACAACATGGACACCCCAGACTAGTAGTGTCCATGTCGATGGCAACCATTTAGCAGATGCCATGTTGGTATTAAGAGAACCAATCACCTACAATCCCCTCAACACTTTGTCCCCAAGAAGCTGGGTTACACAGCACTGCACCACCTTGCCTACATTATCTCTGTAATCTCTTTACACATTTTAATATTTAATACTTTCACAACACTTTTGCCTCAATGTTTTTCTCAATGACACCAGGTCTTAAGAGTGAGTTAATTTTTTAGACTGCCTTTTTTAATTTTTATCATACAATTGTTTTTCAATTAAATTATTGGATTATTAGTCCTGTTTTTAGAGGTAAAATTTTATTCATGGATATGATATATTTATAATTGTAATAAAATTTTTAAACAATGTACAAAAAGGGATTTTTTAACAAGATAACTACTAACGCTTTTCTTTTAAATCTATGGCTAAGTTGCTAAAGCAGTTGTTTTACTTTTAGCATTGTGTTATTTTTGTTAAAAAAAACATGCAACTATTGTTATAAAAATTGTATTTATTTTTTTAACAATAGTCATATCTGGTAAAATCATTGGAATATGAGGCAACAGTAAATCTTTCACCTTGCATTTCCCATTGACAACTATACCTCTTGTGGCACACTCGCCACACGCAACATTAGGCGGACAGTCGACAACGTACTGCACACACATGCGCAAAACCTAGGAAGGGAGGGGTGATGCGAGAAAACAGGAGTCGGCCAAAGACCTTGACGAAGAGGAGTTCGTGGGTGCACGGCATCGCCACCTATGCTGGAATCAGCAGTGGATAAGTTCTAGTTTTAAATCAATCCATTTTGAATCTAAATTATGCATTGCTAGTCTATTAGAAGGGAGGGAGTGGAATGATAATGTAGCTTCAGTTTGGTTTGACAATAGATGTAATATTTAATCATATGGGGGCACGAGGGGATCGCAGCCAGTCCAGCTTATTTCTACTAATTTCAATATTTTTTAATATTTGAAATTACTATTTTATCTTAACAAAGCTGGCTGTGATTTGTAGGGGAATCGGCAAATAGCACTCATACAGCCAAATCGGCAAAATTAAAATTGGTGCAATTGTACGGGATGCAGAAGCAAATTCAATCTGTTTAATTAACTTATGGCCTCGTTTTAATAATACCTTTTCACCCCGCGATCACACAGCTGCCCGTTTTCCCCACACTCTGATAACGTTTTTCATCACCGAAATTCTTTTTATGTTCTTGTAATGGTAAACTAATTATCACTATTAAAATGTGTGGTGGCTTTCAGTAAATCAGTAGTTAAAAATTGGCAGGTAATTATGCACTTGCTTGCCACCTCTGAAAATGCGATTTATTGTTAACACTTTAATGGAGTTACCGGTCTCAGGGGCCGGTAGAGTTTTTTGAAATATTGGTGTGGCAACCCTGGTTGAGCTAGGTCACCGACTCTTTCAGTAGCTGCCCCCCCCCCTACTACTCCCCTATCCCCTCCACTATATTGCGTTCAGTCTGCTCTCAGCTTGCATCAATAGTGTGTCGATTTCACAAAACGTACCGGTCTCACATGCCGGATAGCTCCATTAGTGCGTAGTGACATATAGGCTTCTCATACCGGATAGCTCTGTTAGTGCAAAAGTGAAAGATGAACAATCCATCAACTAGCCGAGGTGTGTCAACAAACGATCGAGATTATGAGCGACGGATTCAACTCATGTTAAATGATGAAGTGCCCGATGAAGAGAGTGATCCCGACGATCCTGTTGATGATTCAGATGAGGACCCCGACTATGTTCTACCCAATGACGAAGGCCACTCATCTACTGATTCCAGCTCAGGTGATGATGAAAATTATTTAGATGATAACATAGAGGCTGATATTCCTGTGAATCGTGAGAATGAGCCTGAGTTTTATTTTGGAAAACCCAACGTAAAAAAAAATTATCCAGGCTTTCAATGGAGCAGTTCAGAGCCTAATCAAAATGTTAGGATACCCGCACACAATATCGTTAGGGGTAGATTACCTGGTCTCCGAGGGAGAGCAAGAGCCTTAGGAAATAAGCCTGATAAATTAGAAGTTTTTGAGCTCCTATTCAACCATAGCATGATTAATACAATAGTAACTAACACTAATATAAAGCTTGCATCGGTAAAAGAGAGATTGGGGCCAACTACTAATAGCAGTACGTACAGAGAAACTGATGAAATTGAAATGAAGGCTCTATTAGGCCTGCTGTTATTTTCTTCAATTTTGAAAGGTAATGACGAAGATATGAACTCTATATTTTCAGCAGATGCTACATCAAGACCTATATACACAGCAACTTTTACTAAAAAGAGATATCTTACTCTACTGGCATGTTTGCGTTTTGATGAGATGGCAACAAGAGACACACGTAGAGTCCGAGACAAAGCCGCTCCCATATCTGGTTTATTTCTGAAACTGGTGGCAAACTCTCAAGACCAATATTGTGTATCAAGCTACCTAACTGTAGACGAAATGTTAGTTCCGTTCCAGGGCAGATGTCCTTTTTAAGGTTTTTATGCCAAAAAACCAAAAAAGTATGGTGTAAAAATTATGTGCCTCACTGATGCCAAAACATCGTATTTATACAATGTGTACATTTACACCGGGAAAAAAGTGATGGGGTGGGCCTATTGCCTGAAGAAAGAAAACTTCTCATCCCTACTCAGTCTGTGCTGCGCCTGTGCCAGCCTGTTATAGGAACAAACAAAAATATCACTGGTGATAACTGGTTTTCTAGTGTTGAGGTCACTGATCAAGTGAAACAAAGAGGTCTAACCTATGTAGGTACTCTGAAAATAAACAAAAGAGAGATCCCTCCCGAGTTCCAACCAGGACCTACTAGACCAGTCGGCTCTGCATTGTTTGGGTTCAATGGGGAAAAAACACTTGTCTCCTTTGTCCCTAAACCCAACAAAGCAGTATTATTGATATCGACAATGCACCACAGTAAAACAATGGACGAAGAGAAGAAAAAACCGGAAATAATTTGCTGCTACAACAAAACTAAATGTGGTGTCGACATATTAAACATGAAATGCGCAGTGTATTCTTCTAGTCGTAGAATAAGGCGTTGGCCGCTCGCAGTTTTTTATAGAATGTTAAATATTGCATCTACAAACAGCTACATCCTCTATATGTCCTACACTGGCTCACCGATGATAACCAGATTTCAGTTCGTGAAGGATCTTGCCATGGATTTGGTGACACAACATCTTCGAAGAAGATTAGAAATCCCTAATCTACGAACACAGTGAAAACATCGATCAAGACAATATTATACCCTGACGATGAAGCTCCAGCAAGAGAACCTGGAATCCCTTGTGACAAGTTGGAGAAGAGAAAAACATGCAGTAAATGCCCATCTGCCAGAGAAAGGAAGACCCAGTACAGATGCATTCGATGTCTACAAGCCATTTGTCTGGAATGTAGCCGTAAAGTCTGCACTGGCTGCGCGCCTGAATGTGTCTCAAAGAGAAGATTGCACTGTCAACTGTTGACTTTATTTTGTAGAAGAATTTTAATTCTTTTACTTTTTTTATTAAAATGTTAAATATAAGTGTTTTCAGATTAGTAATTAAAAAAGTGAACTTATCTTAAAACCAATTACATATAATATAAACATTATCTCCATACAAAGAATAACAATAAGAATTGACATGTAAATATATTTAAAACCCATGAATTTTGATACTTAGTTCACATATTTTGTTTTTAATAGTTGTTAACATGCATTTAAATAAATTTTCATGTTTGAAAAGATTGTTTTACTCAATTATCTGATCATTACAAATCCATTTGAGTAAGAAGTTTGAATATTTTAGAGTTAAAAAAAAAAATTACTCTACCGGTCTTACAGACCGGATGGCTCCTATAGCGTCACTTAGGTGATGGCTCCTTTAAAGTGTTAAAAAAGTCGTAAAATATGAGTTTATATCTCTTGAGAAAACTTGTTTTTCCCGAAAAATCGAAAAATTAGTTTTTATCTGATAATGAAAAAAAACCAACTTTTTTAATTTTACACGTTTTTACATTTTACAATTTTATATGTAATATAGCCTACTAGTCAGTGCTATTTTGCAAAAATTGGTTACTGCGGTAACACTATTTTAAAATATTTGCTAAAAATATTAGATAATCACTATCATCTTATTATATAGTATTTAAATTTACAGAAAAATATGCTCTATAAAATAAACAAATTTGTGAAATGGTTATCTTGGTTTTATGGCTGTTAGCTTAGGGGTCAGTAAATGAAGAGATGAATTTTCTCTGGAATACGTGCATAAATGTTGGGTGGTTCATGTTTACAATTTTTTTTGTCATCAGGAGGTTTCAATATTATTTATAGGTTGTATAAGTATAAGTGACACAGAAAATTTAATAAAATTGGTCCATATGTTGAGAAATAAATTTTAGAAAAATCCAGCAATCCCTCCCCATCTATGTTGCTCATCCCTATCAGAGCCTGAATTTCCAGTTTCTAAATTTAAGATGATCGTTCGAAAGAGTTACTAGACATCTTATTGATTCTGTACAATAATAATAAATTATACATTTACAAGCATTTTTTATACTTATAAATGTACACATAACTTAGAAATGCATCACTTTTATAATTCCTAACATATAATCTAAAAAACAGGAATTTCACTAATAATTCACTTAATTTGACACTAAAAAACA
This sequence comes from Stictocephala bisonia, assembly GCA_035578905.1. Lineage (NCBI taxonomy): Eukaryota > Metazoa > Arthropoda > Insecta > Hemiptera > Membracidae > Stictocephala > Stictocephala bisonia. Next base: position 537,390 of record JAQJVL010000198.1, read on the forward strand.
CTTTACAGATAACTAATATGCCTATTTACACTAAACAACACTAAAATAAACCAATAATTACACTTAAAATTAAGCACGTAATAATGTAGAACTGAAAACACCACAAAGACACTATCAAAAAGTCATGAAATTTATATCTCTTGAGAAAACTCAATTTCACTTTCAGAAGTCGAGATTCTTATTCTATTTCACCATGCCTTTCATCTAAGACACTAATCAGGCATTCCCTCGTAAACTAGAACTCCTCCTCTTTGTAACAGCGTTTACATTATGACGATATCGTTATTGGTTGTATTTTAATGAGTCATTATATCCGAGAATGTAACAAGGCTAGCATTTAGCCGTGTTCCGGTTCGAGGGGTTAAAATATCATTTAAATTAATGGAAATATGTCAAAGTACTAAAAGTTGTTGATTTTTTTCTATTTTTTTTTCTTTCGGTAAAATATGTTCTGCAGAATTAAAAGCACATCTCATGAAAACATAGCCTATTCTTGACCCATTTCAGGCAAGGTTTTCAAATTTTATTTGGTTGCAAGAAACTGAATAAATACCAATTGGCTTGTAAATAACCCCTGCTGTATCTTGAATGAGTTCCTTAGTACCACTCTAGAGGCATGATTGTCTTAAATAACAGGTACGGCCTATGTGTATTTTTGCTTTGCTTATTTATCTGCTTGTGGCATGCAGTTTTCTAGTTTATTAGTTTTAATAATTGAAGGACCAATTGCATGTGTTGTGCACAATGTTATCGTTTAATTTTTGTTATTAGCCTTTTAAATTTAGTTTACTGTCGGCGCAGAAATTATGTGCACTTGAATTTGAAGGTTGTTTTACAAGGAACAATTCTCTTAGATGGAAAATTCTAATCACACCATTAATTTCCTCGTTGAATTGTGCATTATGAAATATGCATTTCACAATTTTATTAAGTTTCAATAATTTTTAGCTAGCTAGAACAAAAAAGTAACAGAATTTAAAGTAGTTTTCACTGTAAATCAAGTTCACGCTGTTATTAATAAAAAAAAAACCGTTTATGTATCGCATTTATATTTTAATAAGTGGTCAATAGGAATGTTTTCTATAAGTTTGATACATTTTAAAATTTTAACTTTTAGAGAAAAAAGTTCTTATCAATTTCCTGAAACATTGTTTTCTTGATTTCTAGAGGTCGTTAAAGTTAATTACTTGGTCTATGACATGTATAGTTAAAATACATAACTTTCATATATGTAAGTAAATGTAGTTATTTTAAATTGATTTCAATCGATTTAAAAACACTGTATTTACTCATATATAAAAAAGTAATATATCATAACTATACATAAGGAATACAACAAGACCAAGTAATTCATTTTACGACCTCTAAAACCCAAGAAAACAATGTTTCAGGGAACTGATAACTTTAAAAAGTTTTTTCTCAAAAAGTTAAAATACTGAAATTTATAAAAATTATAGAAAACATTCCTATCAACCAGGTATTAAAATATAAATACGATACATTGATAAGTTTTTGAGTAATAACGGTGTAAACTTGATGTACAGTGAAAACTAGTTAAAATTCCGGGACTTTTTTGGTCCAACTATGATAAAAATTACTATAAATTTTAATACAATTTATAAATGCATATATGATAACGTACAATTAAACGAGGAAAACAATGATGTGATTAGATTTATCGTAGGCCTCGTAGTTCCTTAGAAAACAACCTTCAAACTCAGGTACACATAATTTCTGCGCTGACAGTAGGCTATGATTTTCTTAAATTGCACGTGCATTAATTCTTTAATTTCTGTAGGCATATTATGAATGTAGCCTATTACTGTAACAATGGCAAAAAAAATAAATTAATCATTGTTAGACTATGTTCAAATGCCACAGACATATACAATACATAGAAAAAAGTCTGCTTAATTTATATAGCCATTGTGGTGGCGTATTTTATCAACAATAAAATTAGCCATAGTTCAGATGAAGGTTTGGTCAAATTGTAAAACCCTTGACATAGTCAAACACACAAAATTTCAACACTCATTTCTGCAACATTTTTTTGTTTCTTATAACCTTTTTAGTAAGGTAATCCTTCCACTTTTCTGCTGAAAATAAACCTGTATGAAATTGTCCACAACTTTCAGCAATATACATTGTCAGCTCCCTGCCTTCACTGCATGGGTAAACCCATAAAATAAAAACCCAAAGGTCTTTTACTACACTAGAGCTGAATTTGAATTAAAAAATTACTAATGGTAGGCACAGGCCTATAGTGAGTCTTACTTACCATTGAGACATTTTTGTATCCTACAGGCATGTACTTTGCAAGGATCCTTTACCTTCATCAAATCGGTTAAAATTTGTCTATAAAATATTTAAACTATCATATCATTCACGATATTTAACTACCGCAAATTAATTTAACTTGGTTTAACATCACAACAATGCAACTGTTCACATCAAATAATAAAATTCATTTAGAAAACAAGGCTTACCACATGAACCAGGATTTTAATTCGGAATCGGCTGTTTTGCTGAATTGACTAACAGAAACAGACTTCAACCACTTCAACAAAGCCAAATAACAGCTGAGCTGATCTGACTGAGAAGTGAGAATCACAACCACGGTAACTTTAACTTTATACCGTGCTGAGAATTGCTGAGAGACCAGCAGCAGCCAGTGACCAGACGACTGATTTTTTAAAAATATTTTCATAGGAAAAGACGTCTAGACTTGGACGTTTTTCCTGAAACTCTTGCCGTGATACTTGATTCCGTGATCTTTGACCAGTGCTCATGGACAGGTGACGTCAATTTTCTTCCAATAGTTTCAAAAAATTCACAATTTAAAATATAAAATTTACAATACATTAATAACATACAAAATTCTAATAACTTATAAAAATTCAAGATTGGTGGTGGCTAGACTTCATTATAAGCGTTCTTGAAGAACTAGGCTTTACAAATGAGAAAAGCCTTAATTTTTCTTTTGAATGTTCACTTTCCATTTAAATGTCTGATAGCCTCAGGTAATGTATTAAACCTTTTGTAAGCCAGAACAGGAAAACAGTCTTCTTACTTAACCTGCAGAACGGAATATAAATATCCAATCTCGTATAATCTGTATACTTTCAATATATTGATTCTTCTAAATATTAGCTAGCTTACAATGATCCAGCCACAAGCTGAATAGATAATACGTAAATCCTTCTTTTAGAGCTTTAATACTGTTTCACTCAGTGCCGGAACGAAGCAGCCACTTTGGAGCCTCGGAGGGGCTTCAGATAAAAAAATTTTGTATCAGAAGTAAATGGTTTTAATGTTGGTAAAATTAAAAATTATGTAGGGGCCTAACCTAACTATAATAATGTGTTAATCTCGTCGGTGCGTAAATCAACTAGTGTGTAAGTGTATCGTACTAGGTAAGGTACCATTAAAGCAGAGTGGAGTCGGTGGGCCTATGGCAGGTTGTAATGTAAACAAACTTGAACGTGAGTGAGGGTTTAAGACTGAACTGATTTTAAATGCTGGCTCCTGGCTGGCGTGTAGTTTTTATTTTATATTAGGCTGCAAATGTTAATAAAATGTAACAACTAGTCTAGTTTTACTCTATATAGTAGGTTATTTACCTTTGTGATCCGTCGAGTAATCCAACCCAATAGTTGGATTACTCGACGGATCACAGAGGTAAATAACCTACTATATAGTGTTAATTCAGTAATCTGGAGGCCTAAACATGAAACTAGTTTTACTCGCCAAATGTAGCCTTACATAACCATAAAATACACAGGGTGTAGTCTGTTAGATCAAAACAAAAGGAAAATTAAAATTAAGACAACAATTTTTTTCCTTGAAAACCCCCCACTTTATTACAATTACACCATTAGCTACAATTTTTAGCCCAATAATTATTTTTTAATAGATTTCATTTAAACTTTATTTATGTTTCCATATATTGTACGTGTACAGTTTGTATAAAAAAAAAATACTGTATCACTATCAGCCTGATACAGTATTACCTGTTAAAATGGTGGTAATTTTAATGCATTGAAGGCTGTTTTAATTTATTAGCTAGGGGTATGATGTTGATCGCGTCCAGAGGAATTCTTAAAAGCTGTATACGTACTTCCTCGATAGTTCTAAACGAGCAAAACCCCAGGTAACTGGGCCGTCAAAAATGTGTGATCTCCCAGCTATGGCAGCTACCACACAAAACAAGAAAGGCCCAGTTGAGCAATAAGCTAATTTCAAAATAATAGGTTCTGTTTGAAATTTTGTCCATTTTAACACCAAGGGCTTAGACAAGGCGGACAGTTAGTGCAACAAATGGGTCCTTCTAGAAAACAATGTAGATATCCTTGCACTTCAAGAGACACACATAGAAGACAATAATAGTGCACGAGGTAATATTCCTGGATACAGACTTGTTGATTTCATTGGGTATAGGTTATATGGTATTGAAAATTTGCAACTTACGTAGATAATGACAAGGACAATGTGTCAATTACCCATAAAAGCTCTGATGGTGACATCTTTGTCTTGGCAATCCAAGTGTCAGAAACTACAATTGTTAAAGCTAATAAGCCTCTCAACATCCATCGGCCTGGCGATAGGATTTTGCCAATTCTTGAATACTCTGTCCTCTATGTGAGGGACTTTAACAGTCGCCATAGCCAATGGGGCTATAACACCTACGATGTGAATGGCAGAAAGCTTGCTGACTGGGTTGAAATGAACAACGTTTTCCTGATCTTTGATGTTAAAGATCCAGCCACTTTTTATTCAACTTGTTGGCTTCGTGGTTACTCCACTGACCTAAGCTTTTGCTCATGTGAACGATCATTAGCCCAAAACCAATTAGGAAAGTTCATAATGATTTTCCCCCACTGTCAACATAGGCCAGTTCTGGTTTCATTGTGAATCCGAATTCCCATAATTCGATCTTTTCCTAGGCCTAGATGGAATTTTAATAAATCACACTGGGAGTCCTATACCACCAGGCTTGATGATGGCATTCCTCTACAATAAGAAATTATGATCGTTTCATGCCAGCCTTGATGCCGACGTGGGGGCTCAGTGGCTACGGCTTCGTACTACGGAGGGCAAGTTCCAAGGTTCGAATTTCCACTGAGCCAACGGTCGGTACTTCACTCGTTTAGTAAAATTTACGCACAGGCCTGCAGACCCATGTGAACTGGCGAGTGAAGTTTTAAAATAAAATATTACAATTTCACAAGTCTTGTCTTATCCATTGCTAAAGCTTGTATACTGAGACGATACAGAAAAGAGTATATATACCAGGATGGAGTAAGGAATCAGATGACCTTTACAAAGAGTTTAATGCCATCAAAAACTCCAACACAGCTAATCTGCTGCTGCGTTCTCTAGACAATGCCAGGAGAGAGAAATGGGTTAAAACTGTTAAAGATATAAACTTTATTCATAGCAGTAAAAAAGTGTGGCCACTTTTAAGGGACTCTCTAGTGGTAAATCTCCAAATCAAAGAAAAATACTCCACTCGAATCCAAAGGCTTCTTAAAATGGCTAACGGATAGTGATCTTATCAAAGTCAGCCCACTATCCTTCTGGCAAACATCTGCTTTACAAGCTGAATGAAATTAAAAAGAGCCAACTGTTCTGTTGTGGTGGATGGTTAGGTACCCTTAATATATGAATTGGTGGAGTGATGGTAGAGTTTTTTGGGTGGGTGGGAGGAGGTTGGTGGGTCTAGCCGTCTATTTGGTTGTGGGTTGTAGTGGGGGAGCTCATGAACTTTCTTGCTTTGGGGCCTCAATTGGCCTTAATTCGGCTCTGGTTTCACTACCCGAGGAGTAACCCCAAAACAGCAGACCATAGCTAAGGTGATTATTGAAGAGGTCATAGTAAATTGAGACAAGGTGCTATTTAGTCATCTGCGGTTGTAGCCTACGCAGTAAATAAGTCATGCGAGCCAATCTAGTGCAATCATTGTTAGTATGTTGTATCCACGACAATTTGGGATCAATAGTAAACCCTAGCAGTTTAAAAGCCTCACCATTAGGAAATTTTATTGATTTCAGGCTACAGGCCATCTTTTGTGTTTTATCGACATTTAAACTAAACTTGTTATTCCAATCAGTAGTTTTTTTAAATATGGTATCTAAAAAAACACAATATAATCGCCTCCTAAGGTGTCCTTTACTGGGCAGATATATTTGTGTCATCACCGAGCAGACTGATGTTATTTATTTCTATATAAAAAGAACCTATAACAGAACCTTGTGCCACACAACACAGCTCAGCTCCACTTATAGACATGACCTGAATGCGGCCATGAAGATAGGATTCCACGAATTGTTTGCTACATGATTGACACCATACTTATCAGCTTACCCAGCAAGACAGAGTGAGAAACACACAAATGCTTTACTGAAGTCAGCGAGAACAATTGCTGTAGAATTCTTAACTTCAAAAGATCCAAGATGGTTATAATAAGCTTGAGTGAAGCAGAAAATGTTGACTTACCTATTCTAAACCACGCAGACATATGTAATATCTTCCTCTTGATTCCTATATAAATGGATTTTAATGTTTTCGCGAGTTTAACATTTATCTATGCAATGTTGTGCTCTATATAGGGTGAGCCTCTACTGACACCATTAAATTTGCCTGTTTGTTGTACTCACAAAAAGGAACAAAAAATTCCATATTAACCTGTGTCCGATTCTCAACCGTTTGGCTGTAAGGGCTCATATTGTGTGTTTTTAAAATTACTTGACATTAACTCACTGATTGAGCTACAAAAACAAAACTAAAACACCTACCAGATTCTTATTAATACCATTGAAAAGATCGTTAAATTCTCTATGAATGTCAATTATTTTGCAAGCAAACGTAAATAAAAATTAGATTTCCTAGAGGAAATTTATTAAACTAATATGCAACATGTCTTTTTCTCCAATTGTTCAAGACGCCATATCAGCACATAAATGTAGTCTAATTCAATGTAAAGTTAAGTAGAAAACTTTTCTTACTAATAGCTTGGAATAGATGTATAATTTAACTGGGTTGAATATCATGAAACCAAAAATAACATCTAAAATATTTCGTGACAATAACATTTAAAACGTGATTTATTCGGTTGCACTTAACTACCAAACTCAACCTGTGCCTGTTTTTTGTTTTGCATGTAACTTCCAAAATGAGCTGATTGGACTTATATTTGAAATCCGCTGTTACACTTTTATTATTATTCTGTACCTGAAATCAGCTGTTGTAAATATTACCCCATTTTGAACAATAGTCTATATATATATATATATATATATATATATATATATATATATATATATATATATATATATATATATAATCCAATGTATGTTTGTTTGTCTGTCTATCCTTTATGCGCTACCAAACCGTCCAGCTGATCGCCATGAAACTTTAGGATGTTGTCCTGTATACTCCCGAGATGGTTTCTGTGAAGTTTGATGCATATCCGTCCACAGGGTCCCGCCCCACGGACTCCTAAAGATCCCATGTTATTCAAATGGAGAATCTGAATTGTTTACAAAAAACATATGACTGTGTGGTTTAATGTAGTTTCACATGCCATAAGCAGATTGAAGTTCTCACAACATAACACCTTAAATATATTCATAGAAGATTCATTATTCATAGAAGAGTAACAACTTAAATAACAACAAATCAAAATATTCAAAACATTGTAATATTTGATTGCAAAAATAACTAAAAACCTAATATAACATAAATAAGCAGCTCTACTAGATTTACCTCTTTCAGAATGTTACTAAGTTTCCCACATAGGGCTGCCTGGTGAATTTTGCATTAAAAGGTCACATTAAAAGGTCGTGTAAACCACAGTGATATTGACCCACCCGCCCACCCATACACCTACAGTAATATTGACCCACCCGCCCACTCGTACACGTACAGTGATATTGACCCACCCGCCCACCCATACACCTACAGTGATATTGTAGTTTGATTTATTGTAGTTCTACATTTCACCTTGAGAGTGTAGCACACACTACTTTTACTTGATCAGGTGATCTGTATTTGGTGTTAACCTTTTTTCCTCGGTAATTAAAACATGTGGTGAAACGTGAAAATAAAAAATAAATAATTATTTGTTTTGCAGTTTACTTTTTATGACATGCCTCCTAAAAAATCTAATATTGGTAGAAGAAGCAAAAATGCTCAGCTATTAGGTTCTAAATCAAACTCAATATTATGACCGGCGAAGCGGGCGGGTACAGCTAGTTACTCATATTAGTCTGTGAAAACACAAATCATCTTCTTTGGACATTTTGGAAATATTTATTTATACTTTTATTTTTATACTTAAGCATAATTAGCTTAAAATTTGTGAGGGTATAAGCATTTGTTCTATTGTGGCATTGCGTCAAACGTCAATTGGACAATGAATTTGGTTGTGAACTATGAATCCGTTTACTAATGTAGAATATGCTGATATACATTTTGTGTATGGATTGTGTTCTTGCAATGCAGCTGAAAGTCATAGAGAATACATTCGTTGATTTCCAGAGAGAAGAATTCCTGATGTAAGAACATTTGTAAGGGTTCATAATTGTCTGCGTGAAACTGGTAGATTTCCTGTCAATGACTGCTCCGTTGGTAACATCATACAAGATGTTGGGTTAGAGGAAACTGTACTTGCCCAAGACAAAAGAGATCCAAGTACAAGAAGAGTTGCTACTGAATGTGTAGTAAGCCAGTCATTTGTGTCGAGACTCTTGCGTAAAAATCAAATACACCCATACCACTTTACTCGTGTCCAGACAATTGAACCCAGAGACCCTCCTCTGAGACGTCAATTTTGTCAATGGGTTTAACAGCACGATATTGCAGATTTTCTTATAAAACAATCTTGTGGACAGACGAATCTACATTTACATGAGACGGTGTTTTTAACTACTACAATGAACACTTCTATGACACTGAAAACTCACATCTTTGTCGTGAATCACGGAGCCAAACTAGGTTTAAGTTAAACGTGTGGGTTGGACTGATAGGGGACAAGCTGATAGGTCCCTACCTTGATCTCCCTACATCATTAACTTGAGTTCAATACCTTCAATTTCTAAATAATATCCTACCAGACCTTCTCGAAGACTTGCCGTTGGAATTGCGTCGGCGCATTATTTACCAGGGAGATGGAGCAACACCACACTTCAACATCAAAGTGCTTGAACATATTAACAACTTTTATATGTGGATTGGAAGAGGCGGAACTGTTGCTTGGCCACCACGGTCCCCTGACCGCAACCCTATTGATTACTAACTCTGGGGTTCTTTGAAGTAAGAAGTGTACAGAAGTCCAGTACAAACAGCCGAAGAATTGAGACATCGAACGTGAGGGCTGTGAATGAAATGAAATCAATCTAAAGGCAAGTGTAAGGGTGTTGAGGAACCGAGTCCGTACCTGCATAAGGGAAAATGGTGGACATATTGAACACTTATTAAAGTAGTTTTTGTTATAATAAAGCATGATTATCTAAATATTACAGTTATTATGTTTTTTATTTCGTAAAGACTGACAATTTGTTTGTTAGGTACAACCGAATAAACCATGTTTTATGAAATATTTAAGGTGTTATTTTTTTGTTTCATGATATTCAACCTAATTAAATTATACTTCTATTCCAAGCTTATTAGTGAGAAAAGTTTTCTACTTTACATTAAATTAGACTACATTTATGTGCTGATATGGCATCTTGAACAATTGGAGAAAAAGACATGTTGCATATTAGTTTAATAAACTTCCTCTAGGAAATCTAGTTTTTATTTACGTTTGCTTGCAAAATAATTGACATTTATAGAGAATTTAACGATCTTTTCAATGGTATTAATAAGAATCTGTTAGGTGTTTTAGTTTTGTTTTTATAGCTCAATCAGTGAGTTAATGTCAAGTAATTTTAAAAACACACAATATGAGCCCTTACAGCCAAACGGTTGAGAATCGAACACGGGTTAATATGGACTTTTTTGTTCCTTTTTGTGAGTACAACAAATAGGTAAATTTAATGGTGTCAGTAGAGACTCACCCTGTATATTTTTTTATATGGCACAAATAAGTAGCTAGAATTTTACGAGTAATAAGTACATTACTTTAGACAGTTTACGAATATGCCTGAAACAAACTAAATTGTACTTGAAAATAAACAATTTTGAAGAAGCCAAACCAATCTCATTTTTCAAAATATGACCTAAATTTAGATGGTTTATAAGTTAGTATATTGAATGTTAAACTCTTAGACCATTTAGTTATGTTTTAGGGCATATTGTGACATTCTAAATGGTTGGTTATAAATTGGCCTTCATAAATCGCCATCATCTCGTGAATGGACAGTGGTAATCCTACCGATCAAATAGAAATGTTACTAAACAACAACTGTTGTTTAGTAACATTTCTTATTTAGTTATTATTCTTATTCTTATTTAGTTACTAAACAAGAAATGTTACTGACATTTCTTGTTTAGTAACATTATGGGATTCTTGTACAGAGCATCCTATGACTTCCAGTCTCCATCGACACTGGCTATACTTTTCAAAACCTTAATACGACCTATCCTAGAATACTCGTCAGTCGTCTGGTGTCCATATCAAGCTAGGCCACATTAATATCCTGGAGTCTGTTCAGAATCCGAGCCATAAGGCTCATAGGCATGCGTCTCGGATACCAATACCTTGAGACACCTGTTGACTCTCTTAGGACCACATTTGGTCTCCCTCTCTTGGCGACCAGAAGGAAGATGGCTGATATCCTGCTGCTTCACAAGTTGGTGAATGGTGCCATTGACTGCTCTGACTTTTTGTCCATGATTGAGTTTCGGATTCCGGCGTCCACTCGCTCCAAGGACATATTTGCCAAACGAGCATCTCCTTACCTGTACAGCCACTACAGTTGTGTTCCCCGGATAACGAGAGAGGGTAATGCTGTGTCTGATGCTGTTGATTTTTTTGGTTCCTCCCCCCAATCATTTTGCAGAAGCCTCATGAGATTATTGAATTCTGCAACCTGAAAATCTTGCAGCTTGGAGAATTGAACTTGTATTAGCATCTTGTATGGGGCGAATGTGATTATACATATTTTGGGTGTGTGGATGGATTGTATATATATATATTGATACTTGTATAAGTTACCATTGTTACTCATGTATCTTGCTATTTAATGTAATCTGTTGTTATTGTATTATTGTCACATAAGTTATCATTGTTCATTATACTGCATATATACATTATACAATGCCATTTATGATGTACTTCTACTGAACTATTTGTTGTCATGGTCTTGTATTATTGTATCTATCATAGTAGTCTTAGAAAGTTCTGTTGTAGATTTAGATACACTTTATGATGCCATGTATTATTTATTACACTATGTACAAAAGTGGTTTACCGTTAATAAATAAAGAAATAAAGAAGAAATAAAGAAACAACTGACAAACCATGACATAGCCATTTGCATTGATGATGAACCTTGGGCTGAATAAGTGTTGAATTTCTAGGCTATCTTGGTAGAGCAACTACAGATAGGGGACAATGATGCTTCTTTATTACTCCAGTACAATTTACTAACAGTACAACCTGAATTTTACAATCATTTCTAGGTCACCTACAATTGCAATCTCATTGAGTTAAACGAATGTTAGAGAGTCAATATTTTAAGATTAAACTCCATACAACAGAAAAAAAGAGGTAAAAATCAGATTATTGTCATTTGTACTGATTTGATTACTAAGAAAAATTTACTTACTTTGATTTCAACATGTAAGAGTAAAATAACTTCACATCAACTTGAGCCTTCAGTTTCATCATCAATAGAGACAGCAATATTTGCATATACATTTAACATCATTTTCAGCCTTTGTTCCGTAAATTTCGTATAATCTAAGGTATATATATATATATATATATATATATATATATATATATATGTGTGTGTGTGTGTCTTTCAATTTATTAGCCCATACAATTGATTTTATTTTGGAAAATTTTGGGATTTTCCATTCCTTGTCCCATATTCTTAGAAAACTATTAAGATGAAATCATACCAGAGAAATGATTATAATAAAAAAAAGGTTTCTTAACAACCAGAATTTACTTCCAAAATGGGGATCCAGATTAATTTTGACAAGAGAAAAATACAATCATTAAAATTGACAAGCATCATTTTTCTCATAAAAAGTTAGTCAAATACCTATGCAAGTGTAGCAAATATGGATACAGATATTTATTTTAAAACAACAATTGTTGCTACTATTAATCTAAGAGTATATAGTCGTGACACTCCATGATAGCACTATAGCACACTCCGTGACACTAAGAGTATATAGCAACAAACACGATGATAGCGCGTCAGCCTGATTGGTAAATGTCAAATTACTGATGATTAATAGTCTGTAATGGCAATGTTTCTATTGTTACTATCCCACTTCTTTCCAAGATACAATACAGTTTTGAAGCTTGCAACTTGGAGTCCTAGTGTCGCAGTCACACTAGTTCCACAGTGCTGCAGTGGAGTGCCGTGTTTGTATATTGTTAGACTGTGATGCTATGTGGGAAAGAAACACAATTAACAAAAACACATTATTTCAGTCCATGTAAAACAACATTTTATTTTATTTATATTACCAAGTAATCATGCAAAATTATGACTCTTTGGCACTTTCTTTAGTATTCAGGGAAAAGGCATGACTTTTAATTACTAATAAAGTCAATATTAATAAAATAAAACTAAACATTTTTGAATTGGTAACGTTAGTACAATTTTTTCATTCAATAAAAGTAAAATTTCTTTAAAAATCTAAAGAATATAAATACATTAATATTAACAACTATTTTACCAATATTTACAATATTATATTCAAAAAGTTGTTTTTTAATGTACATTTTAATATACTACAAAATTAAATATGTTTTGGAATCAATTTAAAAGTGACCAACAAATCAGGAATATTGAGAGGAATAGCATACCTTGAAGGATAGGTTTAGAGATAGTAAATATCCTGACTGTCTTACAGAAGTATGTTAAAATGTATTTTAAAAAGTTCACTATAATAGTAACTGAACTTGTATTGATAAAAATAAATTATTATTACTTTGCCATAAACATTACATATTAGGGTGGTATGTTTATTTTAGTCAAGGCACTATAAATTCAATTATTCAGCCTGTTATTTGCAAATGAGTCTCGATCAACAGTAAAATTTGTTTTGGGCCATTTTATAAGATTTTATTCAAATTATATATTATTAAAATAAAAATTCCAAAGTTAAATTATGGCTGACAGGAAAGTTGTTTAATATTATTTGTACAATAATCTTTACATTTTCAACACAATCAGTTCTGTAGGTTTCCTTGGTTTTAAGGATCAGAAAAATATGATTAGATGGATTGAAATTCACGATGTCGACAGTGAATATATAAGTCTACAGTTCATAGTTATGATGCTTGGCGTAACTTTCAGCAGATTATTGTAAAAACAACACATAAGGTGATAATGAATTATTTAAAATTAATATGTCAACACATTTTTACTCTATTTGTTATACATATATGTCTTTTTATGAAACATTATTTACACATAATATACATTTAAGTACAATAATAAATACACTTATATTATCACAGGATTAAATGCTTTTATTCATTTCAGTCTCTATCACAGCACCAAGGAACATATTTTTATGAGCATTGAAACTGATAGTGATTTCAAACGTGATAGGTAAATAATCACCTATTGCATTTGATGGTCTAGGGTAATCCTTTTGTTATGTGTTACTTCAGAGCAGGAAGAAACAGAGGTCATGTCTAATAGTGTGCTGAATGGGTGTCGAGTAAGGTGTGTTGAGTTGTCAGTTCTCCAGTTTGCCGTGGCGGAAGGAAACAGTAGCACCATCACTCTCACTCTCCTATCCCCTCCAAACCACTGTCTTCATTCTCTCTTTATCTCTCCTACTTTCGTCCCCTCTTGAGCAATGTGTATTTTAATACACCAGCACTGTCTACCAGTCTAAATTTCAACTTCCACTGAGGCCTTCGTTGCACCAGTAAGAAAACATCTGTTTCTTCCTTCTCTGTGGTGTGGCAAAGATATTTTTGTCTAACAACTGCTACAAAAATATGTCATGCCAACAATAATAAATTTTAAATAGCAATTCTTTAGTAGATATACAAATAATTGTATGAAATTGAACTGTATTAGATGACAAGAATGTTTACTTGTTATAATAAATAAATAAATATAATTTATTATATAATATAATATAAATATAACTCAATTTTTAAAATAATATTTCATAATGGTTTCAAGAAAAGCTTGTTTGAACAACATCAGCTATACATCAGTATAGCTATACGATGTACAGTTTTGGCAGTAGGTTCTGATGAATAAATTAGTATTAAAGATAAATATATGCACATGTTATACTTTTAAGTCAAGAGGGGGAATCAAGGTTTGTGAGGTAATTAGATAACTGGGGTTGCTAACAGGAAAACAAAGATGGGTAAATGTGAGCTAACTTTGCTTTCATAAAGATCCAGAAGTGAAGCACCACTTAAAATATGAGCCAACATAATGACAGACTGAGATTAAATTATGCGAATGTACTTTATCCTTACAATGTGTTCTGAAGGCACCCTGAACATTATTTTGTCCGTTCTAAAAGAAGAATAATAACACACACTACAGTAAAACTAGCATATTTTTAATGTATCCAGAGCTGAGTGATTTAGTTATTGGAAAAAATGTTTAGACATCTGAAGGCAAGAACAATCCGTTTCAAAGTTTAAATAAACAGTTCTCTGAAAAATTAATTAATAATGGTTGTTCGATCAGTGACCAGTAGATCGTGGTGATACCACCAAAACATCCAGCGTTTATCAACAAGAATTTAATTATTAAAAATTACAATATAAGAGATTAACCTTGATGTAGTTGTCCTTTGCGTTAATGAATTGATAACTCCTGAATTTGAACGACTTAATTTCTCTGGATACTCTTTAAGATCTTCTTTTTCTTACAATGTGTATATTGGTGGTGGGGTGCCTAAATTATATCAAAATATATGTCAGCCTATCTGAGAGAGAGAGAGAGAGAGCATCACACTCCTATCCAATGTTGACTTTACTTGTCTTTGTCACCCCATCTGCTGACTATCTCTGTTTCTGTTGCACTGCTTTTACTCAGAGTAGAGCACTCTGTTAGCGGCTTACTAAATTCAATTCCTGCCCAAAGAAAACAGGCTGACTTTTTACAATAAGGTCTGTTACACTTATAGAGATTTGTATTCATTGGAAAAACAAAGTACTAAGTTGGATATACTCACTAAAGCACAACTTGTCATTTTTTGCATGTTGATATTTACAAAAGAGATCATAATGTACGTTATGCCTTTACAAATATTTACATTAAGCACAACCTAAATGTACAAAACTGATCGACATACACAGAGTAACTTCAGAAATAAATAGCAATGAAAGTCAGTCTGACTAGTGAGTGGCTCAAATTGCTCTGAATGTGACATTGTTTTAGTGTCAATATAAGTATATGTTGTTTTGTTTCTGAGACAGCTTGAATTGCTCAAAGTGGGACTGTCCGCACTAATAGGTTAGTGTATGGTGAGTTAAACCTTTATTATGAACGTACCTTTTTCTTAAATTAAAAAAAAAGAACCTATCCTAAAGACTTTTTCTTACCAATTATATAGAAGAATTACTGCACATAAAAATGTGTGTTCTGTTTTTTTGCTTTACTTTGAAAATGGTTTCTATAAGCTAAATAAAAAAGAACATTTAATGTATAATTTTCCAATGTTACAATTCATACCCCACTTCATAGTCCCTCCTCTTACAACAATGAGTTTAATTTGCATACTAAAATCATGTCAAAATTTTTAACAAAAAAAATTTGCTGTTGGTCTTAACATTAAAACTTAGATACGTATTTGATGTAAAGGCCTTGATTATTACAATAGGATGATGACTTATTTTAGTATACCTTCAACCTCTTCATTGAAAAATTACTCAATAAAGAAAAAAGAGAAAGCTGTCACCTCCCCAAGTTTATCCTTTTCAACTAGCATTGTAACAACTGCTTGTGTTATTAGGTAGGGAGAGTATACCACTTAAAACTGCTTCTTCTCTTGAATGAGAATTTAGAGTTAACTGAACCCCCATTGAAGTAAATACTTCTACATTTTCCACTTACATATGTTGACCGGCTTATTTTATGGACCAGTGCATGCAAGCACTCTTTTATTTTGCTCTAATCCGGAAGTGTCAGTAAATATTCTTTAGGTTCTAGCTGGAGGGGTTTAAGGTAGTTCTCAGAATCCAGTACTTCTGCAGCAGTCTGCGGAGTAACAGGGAATGCTGGTGGACGAGGTAACGTGGCATTAGGGCTAACAGAAGCTCTCTGTAAAGTATCATAAATGTCTGCAAAGTTTGTTCTATCCCGTGGCTCTGTTTTCCAACAACACCTCATCAGTTCACAGATGAAAGGAGGGCAGTCTTCTGGAGGAATGAGCATGATACCTTGCAGGATGAGTCTCACAACCTGAAATGAAATTGTAATACATTTTAACTGGGCAAAACGAATTTTCGAAAAGATTTTGGGTCACCCTTAGTTGGAAAAATTGTACAGGCTGCAAGTAGCGAATTAATTTTTATATTTTCTTCAATATAAATTAAAATAAACAGGAATATTTCTGAATCCTTTGACCACTTCCCTTTACTACACCCCTTAACTTAATGAAGCTATTAATAACTTACTTATTTCAGGTCTTTGGTCTAAAAACAACATATGTCAATGTTGTTTCCCTCCATATTAGTAAATTAAAAGTAAATGAAAGCAACATGGCTAGAGTATGCGTCATATCATTGTGAGCCTGAGAATTTCGCCGGTGTTGTCAGTTCTACTTGTGTACAGTTAAAAACACACATATGGTTTGCTATGTCGCTATTTACTAAAGACAGTGGGATTCATATCTGAGAATTGGTTGTATAGCCATTAATGACAGAATCAATCAGCTGATTTCAGCAACACTAGCGATTAAGTCCCATTCAATAAAAATTGGCTGATTACATAGTTCAGCATTCACCTTTTATTACCAAAGTAGATTTACGAAAAGCAAGGCTATCAGCTAATGTAAAGTGTACAGTTACCAATAATGCTTGTCGATCTTTGTTTCAACTACTTGAAAATATATTAAAAATTTTACTCTGACATCTTATAATTCTTTTGAACTGTGTGGGTTCTATAAATAGTAATTTAATTTTATAATTGGATTTCAGCTTAATGGGTCAACTAAATTCATTATATGAAATAAAAATTGCTTATTATATGATTTTGCAAGTTGTGTGAGTAAGATATTTTAAATACTGTAGTTATTTTTAGTTTAAAAGGTGTTTAAATGAATCTGACTTATTTATACCTAAATGTCCTTCAAACATCTAGTTTACCCACCATTCATAACTAACTATCGCCTAAAGTTATCACTATACCGAGCTTTGTGAATGTATAAAATTAATAAATTTGTTAATTTTGAGTAACCCCAGTAATAAATTTAGAGAGACAGGGATCAAATTTATTTACAATCCTAAACATTGAAACATTGTCAAATTTACAAAACATACATAAACCAAGTCTTTCTTTCTAGCTTTGTGAGGTACAACAGTTAAGGTATATATCCAATGAACAACTCTTCCTCATGGTCTTTTTTTGTAGGTAAATGGCTTTGGAGAACTTCAACTTGCTGGGAAAGGAACCCAAACATAGGCTTAGATGGACGATGTGAACTAGAGGTGTAAATAGTTCATGCTGACAGTATTTTACTGTCCTTCAAGAGAACTCATCCAGGCCGGAGGAGATCTTGTTCTTCATTACTCAAATCAACTTACTTTGTTCATTTTCAGATGTTGGTGCAAAGTTTTTCAATGGAAAAACAATCTCAGGTGCCTCTGATAGAAAGACTTTGGGTTTTTCAGTTAGAATATTCTTCAGGATTTCGTTGGCTATAGATACGAAATAGCTATTAAATGTATTGGCGAGTTATATAAAATCATCAACTCTTTGAGTAAAATTTCAGCCTTTAGTTTCTTGTTTTCTTCTAAAAGTACATTGCCTATTTCACCTGCCATTTTCAGGCCGTGAGAACTATCCATTTTATTATTAAAATTTATGTCGGTTTTGCTTTACCCACTTAGTTTGATTAGGTTACTTTTATAATATTTAAGAATAACAGATGAAACCAAAATAAACAACCGCATTGAACGGAAAAGCTGTAGAACTGCAGTTACTATTGGTAACACCGCTGAGCGAGAGGTGTAGAGGAGAGTGTTTTATGACGCAGACTCTAGTAAAATCTAATGTTACTGTCACCTTCATTAGGTGAGTAGAGAGACTCATTTATGTTATGTTAGTGGACTTATCTTCTCACGTAAGTTTGATGATGCCCTATCTCTCCTACAGCTCCTGGCCTAGTGCACTATAACCTCATACGGTTGGATCGTAGTAACTTTAATACATCATACATTTTTTAAGAACCATTAATTTACCTCTTCATTGGAGTGTCCATAATATGGTTGTTTGCCGAGACTGTATATTTCCCAAAGCACAACTCCGTAGGACCACACGTCAGACTCCAGGGTGAAACGGCCGTACATGACACTCTCAGGTGACATCCATCTCACAGGCAACAGACGGGAACCTCCAATCTAAAAAAGTGATATGATAAGTTGGCCTGGGACAACAAAAAAGTCATCAGCTTTATTTGTAGGAGGACTTATTTTGATCAGAATCAAATCTTGAAAGAGTAAAGCTTGGCTAATATTGCTTTGAGAGTAGAACAAATTCCTATAAACAAAAATGTAAGTATGTAAAATATTTCAGTAATCCCTCAGCCTCCGCATATAACAAGCTCTTGTGTATGTTCTCTCAAATAACTGCCAATTGACAAGTGATAAGTGAACCAAATCATCTAGGGTGGTTGTCTGAACAGGAAATTTTAAGGAAATCATTAATAAACTGTTAAAATAACTTAGTCAATAATATGTAAGGCTTACTGCGTTTCTGTCAGTCTACTGCTCTTGCAATGATTAAATTTTTTTCTTTCTTATTTATGAACGAATTTGGACACAAAAGGACTTGTTACTACATTTTATAAATTTTTATACTTTGCAACTGTTGAGTGGACTTCACATATTTAAACATTTACAGTAACAATATTTAAAGTATTGCCATTTTGAAAATATTGGCATTATTGAAAAATTAGTTTCATCTACTAAAATCTCCAAAACATTATTAATTATAAACCAAATTTGACCATTGCAACCAGCAGTTTTTAAGTTAAAACATTTTCTTTACAAATCACAAACAAATAGACATATGAAGCATTGAAAGACCTTATTTTGAAAGGATTTTTTTACCCAAGAAACAGTATTTGGGTACAGTTAGGATTTTAGCATAGGGACACTAGTCATGGATAATTTTTGTCTTTTGAAGATTTAGGAACTTAAATTGTTTTTCGTTTATTTAATTATTTTATTATAACTTGATATCTTATTGTTTTTTAAAAGGAACATTTTTTACCAATTAATAAGTAGAAAATAGTAATTGGGACTACAACCGGTTTAAGGATCAGTTAACCTCAAATAAAAAGATTATTGTTCTTGTAATAGGCAGCACC
Organism: Stictocephala bisonia; assembly: GCA_035578905.1. Classification (NCBI taxonomy): domain Eukaryota; kingdom Metazoa; phylum Arthropoda; class Insecta; order Hemiptera; family Membracidae; genus Stictocephala; species Stictocephala bisonia. The sequence goes on from JAQJVL010000198.1 coordinate 557,094, forward strand.
GGAATTATACTTGATGTTTTTTTTTTAACTTCATGTGCCAATTCACATGCATGTGAACTTTATTCAACAAGTGAAGTACCGACTGTTGGGTCAGTGGGGACCTGAGCCTTGGACTTTTGGACAAAGTTTCAGATAGGCAATCTCTCTTCCAAATACTTAATGAAAGCTTAGGACACGCTCAACCTAAGCTCAAGTTAAATGATACTTTTAGGAAAAGGCAGAAGTTTGGACTTTGTTCTGTCTCAATTCCTCTGCATCGCTTAACACTCTAAATCTGTGTTTCTAATGCAATTTAACTAATATTTTTCATTGCAGATTTTAAAAACTACAATAAAATATTACTAGTCAGGTTGGATTTGTATTTTGTCAGTAAATAGAAATTTAACATAAAATTACTATTTATAACATACTTTTTAGAATGTGATAGGATGTTTGTCGAGGAAGTCATGACACTAGGGAACCTTCCTAGAAGACAAATACATGTCAGTAATACCTTGTAGTAGTCACAAGTGTAGACATCTCGGCTCATGCCAAAGTCAGCTATCTTGACACATAAGCCGTCTCCCACCAAGCAGTTGCGACAAGCCAGGTCTCTGTGTACAAACCTTTGGGCAGCCAGGTACGCCATGCCACTGGCAATCTGAAGGGTTATCTTCAGCAGACCATCCTGCACAGATGATGGGAAAATATTGAAAGAAGTCTAAAATTGTGATATTTTTTATATGTAATTGAATACGTAAGCCACTTATCCAATCTTAACAATTTAAACACACTTACAACAGTATTATATACTTTTCTCTACAGATTACTCTTGACTCTATCCATGTAAAAAGAAATCATTTTGGATAATTTAATCATAATTAATCACTTATTTTTCACATATACATTTGACAAAAGAAAAAGAAACTGTGCCAAGTTAATAACTCTTCTCAGCTCTAATTACAACGGATAGATCATGACACCCCTGTTCCTTGACTACAACAATGCTTTCAAGTGTCTTGTACAAGATCTCATCTCATCTCACTGTTATCACCTTTGTACAGTGGAAGAATAATCATTATTGCTTTTAAAGGATTAGCTTAGTCAGTAGGGAATGTCTTAGTGTTAAAGGTCTTACCATATTTCTATGGTAAAATCTTCTACCATGAAGTGCATAGCGTAAAATTCATTGTTCAGCCCTGTCCTTTAAATACTATATGATTTTTTCATGCTTTTTACTTCATAAAACTTTCTTAATCATTTTTGTCAGGAAAATTTCTTTTTTTCAATTTTATGTGTCGACAAGATTTGTTTGTTGAGGGGTTCACCCCCAAACATCCACGGTGTGCCTTATAGTTTCAGGGAAGCACAGCCCATGGCCTTGGGAGAACTAAAACTTTGACCTTGCTTGAGGATATCGAGCTTCAGTTATGTTCCCTAATTGTTGAAAATAATTAGCACTTCCTTGACCTCTATCATCATCCATGAAGTCAATCTCAGCCTAAACTCCAAGGAATCTTGACCTTTTACCTCACGATGGAGCTCTTTCTTCAGCATTGCTGGGTAGCTTGACCTACAACTCTGTGATGGTTTCAGGTCTCATTAGCAAATCTGCACATTGCTAGTTGTAGGACCTTTGCCTTAGCCCTCACTAACTCACTTGTGACTTCAACCTCAGAAAAACATTAGAACCTGTACTAATTTTAAATTTTCATAACTTTTTCAAAAGTAGCTCTGTCATGTTGAGAAAAAGTTCAAGGGGGTAAGAAAATACTTTCCTGACCACGAAACTTTCATTGGAGCTATTATGTCACCAACAGATTTTACGTAGAAACCAAAGCCATGTTGTACAGGATCCCTTTCTGACTGCCATCTTAAAGGCCAACATATCGTTTATGAGTGAATATTTAATGCTGATTTTTTAAACTGACCCCCCTTCGCAGTTGTTTCAGTGATGAGTCACCTATTGCCGTTATCACTGCGCTGGTTAACTTTTTTATGCGGCTCAGAATTTTTAACTTATTAAAGTATTCCGGAAAATTATAGAAAAATGATACCAAACAAGATGGTATTAACTATAAAAACGATTTTTGCAACCTCATATTAGCTACGACTCCACACTTTAATTTATATACTATGAAATTAAAATAGGACCACTATACACATTTTTTCGAATTTTTAGAGAGCCACGGTTCATGACTGTCAAAATCGAACAACTTCTCAACGAATAAGAGTGACTGCAACCACCCACCCAGACACAGTGGTATTCTTATTCTTACATTCTTACATATGAGACATATTGACCCACCCGCCCACCCATACATGTACAATATGTTACGAAAACGTATGTGTGTGTGTTTTTTAACCAATACACCATGTGTGTATTTAAAACAAGGAATAAAAAGTAATGTAAATATCTTATATAATTTGTAAGTATATGATTATAGAAATATAAACAAAAAGGATTGTGCACGGTTGGTAAGGAATCCAAACATTAGGACGTTTTTTGGATGCCAAGAACTCTAAACGGTGACAAATTACTTATCACATAAGGAATCGTATAGCAAGGCTAATGTATGCCTTGCATTACACAATATAATTAATTAATTAATATATAATTAATATTCTGCCAGCTGGAATAAAAAGGACAACTTTTTTACAACGTTCCTGGAGATTTGAGAGAAGGAACATCATCAATTCATGAACAAATATAATGAGGTTTGGATGCTAAGAAGTATCTAAACATTTAGTGTCAGTGAGTCAGTACGTCATTAATTTGAGTGTAAAGATCAGACAAACTACACTGTCATTATTTGGTATGTTGTTGACTAATTAACTTCATTCAAATATATTTCAACAACTAATAACCATACTTTGTTAAATTGAAATTCCAAATAAAATGATGTTAAGATAATGGTAATTTTTACTATCATTTCGGGAAATTTTTGTTACCAAAAAGTTATCCAACAAAACCAAAGTGTCAATCAGTTTGGTTTTAGATCAGGTATTAGTACAGAAGCAGCTTTATTAAATTTTATGTCAGTAGTTTCAGATAATATTAATTCAGGTAAGAAAGTTAGCAGTCATTTTTTGGACATCAGTAAGGCATTTGATACTGTGGATCATAGTATATTATTGGATAAGCTTTATAATTCTGGAATTCAAGGTGTAGCTTATAATTGGTTCAAAAGTTATCTGTCCAATAGAAGACAAACTGTTAAGATCAAGGGTTCTTTCAGTCAAATGGGTTGTCTTAAGTCAGGAGTGCCGCAAGGCTCTGTATTAGGACCAACCCGCCCTATATAAATGATTTTTGATTTATATAAATGACTTATGCTCCGCTCAATTTAGGTGTTGTCTCACATCTTTTGCCGATGAAACCACTCTATGTTATGTGGCTGATGATTGGGGCAATATTCTGGTTGACATGAATCATGATCCAAAGTGGTGGTTTGTGAAGAACAAACTTGTTCTAAGTCCAGAAAAAACATTTTATATAAATTTTTCTTTAAGAGGTGGCGATCTTGAAGTAGGTAGTGTGAATTATCCTTGTTTGAACTGTCTCTCCAGAGACAGTGTTTGTCGAAAGTTTTGTGTGAGAATAGCTAGATACAGAAACATTAAGTATCTGGGGATTGTGATTGATAGTGAGCTAAACTGGAAATCACAAATCTATAACTTGAAAGTCAAATTGAACAATGTAATGAGGTTAGAACTTAGGCTTAAGCGGCCGGTGTCATAACTAGAATCTACAGTTTCCGGTGACAACCGCGTCAAGGTACTATCTACAATATTTACAAGATGACCAGACGTTTCGCCCATACTGTGATGTGGCATCCTCAGTGGTTTCTCTGAGACTACTGGCAGTCTTTTATGTGAGACTACTGGCAGTCTCAGAGAAACCACTGAGGATGCCACATCACAGTATGGGCGAAACGTCTGGTCATCTTGTAAATATTGTAGATAGTACCTTGACGCTGTTGTCACCGGAAACTGTAGATTCTAGTTAATGTAATGAGGTTATTTTATTTTTTGAGACCTGTGTGCTCTCTTGACACACTGCGATCTATCTATTTTTCCTTAGTACAAAGTAGGTTGGAGTATGGGCTAGTGTGCTGGGGAGGAACCTATGTTGGCTATTTAGAGACTCTTCTCAAACAGCAGAAGCATATATTAAAGATTATAACAAAAAACAGGGCTGTAGCTAGGTCTTGGCCTTCGTTCTTGCAGCTGAGGCTTTTCCCCTTAGACACCTGTTTGTTTTAAAGTCTTGTCTTTATTTTATAAAAGAAGTGGACATTTTCCCAGTAATGAAGGGTCATATAAAAATAAACTACGAAATGCAAGTAAATATAATATACCAAGACCATATTTAACATATTATAAACAAACTTTTGATTTTATTGCGCCTAAACTGTATAACAAATTACCAATAAATATTAAGAATGAAGCAAATTATAGTAAATTTAAAAAATGGTTATTTACTTTTGATGAGATTGAATTTATGTTAAGTAGTTATTATTGCAAATGTTGTGAGTATTCTTTGGATGTATTGGATGGTTGTGTTTTTTTTTTTCTTTTTATGTGGAGATTGTTTGATATGTTGTTCATTGTAGAGAATTTGTATTGTATATTGTACAGTTGTTAATATTGCTCATGGTATAATTATCGTTGGTTGTTGTTAAATTAAATTCATATTTACAGTGTAGTGTGCAACACATTATTAATTAATGTAAATTGCAAACTTTTGTTTTGATTGGTATGTGGTAACGAAACTGATAGCATCCTATGTGATGGAACCCCTAAACAGGTTTTGCCTTAGGGGCCCTATGGATTCCTTAAGTCTTGCATTGTGATTTAAATTACCGGTACTGGTTTTATTGAATGGTAGATGTAGTAATATTGTATTACATATGTAAATTCATAATTGAGGAAATAAAGATTATTATTATTACTAAAACCGTTCACCACAATTCATCCTTATAAAGAGAATTGCTCATTATGTAACAAAAAATAATATGTTTGTAATTTTGACCTTGGTCAGTCGAGGTAGAGATGAAGTAGGAGTCCAAAAAGTCCTACTGTTGCTGCGTAAAACTTCTGTCAAATCTCCATGAGACATGAACTCAAAAACCATCCATGGGCTTTTATTGGGCTCTGAAAACAAAAAAGCAGAATCCATCATCAAATTCAATCAAAGGCTTACAATTATAATGGTATTAATGAATTATATCTTTCATTAGCTGACTGTTTCTTTTCTGAAAGTAATTCACATATTTTAATGACAATATTATTTTGGGGGCTCTGAGTTAAATTTGGTAAAAATAGAGAATGTCTCAAAACCATTGTCAAATCATAAACAAAAATATTCTGTAAGAACAATATTTATTTACAGTATAGTAGGTGAAGCAAGAGTGTGGTATGGTGGGGGCATAAAGAGGGAGATGAAATGCGAATTAAAAAATAAAATGTTTACATTGCTTTTAATTCTATCGATTATTTTACATTTACAGTGTCTCTCACTCTCCCCTTTGCACCTACTTGTCGAACAATTAAAGAGCAAAGCAGCTAATAAGCTACTATTTTTGTAAAAAAAAAACCCCAAACAGTAAAATTAGAAATTAATAGATTTAATATCAGACCTTCAAAACTGGTTTAATGTGACAAATGGAAAACTACATAAACTATTTAAAAAAGGAACATTTCAAACAATAAAAAACAACAATAATATTAAGAAGGAATTATTTTTTGACAGAAGCACAATTTCTACAAAAATTACACAAATATTTAGGTGAAAAATTATCAAATTTTAATATGAATTCCTCTCATTGATAAACTGAAGGAAAATGAGTTCATTTTGCTTTAGAATTCATATTTAAGAAGCAGAGTGAATATGAAAACTGATGGTTCTAATGTTCTATTATGTCTGTTTTAGATCACAGCTGCATTATGATATAGTAGTATGGGAGAGTTCATCAGAGGTCAGACTATCTTTGAAATAAAAACATTTGTTCAAACTACGATGTGTTTGACCTATAACCAGTCAAGTAACTCCATCTTTGAATAACTTAAATGTAAGTTTCTAGTCTGCAAAATGCTGATTGAGGTATTTGTTATTCATAGTCCATCTGGGTTAGTCTCAAGACTACACTTTATTTGCTAGTTTGCTGGTTTAAATTAATTGAATTATTGTTAAATAACCAGTTTACTACAAATATTTCAAATTTGTAACTTTTGTAAAAGTTAATAAATAATTATTATACATCTTTAACAAAATAAATACAAGATTTAAATCAGTTTGTATCGTCCCTCTGCCACTGGAACCCCTACATGCACTAAATATAACACGCAGGCCACTTACTATCCGGCCCAATTATGTAGAGAGTATTTGACGTGAATCTGAAATACCAAAAAGCATATGTTTTATTTGTATCCTCAGGAGAACAGCATTTATACAATATTTTTATAGTAATGTAAACTCTATATATCTCCTACTATTGTTTTATTTAACAGTGCACTTTATACAGACATATAAAACAAAAAGACATCTCTAAATTCACTACAGAGATTTTAAAATCATATTAAAGTGTGATATGATGAATACTGATAATTAAGATAACCAACCAGAAATAGCCAAGTCCAAATAGAGTCTGCTAAAAATATTGTATTTGATTCTCCACAAGGCCAATGTTAATTTCAAAAAATATTTATAAACATTCAATTTTAAATGTCATGTGTCTTCTGAGATAAATGTCTATCTCATGAGATAATGTTCTCTTTTACTTTTTAAAAACAAATAAATATTGTTCTAACTCAGTATTTTTTCTAAACAAGCCAAAACCAGTTGGTGAAACCCCAGCATCAAAGGGCACTGTAACACTTATCCTATCAAGTATGTTAACATTTGAAATACCTATGTTAAAAAATGTAAGCATGAAACATTTTCAAGTGAAGTAATATTCAACTGCAAATCGCAGGTGTTGGCGAGGATTAACACGCCGCCTGGTGGGCAAACAGGGAAGACATAGTCAACAGCCACCATTCTTCAAATAACGCAATGGATTGACAGATAGATGACAACCGTTTTGATAGTTGAAAGATTTACAAGTAGATCCAAAATCAACAGATGGAGCGTTGGAGACTCGACCATTACAAATTTAATCATTGGAGAAAACCTTTAACCCTCCAAATGCTAATTATCTCGATCGAGACGATTTGTTTTCTTTTCCAGTGCTATCGTCTCGATCGAGACGATTAAAACATTGGTCCGGTAAAACAAATGCACCATCGTTAATTCTGATCGTATCGTAATGTATTTCATATAGTATTACTCGGGAATAAAATGTCTATTGAAATAACTAACTATCGATGCATTTCTTAGATATTTTAACCGAGTAGGCTAGTCGATAGTACAGATGTTTTGATTGGTTCAGTCTAGCAGGCGTTGGCAGCACTCACTCAGTTCGTTCCGTCAGGTGTTTGTATTGTGTTGTTGTTTACATATTATTTTAGATGTGAATTGAGATATTTAGAAGTATTTAGAGTTCATAATATCAGCAATGAGTGAACCAAGTGATTCAAGTGCTATTAGAGGGGCTTTAGATGAGTGTAATAGTGATATTACTAGTGACTCCGAGTAATTTTCTTTTTAGTTGTAAATATTATAAATAGATAACTTCTGAAAGAAACAATGTAACTTTAGTAAAGTAAATACAAAATAAAACAAATAATACTGAAATTGAATAGTGAACATTGATAAATTTTGCTACAAATACATGAACATTTTTTCCACTGACAGTTATGCTCCAAAAGAGCTAATTTTTTTACAGTGCCAACTTTTATATTTTGTCGTTTGATATTTTTCCTTATGAAGAAAAGTGAAAGTTTTTGGTATTATTTTGATCATAATTGAACAAGGAATATTTTGTATATATTATATATATAATGTAAATTATGAAAGTGTGTTAAAAATAGGCGCTAAATGAAAATAAAAAATTTAAAAAATGAACTTTTAGGCAAAATAGCCTATAAACTGATTTGAAAAAAAAAGTTAAGTGATTTATACTATTTTTATGTTGTTCTACATAATTTCCTGTAAAAAATGATATATAATAAGTCTTAGTTTGATAAAAGAGTTTACATAGTAAATAAATTAAATCTAATGTATGCACGTGATTGCCAAAATAGCTTAGCACTTGGGAAAAAACAATCAGCACTTGGAGGGTTAAGAATATATTTTTCCCCATTGTATTAAATTGAATGAATTTTTTCCTCCTGTAAATTTCTCTGTTTCTTATCATTTTCACCTAAACAAAGATATGAGAACTACAATTTAATTCAAACTTTTAACATATTTAATTGGCCATCTCTTACCTCTAAGGGCCACTCCGATGAGAGATAATATATTGGAATGTTTGAAGGTGCTCATGATCTCCACTTCCCTCATGAAGTCTTCCTCAGCTTCTCTCGTCGCACATTCCTTCAGAACTTTTATGGCAACAGTCTCAATATGACTCTCAGTCTTTAGTTCTCCTGCAACAGGAAAGTAATGCTACAAAAATCTGTCTATATTTTACAGAACAACATTATTAGAAAAACAAAATGTGACCATTAATCTGTTACTAATACAAAGGATGTATACTACTGTTAAATATACAGGGTGTAACAAAACTCTCTGACTTTAGGATAGGACAGACTTTAGGATATTGGTCCTTGGGTGAAATGAATCATAAACTGTATACAACCAATGGTCTATCTCATTTCGTTTACTGTCTGTCTGTATGTGTTTTGTACCATTTAAAATGGTTAAACCTAAATTATATGAAAATAAATGGTTTTACGACAAAATGTTAATATAGGTAATTTTATCCTACTCTTAATAAGGATTAAAATGATAACTTGTATTTGAAAATAAAATAAGAAAAAAAGAATTTACAACAAGTTTTATGTGACACTGTACAGTTTAGAATGGACCCAGAGTGCTACAATTGAAGTCGCTATTAATAATGGACTTTAATAATAGTGTATTAACATTGTAAATGTAATAATTTTAAAATTATTTGAAAGAAACTACTTTATTTAAGATAGTTAAAAAATGAGTATTTATTAATCAATTAGTTTATTAAAGGACTGCATTTGTCGTCTTAACAAATTGTAATAGCTAAATGGTACTACAGCTAAAAAAAATCTGTTTCTTATTTGATTTTCAATATCAAGGTATCATTTTAACCTTATTAAAAGTACAATTACCTAGTTTGACATTTTGCCATGAAGCCATTTATTTTCATGTAATTTGGGTTTAACCATTTTAAAAAGTAAAAAACACATTTGGACAGACAGACTTTAAACGGAATGAGATAGACCATTGGTTGCATACAGTTTTTTTCCTTCATTTCACCCAAGGAACAATATCCTAAAGTTTGTGTAGAGAGTTTTGTTACACCCTGTATAAGTAATAAATCTTGAGTCAGCAAGTGACCAAGGTCATTGTTTTAGCTGTGACAGAAAACAGCAAACTTCTTGAATATGATAAGACTAATAATGGCAAATAAATGACAACGCATGTTTACAATCACAGCTGTTCAGTGTCACTGAATCTTACTTCAGACCGGTGAACTAGTAATATCGATATGAACTTCTTTTGTTCAAGCCGACAATCTTATTTGTAAGTGTGTTATTCACTATTACTTCTGTTGTGTTAATTTATAATACATACTGTATTTTCAAAGTGAGAGATCACACAATTAAAGATCTAGAACTATTTTGTACTGACATAACTAAGGAACTTTCTAATATAATTTTGTATTTTGATTTTTCATTTATCGAATTCACACTACGAAAAAGTTTATTTTTTGTATACTTTGTTTTACGGCTAATTGATAAATTTTTATTTGGTTCGAATCAATCAAAGAGGGGTAAAAGAGATTGGTGTAATGTGTTTTTATATAAACTTGTTCTGTACATTATAAGGAAAAAAGAAAAAATCAGAAAGCATATTTTACAAATTTGCTTTTTTTATTGAAAGAAAGCCTCAAGTTTATTAAGATGAATGTAACAACAAATATTTAATTAATCTTAAGTGAGTCAAACTATTTCTTCCATTAAGATTATTCTTATTTATTGTCTGACTTAAGCAAAACATTTTTATGGTCTTAGTTGTAATTATTTTTAAATATTTGTTGAGTTAGTAAATAACCGTTCTCTTTTGATATTAAATAGAAACCAGGCACGGACTTAAGGGGAGGGCGATCGCCCCCCCCCCAAACGGAAAAAAGCAAAAAATGTACCTACACGCTTAGAATAAAATGTTAATAAAATATTTGATTTACCGTCATGAAAATAACATTAGTAATTGTTACCATCTTAATAATATTACAGTATATATAATATTCAGATGTGTAGTCTGAGTTTGTAGAAAGGAGAATTTCCGAGTCGTCGGTTGGTAATTGGTAGGCCTATATATTTTCGCCGGCAACACTGCGTGTCTAGCACCGACGTAGTGGCGAGACGCCGAGACACTGATTGACAGACGACATTGATTTGATAGTTGAGTTATTATATTAATGGTTGTGTATTGAATATGTTAAATGTAACACTACACAGTTAACTATGTTTAACTATGTCCAAACTATGTTTAAGTTGTTGCTCATTGAACCGTTTCCATAAAATTTTAACAATACAACATTCCAATGGAATCCATTTTATTATTTAATAGTTGTGATATTAAATGTATATACTTAAATGCTATTTCGAAGTTGTACAATTTATTTTGAAATTACATCAGGAAACTACCCCAGGGGTTCTAAGAAGTATCAATGGCAATACCTATGGCAATACCAATTTGACAATTAATTGTTTATACTAGTGTCATTAATCAGCTATTGGAATAAATTTATGCCAAACTTATTTTCGATTACAGAACTTAGGTATTCTTCTATATTTAAACCCTAAAAACACCCCCCAAACTGCTAAAAACAATACTTCTAGGACGTTAAAATAGCAAAAATTTACCAGGGGAGGACCCCCGGACCCCCCGGCAGATTCGCCCCCCCCCAATTCACTGCTCTGGATCCGTGCCTGATAGAAACTATCAAAGTAAATCTCGTAGATAATACCATTAAATATAAACATGTTATAAACATTTGTACGACTTGCTGAGCGTTGCAGTGGTGAAGGAGCTTGGCCAAGGCCTCGCAAGGCAACTGCATACGATACTGAGTGTGGAGATTAGCATTAAGATTTACGAAGTAACTCTATATGAGCTTTCCTCATTTGAAGATCTTGACCATCAACCACAAGAGGATCTCGGCCTACAGCCAGGGAACTCTGCTTGTTACATCCTCATCGAGTTTATTTTGTTATAATTGAAATCAACATTTTAACACAACACTGTCGGCAATAGTAGCACAATGCTGTAAGCTAGCTAGTGGAGCTAAGTGTTGTGGAGATTGCAGGTGATATGTTGTATGATTGGTCCTCATAATACCACCACAGCATCACAGACTCTTAGAGAAGTCTGGAGTATCCTTAAGAGGGACAGCCAACCTTAGTTAGTAACAATGACGAAACTCGTTTTTTTCACACTCAACACATTCATTCACCACTCATATTCACCTATTTCTACTATCAGTGTCTTTTTTATGAATAATAAATTAACAATGAACCACCACTATGTCCAGCAATAATAAAATTTATTTCTCTTTGGTTATTTTAAATTCCTTTCAATTTTATGTTAAAATTATACTCATTATAATTTATTTAGTGATTTTATTGGACACAATATTTCTATAAATGATATTAAATATTAATACAAAGTGTGTGCTTACCTTTGTAAACTTTACCAAAGCAGCCTTCACCTATCTCCTGGAGAAACGTAATGTGGTCTCTCGGCAGAAGTGGCACGGCGAGTGGAGCACTCAGTTCACTCAGTGAACAGGCAGAGTACTGGGGGTTGGGGGCGTAGCGTTCCACGGCCAACATCCCCTTGCTTAGACTCAGTGGCACACCCTGTACGTAATACACATCTGTTCTTACCCGGTACATCATTTAGTTTGTTTACCAAATTCATTTTTCAGTCAACACAAATCAAAGTTACCTATATTACAATCGTTAAATAGTAAACTTAATTAATTTATTTTATGATTAATATCTATAGGAATTGTGCTTATCCAATACAACAATTGTATTGAACTCTTTTTTTTTACTAATCTTTATTTAAGAGAGATTATTATCTAAATTTATTCATACAATTTTGTATAATACATAAATAGTTTTACACAATTAAGTCAACTTTGCAACTTTTACATCTGTCAAAAAGCAGATTGATAGTTTTTTGTTTGTTTTTTAATAAGATGTTCATAAATGATATGCCATCAGAAAATTTATCTGTTACTGTTAAATATAACCAAATATATATATTCAAAACAAAGAACCATACTAGTGCCACTCTGTACATAAATGGAGATTGCAAAGGAAAGGATTCACATTAACCTATAAGGTGGCCACTAACATTTATTACATCTATTTGGAAAGCCTGATAGAGTATATCTTGATGGTTAATTTTTCATTGAAACATTTAACCTAAGTAAGAAAATATTTCCTAAAAGAATAACGTTGAGTTCTACTGGGCCAGTCTGATACAATGTTTATTTTATTACAATCATGTAAATTGTCCGTTGTATGAAAGATAGTACATAATATATTGATGGAGGCGTATAGCTGTGTCCATGACCTTGTCATGTTGGGGTACGGTGAGATGAGGAATGCGATGTTAAATCAAAACATTCCTAAAAATTCTGTTTATGATATATGTAAAGTTACATCTGTACAGCTAAGTTGATTTAACTGGTAGGAAATAACAGCTGAACGGTGAATTAAATGAGTCAAAAAAATTGTAAAAAATATAGTCTGGTAGATTATTTTAGTAAAAAATTTCATTTTTTAAATAGTTATGATTTGAAGAAATGATACTGTCCATAATATTTAATTCTTAGTTAAGATAAGAATTGCCATTCGCTCACCAACACATTCAGTATTCTATATTTCACTCGTTGGGTCAGTCTTGGCTTGTACAACTATAAACAAACAAAAGTCACACGCACAGCTATGTTGACCTCCATACGACAACTATGGTAATAGACCCCTTTTACCATCCTCAGACCAGAGGGATTCACTTTAATTAGCTTTGGAATTAGAAATGGGACAGCTTTTGGCTGCACTTATATAAAAATTACCAATATTCTGAATAAAGAATATTACTTACACTTACATCACTCAAATTGCATTTACCACAGTCTAATGAAGTAACAGGGATTGTTTAAAACAAAACTATTTCGGTGTATTGAAGGAATTAATTACTATTAGCGTAACGTTTGAACTATAACAGGGATATTATTTGAGTAAGATCTAACAGACACTTCAGGGTTCATGTACATTGATTCCAAACGTAACATACAAGTGGTTTCTATACTATTGTTCCAGGACTATGGGCACTATTAAAAATCAAAAATAACGTTAATCAACAACAACTTTATTAGATCATATTCTTACAAGATTTCAAGAACATGTCAAAATAAATCTACATAGTTCAATGTGATATAAGTTATCACTTCACACCAATTCAGATATCTGTAACAAAACAGAACATAAATAACTAAAATATAAAATTTATGTTTTCGAACAAGTTATTTATATTTTGTAAAATATTTTACTAATTATTTTTAGATCTTTTTAAGAATGAATTTTCTGGAACAATTTAAAGTAATTTTTAATAAATATGCCTATCATATGGAATGCTGTACAGAACCCAATAAAGGACAAACTATGTTGGCTAATATAAAGAATAACTGGGGAAAGAAAAAGACGAAAGGGGGAAAAATAAAATACCTGTGAAGAAATAAATATCTTTACTAACGTATGTTAGTTTCTGGTTTCTTTGATATCAAATTAGTAAAAATGAAAAACAACTATAGATCATGGCCATTCAAAGAATTTTAATGACTGTTCCATCAATAACCTAAAACTCTCCCAAATTTGTTGTATGTTCTCTCTTTTTAATTTCAATCAAATAAAGTACTGTCATATTACCACGGGTGGGTCAATACCACGTTACGTGTATGGGTGGGTGGGTGGGTCAATACCACTGTACGTGTACGGGTGGGTGGGTAGGTCAACACCACCATACGTGTATGGGAGCCTATTATTAAAGTTTTGATATATTCGATTGTAAACAATCTCCTTCTCTTGTAAGTCGGGTTGCACAGAAGCTATGTATTGATAGATACATACTAGGATCTGATGAATTTTATCAGGACTTGACATTTTTTAAACGATAATATTTTGTGAACAATATTTCAGGCCTAGAAGTTGTTGCTATGTTTTTCCTAGCACACATAGCTGTTTTTGCAATTACTGTCATACTACAAATCTTTTCATTGCCTTTTCTAATAACAAATTCCACAAGACCAATAATTAGTTTGTAAATTTTCTTCTCATCACTATAAATGTGACTTTGACAGGTAATTTATATTAAAAATTAACTTTGTAATTGAAATATGGCACCATGGTAAATAATCAAACAAGGTGATAACCGAACACACCTTAAAATATGCAATTAAAAATTAAATAAAAAGATAACTATGATGATCATCAAGTGGAGTAATACGTACAACAGGTCTGGTGCTTCCCCTTTACTCGCCATCTGTACAAAGTTGTTTTACGACTTACTGTACTTTTATTACATAGAATAAACAAGTAAATAAGAGAATAAAACTGGTAATTTACATTTTCCTGTTCTTTACGGTCTTTGTTAGGGAAGGCACAGCACTGAGACAGTTTCCATCCCTTCCAGCAGCAGATTGAAGCCACCATGACCAGCAACAGGCCTCCAGACGCAACTGTCGCGGCTAGGACAATGTTGGCACTCCCCACTCCTGGCGTAGTCTGGCATGGACATAACACATTTGTATGTCATTATAGGTGAGGTAAGTAAGAACAAAAAGATACTTATATGAAAATGAAAGGTCATTTATGTGTAATCAGATACATAACTACACACCTTTCTCTCAAGGTCATGATCTATTTCCAGTTAATCTGAAGTAGTAGTTTGATAAATATAGAGATATGAAACCTTTTATATAAAACAGAACTAACCCACCCTAACATCAATATTGCCATTGAGTTGAACAAACGCTTGATGGTTCTATAAGTAACTCAAGTGAGACAAACAATGTGCTGTAAATAAGATTTCTTGTTGAGTGTGAAACACCAACCATATTATAACTAAGGCATTTAAAGTTGATAGTTCAATATTATATTTGTTTTAAAACAGTTAAAATTCTGTTTAAGAATTAGAGAACTTTCTGGATTAGAGAAGAAAAAATTGGTACTAACTTGTATTAAATTGATTGTGGTCGTACCTTAAAAAATCTCAAAACTAGCCTTTTAAGATTCAAACTGATATTTGCGATTTAAGCATTGTGTAAATGATAAACATTATTTACCTGCATAAAGCATAATTTGTACAGCAAGAATAATTTAATTCTTGAAATATTTTACGATTATTAACATTTACCTGAATTTTTTTTCGAAAGACCATGTGTAAACACAATCTTTTAGTAAAATTTAAAAATGTCTCTTCACTTAAAATAAATACAGTACGATAGAAGTTAATACTACCTCATCACAGCGAGTGGTGCTGAATGTAGATTCTACATTGTGACAAAATTTGTACTATTGTGGCCTTTGATTTTATTAGTATTGAAATGTAAAGATTGTTTGTGTGGGCTTGATCTGATTTCCAATGAACTAATAAAGTACTGAATAACACTAATATAGAGAAGCTAAGTTTGTCTGGTAACCTTGCATTGTGAGGTAATTGTGAAGCTGAAATAATAGGAAAAGCTGTTAGCATGCCCTAGCCCAGTTATAGCTCTTATTGTTTCTGGTTCACTTAGAATCTCAAATATTATATTTAAAGTGTCCAAAACACCTTTTATATATATATATATATATATATATATATATATATATATATATATATATATATATATATATATACATATGAAAGAGCCGATAATAAATCAGCTCACTAGTAGAACAATAAAGTTTATGTAAATATCTGATTTAAGACTCTCACAAATTACTTTATTATCGGCTGTTACATTTATGTTGCATATTGTAATGGCATATTAGATTTTACATACTGTCACATAAATTATCTTTTCTTCGTTATTTTTCATCTGATTTTTAAAAAGTTATATCATTAGATTGTTAATTTAATTAAGCTAAAACACACTAGTTACTGTAATTGTAATATAATTATTGGTTTATGAGTTATTTAGGATTTTAAATGGCCACCATTTTGAAACTTTTGAGAAACAACAAAAAATTGTTCTCAAAATGAATATTTGTGTTGTAAAGGATCATACAAAAGTGTGGCTCAATACACCTTTTTGTTTTCAAGAAAAACATTTAAAAGTAAAAAAATGGCAGCTGCAAGGATAACCAAGGTGTTTTGGACACTTTAAATATGATATTTGTGATTCTAAATGAACCAGAAATAATAACTAAGAGAGGTCACCAGAAAGTTCTGAGACACCTTTTTCAAACTACTTCAAATAGCCCTGTAACACTTACTGAAGACAAGACAAATGATTCCTTTATAAAAGAGTAGAAGTGTTTTGATGAATTAATGTATGCATAGAACTAAGAGAATAGTTCGGGTGAACTCTTTTCAAACCCCTATTTTAAGACTTTGAGGAAAACAATTATTAGCTATCAGGAACCTCAAAATGGTATTTTTAGGAGTTAACTCTGTGGATTATGATTTATTTCATGATATTTATAAAAATCATCAAGTTTAAAAATATGACCTTAAAATAATGAATAAAGGTAGTTTTTAATTTTTTTTAGTATATTTTATCTTCGCTATTTAAATATGTTTTACGTTATAGCCTATGTTGATACTTGTGAATGACATTTTAGATCACAAATACATGTAGGTCAGCATTTTCTTGTACTTGCCAAATTCTCTTTCCAACATTCATAACATTCCTCTAATACAAATTTGGCTCTGATATTGGCTTTGAAATATCAGAGAAGTTTTTGTCCAAAACATTTTTTTTTTTTAATTTCATATACCAGGCGATTAATTTTATAATACTTATAAATAAATGTATTGTAGATTATTAATCCCTTAGCTATGTGCATAGTTTTGTAATCCAATTCTTCAAGGTTAGGTGTTTGCATTTCCAGGGTACAAGGATGGGATGTGTAAGATTTCATAAAATACGAAAATTCCAAACTGTCTTCCAAAATGAACTTAATATTACGAACAATACGTAGTATTAAGTTCGTATTGGTGTCTAATTTTGGAATTGATAAACCTTCAAATCATCAGATGGTTACTTGTTAGAGCAAAAATTATGAAGTTCTAAATCACTAGAATATAAAAATGTACTTTTTTTTTATAACAATGACAATACACTTTAACCTTAGCCAAAAGGCTGATAAGCTAAACCCATAATATCTTTCGCTCCTCATGAGATCAGCCAGCTCATACTTATTGTCTGAGAAACTCATTAATTGTCTGCTTACCTTACAGGGTAATAATTTCATACTTACGGGCTGCTGATGGTGTGTGAGGCTCGTATTTGTGCTGGTCGTGAGGTTAGTTCCCAGGGGAATGATGTTGTGGATGGGCGAAGGTGTCAATGGAACTGGAATCAAAAACATCTAACATGTAACTGAAGTTCAACGAATAAATTATGAAATGTGCTATTAGTTGAAGATAATAAATTAAATTATGCTGTTTAATTGCTGAGGTGTTGAGCCTTGTATACTCCTGAGAAATTATAATTTTGAAATTAATAAGCAAGCAGTTCAAAGTATAGATAAAAACATTTGTGAATATAATTTATGCTTAAAAGAGCATACATTTTAGATATTTACACACTGCTTTAATCAGAGATTTTGAAAATAGTTTTATCTCAATTTCTTTATGTCAGAGTGTCTGCTGATAAAATTTCATTTAATTTCTTTTAATAAGAAAACGAGATTACCTTTTTATGAAATTTTATTTAATAATTCTACAGAGGCATGAGAAGGTTTTAGGTTGTTTCAGTGTTGAAATTAATCTTAGGTCCTTGTCCCCATGATCTGCTTAGTTACCATGGCATCTAATGGGTAAAAAGACCAGACGTGGAAAGTTGTCTCTGATGTCGTTTTTATTTTCTTTTGATACTTTATGTAAGCTGTTACAGAAATGTTGCAACTGAACATTTTCCTCAGATAATGTGATTTATTTTGTTTATTGTGTTTTGGCTATTTGTAAGGTAATATACCTTATATTAAGAATTAATAATTATTCATTAGTAAGATAGAGATTGTCAAGATTTCGGCGAATATGAAGGGTAAATGTGCGTGAATGTAAATGAACGAGTGTAGTCATTATTATTAACTAAGGTCGAATATTCCTCAGAAAGAGCTATTTTTTAATAGCTAGGGGAATTAATGGACCTACAGCTTAAGTAGGATTTAAACCTCGTAGTTTAGGTCTGATTTTCAGCTAACTGACAAGTCTGACACTCAGTTCTCTTCACTACACAACATCTAAACCTTGACTACCATCCAATATGGACACCCCAGATTTCTCTAAGAGTGTTCCAAGTTGATGGCAACCATTGAGTGGATGCCATGTCGGTATTAAGAGGACTGAGCATAGAACCTGTCACATACAATCTCCACAACACTTTGTCCCCAAGTATCTGAGTTAGATCACTGCACCAACAGTTTATTTTGTATGTGAACTTTTCAGCAGCTTATGTTCAGATATTTTTTACGCAGACATAAATCTTTTTGCCAAGTTCATATTATATTCCACGGGTATTCAGCTAGTTAAATCATTGTTAAAACACTTGGAATTCTAGATATGGGTAACTTCTAAATTCCACATTAAAAACTCATTTTTTTAAATTGCAGATTGTTGACTTTATTTTAGTGATTAGCAGATTTTTATAAAATGTAATTCACCTCTAATGTACAAGACAAAGTGACATTTTATCAAGATCTTGACTTAAAAAACACTAACTTGAACATCATATTAAATCAATATTTTACATTAAATGATGTCATGGATTTTTGTTAAGTTTATCAGTCTACAACATTTATTTAACTCTTTATATTTCTAAGAAATAGAGGTTGCATCTATTAGTACACTGAATGGGTAGTAAGGAAATCGGAGTGTCGAGCAGTTAGTTCTCCAGTTCACCTTGGCGGTAGTCAGTTCCTCCCCTTATTCCCCTCCAAACTCTCAAGGACAAATTGAATTAACTATTAGTACAGATTTATGAAGTAAATTAATTGCACAAATTGTTTGCTACAACCATAAGAAAGCAACCTTTCCCTTGTTCTTTATAAAGTAATTTATTAAAAGTTATTTGAGGTTTTATATTATAAAAAAGTTTATTTAATAGTGTGAATATATAAACAAGGTTGTTTTATACATACACATTTGTATTTGTATTTATCAATTTATAATTCATTATTGCTAGACATTTTCAACTTAATTTTTTTCAGTTTTATTTTCTGAAGCAACCATCTTTTATGTCAAATTAAGTTTCTTGTATAAAACTACAACAATACTGATTCCTGTGCTGTAAGTATTAATAATATTTTTTTACCATATTTATTTTTGTATGTGTGAACTTCTATTTTGATGATTTTAAGAAAATAAATATATGATAGAGTAAAAAATTAAAATAATATTTTTTTTAAAAACAGACTTGTCAGTAAGTATATTCAACTAAAAACCTATAAGTGTACTTTAAACTATTACGTTGTTTGTGGTATTTCGTGAATGTGACCTTACCTCCTATATGTTCTCAGAAAGTATATATTGGTGACTTACCCGTGAGCCTGTTTGGGCACCTAAGGTCGGGCGTAGGGGGGGAGGAGTCATGAGGACAGATACACACATACCCCTTGCCCATTGGCTTGCAGGCTGCCTCATCCCCACACAGGCCCGCTCGGCACTGGCCTTCCTGGATATGCACATTGCCTACAACAAGACAAATATGTCATTTACTGTGTATTATAATAATTCTTGTAAAAAGAGAATTATTTTAAACTTGAGATAACATTTAAATATTTAATGTTATAAGGCAAATCAGTTGCGTCTGAATTCCAAGTGCTACATTCCACCTACAGCCTTCAGAAATGGCTCATTTCATAGCTCTGATATTTTAAATGGTGGGAAAAATAACAGTCTTGCAATCCGCCTTAAGGGCTCCGCCCCATTAGCCCTCAAAGTTCACATGTTAATCTTATGGGAAGAAAGTGTCTAACTTTTGTTTTGATTTATTGAGTAATATGCATTAAATATTCCAGCTGTTAATGTTTTTTACCCTAATAACGAGGCTCAAGGCCAAACCTGTGAGAAGCTGGTGTTTACATACCAAACCTGAACAAACCAGTGTTTACATATGGGCAACTTTATGTTGCATTTAGTAGAGTAAAATCCTCAGACGGAATTTAATTGTTTATTCAATATACAGTCGACCAAAACAACAAAACAGATAATTCTTACACAAAAAATATAGTGTACAAAGAAGTTTTAACATAACAATAATCTCTTATTAATCTGTATATATGATGATGTTTCACAAAACTATTAATTAAATTTTATACATTAAAAACCAGTTAACAGTAAAATTTGTATTTAATTGATTTAGTGGCTTTTGTCCCTACAAGCCACTAGTATCATTTATTTAATCATAATCAAATAATATAGTAATAGTAAAAATGTTAACGCTATAAGACTACAAAGTATTTGCAGTGTCTGTTTACAGATCCAGCCAAGTTATAAGGTATATAGCATTAATACATAAATCATAAAGTCAATCCTAAAAATTTAAATGCTTGGGTCTAAAGAACTCATTTAATGAATGAAGGGGGTTTTCAATAGCCAACTATAGAACATATTACAAAAAACGTTTTCCATGTACTTATAATTTGCTTAACTTATTTGTAAACCTTGAAAGAGATAAAAAAATCTCTTTTTTGCTTGACTTTTTGAGCTTTACTAAGTCTATAAAAATCTACTGTAGTATTATTTCTTTTTTAGTATCATAAGAATGATTATATTTTATGGCTTAAGCACATAAGATTACTCCAGAATAAGGTATGCAAAGTTTTTAATATCGTTGATAGGATGACCGTGAAGATGGTTTAATATGCATATGTCTACTTTTATATCACAGTATTGTCTTCTGGGGTGGTTCTTCTAGTATTAAAGATATTTTTACACTTCAAAAAATAATTCTTAGAGCAATGTTTATTTGCTGTATCAATACCACTGTACGGTATGGGTGGGCGGGTGGGTCAGTACCACTGTACGTGTATGGGTGGGCGGGTGGGTCATTACCACTGTACATGTATGGGTGGGCGGGTGGGTAATTACCACTGTAAGTGTGCGGGTGGGCGGGTGGGTAAATACCACTGTACGTGTATGGGTAGGTGGGTGGGTCATTACCACTGTACGTGTATGGGTGGGCGTTGGGTACGTTGGTTTATTCAGTTTTGTGTTGTTTAGATAAATATTTTTTCATCTATTCGCTTACTGAGACCTTCTATCACTTTATCAAAACTGCTAAAGTTGTACTAGCAATCTTTAAAATTGCTAAAGTTTTTCAAATACTTCCTTCTGGTCCCCTAAGTTTACCTTCTCCATACACTCCTTTTTATTAAGTCACTTAGTACTGTTTTTAACATCAGTATTACAACATATTACAAACACCAAGCCACAACACAGCTTTTTTTATAAATTTCTGATCTGCAATGACTAGGATTTATAATAAATTACCAAAAAACCTGAAAACAATCAGAAACTATACAAGTTTAAGAAAGATGTTTTAAAATATTTCAAAGAAAAAACCTTTGATACATTTTTTGAGGATAATGGATAAGTACAAAAAACTGTTATTTGTTAAGTACTGTAATTATTTGTTACCATTATTAATAGTAAATCTTATATTATGTATATTTTACTCTGAAGTATGTTTGACGATTTACCCATGTTATTTATTTTATTTTTTTTTAAAAGAAAGGCTGATCTCCTTCTTAACCTTACTCTGCCCATTCTTCATAGACTATTGATCTGTGCGAATTCAATATAAGTGAAATTCCCCATTTGGAAGTAATGCGAATTACAATATAAATAAATTGTATATAAAATTTAAGTGAGTTTAGGTCTTTTAAGATAATAAACTAAATTGGTTATAGTAAAAATGTGTTTATTAAAGACAGTCTGTCTAACATTAGGTTAGACTGACTTTGGTTTCAATTGAGTGTGACAGTAAAGGAGATCTGGTAAGGCAGAGTGGTTTGTGTTAACAAAAGCAACCTTACAACCAGATCTCACAGGTAAATACAAGTTGCAAGCATAAAATATTCACTGTTTTCTCTGGTGTTTGGTATCGCTTCAAGTGTGGGTATTTACATAAAATTTTGGAGTCTCAAATTTTAATTTTATGTTTAATGTTCTTTTTCATGAGTATATTATTACTTTTGCATGAATATCTCATGTTACAGGAATAGTTAATTGCGCCTATAATTTCATTAGTGAGTGAGGTCTGCCACTACAGCTGGTTTAAACTGCAGTCTATTAAGGGTGTTCAATCAAAAATTATCTATGCATTTAAAAAAAAAAAAAATTGTTAGTCTCCTTATAAGTAATACATGTGCTGCAGGAAAAATTCTAAAAAGTTTCTTTATGGATAATGGCTACCTAAAGTGACTGATTTTGCCTATTTGGTGCATAATTTATTAACAAACTATGTTATATATTTTATTAAAATTTTTATAATACAATGTATAAAAAGATACTTAACAACCTTGTCTTGATTAAATCTTAAAATATAATATTTTATTTTTAAAATGTTATTATTTTTCTATAGATTACATTTATTCAAATTTTGAGTTGGACTCTGTACAATTATCTTTGGCTGAAAGAGTAGATTAATAATATATAAAAACTTCATTGCTAGAGTTAACTGTAAATGAGGGAGTTATGTGGTTCTGTAGAATTTGCGAGACGAGGCAAGCGGGGGAGAGGGGAGAAAAACACATAATCTATTTGTTAGTGAGGTAGGTTCTTTGCAACTTTTAATAACAGTTACGATAAAATCTATAACTAAATTCCTTGGAATGCTCAACTGGGCGATTGGATGTTCACCCTTAACATGAGACCACACTAGTGCTGCACAACTAGACCCCAAAAAAGCTGATTATTTGAGACACAAAATGTTACATCGGATGAGAAATCTGTAATGTGTCATAATCGATGATATTACTTTCTTGGAAATTTATGTTATTGGAGTATTTTTGAAAGAAATGCTATGATTGTTTATAAAGATTAAAAATCTAAACTTATAACTTTTTGTAAATTGCCATCTAATATGTTATAGTAGAGTGCATTTTAAGTTAGGTCATGTAGACAACCCATTGCTTCACTATCCAAACACCTCATTTTCTAATGTTATAATCACAGCATGAATATTTATATGTTCACAATACTACAATGTATACAGGTCATTCTACTTTGACTGCCGCTGTTGTTTTTCAAGTATTCATAAAGTGGTCAGCATCAATAAATGTTAGATAATGACAAGGTCATAGATGAAGCCTTTTTTTATAAATTAAAACTTTATTCGCCAGGTCACATGGGCTGCAGGTTATTCAACAAGTAAAATATTGAATGCCAGTTCGATTGGGGATTCAAATTTTGTAAATGGAACTCAGCAGTCAAACTACTGAGCTGCTTTGCTGGCAACCAGATCCCAGGATGATCCATTAGTAATAGGGTTTCGTAATGTATTGGTAGAAGAATGTAACATATCACGGAGCTAGAACTTAAGTTGTACTAAACAGAGTTGATGATAATTTGTTATAGTAAAACATTTCCAAAGAGTTTGATTACTGAAAGACATTAGATGGGATGGTATACAAGCTCATCCTAGTGTAGGATGTAGTGCTCAATGAACCTTATGGCTGACTGGCAATAGATACAACAATGGATCCTAGACCTCACACAATGGCTGCCCTATGATCCTGTAGTCCTCAAATTAGATAAGTCCTAAATTACACAGAGGCTTTGCCAATCTTATGTTCAGATTTTAATCATTAAGATTTCTCTAATTGTATACAATATTTCAACATCTTCCAGCTCACTGTGACATAAGTGAACAAGATTCTAATACTGAACATGGTTTAAAATGTCAAGTTGGTGAGATGATCACAAGAAAACATTATGAAGTAAGAGATACATCAGGAAGTATAATGGAACAAGCGTGGGGACATACAGTACCGCTCAAATTAATTGGAACACCAGGTAAACGACTACGATTCTTAAATGAAAGACAATTTATTGATCAAAAAAATTACAAACAGCTCCCTAATAATTAATATGTACTCCTTTGTGTTTTATAACCTCTTCACAGCGTTTGGCATTGATTCTATTAGTTTTTTGCATATATTTTTTATTTCTTCATCGTGGAACCATATTTTGATTACAGCAGTAATCACGGATGTTTTTGTAGTATTGTGAATTTACACAATACTTCACTGAAAATGTGTTCAACACAAAGAATCACATGTGCACTAACTGCTTTTGAGGTTAGGTTGTTAGTTTGTTCAATACAAGTGATGTAGCAGTGATGCCAACTGTCGCATGATAAAAAGAGTGAAATTCCCTGTGTGTTCCAATTAATTTGAGCGGTACTGTAGTATAAAAGAAAGTAATAAAAATATACCGGCATTGAAAGCTGATCTTGCTTAAAGAGGTGTGAGGGAGACTCAAATAGAAGCATAGTTTGAAGTACATGTCATTGACACTGATGCTCCATCTTATGTCTCTTTACCTTATGAGAAAGTCTTAGAAAATGCATCAAAGATAAATAAAGAAAATTATTTATCACTGCACGTATGTGGGTGGGTCTTTACCACTGCACGTGTGTGGGTGGGCAGGTGCTGCAGGTATATGGGTGGGCGACTGGGTGTTTACAACTGCACGTGTATTCTAACACTTAGACAGTACGTTAAATCTAATGGAGTAGCCAACCATCACCACAATAACTTATGTCATGTACTTGGTAGTGGTGGTTGCTGCCCACCCAACATACATAATGATGGGCTCCTGACTCACTTAATATACATGTTGACGGAAGTTCTTGCCTATCTTAATTACGCCTTAGAGAGCTCCACACATTACCCATTGTACATGTTGACGGAACCCCTCTCACCCAAAGGACATCCGATGGGTTTAATATTTAAATTAACGTACATGTTTAGATCACATTCAACCCAAAGGACGTTTTAATGGAGACTTTTACCGTTTTGAAACAATCTTAATATTGACAAAATCATGGAAAACAATATTTTTTCCATGTGAATAGAGAAATGTCTCTTTCACACCTCTTATATCATAAGCTAAAAGTTCTCAGTTCGATCCCAATCAGAGTCATAACACATTTTGAGAAGGATCAGCTGATAATCACCGGCTGTTCATTTGTCATTGGGCTATTAATTAATGACACTTTCTAAGGAATAGCCTGCTTTAGTTTGTAACAATTACTACATTCGCTCATCTACACTCATTCGAAATCCATATTCACCCATATCTTGACGATCGGCGTCTTATGAATAAATAAAAAATATTAATCCTGTTGCAATTTGTACAGTTCCACTTAGTTTATTTGAGAAAAAAATAATATAACATTATATAATTTATATGACATTATTATATACACATTTATTTGCCCTCCAATTGAGTTGTAAGTTGATGACTCTTTCCAATCATCAGTTGTTCCTGGTTAGGAACAAAGTCTACATTCACTCATTCACACTTATTTGCAAACCATATTCACCCATATCCCTCCAAATGGCATCTTAGGTGTGGAAAAAATATTTTAATCCATTCCTTAAAAATAAGTTTAAGCAACTATAATACAAATTTTATATTTTTATCTTTCTTACTGTGTATGCCAGAGGTATTTTTAACTTGTGTACAAACCTTGTTATGGGACAACGGTCCAAACCCCTCAAGCAAATATTAAAAGAAATATTCTTATATGGCAGTTTTTACACCATCTAGTTTAGTTTCTAGCAATAAAAAGCAGGTCTCTATTCTGTTGACACTGGGGTGGCAATAACTGGGAAGTGTAATAGTTAGTTAAAGTTGTACTTGAAACAGACTGGTCAAACAAATGGAAAGGAAGGGTGGTGCCCCCCAGCTGATATTTGCAATGGAGACATTAAGTGATGACACTGTCTAAGGGAGGGTTGTTCTTAGTTTATAACAAACATTGGAATCTATCCAAAATGACATACATACATTTACAATCCATATTCACCCATATACTCATTATTAGCTCTTAAGATTAAATATAATTAATAATTACGCGACTTTTTCTGAGGATGATAACAAGTAATCTCTGTTAGTAATCAGACTACACTTTTCAGGTTAAGTGGAAGAAGGGACTTTCTAGTCCCAACTTCGCCTGGTTAAATAAAGACATCTTTCATTTCATTTCATTTCATTTACACTAGACATCACGCTCATCCTGAACTCAAGTAATCTCTGTTAGTAATCTGACTACATTAGACATCACACTCATCCTGAACTCAATTAATCTCTGTTAGTAATCTGACTACATTAGACATCACGCTCATCCTGAACTCAAGTAATCTCTGTTAGTAATCAGACTACACTAGACATCACGCTCATCCTGAACTCAAGTAATCTCTGTTAGTAATCAGACTACATTAGACATCAAGCTCATCCCGAACTCAAGTAATCTCTGTTAGTAATCAGACTACACTGGACATCACGCTTATCCCGAACTCAAGTAATCTCTGTTAGTAATCAGACTACACTAGACATCACGCTCATCCTGAACTCAAGTAATCTTTCATATTCAACTATCAATATTTTGGCATTCCAGATAAGAATTTATTTAGATTACTTCTGCAGTAAGAAGTAAAATAAATAATTAATAACAATAATAAAATCAAATCCACCCCATTGGTTGCCTACATGAGTTGCTCTCATCTTCTGGCACTTGTTCTCTCCTCCACTCTTCTGCATACAGTTTTTATATGTATACTTAGTTGTACGAATTTAGTTTTATTAGTAATAAACACATATCTCCTAAATGTCTGTACAGACTAAAATTGATCAAGCTTAACATGTTCAATGTTTTTTTAGTAATTTATTGCCGACATAATATTTTTGTAAGTAATAAACATTAATACCATAATTCTTTATTATTTTACTGATTCACACTTTTTTAAAATTTCTGTTGAATTGGAGGAAGATGTTTAGAGTCTGAGTTTTTTAAATGGATTACATTTTTTCAAGGGAGAGCGACAGTGGAGCGCCTGGCAAAAACTAATAAAACTGTCAGTGAAGAAATAGCACAACTGCGACAGTGGAGCGCCTGACCTGGAGGCGCTCCACTGTCGTACCCTCGCGGGTCCAATGTGACAAGGGTTTTGACAAGGGTTCAAAAACTAAGGGGTCTTGATATCTATGGTGAGAGTGTGTTTAACTTGAAAGCAATAGACATATATTTATTAAAATAAGCATACATGTTACAGTATTTACATAAGATCTGGGTTTGTTAACAAATTTTACACTTCAAATTACTTTAGAAATAAAAAATCCTTCAGGTATTGAAATTGTAAATATAAGCTACATTGAAATAAGCTGTTATAGTCCGATTCATTGACACGCTTCTAAGTAATAGAAAACGTTATTGAATAAGACGTAAAATCGTGGATTGGTTGGCGTTTGACGTATTCCTAAGTAACTATTTTTCGTGGTCCTTTCTATTAAATCAAGGCTAAGCAGGTTGAACCGTCAATAATGTAATCATTTGAACAATAGCCATTAAATAATTCATATCATTTAAACAAAGTAAAAAGTTGATAGAACATCTGTTTGCGGTATATATTTTCAGTTTTGTAATAAAACGAAATAATACCTTTAACATATACTGTTCTATAAAATTTATGTAAATAGAATCAGTTATCATTGAGACACATCCAATACATTATTTTCATACCAACCAACAAGTAGATGACAATCAAATATTTAAAATCTTTTAAGTCTTTAGATAGCGTAAATTATCAAAAGACGTTTATTAGCGAGTGATAATTCAATATGCATTGCGTCAAAATCAAATTAAATTATGAAATATCTTATTTTGTCTTTCCAGTCTCAGAAAATTTTTACACCTGCACAATAAATTCTTGATTTAATTAGATAAAACTGATAACTTAGTTATTTATCTTCTTTCAAATGTAAAACTCTTTTTTTAATTTTTAAAATAGTTACACCTTATGTTATATCAGTTATATTATTATATTTTGGAAACAAGTTTATTTAATTTGATTTTTGTTCAATAATGCCTACCTTGTAGGCGAAATATTTCAAACAAATAACACATTTATTTGAAAATTCTGATAATGTACAGTATAGTACATTAAAGTTTTTATTATCAATTATGTCTCATAGAACAGTAAACAAAATACAAACAACTATGCAATAAAATTATCCTTACTAATAAATCTAAGGTTTAGGCTTACGTACATAGTAAAGTTTTTAACATAGATCTCATTATATTAAAATTAATCATTTCTTTTTAAATAAAGTAACTAAACATTAAGCAAAAGTTTTCCACAAGGAAAAACGTAGTTTTTGTTTTAAATAAGTATTGGAAACTAGATTTAAACCACAGCCGGATGGTATCATGGCCGGCAGGATTTGATGTGATGAATTCATTGAACTTTCTACCCTTTCCACCCTCTTGTCTTACCGCTTGGAATGCGCCATTAGGTATTCCGCGTAAAATATGGAAATCCCCGAAGGACAACATTAGTATTACTAAGAAAAAATACCCCTCCTTCTAAACAGGATACATCCCCACCAAGGGTATCTTACAGATTTTTGTGGAGTGTGTTTTGGTATTTATTAATAAAAAATATTCTATATTTAATCAAAATACTATGGCTTTGATGTCAGTACCGACATTCTTAGTCATTCCTTTGCCTTAATTGTAAAATGTTAATCGGTAATATAACAAAAATTGTTGTCTACACGACTTTTTAAGTACTTTTATATGTTTTTGTAATTTTCTGTTCTACGAACAGTGTTGGCCAAATGTATTGAATCTACAAAAATCCTTCCTCGACCTTTGACTTTGAAACTGCTGCTATCACGTCTGTTGTTTTTTTCATTTGTGCCAAAGCACTTGCAGGCACAACCAACAGTACGGACTTACTCGAAACTACAAAGAGTCTGAAGAGTTTGGACAGTTTTGTGGGATGCTTGATGGTTTGGCTTTCCTTACAGAAAAATATGTACTACAGGGGATGCAGCTGCTGTAGGGATTGGCTCCTGTCGAAGCTTTATACCTGCTGTACTACTTCGACGTCTACTATGTGAGCGGTACAGCAGGAGAAAACCCTAAACCAGCCATGTTTCCACCATCACTCTGGAAAGTGCATGAAGCGAATCTTTCCGACTCACACAGAACAAACAATATGTGTGAGGCGTGGAATAACCGATTTAAGAACTTAGAAGGCCTCCAAAACCCATCTACATGGACGGTTATCGAGGCCATACACCGAAATGACGCACTGGAGAGAACAGACGCTCTGCAACAAACTCAACCAAAAACACTGAACAGCTACAGCGTCGACTAAAACAGTTGTGTGAACGATATTTAGCTAGGTAAGTTATTATAAATGACTTGTTATCAAAAGTAGGAGAATCTATTAGATTTAAGTAAGTAACTAAAAGGAGGTTTGTAAATTAATAATGATTTTATATTTTGTTTGTTTTAGAATATTGTAGCTTACAGATTGAATGTAAATAGTATTTTTTGTTTGAGTGTAATTATTTTTTTAAATTTTAAGTTTTAAATATTAGTAAGTGTAACCCAAATTATTCAGTTTAAATTTAAATGTATATTTATTATTTTAGAATTTTATACAAATTATTAAGTGTTAAAACTAAGAAATACATATTTGTTATTTACAAGCCTATTTGTAGTTATTGACCTTTTTTCGTAACTTCAATTTGTTTGAAACCACTTGCCCAGTAATAAAATCAATATAATTTTAAAAACCCACTGCTTGGCTTTTACGAATTTGTATAAACTATGGTAAATATTTAATAATTAATACTCATGGGTTAAAGGGGCAAGTCATGAGCAAATGAAGAGTGTCTACGTGTTCCTTTTACATAAAACTAAAAAGTATAAAGTTTATAGTTTTTTTTAAAGATGACTATAAATACATCATTATTTTAGTCCTCGGGAGTTGATGTGGTAAACATGATGTGGCCCACCTCCGAAGACCAAGGTAGATAGTGTGCATGAACTAGAGTAGATGTTTTCTTTCTGTACGATTATAAACTTGTTTTAAAACAAGTCTGCAATAGTTTAACCACTATTGCAAGTTTAATTCAAATAAAATGAAATATGATTAAGAAACGTGATTAATCGTTTTGATTGGTCTTTTAGGATAACCCCTACAGAATCAATGTTACACTTACTCCTACAAAATATGCAGTGCACTTAATTAACAAAGTCAGTATGATAGTAGCCGTTGTGATATTAGATTGGTAGGTATTTACAAGGCCCCGCGAGCTGAGCTTGATAGCAGGTAGGAAGCAGGTAGAGTGCCGAGGACAGGTAGTTTTAGGTGCGACACAGGAGCGCCTCCCCACCCCTTTTCGGAGGCGCTCCTGAGTCGCACCCCTAGCGAAAATTATTTATGACAACCCCTTAGCCAGGTAAGAGGCGCTCCTGTGTCGCGGATTCTTTTTTCAAAGAGGGGTTCAAACAATTGCCACCTCTTCCCGAACTTAAAAATTTTTAAAGTGTTAGGATTTGGAGATATTTTTACAAAACTATTGATTTTAAGTTTTTATTTTTGTTAGAAGTCTATGCTTTGTCTATTCATAGACTGATCAGCAATAGGTTCAGACAAGTAGAAGACTTCTGGACTGCAGGGGCTTTTGTCTTGAGTACTAATGCCCCAATACCAATGATTACATACAACATATCGTATTGGCAGAGGTACTCAAGGAAGTCTACAAATAAGAGTTGACGCTAAATATATACTTGTATATTTTTTAAGTAAAGAAAATTAATAACTAAATTATTTAACAAGTAATTCAACAGTTTGGCTATTTTTTCTTGTTCAGGTCTGTTGTTGGAAAAACATTTAAATTAAAATAATTCAATTAAATTCTCAATATATGCTATAAAATTGTTTTGTTAAACATATCATTTTAACTTCATGTCAACTTAATGTTAACATCGAATTTACTTGATGTCTGAGGATGTATAAGGCCTAACAAAAATAAAACAATTTTATTGGACATACTAAGAATGTTTTAATTGTTGTAATTTAAAAAGTGTTAGCCCTATTATACTGTATTACAAAAATATAATAATAGCATTAAGTTATTTACAATTATGTATAGCACAATGTATTCACAGATATCACCACACTAATAAACAAATAAAAATATTAAATAAATCTGTGTTTTTATATTAGTAAAGTAATATAAATTACCACCTAAAAATTAAATCTGGTTAAAATATAAAAAATCAAAATTAAATTAAAATTTTTTTCTCTGACCCTTTTTAAAGGGAAAATGCTCAGTTAAACAAAAAAATCTACTTTAATTTTGAGAAGCCTGTTAAAGTAAAATTAAAATAATTAAAATTGAAGTTATTTTGATATTTTTAAACAAATAATAAAACAAGAGAATTTTGTTATCAAATAATAAATGCACAATTTTACTATTTCACGTAATAAAATAATAATCTATTAGATAACGTTACATTAAAATGGGCCTGAAAAGAACTAGAGTATTTGCATAAGTGCAGTAATAACATGGTCCTATGTAATGAGTGCCTTCAAGTTCGCTTGATACCGATAGATCGCTCTGTGTGTCAGAGGACATATCGTGCCTTGTCTTCAGTATCGTACATTTCCTGTTTTCTAAGAATCTGATGGCTGTTCAGATTCACTGCTGGCAGTTCAGTGCCATATCTAACATTAACAGTATCTAACACTGGTTTATTATTATTTGCACCCATCATTTCATTAAATTTAGACTTAACTTAGTTTTATTTCTTTGTGAATGTTTGATTTATAAATTTTTGCAATTCCAACATGGTTTTAAAATCTACAGCTCAGTTTTATGTACTAATTTTGTAGGTAAATTTTACTTTCAAATCGATTGCTATAGGTACGTAAATATTTAATATTAAATAAAAATATAACTCTTTTTGTTCATTGTTCAGTGCTCAAAACGTTCTAAAGAACATGAGAAGGGTTTAAAAATGAAAATAATACAGTTTGAAAATTAATTTTAAGTTAGTGTGGCCTTTGGTAAGAATTATTAAAGTAAATAGAACGCCAGAAATAATTATCTATGACTGAGAACATTCTCACACGTTATGATATTCTCAAGAAAACGAGGTATAAATTTAATTTGATTTATAAAGAAGAGAAATAGTAAACAGCAGTCTGTTATTTTTAATATTTACGAAATATGCAGTGTGAAAGAAAATTCCCGGAGCAACTTCATAATTTCTGAACGATTACACATAAAGCAATAAAACGTGGTTCATAATAACTACAACTATTAATATACTTTTTGAAGTAATTATCATTTTTCTGTCATATCAGGGGGATGGCCCGCAAGGAGTCAGACGAAAATCTTAAATTAGAGCATAGGTCGAGTAGTACATTAAATTAAAGGTCTCTAATAGTAAAACATAAATCCACAAGTCCTACCTCAAAAGTTTCGCTCTTTGGGGAATGACGCTGGTTTAAAGTTTTAAAAAGTTACAATAAGGGTCCTATATTATTTTTTCGAACTCCTCGTGAACCATCCACCACTGGAACTAAATAGTCACTAACAACCCGAAAAAAAAATATTTTTGAAGTATTTACACTATTTCAAGTAGGTATTTACAAAGTGTAACTTTTCCAACTTGAGCTAAGAA
This sequence comes from Stictocephala bisonia, assembly GCA_035578905.1. Taxonomy (NCBI): domain Eukaryota; kingdom Metazoa; phylum Arthropoda; class Insecta; order Hemiptera; family Membracidae; genus Stictocephala; species Stictocephala bisonia. The sequence goes on from JAQJVL010000198.1 coordinate 590,159, forward strand.
AATAATATTAAACCGTCTACAACAGGACATTCATTGTAACTTTTTAAAACTTTAACTCAGAGTAATTTTTTCAAGAGCGAACCTTTTGAGGTCGGATTTTTGGGTTTATGTTCTACTACTAGGGACCTTTAGTATGATGTACCAAGTTTTATTGCTTTATCTGTAATCGGTCAGAAATTATTACGTTGTTGTCCTTCCACACTGTATATAGTCTAACCATATAACACATAACAAATGTAACGCAGGTAGTGTAACAATAGCTTCCTAGTTTTAACATATATTGGAATTGTCTAGCTTTTAAAGTAACACAAACACTACTAGGAAACCAAACCTTCTCCCACAAACCCTTTTCCGCATCCCCCAACCCCCCTCACTAGATAATCTACACCTCCCCCACGACAAATTCACTTTTTACTCTTCCCTACATTCCCAACACAACTAAACCACATAATTACTACTCCCCACTACTGTCTTACTTTTCCCCTACTTACAGGTAAGACCCACCCACAAACGTTCAATGGTATTGACCCATCCGCCCGCCTATACACGTGCAGTGGTATTGACCCACCCATACAAGTACAGTGGTATTGACTCACCCACCCAACCATACAGGTACAGTGGTATTGACCCACCCATATAAATACAGTGGTACAGACCCACCCGCCCAACCATACAAGTACAGTGGTATTGACTCACCCGCCCACCCATACAAGTACAGTGGTATTGACTCACCCACCCAACCATACAAGTACAGTGGTACAGACCCACCCGCCCAACCATATAAGTACAATGGTATTGACCCACCCATACTCGTATGTGGTATTGAAATTACCCGCCCACCCAACCATACAGGTACAGTGGTATTGACCCACCCATACTCGTATGTGGTATTGAAATTACCCGCCCACCCAACCATACAAGTACAGTGGTACAGACCCACCCGCCCAACCATACAAGTACAGTGGTATTGACTCACCCGCTCACCCATACAAGTACAGTGGTATTGACTCACCCACCCAACCATACAAGTACAGTGGTATTGACTCACCCACCCAACCATACAAGTACAATGGTATTGACCCACCCATACTCGTATGTGGTATTGAAATTACCCGCCCACCCAACCATACAAGTACAGTGGTATTAACACACCCGCCCAACCATACAAGTACAGTGGTATTGACTCACCCGCCCAACCATACAAGTACAGTGGTATTGACCCACCCATACTCAAACGTGGTATTGAAATTACCCGCCCACCCAACCATACAAGCACAGTGGTATTGACCCACCTACCCAACCATACAGGTACAGAAGTACTGACCCATACACCCAAAAATACAGATACAGTGTTATTGGACCCACTCGCCCAACCATACGCGCAAGTGAAATTGACCCAACCATACATGCAGAGTGGTATTGACCCACCCGCCCAACCATACACGCAAGTGAAATTGACCCAACCATACAAGTACAGTGGTATTGACCCACCCGCTCACCCATACACGCACAGTGGAATTAACCCACCCGCTCACCCATACACGCACAGTGGAATTGACCCACACACCCAACCATCCTGGTACAGTGAAATCATAAACAAAACATGGAAATACAAATTTTAACATATTTTACATATAATATGATTACTAAGAAAATTAATATCAAAACAATTGGTTATCAACCAAGCATACCAAACAACAAAAAATTGGGTGTGCGTCGGACCACACGGTGGAAGTTATACTTCTTTGGCCATTCTCATACACCCACTCACGCACACAAACCACACAAACAGACAGGATATATAAATGAAATATAAGACATTTTTCAATATTATTCAATATATTTATCTTCAATATATTATACGTGACTTCATTATTATATTATACACCTATATTATCATTATCAGTAATTTCTTCGATTAAATTTCTTCGATTAACAATCGATTAATCGATAGTTCTTAAAAATTTGTTCTTACTTTTCAGCGTGACGCGGTTTCTCGACCAACATCCCATCCCAAAGTGTCTAACGGGCGCAAAGAAGTATAACTTCAAAAACTTGGTTATCAATTCAAAATCGTATACACATTTAATAATTTCTATAGTTTTAAATAAATTGCACTAACAATTTTTTAACAAGTAATGTAATCAATATTTAAAAATATTGGATTTATTATACAAATGTGTTACTAACAAAAGGCAGACTTAAGACTAATAAGTTCTTTCCTACATTTTTAAACAGAGAGATTATTTAAAATAAATATAACATTATAGAACCATAAATAATAGATTTTAATTCACAAGAGAAATGTTACAGGTCCGATAAAATAAAACCCTCAGTAAATTTAAGTTTATCCATTCTCTTACTCATTCAATCCTTCAACCCTAATCCCTATAACATATAACATTTTTGTTAAACAATTAAGCTCGCTGTGAACTGAGATCAATTGTTACAATCCTTTAAATCTGGGGACAGTTTATTCCATTCATTGTGGGCAATCACCAAAGAGGGTTTAGTGTAGAACGTGTCCTGTGAATACGTGGTATTGAAGAGGCTGAGCGTGTCTCCTTGCACGAATGTTGAATTGAACTTAAAATCAATAAAGAGGTATTTAGGACTACTATTGTTAAGTGCTGAAAAGTAAATATTTGAAAATTATTTAAAATCTAAGATCGGCCAAATAAAATTTAACTGTATTATTGCATTTATGTATTATTATTGTAATTATACATAAATATTAAATGTATACTTGTTTGATTAGTTTTGTAAACAATTCTCCAACAATTAATTGCTTGATAAAATTTCGACGTGATACACTCACACTACTCATTCGACCTACAATACTTCTACAAATTTAATATAATGTGGGAATATAAAGAGCATTTTTAACTTGACTTTCAATATCACTAACATTTATGTAAAATTTTAAAAAATAAGACTTAGGTTGTAATAAATTACTTATGTTTTCATTGCAATGCATCTTTGAACTATCCCACCACACTTCTTACAGATGCCCAAAGACGATGCATCCTCAGGACATGACCAGCCATAAATTAAATCATGTACGATCTTTTGTCTCTGGAAAGGATTTGACAGGATGGAACCGGCGATGATGTAGAGGGGATTTGAAAGTATTTTAGGTGGAACAATAGAAGAGTAAGGACCCAGCCCTTGTCGGACCTAAACAAATATGGCGTCGGCGGGTGGTCCAGATGGCTCCACCTGGCCACGCGCTCCGCGGAGATCTAGGATCTACAGGGAAACTTAAATAGTATGCTGGAACACTACAAAAGACGTGTTCGATTGTCGATTCTTGTGAAACGACATTGATGTATCGAATGAAATGATAAATTTGTATAGCTGTCAATTGTCTAACATGTGATCAACCTAATGAAGCCGTTTTTTGTTTCGTTCCTCCCTTGTTTTGTGACCAATTTTAACGATTGAGGTGTCAACAAATTTTACACTATTTGTAGTTTTCTGTAAAGGTTTTCATTTTTCAATATATCCACTTTGAAGACAATCGGAAGCCCTCAAAGTACGTTTCTCGGCCATAAGAATGCCATGAGAGATTTTAATTAATGAAAATTGTATCAGCTGTTCAAATATAAATTACGGCATTTATAAAATTGTATCAGCTGTTCAAATGTAAATAATGGTGTTTATAACATTTTAACAGTTGTTTGAATATAAATAATGATATTTATAGTTTCAATTAGATTAATTTTCCTAAATGTTATAGATAGTGAGTTTGATTGTATTAAGTGGAAATGTTGTTTGATATAACAGAAAACGGGCTTTGTTATTTTTCTTAATATTGTATTGACAGTGGAATAGAAAAAATATTGTTTTAAATTAAATAACAAATTAATAATAACTAATTAAATAACTATATTATTTAACAAAAATAAAAATAAGAATAATTATTAAAACACTTTTACAGTAGTTATACCTTAAAAATAGTTTGACAATTATTATAATATTTTTTTTCAGAAACTGAATTAATTTATCATATTCTGTTAATTAAATTATAGCCGTACGCAGCAATAGATAAGAATTATATCGATGTTCTAAAGTAGTTCTAGATATATGACATTAAATTATAGCCGTACGCAGCAATAGATAAGAACTATACCGATGTTCTAAAGTAGTTCTAGATATATGACATTAAATTATAGCCGTACGCAGCAATAGATAAGAACTATACCGATGTTCTAAAGTAGTTCTAGATATATGACATTAAATTATAGCCGTACGCAGCAATAGATAAGAACTATACCTATGTTCTAAAGTACAAGTTCTAGATATATAACATTAAATTATAGCCGTACGCAGCAATAGATAAGAACTATACCGATGTTCTAAAGTAGTTCTAGATATATGACATTAAATTATAGCCGTACGCAGCAATAGATAAGAACTATACCGATGTTCTAAAGTAGTTCTAGATATATGACATTAAATTATAGCCGTACGCAGCAATAGATAAGAACTATACCGATGTTCTAAAGTAGTTCTAGATATATGACATTAAATTATAGCCGTACGCAGCAATAGATAAGAACTATACCGATGTTCTAAAGTAGTTCTAGATATATGACATTAAATTATAGCCGTACGCAGCAATAGATAAGAACTATATCGATGTTCTAAAGTAGTTCTAGATATATGACAATTAAATTATAGCCGTACGCAGCAATAGATAAGAACTATACCGATGTTCTAAAGTGGTTCTAGATATATGACATTAAATTATAGCTGTACGCAGCAATAGATAAGAACTATACCGATGTTCTAAAGTGGTTCTAGATATATGACATTAAATTATAGCCGTACGCAGCAATAGATAAGAACTATATCGATGTTCTAAAGTAGTTCTAGATATATGACATTAAATTATAGCCGTACGCAGCAATAGATAAGAACTATACCGATGTTCTAAAGTAGTTCTAGATATATGACATTAAATTATAGCCGTACGCAGCAATAGATAAGAACTATATCGATGTTCTAAAGTAGTTCTAGATATATGACATTAAATTATAGCCGTACGCATCAATAGATAAGAACTATACCGATGTTCTAAAGTAGTTCTAGATATATGACATTAAATTATAGCCGTACGCAGCAATAGATAAGAAATATACCGATGTTCTAAAGTAGTTCTAGATATATGACATTAAATTATAGCCGTACGCAGCAATAGATAAGAACTATACCGATGTTCTAAAGTGGTTCTAGATATATGACATTAAATTATAGCCGTACGCAGCAATAGATAAGAACTATATCGATGTTCTAAAGTAGTTCTAGATATATGACATTAAATTATAGCCGTACGCAGCAATAGATAAGAACTATACCGATGTTCTAAAGTAGTTCTAGATATATGACATTAAATTATAGCCGTACGCAGCAATAGATAAGAACTATACCGATGTTCTAAAGTAGTTCTAGATATATGACATTAAATTATAGCCGTACGCAGCAATAGATAAGAACTATACCGATGTTCTAAAGTAGTTCTAGATATATGACATTAAATTATAGCCGTGCGCAGCAATAGATAAGAACTATACCGATGTTCTAAAGTAGTTCTAAATATATGACATTAAATTATAGCCGTACGCAGCAATAGATAAGAACTATATCGATGTTCTAAAGTAGTTCTAGATATATGACATTAAATTATAGCCGTACGCAGCAATAGATAAGAACTATATCGATGTTCTAAAGTAGTTCTAGATATATGACATTAAATTATAGCCGTACGCAGCAATAGATAAGAACTATATCGATGTTCTAAAGTAGTTCTAGATATATGACATTAAATTATAGCCATACGCAGCAATAGATAAGAACTATATCGATGTTCTAAAGTAGTTCTAGATATATGACATTAAATTATAGCCGTACGCAGCAATATATAAGAACTATATCGATGTTCTAAAGTAGTTCTAGATATATGACATTAAATTATAGCCGTACGCAGCAATAGATAAGAACTATATCGATGTTCTAAAGTAGTTCTAGATATATGACATTAAATTATAGCCGTACGCAGCAATAGATAAGAACTATATCGATGTTCTAAAGTAGTTCTAGATATATGACATTAAATTATTTGAGATTAATATTAATATATTTTCTGATTGGCCCATACTTTTGACCCATACTTTTGACCCATACTTTTGACCCATATGTTTGCTTTTTTGTGTTATACAAACAAAGATCTTTAAAATCAGGTATAACTCGAGGTAGGCGTACGGTTCATTGAACATGTTTAAAATTTCCTTCATGGGCTATCACCTGGCTATGCGAAAAACAAGTAAAACATGTCTAAATGTTTGGTATAGTGACATGTACATAACTAAAAGGTTTTATTACATTTCTTACAACAGTAAAACAAATTATAAGTATGTTCCAAACTTTGCCTAACCCTGTATATTTTTATTTTCTGCTTAAAATAATTAAAAATGAAATATAAAACGTCATCATGTATAGATTTTATAAATTTTTAAAGAATGCTAGAGTTAAAATGTTAACAATTATGATTTTTTTAAATCAAAACAGAAATATTTTATAACACTACATACATATACTAATTTTTATGGAATTCTTCATTCATCCCTCATCTTATTGACATGCACTCGAGGTCTCCCCCGTGTTGCCTACAAATTAGTGGCTCGCCAGAAATTCGTCCACTGAATAACAAGCGAGAGCTATAATGCAGGCTTGTAATCGAGACTTGCATTTGTTTAATTTTGCTATCTATCAATATCAGACTCAATTAAAAATCATTTATTCAATATGTTACATAAAGTAGATGTAAAATATTAGTAAACTCTACACAAGGGCTTCACTCTATGTGCAGGAGTGAGTTCTATCACTTATTAATAAAGTCTGATCTGAGGCATACTTAAAATAAAATATAAATTAACAATAATAATATATATTAAGTTAATATCACCATGGGTGGGTGTCATCAATTTCGTACATGTGTGGTTGGGTGTGTGGTTTGTCAATGTTCTATGTGTGTGGGCCATAAATATTGTACGTGTTTGGTTGGGTGGGTGGGTCATCAATGACGTATTGTATGGGTGGAAGAACGAGTTGGCGTTGCTACTGAAATAGAGAGGGCTACAATATTTAACTGACTGAATTATTAGTTCAAACCATACAAATATAAAACGATATTTTCCAACAATCGACTACTAGGTTTTTTGTACCAATGTTTTTTTTCTGTGAAATTTATAGATAATATAGCTTTTAGTAAATTAATATATTTAGACACTTCTTAAGAGTCACATGTTTCATATCTATTTTTTCAAATTATGTTTGTTCGATGAATTATTTTGTAGCTACTGATATGTGGCATGTTGGTTGCTTTATCGGATTAAATTTTTTTTTTTCATTTTTGTAATACAAGTAATTATAATGTCTACGAGAGCATCACAATCTGAATTAACGTAATTTTGATTGCATCGAGTTAATTAATAAGTTTATTAGATTTTTAGTACAGTAAATATTAAATTAAATTGTCTTTGATTAGTAGGTTCACTTTGTAAATTTACTTTTGTTTGAACTTTAGTTTTGGTTTATTTTAAATTAATTACATTTTACATTGGTTGTGTGGTTTTTTTTATTTTTGGAACGAAAAAATTAACAAACAAATGGCCTGCTTTATTAGCTATCTATTTGACTACCGATGAAACAGTGTTAACGCTTGTTTCTACGAAGTTGTCACCCCTCAGGTCCTCCGCCCACCGGTCAACATTAAGAGTCAGTGTCACTCCAGCCCTCCCTTGTAAAAATTGGAGGAAAATACTAATAATGAAATACAGTAATCTGTTTCTTGGCTAAATTATAGTCTAAGGAACAATCCAAGGAGAGACAATGAAGGACGCCCTGCTGGGAACACCGGCTATTTGGAGGCTGTACCTGATTTGCTTGTTCAAAGTCAGAAGGCGTAAAAATGCCGATAATAACAGATTATCAAAATTGATTAATATACAGTTTAATGAGTGTTATCAATTTGCCACCATCTTGTCAGACGTATTTTGTTTCAAAACCTAACTTTTAGTGTAATGTTGATTTTTTATCTGAATCACATTATCTTTCTTGACGTCCCTAATTCACAGTCAGACAAGATTTTCTTTAATTGATAAACAAGGAAAGTTATGGTAAATGTGAAATATAGGGATCCAACCAATTGTTTATGATTTTTTTAAATTAGTTAATATCAACCCTAAAAAACGAATCCATAGAAAAATTTCGGCGTAAATACTGATTTTAACATAAATATTGAAAAAGTTACCTAAAAATCTATGTATATTATGTTAAACTTCTTTTTTGAACACGAATATGGAATACATTTCTTCCTACCTCAAATAAAAACTAAGATAGTTAACAAAACATGTTATGTTAGGTTTGACCCTAGCCTAACCTGTTAGATTAGCAGTATGTATTCAAGGTTAATAACTAAACCTAACCTAACCCACGTTTTTTAAATATCTCAGTTAATATTCGTCTTATGAAGAATGTTATGTCTAATAATCGTGTTTAGGAGATAAAACTACATACAATTAATGTAATATACATAATTTTATGTAGCAATTTCTTTTCTTTTTTTAATTTTTTTGTTACAAATCGGTAATTCCACTTAAAATGTCTACAGATTCGTGTTCGCAGGGTTGATAATGAAATGAATTAGTTACAAAAAATGATGAACATTGGGTGGGACACCTATCTATATTTATAAAAGAGAATGTTTGTATATATATACGTTTGAAGTTTATGCGCTGCCAAACCATCTAACCGATCGCCATGAAACTATAGGATGTTGTCCTGTATACTCCCGAGATGTTTTCTGTGAAGTTTGATGCAGATCCGTCCACAGGGCCCCGCCCCACGGGCTCCTAAAGATCCCATGTTATTCAAATGGAGAATCTGAATTGTTTACAAAAAACATATGACTGTGTGTTAAACGGCTCCAATTTCCTGTGCTACTTGCTTTCGCAATAACTATTAATAAATCTCAAGGACAGTCATTGCGCGTTGCCGCAATAAATTTAAGTAATCCATGTTTTTCACGTGGACAGCTCTACGTCGCTTGTTCGAGAGTAGGCTCACCAAAAAACCTTTACATTTATACACCAAATAAGAAGACCAAAAATATTTTTTACCTTCTTGCACTCATTTAATAAATAATGTTTTTTCTATAATTATTTTTATTGCTTTCTTTTGGTATGTCAATGAAAAATGAAAGGCGAGACAACGTCCGCCGTGTTCATCTAGTATTCCATTATTACCAAAGTTTGTTATGTTTATAATATACATTACATGTGATATTACGAGATTGGAAACAGATAAGTGTGTAAACATCATTTCCAGTTACACTACACACATCGCTTCTCGGAGGCGTTACGTCATTGAGGCTAATTAAACACTCGCTTAGTAAAGTTTTTTATATATTATTTTTTCTAACAGTAATATTGACCAGATACAATATGCTAAAACATTGCTTTTACTTGTTGTTTTATTTATTTTAATAATTAAAAATAATAAAATTAATGAAACAGTACAATAAATAAATATCTATTACTAGATGGTAATATTTTATTTTACTGTATAGTTGTCACTAATGTACTGAAGAAAATTAATTAGGTTATAAATATTCTGAAGGGAATGAGACAAAAGAGATGAAAGTGAAAGATGGTGGGCATGGTTTCCCCACAAGAAATCAGTACCATCCAATGGGACAGTAACACTTCGTAGAGGTGAGATGAACTGCCTTGAGTACTCGAATGGCATTGTATTCACGAAATGGTTTGACAAGAGGGAGGTTATGATGATGTCAACAAAGCATCCTGTGGATTATATTGACACAGGGAAAAAACAAGACAGGGCCAACCTATTTTAAAGCCTCTAGTAATAGTTCATTACAACAAGGCAAAGATGGGAATCGACGTGTCTGACCAGATGGCATCTGTACCATCGCATACACGCATAGTGGCCCCCACCCACCCACCCATACACGCATAGTGGCATTGACCCACCCGCCCACCCATACACGCATAATGGTAATGACCCACCCACCCACCCATACATGCATAGTGGCATTGACCCACCCGCCCACCCATACACGCATAATGGTAATGTCCCACCATTACCTATGACAAGGTAAAAATAGACGAATGGCACCAACCCCAAAAATGCTAAACCTAAACAATATGTAAGGTTACAAATAGACTAAAAGTTAAAAAAGACTACAACTAAAGAAGCCAAAGGAATTGAGAGTATAATGATGTAATAAAATAAATAATTAATGTTGAATGAGACAGCTAGAGTATTAAATAGTAAAGGCCAAAATGGAAAGGTTGTAGTAGGCCGATTATCTTAACACAAATAGCTAATGATGGAATAAAAATAATAAGCTTAAAATGTTTAGGAACTGATTATTCATAAGTTAATTAGGGAAGGGTAAAGAACATAGACTAGAAGTAGTAGGAATGCAATCCCAAACCACAGTACATCTATATAAATAGACAGAGTTGCAGTCTCAGTATTGTGGAATATATGTCGTATACAATCCCAAACCACAGTACATCTATGTAAATAGACAATGTTACAGTCTCAGTATTGTGGAATATATGTCGTATACAATCCCAAACCACAGTACATCTATGTAAATAGACAAGGTTGCAGTCTCAGTATTGTGGAATATATGTCGTATACAATCCCAAACCACAGTACATCTATGTAAATAGACAATGTTACAGTCTCAGTATTGTGGAATATATGTCGTATACAATCCCAAACCACAGTACATCTATGTAAATAGACAATGTTGCAGTCTCAATATTGTGGAATATATGTCGTATTCAATCCCAAACCACAGTACATCTATGTAAATAGACAAGGTTGCAGTCTCAATATTGTGGAATATATGTCGTATACAATCCTAAACCACAGTACATCTATGTAAATAGACAAGGCTGCAGTCTCAGTATTGTGGAATATATGTCGTATACAATCCCAAACCACAGTACATCTATGTAAATAGACAAGGTTGCAGTCTCAATATTGTGGAATATATGTCGTGTACAATCCCAAACCACAGTACATCTATGTAAATAGACAAGGTTGCAGTCTCAATATTGTGGAATATATGTCGTATACAATCACAAACCACAGTACATCTATGTAAATAGACAAGGTTGCAGTCTCAATATTGTGGAATATATGTCGTATACAATCCCAAACCACAGTACATCTATGTAAATAGACAAGGTTGCAGTCTCAATATTGTGGAATATATGTCGTATACAATCACAAACCACAGTACATCTATGTAAATAGACAAGGTTGCAGTCTCAATATTGTGGAATATATGTCGTATACAATCCCAAACCACAGTACATCTATGTAAATAGACAAGGTTGCAGTCTCAATATTGTGGAATATATGTCGTATACAATCCCAAACCACAGTACATCTATGTAAATAGACAAGGTTGCAGTCTCAATATTGTGGAATATATGTCGTATACAATCCCAAACCACAGTACATCTATGTAAATAGACAAGGTTGCAGTCTCAATATTGTGGAATATATGTCGTATACAATCCCAAACCACAGTACATCTATGTAAATAGACAAGGTTGCAGTCTCAATATTGTGGAATATATGTCGTATACAATCCCAAACCACAGTACATCTATGTAAATAGACAAGGTTGCAGTCTCAATATTGTGGAATATATGTCGTATACAATCCCAAACCACAGTACATCTATGTAAATAGACAAGGTTGCAGTCTCAATATTGTGGAATATATGTCGTATACAATCCCAAACCACAGTACATCTATGTAAATAGACAAGGTTGCAGTCTCAATATTGTGGAATATATGTCGTATACAATCCCAAACCACAGTACATCTATGTAAATAGACAAGGTTGCAGTCTCAATATTGTGGAATATATGTCGTATACAATCCCAAACCACAGTACATCTATGTAAATAGACAAGGTTGCAGTCTCAATATTGTGGAATATATGTCGTATACAATCCCAAACCACAGTACATCTATGTAAATAGACAAGGTTGCAGTCTCAATATTGTGGAATATATGTCGTATACAATCCCAAACCACAGTACATCTATGTAAATAGACAAGGTTGCAGTCTCAATATTGTGGAATATATGTCGTATACAATCCCAAACCACAGTACATCTATGTAAATAGACAAGGTTGCAGTCTCAATATTGTGGAATATATGTCGTATACAATCACAAACCACAGTACATCTATGTAAATAGACAAGGTTGCAGTCTCAATATTGTGGAATATATGTCGTATACAATCCCAAACCACAGTACATCTATGTAAATAGACAAGGTTGCAGTCTCAATATTGTGGAATATATGTCGTATACAATCCCAAACCACAGTACATCTATGTAAATAGACAAGGTTGCAGTCTCAATATTGTGGAATATATGTCGTATACAATCCCAAACCACAGTACATCTATGTAAATAGACAAGGTTGCAGTCTCAATATTGTGGAATATATGTCGTATACAATCCCAAACCACAGTACATCTATGTAAATAGACAAGGTTGCAGTCTCAATATTGTGGAATATATGTCGTATACAATCCCAAACCACAGTACATCTATGTAAATAGACAAGGTTGCAGTCTCAATATTGTGGAATATATGTCGTATACAATCCCAAACCACAGTACATCTATGTAAATAGACAAGGTTGCAGTCTCAATATTGTGGAATATATGTCGTATACAATCCCAAACCACAGTACATCTATGTAAATAGACAAGGTTGCAGTCTCAATATTGTGGAATATATGTCGTATACAATCCCAAACCACAGTACATCTATGTAAATAGACAAGGTTGCAGTCTCAATATTGTGGAATATATGTCGTATACAATCCCAAACCACAGTACATCTATGTAAATAGACAAGGTTGCAGTCTCAATATTGTGGAATATATGTCGTATACAATCCCAAACCACAGTACATCTATGTAAATAGACAAGGTTGCAGTCTCAATATTGTGGAATATATGTCGTATACAATCCCAAACCACAGTACATCTATGTAAATAGACAAGGTTGCAGTCTCAATATTGTGGAATATATGTCGTATACAATCCCAAACCACAGTACATATATGTAAATAGACAAGGTTGCAGTCTCAATATTGTGGTTATAAGTCGTATACAATCCCAAACCACAGTACATCTATGTAAATAGACAAGGTTGCAGTCTGAATATTGTGGTTATAAGTCGTATACAATCCCAAACCACAGTACATCTATGTAAATAGACAAGGTTGCAGTCTCAGTATTGTGGAATATATTTCGTATACAATCCCAAACCACAATACATCTATGTAAATAGACAAGGTTGCAGTCTCAGTATTGTGGAATATATGTCGTATACAATCCCAAACCACAGTACATCTATGTAAATAGACAAGGTTGCAGTCTCAATATTGTGGAATATATGTCGTATACAATCACAAACCACAGTACATCTATGTAAATAGACAAGGTTGCAGTCTCAATATTGTGGAATATATGTCGAATACAATCACAAACCACAGTACATCTATGTAAATAGACAAGGTTGCAGTCTCAATATTGTGGAATATATGTCGTATACAATCACAAACCACAGTACATCTATGTAAATAGACAAGGTTGCAGTCTCAATATTGTGGAATATATGTCGTATCACGTATACAATCCCAAACCACAGTACATCTATGTAAATAGACAAGGTTGCAGTCTCAATATTGTGGAATATATGTCGTATACAATCCCAAACCACAGTACATCTATGTAATAGACAAGGTTGCAGTCTCAATATTGTGGAATATATGTCGTATACAATCCCAAAACACAGTACATCTATGTAAATAGACAAGGTTGCATTCTCAATATTGTGGAATATATGTCGTATACAATCCCAAACCACAGTACATTTATGTAAATAGACAAGGTTGCAGTCTCAATATTGTGGAATATATGTCAATATATTAAGGACGAATTTCAGGTTAAAGTTATTACCAATGACTAGATTATTGTTTAAGATATAACAAGAAATTATGGGAAAAGAAATTAGATTTTTTTAGTGTATACAACTGAAGCAACTAAGATATTATATTATAACTTTCTGAAACCTTTTTAAAGTGGTTGATTTTATTTTACTCTAAAATCGCGTTTTTGTGGGCGCTGTTGAAGTTTATAACTAGGACGTTAAGTTGGAACAAATGTTGTGGATATTTTAGGCGATAGGCTCTTACCTTCATACTTATGAGACGCCGACACAACGTTGTGCGTATTTTAAGGTGAATATGAATGATGGTATGAGTGTAGGATGAGAGTGGATGTGTGTAGTCTGGTTACTAACTGAGTTCAACTATTCCTCAGAACTTGAATAGCCCAACAGCCAACTAAGGGATAACAGCTTTACGTGGAGTCCGAACAACGTTCTATGCTCAGTTGTTGCTATCAGTGTGAACTGTACCATAGAAATATGGGGAGTCCATGCTGGATGGTATTCAAGATTCAGATGTTGTGTAGGGAAGAGAACTGAGTGTCAGGCTAGTCAGTTTGTTGAAAATCAGACCAACACTACGTGGTTCGGTCCCTTAGTAGCCCTGGCTGTTGAGCTATTAATTAATGGCTCTTTCTGAGTAATAGTCAACCTTACTTAGTAACTATGACTACACTCGTTCATCTATACTTATTCGCCCCTCATATTCGCACATGTCTTGACGATCGGTGTCCTACTTAAGAATAGAGATGTCTGTGGTCTCTATGCTGGGTGGTAATCAGTGTCCGGATGTTGTGTAGGGGAGAACTTTGAATGAAACTTGTCAATTAGCTGAAAATCAGACCAATGGTAGTTCGGATTCCACGTAAAGCTGAAGGTCCTTTACTTGCCCTGGCTCTTGAGCTATTAAATAATTACCCTATCTGAGCACAAATGGAAGTAAGTTAGTAACAAGACTACACAGTTAATCCGTACTCATCCTACACTCAAATAATTATTCATATTTGCCTTAAAATGCGCAAAAGTGTATGTTATAACAGGCTCCTTAATGTACTACACACAAGTGCACTTTACATAACTCTGCCGAGGAGTTCTCATATGTAATTAAAATAAGCTATTCCACTATCCACACAAACAACACAGTTACTCTGCGGATGGTAACAATGTAAATACCTTCCAACAACAGTTCTCTTTGTTTGCTCTGTCGAGAGGCCGACTCCTGCTTTCATTTAGTGATTTACTTTATTCAGTCCACCCATAACATTAATTACATAAGAATACTAACAATAATAAAATAGCATGATTTCACTTAGTGAGAGTAACTGAAAATTAAAATAAACTGCAATGTATTTTGTGATGACATTATGAATATAAGCCATCACAAAATTAATTCTGAATTTTAAAGTTAATTGCAAAAAAGGGTGTTATTTGAAAAACATTGTAGATATTTCAAGATTACGATTCCCCATTTTTATACTTATATTAGACGAGTCGATGGCCAAGGTATTTGGCTTCAGGTCTTTACAGCTGAGTTATAGCGAAGGTTCGAATCCTGGTTTTGTATGGAAGTATCTATCAGTAACATTCACCTTGTACTGTACTGGCTTTCAACCTTCCTCCGTCTGAATAAGTCCCCCGCACAAGTCTATGGGAAATGGGCAGATTAAGAGATCGGCCTCTCCTTAAATAAAAAATAATAATAAAAATAAAAAAATCTAATTACAGAGTGATTCATGAAGTTCTTCCTCCGCTTCTACAGTGCATTCTACTAGCAAAAAATAATGAAAATATGTTAAATGAACATAAGTCCGAAATAACTTATAACCGAGTTAAGTTTAGCAAAAGATTTTGTCATGGTTTTTGGGTAATGAGTGAAATAGAGCTATACTGAACTTCTGAAAAGGCAAATAAAGTGGTAAATTTGATAATTTATTATGTATTTTAACGTGCAAAACCTACAAAACTAGACTTGAAAAGTGTAGGCTTCTATCTAATAAGGTTTTAATAATTCGGGTTTGAATGCAAGAGAATGGGACATGAATCCCTACTTTTGTAAGCTTGGTGCACAATAACTTTGTTAAATGGGTTATAAATCAATAAAATATTCCAACATAAAGAAAATGGCAATCAAAAGTAGGTCTAAATGATATTTTTTTTATATGTTCATTTTTGGACAAATTTATAACTCGCTACCTTTTCGATGGCTAGACATTTAAAAAAGTGTTACTTTCTTTTCATTTAATGTGGCAAACAAATAATTAACTTATATTCATAACAAGGGTTGTCACGCGAAGAGTGTAGAGGAGTCCCCTAATTTACAGCAAAGAACGAGTAAATAACTAGTTGTGTATAAACTTAACCTGAAGCTAAATTGTATTTTTTTTTAGATTAAGATTGTTACTTTGAAAAGCACGTATTTTCAGTATTTTTAGTTAATAATGTTATATTTTCATTTGTGCGTTTTCTAGAATTTCCTAAAATTAATAGCATTTCCAAAAGTTTTGAACACTTTATCCAAATATTTTGGTTTCTAATCATGATAGTTTTGTGACCAAGCAGGCCTAGACTAAACAAAGTCGGGATATATCTAGCGTCAAAACGGGTATTTCGTAAGTAATTTTCATTAAATAATTTGAATTAGTTTAAAAATGGACAAATTACACAAGACAATAACCTTATAACCTTGTTCTTTTAGGTTATGTTTGTTACGAATTGCTACAATTCCATTTGTCAGTTTCAAAGTGGCTTTACAGTTGAGCTTAAGCTGAAGTTCGTGTAATCCAACTTAAAGAACCCAAAAGCTTAGCAATCCAACTCGATTATGAGATCGGTTACTGAATACTAATAATCGATCAAATATCGAATTGCATTGCTAATCTAAGCACACTTCAGTGCATAAAAGTCTATGTGTTTTAAGTTTTAATCCCTCTCAAAAATCAGTCCACAACATTCATGCTGACGCAGCTATATGGGTCTGTACGAAGGATTAAATGTACCTGTACGTTTCCATAAACAGAATCAACAGCGATCAGTGTTTGAAGAACACTATTGAACAGCTATTTGCCCACAGTCTTACTGCATGATTTATTGGGCATTGTTACGGATGTATCACGGATGAGATAAATTACATCTTGTGAAACTCCCTCTTCATCCGGGATCTACAGTTAGATTCCATCCCCAATCCCCACCTGAGGTTACAGTCAGTACTTCACCCTTGAATTAAGTTACAGGAACTTTCTTTTTGAAATGTTTAAAATTAAATTATATTTTTAACTTGTACAAAGAGGACAAAGATACAAGGATTTTCGAACACACAACTTCTCCCAGAAGTTTCCTGAACATTTTTATTTCGAATTCTCAAAGACTGCATTAATTATCAGGGCTGTTTACTTGTGATTGGAAAAGTCAACATTACCACGCGCGTATCTTCCAACAGTAGAACTTTGACGTTACTGATAAAAGATAAAAGCGTTTTAATTAAATAACAGATAAGTGTTTAAGAAACGAAATGAGGACACTGACATCGCATTAGTTGCACAACAAGGAAGACGAAACGGTTTTGTCCGTCTCTCAAAGAACTATAAATACCCTTTACGAAGGCACAGAGAGGTGCTTAAGTGTTGTGTTATGTATTTTCAGGCTACAACAATACTTTGAGACGTCATAAAAAGGAATATACTTCAAATGTCATGTATTATAGGCTATATATTATTCATAAGATTATAAAATAATTTTATTAGTTACATTACATCACTGCCAATCTGATCAGAAGATCACGGGTGTTGTAAAAA
Organism: Stictocephala bisonia; assembly: GCA_035578905.1. Lineage (NCBI taxonomy): Eukaryota > Metazoa > Arthropoda > Insecta > Hemiptera > Membracidae > Stictocephala > Stictocephala bisonia. The sequence continues at coordinate 608,038 of JAQJVL010000198.1, forward strand.
TCTTAGTTCTCCGTTAGTTTAATTACGATTACAAATCGAACTTAAAAGTTCAATATATTTAGCCTTAGTTTAATGTATCGAACTTAAAAGCGATACATTTACAATCGTATTATGATTACAGAAACAGATTGGAAAGTCTCGGAAGATATACTTTAGACGTCATCAGGTGGAAAGTAAACATATTCAGATCGAAAGGAGATGATACAAATAACGAATCCTTCAAAACATCCTGAAGTATGTCGCATGACATTCTTGGTATAGTGAAAATAAATACCATGATTGTAACATCTCAAAAAACATATTTTAAAATATATATAGGTTTGATATTTTAGATTAGCTAAGAATGTATAGTTTAATTTTAATGTTATTAAAGTTATTTTTACAAATAATGTAAATTTATTTAACATTTATTTTTAAGGCGGCGATCGTAACGGGCGAATATTGATTTCGAACAAGTGTAATGATTTAGAATGAGGGAATGTAGTCGTTTTTACAAACCAAGGCATACTCATGGTAACTAGAACATCGCCCCTTTATTGTAATGAAATGTTCTAAAAGTAAATGAGCTACTATTTTATGGGACTATTTATATTGTTCTTCACATTTACGTAACAATAATAACAATTTTGCTTTTAGTATATTTAAACAAACTGAACTCCTCCGGATTTCGTAAATCGTCAGTTTAGGGTAACAATTAAAGGTTAAACGGTAAAAAAATGTAATCTTCTGTTTGTGATTTACATTTTAAATGAATGAATATTACTAGAGTAATTTAGAGGAAATGTTTTTAACAATGTCACCCTTCGTATTTCTCGGTAGATATCCACGACCGGGATCGACATTACAATTAATTGCCCCAGAAGGGTAATAATTCTGTATAATTCTGGTAAGGTTATTATCGTATAGTTGACGCTACAATCGACTACTGCGTGTTACTACTAATCACTTCCAGGAATTATGTGATGAAGAAATTGGTAACTTGATCCATGGTGTTTGACGATTAATTTGTCTTCAGAGCGGATACCTGATGAACCTATAAGGACCTCCAAAGAGGTTAGAACCGAAGGAGTTTCATAATGACGTATAATGTTCCATACAAGGTGTATTTTATATTTATATTTATATTTTATATTTATTCGTAAGACGCCGATCGTCAAGATATGGGCGAATATGTATCGATGCGTGTTGCAGTTTTGAAGAGACTTTCTGCAAATAGGGCTGGAAGTCATTGAAGTAATCATTACAAATAGTATATTTCATAACAAGAGTGGAAAGTGGGGTTTTGCATGTTCGAGACCATATATTTGAAGTGCGAGACTTGTCGAGCTCTTCAAATGGTCGAGAACATACAAAAACCTTTCACTCGAGTTTTGAACGATACTTTTCACTACACTACGGAATAAAAACAGGTGTTGTTCACTACACTACTATGAGTTCAGCTGTTTTCGTTATGTGTTTACAACCTGCGAAACATCATATTTTCAACAGCTGTCTATTGTTTACAACCGAAAGTAACATTGTTTACAACCGAACATTTTCCACAGTCAACAACACCTGTTTTTAAAACATGTTTCTAATTTAATAAACAGTTAACATTCCAAAAATGAGTTTTTATTCCGTAGTGTAGTGAAAAGTATCGTTCAAAACTCGAGTGAAAGTGTTTTGTATGTTCTCGACCATTTGAAGTGCTCGACAAGTCTCGCACTTCAAACATATGGTCTCGAACATGCAAAACCCCACTTTCCACTCTTGTTATGAAATATACTATTATAATATGTGTAGTTTTATTAAAAATAACACAAAAATTATAAAGCTAGTCAGCTATAATAGGTATAATCTGTATATACATTTTCTGGCCAACCGATCTAATGGTGAATTAGTAGTCAGCTTTACATTGATTGTTTGATTCAAGAATAAAATTATCAATAGCTCTTATTTGGCAAAGTCTATTTATTTTCTTTACGATAAATAGGCAATAGGTTAGAGATAGATTTACACTTCTCATAAGTTAAGTATGGAAGTATCTAATTTTTATAACCTTGTACCATATAATTAGAGTCTCGCAAACCCAAATCTATATAAACCAAGCAGTGTTCGTGTTTATGAAATGTTCGGTTTATTGGGAAAGAGGTCAAAAGAAGGAAAAGTATGAGTTTAGTACGTTGTTACCCTACCAAACTCTATTTGTAGCAGAAATCAATTTACAAAGATAGCTACAATTGAAAAAAACGATCAGTTATCTTGCTCCCAAATTCAATGTGCTGTGTGGTTCGGCTTGAATGAGTTTTCGGCTGTCACGTTTTTCAGTTTATCGAGGTTCGGGTTTGCGGAACTCTATTGTAGTGAAAATTTTGAACCATATCGTGGTATAAACTGATTATCGAATTTGCAACATGACCGGATCAGCAATATACATTAGGGTGCAGTTCTGGGAATAACCCTCAAATTGTTCTATTTACATTTTATTAAACATCAATATGACTGACATTAATTTAATTAATATTTATTTATTAAATTAAGATAACTCATTCTAGAATGGTTGTATACACAGAGAAGAAAAATCACAAGTTTCATCCAAAGTGCGCTGAATGGATGTCGAGTAGTTAGTTCATCGGTTCACCGTTCGGATGACAAGTACCAGTTCCTTCCTTATTGATTCCCCCTCCAAACCCTCAAGGATAATCGTATTAATAGTACAGATTTATGAAGATGTGCATTAGTTGTAATACAGTTACTGACATTAATTGTGGCCACAAGAGGGAGCGACCCAAACGAAATCCGCTACGCGCGCTAGCTGTACGTCTGACCACGAGGTACTCACACACAACCACCGACCCCTCCCCCTCCCCTGGAATGGGGGGTTATAATTGCAGGAAGTCATTGAAGCGCGATCCTGCGGGTGCTGTGTCTCGCTGTACGTGTGAGTAGCGTTTGGATTAATATAACATGCGGGTAGAAGTAAATACAAAAGTTAAGTATAAAAAGTAAATTGACTTTGTAAATTGTGTGATATAAAAAAGCATAAAATGCCAAACACGACACTGTATTTCTCGTCGTAATAAAATAAAAACAAACACATAACATTAATTATTTAAAATAAAATTTGCAATAAAATTACGTAATTTAAAACAACTGATGAGCAATTTCTGTGAGGTTCTGTTTTTAAAATTTGGGAATAATCGGGAAAATAGTTTCTTAATTCTGTATGTACCAAGAAAGCCCAAATTCGCATCTTTCAGGTGATGAATTTATAACTATAAACATAATTTTAATAAAAAGAACTACCTGGGAGGCGTTTAGTACCTGATATAAAGACATTGCAATCGAAAAAATTAAAAAAACTATTTTAGACCAAACAGCCTTAAGGGGCTGTGCTTGCCACGCAAGTGGCCCAGGTTCGATTCCCGATGTGACCACTGACAGTTTTTACTCCATCACTCATATAGTTCGGAAGTCACGTTAAGCCGTTGGTCCCCAGGTTTGGAGTAGAGAAGGACTTCCTAGCCCTAACTTCGCCTGGTGAAATAAGAAATAATTGAACGTTAAGAAAGGGACCTCTGTTTATTTTACTCACTGGAACAAATGGAGACGTAATCATGTTTCCATACCATTTGTGAGTTGTGGTCCATTATATTTACTGACAGGTTATATATTTTAGCGATACTGTGATAGTTAAATATTCTGTGTTAAACTGACTTTTATATTCATTGTCGAAGTAAAAGACATGAACTGGACGGGGATGATGGATAATTGTTCCCCATCAGACAGCCCGAGGTACAGATATTAATTCAATTCACAGACACTTCTATTGTTAAGAACTTGCTAACCATGTCGGTGTTGGTGAAGTTAGGTAATTACTGATGGCGCAGTCAGAATGGTGATTGTACACTACTTTACCTTCATCACTAGCACGAATTGAAACTACTATAGTTTGTATCTTGGAGTGAAAATATAATCCTCAATCGGTATTGTAATAGGTGAATTCAAAATCAATCCACTAGGCAGATGCAAAAAATGACACCCCACAATTGCATGTGTGCGCTCGCAGAGAAGAAAGAAAAAGAGGTCGCATCTAATAGTGTGCTCTATATGTGTCGGGTGGTTATGCATGGCAGGGCCAGCACCTTGTGATCTCCGCTCTTTATTCACTCAAATCATCAAGGACAAAGGTATTAAGTATTACTATAGATTTATAAAGATGTGGATTAGTTGTAATTTATTCACTGAGGCGTCAGCTGCAACCATAAAAGCGACTTCTGTTTAGTTTTTCTCTGTGGTTCGCGGTGCCAAACAACTATATTAGTTTATCCGTATACCTCAGTACTCGTTTTGTACTAGCCAAAGCTTGTATCTCTGAAAAACACCGAGTAAGCAAAGTTCATCAAAATTAAAAATATATCAATCTCAACAGAGTCCAAGGGCGTAAAAAAAACTTGAACATTCAACATGGGAAGTGACGCCGCAGGTATTAGGAAATATCGAAAACTTGTTTGTAAAATCTTCAATAAAGTAGGTGACCATTTTTAGAAGCTTGAAAACCGTCATGCCTCGAAAAATACTTGGTCTTGGACAAAATACTTCTAAAATTCTATATCGACCAAAATACTCATCAAATTATAAAAAATATTGACTTAACGGAAATACGTAACAATTACTGAAAGTAGCGGAACTAGGGGTTTCCCAAGGTTTATAGATACCTTGGGGGTGCCAATTATTTTCGTAAAAAATGTAATCACCGCTGAATAAAAAGTAACATTTTTAGAAAATAGAAAAATTGAAAGCTTGACCAACTTTTATGATAATGGTAGATTCAGAACTAGTATATAAATGGGCTATTCAAAAGTATTTCTAAACTAAAAATATTAGCGAACAGAATTATCTGCTATAGTATAAATTTGTGGAAAACTAAGTTGACGTTACAAACTTAGTCTTTCAATATGTATTGAAAGACTTAAATAGTATCGTCTTTATAATAAGTCGTTATAAAGAAAAGAATGAAATTTTTTCAATACATGCATAATCAATTTACTGTATAAATTACTGTATGAATTGGGCTGAATGTACTGTCAGCTCTATATACAATTAGGTAGGTAAGATTGTGACCTGTGTATTATGGTTTAGCAGCGTAGGGGACCATTTCACCGCTCCGCCGTCATATATTACGGGCGTGACTAACTTTCTCCTTTAAAATCCGGGCTGTGTTCAACATCCAAAACAGTGTTTAGTTAAATAAAAATTGTTAATGAAACTCTTTAGTAGAATTGTTAAAATGTGTTTTATTGTTTAAACTTATTCATTGCGTAGTTGTTATTTAAATACTAAATAACTGTTTAATTGAATAGTGCCATGCTTGATTTTTTAGCTAAAACACCCCATTGTTACTGCTACAGACTATGTGATGGGCAGTATTATTATTGCTACTGCACTTCCAGCAATTTATGCGGCCTATCTGTAGTAACATATTCTACAAGTTTTATTAACATGTTTTTCATACCTATGTAAGGCTTTAATAATTTTATGGAATCGTGGGTCAAAATCGGTTATATGCCCACAAAATATAAACTTTTTCCTATAAACTTGGAGCGTTCTAAAATGATGATATTTTTTAATGTAAACAGTATGAGGGGTCACCAACAGTGATTTAGTGCCAATGCGACCGGTATAGGTTGGGTAGCATACCTGATCAACTTTGGTAGCAACCGTGATCAGCTTGGGTAGCAACCGTGATCAGCTTGGGTAGCAACCGTGATCAGTTTGGGTAGCAACCGTGATCAGCTTGGGTAGCAACCGTGATCAGCTTGGGTAGCAACCGTGATCAGTTTGGGTAGCAACCGTGATCAGCTTGGGTAGCAACCGTGATCAGCTTGGGTAGCAACCGTGATCAGCTTGGGTAGCAACCGTGATCAGCTTGGATAGCAACCGTGATCAGCTTGGGTAGCAACCGTGATCAGCTTGGGTAGCAACCGTGATCAGCTTGGGTAGCAACCGTGATCAGCGTGGGTAGCAACCGTGATCAGTTTGGGTAGCAACCGTGATCAGCTTGGGTAGCAACCGTGATCAGCTTGGTTGGAATTGAATGTATCTCGTTCAGCTCTAAAACGATGTTAAGAAAAACTGTTAGCGGGCATATAACCGATTTTTACCGGAATCGTAATTGCCCAGTAATATTAATGGGGATGATGCTGGAGGCAACAGCATGACATAAACTAAACAAACTTCTCACAAAATAGATCCACTAACACAAATGATACGTTATACTATAACAACTTACTATAAAAACATCAAGTTCCGATTTGATCTCTCACTAAACAAAATTGTGATGAAATACTACCTAAACCATGAGTGACGTATTTAATACACATAACTCTAATAGTACAGTTAGAACAATTTGATGATGAGGTATAAATTTGTTCTTCACATTAGACGAAAAAAAAACTGTTGTTGAATCTTTAACAAAAAAAAAAACCTTGAGCAAATATTGCATTGGAGCAATTTGGATGGAGATATTCATGATTAGATTAATGTACGACTATGGTGGCCATATTTGACTTATGGCGTTATAAAAACTAAACATGCAATTTAAATATAAATACTCGATACGTCATCAACATAAATTATTCACGTTTTTATTTCGGATGTCCAAAGTTTACTATTCTAATAGGAACACAAATGATAAACTTTATTGATGTGTACAGTAATCAAATATCGCATAGCAAACGTAATCATTATCAACGTTGTTCAAACATTTAAAACACCAGAGAAACGTATGAATCCTAAACAATGTGCTTTTATCTACTAAATTAATCAAGCAGATTCGATCATATGAGATAATTATTATTGACATTGGACACAGATAAAATAGACAGCCACACCTTCCACACAGTTTGGTCCTGGACTAAAAGGGCAAATAAATTCTATGACTTATGATAAAACCTTGAGAATCTATAGTCAGTTTTTATCATACTTAAATAATCCAAGGACTTGCCAAAAGCATTCAGACTGGTTAAAAACCCGATAGTTTTTGTTATTTTCCAATTGCCTAGTATAGTTATTATTGTACTTCTGATTCGATTATATAGATGAGATTCCATTATTTATATTTACTAGTCTTTGGTTTCCGTTTTTACTGTGTGCAGACAATAACATCCGACGTTTGTTGTTTCATAAGCACCTGAGTTTCCGGCATACCATCTCATTCGGTCCTCAGTCTTAGTTCTTGTCATTGGTTTATTTTGTCGTAGATAAAACGATATCTACTATTTTATTTTAATTCAAGTATTGATTTATGTATCGTTGTCAGTTGATATTATGTTCAAAATGTATTTAATAGGCAGTTACGACGTATGGTTTTTCTGAATCAATTCACGTAGTTTAAACAATCATTTCTCAGTGCGTACTGATTATTTCTGTTCAAATACTTAATGTATAAGAAGAGTCAGCTCAATATGAAGGTAAGCTTCTTTTTCTTTACTAAGAACGGTAATTATGCAGTTTCTTGCCACCAAACAAATTTGGAACATTTTGCTTGAAATGGGTTTAGAATTGGCTGTATTTTCACGATATATGCTTTTTATTCCGCGGAAATAACGTATTTGACCGAAAAATTCGAAAAAACCAATGTCACAACTTTTAGTATTTTTGTCATATTTCCGTTAATTTAAATGGTATTTTAATCATCTTTTTTTTATTTTGATGTGTTTTTTGCGCTGAATACAAATTTGAAAACTATTTTGGTCTATTACAAATATTTCTCGAGAAATAACTGAAAAACTACTGTCACGGCGGATCGCGATTAGCGGCCATTACGTGATCATTATATACAACAACTATTAATCACAAAAACCGAATTCTCATATATTCCCGCTGGAGTGACGGCCGGCAGGCCGTCACGGAGGCCAAACGCCCGAATTTAACGCAAATTACGAATTTTTGTTGAGAAAATAGACAATTAGGATAAGTTAGGTTATGTCAACAAAAATGCATTTTTCGAGCTGAAAAAATAATTTTACTATAAAACCAGTTATATATTTGTGTTCAGCATAAAAAAAACGAGAAATGAAAAAAAATTTGTCGAAAAATAACGATTTTTAAAAAAGTTGTTTTTTCATTATTAGATAAAAATCTAGTTTTTCAATTTTTCGGTAAAAAACGAGTTTTCCGCGGATGAAATCAAACTCCTCAAGAGATATAAACTCATTTTTGACCACTTTATTAACATGAAATCGTATTTTCAGAGGTGGCAAGAAAGTGCATAATTACCCTAAGAACATTAACTTTTAAACATTTTACTGTAAATTGTGGTGTTTCAACGAGTAATAATCCGTACTAAAATCTGTGACCCTTGTAGATCAAGTAACAACTTAACTTGTCAATTTCGTACATACTTCCATTGTAAACTCTTATAATTGTGTTATTAAGTAAATCTTTTTGAACACACATTTTTGTAATAATAATATCTTAGTATTTGTGCGGTTTCCACATCCCTCATGCACAGTTAAACTTTGTCTGAAAAGGGTCAAGAATTGGCTCAATGTTCACGAGAGTTACTTTTTATTCAGCGGTGATTACATTTTTTACCAAAATAATTGGCACCCCCCAAGGTACCTATAAACCTTGGGAACCCCTAGTTCCGCTACTTTCAGTATTTGTTACGTGTTTCCGTTAAGTCAATATTTTTTATAATTTGATGAGTATTTTGGTCGATATAGAATTTTAGAAGTATTTTGTCTAAGACAAATATTTTTCGAGGTATGACGGATAGCTACTGTCACGGCGAATGGTGATTATCGGCCATTAAGTAATCACTATAAACAGAAACTAATAACCACAAAAAATAACGAATTTGCATAGTTTTCGCCGAAGGGACGGCTGGCAGGCCATCCCGGAGGCTAGACACCCGAATTTAATGCAAAGTTCTGTTTGTGAAGGATATGCTAATTTATGTTATGTTAGGTTAGGATTGTAAAAGTGTTTTTGAGAGTAAAAATTATCATTTTACCACAGAACTAATTACATTCATGTTCAGCGTACAAATCGGAAATGAAAAGATTTAAGGAATGAAAATAATTGTTATTAATTGTTGTCAAAAATAATTATTTCAAAAACAAGTTATTTTTAACAACGTATTTTCTACGCGATGAAATATTCTCTCCTAATAATCTAAATCAATTTTAACCACTTTGAAACAGCATATTTTCATTGAGGTGAATGGTACATTACTGTTAAAAAATTATTAAATTGCGTAAGCTAATAAATAAATAAATTTATGTGTATTAGCAAAATATATAATAAATATACAATTATATCATTTTATAATAATTAATAAAATTTAATAAACAAAATTTCAATAATATTACGATAGTATGACAATAATTTTGAAATAAATCAAAGTTGAACAATTTACTTCAGCGAAAGAGTTCTATCTCATAATCTTTTCACGCCACAGTAAGGGGGTTGCTATCCTTACATCTCTGAAGGGATTCTCATTCAAGGACCCTTGAGAAACAGCTGGTTGGACTTCAAAAGACGTTCTTAGAATTACCTTAAATTAAAAATGAAAAGAACATTTTCAAAAATATAGGTTTTACCACTCCCGTTAATTTTTATTTAAAAAACACGGCCTCTTCTTATTAAAACCGTGCTTTAATCAATTCAGTAGTTCAATACCACAAATTCAACCTCTGCCATTAAATATAAGCACTGAACTTCCTTTTCTACAAAATATTTGGTAATTATGCACTTTAATTACGCCTATGAAACTAAGATTTTGTTAAGGAAATATTTGTAAGATTGATATTTTATTTGAAGTGAGGTGAGGATGTTTTTTACCAAATAATTGAAAGAATAGTAATTTATCTAACGTGCTTTTTAAGCTGAGTACAAATAATTGGTTTCCCATTAAAATTATGTTAAAAACACAAGTTTCACTTGCTCAACCGAACCTAACCTAACCAAATCTTATATATCTTCCCGAAGTTTGTGGTTATTTATTAAAGATAACATTAAGGCTTCGTTTTCTAAATAAACTAGAACACGGTGATACGAGTTCGAGATATCTTTTGTAATGTTGTAGACAATTTAAACTCTAAATTGCGAAGTTTTACTTAATATGAGTTGGGATAATATGTATTTTATCAAAAAGAAAAAAAGCAAATGTCCCAGTCGAAAGTGTCAGAGCAGTTAGAAATAGATTAATACTTCATAAATCTGTAGTACGTTTATACTTAAGGTTTAGGAGATAAATAAACATTATTAGTCCTGTTATTCACATTCCAAACTTGAGAACAAACTCAACACTAATTTAGCGTACTATTGGATACATCTGTTTCTTTCTTCTATGCAATTTTACTACAATAATAAATGCTTACGTTTTATCATTTTTTTACGGTAAAAATAATAAATATTTGAAAAGCGCTTGCCGTGAAAGTATTTTTATAAATGGGTAAAATGTTATTTCTTCTATATAAATGATTTAATTGTTAATGCCGGCGTGCTGTCTGTGTTGCAGGCCTAGTAGACACAGAACAGTCAGCCCGTTTAGTTATCACAGCCCTCTGACAGATCTATAGAGATAGATAAAGTGTAATTCTCCCAAACTGAGTGGCACTGTCTGTGGTGTCCATTAGAACGGCACAAGCCTCAGTTGTCTGCCGGTTGTTGTTCCATAACGCGCGTGCTCTATAGTCGCCGACTACTGATGATGATCAGCTGATAAAAACAAAACACATGTTCCACCCACCATCCTGTTAGTGACGAGACCAATTGGAGCAGACGTTTTTTGCAGATCTTGTTTAGTTAATAAACACATCCATCATGTCCACAGACAGATTACAAGAGAACACGGTTGATTTAAGGACATTGTGGACCTTTTCCGTTAATTCACTGCCACTACTTTAGATAGGTTATGTTAGGCTTGGTTATGTTATGTTAGATTAACTTAATTTATGGCTATGCTAGTAAATTAACGGAAAATATCCAATTTTTTTAAAATGTGTGTAAAGAACCTTTTACCGAGTTTTTAAAAGATTGACCAATTATGTTCTAGAATATTTAGCTCTCGCTGGTAAAAGAAAGCTTAGTACAAATTGAAACAGTTAAAAACCACCATTACACAAAGTTATTATTTTGGTTTTTGACGATAAGCATCTAATTAAAGGCGTCTACATAAATCATCCCTTTTTTATGTCCGGTATAATCAGCATGCAACAAAATAAAACATATTAATACGGTTTACAGTACAAAAATGTTCATCATTAAAAATGCACGTATTTATGCAGAGAAATGCAGAGATGGAGGCCGCTGGCGCTACCTGTGAAAACCAGACATGAACTAATTTCACCGAACAGGAAACCCGACTTCACGAGGCCCATTCCGCTTGTTTCTATAGTCAAGGCTTAAACCCTAGATCTGCGATTTACTTGGTGCGATTTATTTGGACATGAATTAAATTTAGATATATGTTTAAATATGGATTTACGTTACAATCGTACTAAACATTTCAAAAAGGAGAATTAGGAGAGCACATCTGAAGCTAATTGGAGGTGCTCTAGACCCTTATTACTTATTTATATTTTAGATATTATTATAAGATATCTTAGATTGGCATAAACATGAATTTAATGAGCGATTAGTTTCCGAACGTGTTTAAACGTAACAAAACCAGGTAGGTGGAGGTAGAACAATGGATCAAAAGTTAAAGACGTCATTATCATGTTAGAGTCGTGGTGTTGTTTGCGATTCCGGGAATAAAAAAGGAGCGTCAGTCAAGATCGTTTGCCACCTATTGTTTCCTCACGCTACACCTACATTTTAGTAACACGACAAAGCACACACGAGTGCCTTTCTGCTTTGTTTTGATCTTGTTAGCAATTTGCTTGTTGCTTTTAATAGAATTCCATATTAATCATATAAAATATCCTTATTAATTTAAAATAACTATTTATTAGTTTATTTATTCATAAAGATAATCAGTAGGCCTATATGGCCGAATATGGATTTAGAACACGTGTATTTGAGCGAATGAGGCCTTTGTTACAAAATGAGGCCGACCACGCTTGTTTGTGTTAGTAAATTTAATTAATCAATTAATAGTGATATGTAGATAATATTAGGAGATTTCCAATGCTTTGAGTGTTAAGAAACAAACACAACGTTTCGACAGGTATAACAAACTCCTGCCGTCTTCTGGTGCACTTATTAACTTGTCGAAATGTTGTGTATGTTTCATAAACACTCAAAGCATTGGAAATCTCCAAATATTAACTACATATCATGAACAATCCAATGTTAATAAATAACTTTCAAACAACAATTAATAGTGTAAAGGCAAACTAACCACTGGTTATCAGCTGTTATCTTTTCACATTTATTTGACTCTGATTGGAATCGAACTGAGAAATCTTAGCTTACGAGGTTAGGCTTTAAAAACAACGCTATTGACGAATAATGTTATCCCATAACGATGGACTATATCTGATTTGTTATCTTTTTCCATATCAATTATTTGGCTCATTAGGCTATAAACAAAATTACTCCTGAGGAGTCACGTAGTTTAGTTAGTGACTAACATATGTCGATGAAACGACCGATGAAGTGACTGTAAGCGAACCACTGTCGAGTCAAGTTATAAAGTTGTTTGATTTCTCTTTGTATTAGTTTTGTACGATGTGTAAACAAATCTTTTAGACGAGTCGAAATAAGTTTAAACTATCGGCTAATCTAATATTATCTGGTATGATGTTTATGAATTTGATGTACGTTTCTTTGCTAAATTTGTTCTGACATTTTGATCGTGCAATATAAAGCCATTGTACCGGCCTACAGATGCTAACCCGGGTTTACCAGTTGGCATCGGTATCTGGACCTACGGCCTCTCCGCCTGCCCTCCGACCTTCAACTCTCTTATCTCTTATCACACACACATTCTTGCAGCCATTTTTCATCTCCGGGCACTGTTTGTAGACCACGTGAGAATGTCAACGGGATAAAATAACAAAACTGCGTGTAGTAAGTTACACATGTGCAGATCACGTTCACTACTACCTTAACCTCAGTTATAGAGTCTAGTATCTATAAGCGAAAAATGTGTCTCAACAATTTGATTTCAAGGTTATTGAATTAAAAAACATCTTGACCGAGGACTTCTTTGACATACAATTCTGCACATTTTGGCTGAGTTTGTATTATTTGGAAAATATTATTTCAAGTCATTTTTTGGGTAAAAACTTTAAAGTTTCAAAAATGTTGAAAACTTTTAAATTTTATAACAGTAAATAAAATTTGTAAATATAAAATTAAAATTACCCATCTCTCCCCTTGTTCTCACAATAGAGGTTTTTAATAGCAAGTTATGTTTATAGTTACTATTTATAATGGTATATCTTTTGAAAATATAAAAAATACGTCTTTTATAGATTAATAGTAGCCTATTAATTCGACGAACACTATTTCTACGTACCTTTTAAAAACTACCAAAGTGAGAACAATGGAAGAACAAAGAGATACTTCCAAGAGTAAACACTATTGTGTGCTACCTCAAGGGTTAACAAGTTCACCTAATCACTATTGTGCTAAAGGTTCTCAGTTCGATCCCAATGAGAGTCATAATACAATTTGAGAAGGATCAGTTGATAATCACCGGCTGTTCATTTGTCATTGGGCTATTAATTAATGACACTTTCTAAGGAATATTCGGCCTTAGTTTGTAACAATGACTACATTCGCTCATCTCCACTCATCACACTCATTCAAAATCCATATTCGCTAATATCTTGACGATCGGCGTCTTATGAATAAATAAATATACACATTGTTTTAATTCTTGTTAAATAATTACTCACAAAAATAATAATAAAATAAACTCAGCATCATTTCACTTATTATATTTTTAATTTTATTTATTTATTTTTATAATGTTTACTTTTAAAATGTATTACTTTGGTCTTCTGCATTGTATTTTATTTATACTTTGCCAGTGTATTCTCTGGGATCTTCGTTAAAGCTCTGCTTTTGAAAATTCCATTATTGCAGTGGTTCTCTGATTTTTCTTGGATGTGAATCTTATTTTGTTGTCTCTTAGAACTTTATTTTTTAATTACATAAGTTTTCATTGGTTTAATTAAGTTCTTTCATGTGTTCCTGTATTGTTTTTAGCCATATTATTTTTTTTTTTATTTATGTATTGTTATCTTTTTTATTTTAATTTCAAAATGTTGTATCTTCTTTTTTTGAAAATATTTTGTCGAGTAGCTGCAGTAGATGAAGACTCAACCCCAAGGTCACGTGTTACTTGTACCAGTGCGTTAATTAGCAGCTGACAGTCGGCCCCTGTATGGACCAGACAAAGCAGCCTATACAAGTCACCGCTCCAGTTACTGGAAGTGATCAACACTGGATTGTGGCTCTCGGAACCATTCCGTTGTAACGAATATTTCTCCAAATCCAAGATTATTAGTTATAGTGATTTACACCAAGCCTTACTAACGGAAGTCTTAGTGATCTTCGAATTAGTCAGCTGATCGTGGTATTTTAATTTCTAAATAGCATTTAGTTTGATTGTTATATCCATTATTCTTCAAGCTCGTTTCTTACTCGATATATAATTTAATATTATAAGATGTAAACACTCCAGTAAATAGTTTTTTTTTTATTTTGTTAGGCCTTTCGGTAACAAAGTTACCATATTCAGACACACAAACCGAAAGGCTTAACAAAATTAAAAACTATTTACAGGAGTGTTTGTTTAATCTTATAACATTAAGTTACATCCATATTTGTTTATTTTAATATACAGTTGTTATTTGGACTATTGAACGTCAGTTTTTTGTACCATAACAATTTTTTCTTTTTAAATATTTTTTAATACTAGCCGACAGCATTTACTTCGCTACTGGGTGATTCTCTACCCTTAATTACCCTTCCCTCCGTGGTTCTCTCTACACCATCACATCAATATAAAATGTCATCCTGCTGCCTTACTCCTAAATAATACAGTTTTATAACCTAAAAAACCTTATAAGTCTACATTAGATGCATGCAAAGTAGTGCAATCATGTCATACTTTGTATAAATTACCTTAAGCTTAAACATTTCACAATGAAAACCAAACTTTCCAAGCTTTTATGTCATATTTATGCCTTTTGTATCAGCTGTTTGAAATAAATTATTAATTTCAATGTTACTCTTATGGATATAAGGAAACATTTAAGGGCTGTTTCTGCCCCTTAGGAATGGAATTTCTAGAAATCCTTTTTTTGAGGATCTCTATAATACAAAGCTAACTTCCAAACAAATCTCTTCCTTCAGTGGTTTAGGAGATTTCTTGATGAGTAAGTACATTACTTTTTGACAATATATATTAAGATTCACAATCTGTTTAAAAATGCAATATACGAACAATAAGTAAATTTGTAACAATAATAAAGTAACATTGGTCGATTAATGTCCAAAGACCTTGTCAACATTTGTAACTGAAAAATGGTAACAGATATGTTCAAATAAATTGTTGTTTCGTAAACTATTTTAAGTTTATGAGCAGCCATCATATAAGCTAAAGATTTAAGTCGTGTAGTTATATGATCTCCGTTATCATTAAAAGCCTGTTTAAATAACATTTCAAATGGGATAGAGAGTAGGCCTACACTGCATTTTAAAATATCCCTGGATGCATTTTTTTCTGAACTGTAACCCGATACCTTTTACATCAGTACTTAGTGTCGTTACAATACAAGGTATTATATACGAGTGGGGAGTTTATAGTTCCAGCTATCAAATGTGACAAATCCGATGTTTACTCTTGTAATGTATTCTCAGAATGCATTATAGGTAGGCCTACTGTATGTGTTTCATAGGAAAGTTACGTTATACACATGTGTATGTCACCTTTTCACATTACTGACCCCGATCATTGTTGATTTTTACTTTTTTATTATTAACTTAACACAAAGTAAATAAACGGATTTAAAAAATTTAATCAACCATCTTATTCTAAAGCTAAACCTGTTTTTATTACTTATATAAATAATTGTTCCCATTTTCAAGATTAAACTGCTAAAATAATAGTGATGTTGTTTGACTAGGAAGACTATCTCTTTAAACAAAATTGAGAAGGATTTAAATATTTACCCCAGTACTGCGAATTATGGAAATATTTTACTGAATATTTACTCCAACAACAAAATCTCTTGAGCTATCAAACTGAAGGAACCTTCAAAATGCATGCTACATTGAATAAACCTTTAACCCAAGTTTTGATTTTTGAACTAGTGAGTCATTTGTAGTCAATAGCTACAAATTTCTTTTAAGGAATCATTTGGGGAATTACAGGTGATTAAAGGTCTTGCAGTGGCTTGTGATTAGATTCTACTTCATTTACTGAAAATAATAAACCACTTGATAGTTCATATGAACCACTACATAGCACATTTGACTTAGCCAATGCAATGTATTTTTGTTATTTGTGGCCTAATAAATGACTATTTGACTATTTGACTAGCTAGTTCACATGGGCCACTAGCTAATTCACATGAACCACTAGCTAGTTCACATGGACCACTAGATAGTTCACATGGGCCACTAGCTAGTTCACATGGGCCACTAGCTAGTTCATATGGGCCACTAGCTAGTTCATATGGGCAACTAGCTAGTTCATATGGACAACTAGCTAGTTCATATGGGCCACTAGCTAGTTCATATGGGCAACTAGCTAGTTCATATGGACAACTAGCTAGTTCATATGGGCCACTAGCTAGTTCATATGGGCCACTAGCTAGTTCATATGGACAACTAGCTAGTTCATATGGACAACTAGCTAGTTCACATGGGCCATTAGCTAGTTCTCATGGACCACTACAGTCTGTATACGGTAGGGTGGCGCACGGACCCGCCAGCTACCTGTGTCTGTCCTTTCCTCCCCCCGGCGCTCGCGGCTGTTTCCATAATGAGTCACCAACTAGCCCCTCTAATAGAATTATTAACTTTTTTTACTTTCTCATAATATCTCAATTTTAATAGAATATTTTTAAAGTACTAACAAAACTAAGAAAAGTGATATAAAACACGATGTGCTTTGATTATAAATAACGAAATGGTCGAAAGTTATTTTTTAGCCGGAATACTGTATGATTTGTTAAATGTTTTATATTTCTCATAATTCCCTAATCTTGATACAATATTATTTTAAGAGTTCTTTGAAAAAAGGTAGAATAATTTAAAACTATGTTATCGCATACTATTTAATCAGCCAAAATATCATTAATTAGGCAACACTACATACTTTACAGTTTATTTGATTAATAAATCAACATTATTTTATATTACTCCCAGTAATCTTCTTCAAGCCAAAGTATTTAGTGTCCAGAAGTTGAGCATTTTCCATTTATCTTCCATGTTGTTTCCATGTGACACTGAAATAAAACAAAATCGCGCTAAAACCAATATACAATATTTTAAGATTGCAGTTAATTTTTTACCATTCGTTATATTTTATTACTAGTTCTAATGACATTAAAATATTTTAAAGCATACATTGAAATGTTACAGTACCCGCTATTCATCAATCATCGCAACCTTATTGTCATGACTAATAAAGAAGTAGTAATATCTTATTATACTCTACTTATATTAAAAAAAAACGTTTAAAGTCTCTGTAAATTTGAAGATAATTATTTTGTTTTACTGTATACTATTATCATATTTTTATACCCTTTTTGTATAAACATAAAAAACAAACATAAACAAAATTGTATAAAACATTTAACAAATCATACAGTATTCCGGCTAAAAAATAACTTTCGACCATTACTTATAATCAAAGCACATCGTGTTTTATATCACTTTTCTTAGTTTTGTTAGTACTTTACAAATGTTCTATTAAAATTGATATATTATGAGAAAGTAAAAAAAGTTAATAATTCTATTAGAGGGGCTAGTTGGTGACTCATTAAGGAAACAGCCGCGAGCGCCGGGGGGAGGAAAGGACCGACACAGGTAGCTGGCGGGTCCGTGCGCCACCCTACCGTATACAGACTGTAGCTAGTTCGCATGAACCACTAGCTAGCTCATATGGGCCACTAGCTAGTTAACATGGACCACTAGCTAGTTCACATGAACCACTAGTCTGTACGTAAACTTTATACAATGAGTGAAATACCGACTGTTAGCTCAGTTAGGAGAATTCGAACATTGGCTACAGAGCCGCCATGCCGGCTTTCAACACTAGTCATGAAATCAATCGCTTCAATACCCAGAAGCATCCAAATTACCCCGTAAATAATCAACTGATTGCTGCCCCAAACATGTTAATAGAATTTTTCACAGACTCCTAAAACGGTTGATGTTTCTTTCTCAAGCTGGCTGTAGGCCTAGTATTGCTGTGTCTAGGTAAGAGTGTTGGAACTATACAAACCATCTTACATCATCACCAGGTTTACCAGTGACGCACCCGCCCACCTAAAGCAGTGGTATTGACCAACCACCCACCTATACACGCACGTTGCTGCTTTGAAGCTGAGAAAGGTCTGTAGTGGGAGATAACTGCGGTCGAGATATGCAATAAATTCGTGTTTGTAGCCTCAGTTTGTGTAATTACGTCTCAAGTGAGAAATATAAACGTGGTTTTCTATTCATATCCGTTCTAAAAATGTTGTTGGAGCTCACATAATTGTAACCTACGTCCATGTCCTTATACAGGGTGGAAAAGAATATGGAAACACTTTCACAGCAACGTTATTTTTTCCATAGATAATTTAATTATTTTTAATAATTGTGTTCCATAAAGTATAATTTTTTATAAGAATAGTTTACTTAAAACCGTTCAAAAGCGGAGAAATAATATTGTTCAAACTACATAGTTACTTTGAAATTCAAATGACCTACTCTGGAAGGATAAACCTTTCTAAGTCCGGTTTGCGGCAATTAATTTATCTTGAATAGACCTTTAATTTATACCAAACTCGACATAGGCTTGCGTTGAATATTTTCGTTCAACTCCTCATGGGCCGTCCTTCTGAAAAGATGAAATGTCGCTATTGGCGTAAAAAAGTATGTTCTTTGTAACCAAGATCATGTATAAGATTTCACTTTTACAAATGAAGTCATGCAGAAGTTGTGAAAGTGTTTCCATATTTTTGCGCCCTGTATATAATACGTGAAGTCGTTTTTTGTCAGCGCAACTCCTCCCTTACTCTAACTAATTTAAACGGTTGAGGTGTCAAAATATTTGCCCCTCTGTTCGTAGTCGTGCAACAAGGTCTTAATTATTCAATATTTTTACCCTGAAGGGTATGGGCATTATGGCAATATAAGGACGTTTTCGACCATAAGAAAAAACACGGAGAGAGATTTAAATGAATCGAAAAGTAACAGATGTTCAAATGTAAATAATGATTTCCATATAGTTTTTAATAGCTTTTTTTTAAATCTAAACAATGCTGTTTTCAATATTGGGAAGGTTAGATTTTTCATAATGTTAAACCAGGGAAGGTTGAAAGCATGGTTTTATTGACATTCGATTGTAGGGCTTCACTCCACTGGACTTGAATAGTAATCTAATGCAGTTATTTTATTTATATAATTAATCTTCAGCCGTTAAAAAAAATAAATGAAATGAAAACGTTTGAAATATAATAAGTAATATCATTACGTGTTTAGAATAATAAATAGATAGCACCGCAATTAATGTGAGAGAGATACTGTAAATCTATTTAATAATGTGATGTTACGTTACACAGTTGACCTAATATTATAAAAAAAAATTGTAGTCAAAACTCAGAGGCCGTAGAAGGTGGTCTCCCAACCTTACATACACATTCATACAATCGGCATTATATTTTATGGCGTTTAACAGTTAAATGTCTTTTAATAGGCCATAACACCAATAATAGTTGAAACGGTCTTAATTTCTTAATGATTTAAGTATTTGATCTTATAAGAATTGAATAAAAAACGTCCCACCAAAAATGAGCTGTAAACCAGTTCTTAACTTTTAAGTATACCCTTACCCTCCTCATATGGGTTTCTTTACTTGCTGTACATAAAATACAACATTTATAAATTTACAGTTGAAAGGAGAATGCATAATGCATGTCCATCCGCCCATCCTGACACCTACATTGCTATTGACCCACCCAGACACCTACAATGTTATTGACCCATCCACCCATCCTGACACCTACATTGCTATTGACCCACCCAGACACCTACAATGTTATTGACCCATCCACCCAGCCCGACACCTACATTGCTATTGACCCACCCAGACACCTACAATGTTATTGACCCATCCACCCAGCCCGACACCTACATTGCTATTGACCCACCCAGACCCCTACAATGTTATTGACCCATCCACCCATCCTGACACTTACATTGCTATTGACCCACCCAGACACCTACAATGTTATTGACCCATCCACCCAGCCCGACACCTACATTGCTATTGACCCACCCAGACACCTACAATGTTATTGACCCATCCACCCATCCTGACACTTACATTGCTATTGACCCACCCAGACACCTACAATGTTATTGACCCATCCACCCAGCCCGACACCTACATTGCTATTGACCCACCCAGACACCTACAATGTTATTGACCCATCCACCCATCCTGACACCTACATTGACATTGACCTACCCAGACACCTACAATGTTACTGACCATCCACACAGCCCGACACCTACATTACTATTGATCCACCCAGACACTTACATTGCTATTGACCCACCCAGACACCCACATTACTACTGACCCACCCACCCACCCAGACACCTACATTGCTATTGACCTACCCACCCACCCAAACACCTACATTGCTATTGACCCACCCAACGAGACACCTACATCGCTTTGACCCATCCACCCACCCAAACACCTACGTTGCTATTGACCCACCCACCCAGACACCTATATTGCTATTGACCCACCCACCCAGACACCTACATTGCTATAGACCCACCTACCCAGCCAGACACCTACATTGCTATTGACTATCCCACCCAGACACCTACATTGCTATTGACCCACCCACCCAGCTGGACACCTACTTTGCTATTGACCCATCCACCCAGCCCGACACCTACATTGCTATTGACCCAGCCACTCACCCAGACACCTACATTGCTATTATGTAGATATTATAACAAATATCAACATAATAAGGAATTACTATCCACATTAATAAACAGCTAAATAGTTTTGAAAACACTTTAAGGAACATTTTTAATAAATTACCACCACAATTACGAAATTGTAAAGGATCACGCCTTCTAGAAGATCATAAAACATTTCTTATTAAGAAATTTGTGATTATAAAATTGACATTTTAAATTTCAAGAATCTTAAATAACTACATTTATATTATATTAACAATGTTTGATGTAGAATGAGATGGAGGACCACCTGACAAATGAGAGAAATAAATGAAGAAAATAGTTCTAGGCTGAATAAATTTTGGTGTTATTTTCAAATGTACAGAGATTATTTTGATGGAAATGTCGAATGATAATATAATTAATGAGTGATAATAATGATCTGTTTAACATACAGAGTTTGAGTCTTCTTTCTCCTGTCTGGGCCAGACGCTAACTAATGTTCCTACACACTTGACACAGTCTTGAAAATATATAAGTAAGAGTAATGGGGTGGTAGAGAGAATTGGGGTTATTATATTAATTTAATACAAGTAAAAAAGAGAGGTTACACAGTTTAGAGTTGAACATTAAAGAGAACAGAGGCATGTGAAAGACAGGTTAACGAAGTGAGAAGGGCTAAGACTTGAATGGAGGAATAATGTAATACACAGCCTTTGTGACTGATATTTTTTGTTTGCATATTTTATGAGTATTGAACATGCATACTATATAAAATTCTGATGAGTGAATGTGATACACAACAGTATAAAAATATTAATAAATGACAAAATATGAACAAATCCCAATCAGAGTCATAACACATTTTGAGAGGGAACAGCTGATAATCACCGGCTGTTCATTTGTCATTGGGCTATTAATTAATGACACTTTCTAAGGAATAGTCGGCCTTAGTTTGTAACAATTCGCTCATCTACACTCATTCGAAATCCATATTCGCCCATATCTTGACGATCGGCGTCTTATGAATAAATAAATAAACAATAAAATCATTATTAATGTAAATACTTAACAAACACTACCATGCTTATTTATATTATTATTTACATTTTATTTTTATATTATACTTTATAAGTAATCTTTATATTTCATATATGTTCAGAAATTAGAGTGAATTTTACTAAATATTTAGCCATAAACGATTTTACAGTTTTGTCAGCTATAACTGGTCGGTAGCATAATTGGACAACAACTATCCTCTTAACCTAAAGATTCGATCCCAATCAAGGTCTTGATACATTTTTAAAGGTATCAGCTGATAACCGCCGTCTGTTCATTTGTTACTGGGCTATAAATTAATATAATTTCTACAAGGAGTAGTTGGCCTTGGTTTGTAACATTCGCTCATCACCATCACTCTCTTGAATTCCACATTCACCCATTCTTGATGATTCTAAAAATAAATAAATAAGAAAGTTTATTTCAGATGTAACAGAATCAGAGAATGTACGAGTAAACTCCAACACAACAATTGGTAAATTAACTGATTTAATTACAATATTTAAATTTCCTAAAGTGAACTTTAATTTTCTTACCAACAAAAAAACATGTTTTTAAATACTTTTATAGCCTACAATCATAACACAGTACACGTAAACAATATGTCAATTGTGGCTGACTCTATGGAGACGGTTTCCCAACACTACAGTTTTGCCGTGTAGCCATCCAGTGTAAATTCTCAATTGTATCTTTGGAAATCACTTACACCTTCATAAATAATAATAAATATGGCATTTTTAATTATTAAAATAGTTTAAGAATTGCCAAGTCCTAGAAATTTGTAAAAAAGGGGGAATGACTTGGCCCTCGTTTCTATTCTGCGTAAACGGGATAAAATATTTTATAATTAGGGATAGTGAGCCCAATTATAAGTTCTGGATTAATTCTCACTCGTGATTGGCATAGTCGATATTTTTATATGGAAATCAGACGTAATTTATATCACGGTGAACTGCGTCAATTTAAAGTTAGCAAATCACTGTCTAGGAAATTATTAAAAACTTCGCATTCATTTTGACGATTATTAAAACTCCATAATCCTTCCAAACGGTTTAAGTTAATTCGCTTCAATTCTCCTGCTGTGTTGACTGAGATAAGGAAAATTACAATATCTGTGTAAGAATAAGTGTAAGAAAGGAATTTTGTTCAAATAAATTCAGTTTCCTCAATGTTAGCACTAATCTCTTCATTATTGGGGATGCCAGAATTCAAGTCTAGAATCAGTTTATAGAGATATAGTTTATAGAACGTTCTCCTGAATGTCATCCAGTGAAATTCGCCCTAAGGGAAACTAGAATAGTCAGCCATATTGGATATATGTAATACTAATGTTAAACATAGTTTGATTTAAAAGGAGTTAAAGTTAGAAAATGTTTTATTTTTACCAGTTAATAAGCCCTCTCTAACACTTAACCTGAGGACCAGTGGCTTAACGTGACTTCCGAACCATGGGTAAAAATTGTTACGGTAAAATTCCGGACTATAACTTTGTGGTAAGCCTAAGGCTTAGCTCCTTAGCTACGGCCTCTTATTTTTATGTATTTTTCCGATAAATTATGTTTGATACGTTTTTTTGTGAGGTATTGTTGTAATATAAATATTGATTGCTCATTATGAATTATTGGTGCGTATATGGGATTTAGTAAAACTTATATTGTAATTAGTTGAAATTAAAACATCAACAACACATTGTAAAAAAATATTAACAAACAACAATAAGCATTTACATTGTTGTCATTTAATTAATTAAAATTGGCAAATGAACAAACAGATTAGATCCGCTTTTTCCAAAACGTTTAAACGCCAAACAGTTTAACCCTCTTTGTAGCCTGAGAATGACGTTTTCCATCTCTAAACTTGGTTTAAGCCATGTTATATATTGTTTGACTTATCTATATTATCGTCTGCATTCGTGCCAGAGTTGTTTAAGGTTATTTTATTTGTATTAAGTGCGGTTTTGACAGTTACAACAGCAACGAACGCTAAAACAAATTTGGGTGGCTCTCATAAGAGAAAAACAAAACCAAACAAGGGCAAAAATGATTCATTAAAAATACTGTATTAACCATATCTGATAGTTGATTATATGGGTTATTCCCTGTTGTTAAATTATTTTCTGTTTGGGGAGATGACATTATTGAACATAATAAAGTACAAATCATCTCTTAAATAAGTTTATAAATAAGATTCTAGGAAAGAGGAAGCTTGATTTAAGAAAATGTAACACTAATCTTATGGAGAATATATTCGTGCTGACCAGAAACCAGGTCGGAAGTAACACTCCAACCTACCCTTTGAAGCTCTATTTGAACTAAAAATAAACTAAATTTTGCAAAGTGATTGATATGATCATATTACAATACCAGAAGGTAAAATCGTTGTTCCTTGAACATTCGACACAAAGTACAGTTCCGAGTCAGCTAACAAGTTCCGATGGTGAGTCGATGACCGCTCAACAGTTGGCCAATGCAATGGCCTTATAATCAAATGATAAAGAACGGCTTCCTCTCTATCAAGAACAACTGTAACTGACCAGGGCATAGAGTGGCGACTGTCTTGGATCCAAAGGTCACTGTAACAGTGTGAGCAATATGGAACTACGTGCCTTGGCTAACGAAACTAGAGTGAAGGTCACATAGAGGTTGTCTTTGATATGAATTGTAAAACATTAAGTAACGTAAATATATCAATTTTATAACTCCAAGTTGTGCGAAAGTTGGTGTGATTGCATACTGCAACCTCATCCTACATCAACAAAATGGTAACTGTGACCATCACTTCAAAGGAAATGGCTTAGTTTTTTTAACACATCACACATCACTTTTTACGTCAGCCGTAGATTATGGTTGATCAAAAAGATTATGGTTGATCGTTTAGATAGTTTGTGACAGAAAAGAGAATGGTAGATAATAAAATGTGCCAAAAGATAGGATGAGAGATTGGAAGTGCCAGAAATTATAATGGTAGCGAATAGAATGTGCTAGAAGAGAGTACGTTATCAAATGTGCTAAAAGGAGTCAGAATAGAGGATGGTAGAATATAGAATGTGCCTGAAATGAGTACGGAAGAGAATCAAATGTTCCACAAAGGAGGGTGGTAAAGAATTGGAAATGCCAGAAGAGAGAATAGTAGAGAATAAAATATGCCAGAAGAGAACATGATAGACGTTTAAATGTTCCAAAAGAGATAATCGAATGAGCTGTGGTCTATACAAGAGACGATAGTCGAAAATTAATTAATGTGTTGGAAAAGAATGTGATAGAGAATCGAATGTATCGTAAGAGAGGAAGGTGATCACATACCTCTATCAAATTGAATGAGGTATTTAATAGATAAGTTGACAAACATATAGAAACCAGAATTGACTTTGGCAGTCCCTCCTATCTACGAATTAAAAGGAGTTAATACTGACATACGGCATTGACAGTTGCCAAACCTATATAGGTGATACTCTAGGCATCATTGACAGTTGCCAAACCTATATAGGTGATACTCTAGGCATCATTGACAGTTGCCAAACCTATATAGGTGATACTCCAGGCATCATTGACAGTTGCCAAACCTATATAGGTGATACTCCAGGCATCATTGACAGTTGCCAAACCTATATAGGTGATACTCCAGGCATCATTGACAGTTGCCAAACCTATATAGGTGATACTCCAGGCATCATTGACAGTTGCCAAACCTATATAGGTGATACTGCAGGCATCATTGACAGTTGCCAAACCTATATAGGTGATACTCCAGGCATCATTGACAGTTGCCAAACCTATATAGGTGATACTCCAGGCATCATTGACAGTTGCCAAACCTATATAGGTGATACTCCAGGCATCATTGACAGTTGCCAAACCTATATAGGTGATACTCCAGGCATCATTGACAGTTGCCAAACCTATATAGGTGATTCTCCAGGCATCATTGACAGTTGCCAAACCTATATAGGTGATACTCCAGGCATCATTGACAGTTGCCAAACCTATATAGGTGATACTCCAGGCATCATTGACAGTTGCCAAACCTATATAGGTGATACTCCAGGCATCATTGACAGTTGCCGAACCTATATAGGTGATACTCCAGGCATCATTGACAGTTGCCAAACCTATATAGGTGATACTCCAGGCATCATTGACAGTTGCCAAACCTATATAGGTGATACTCCAGGCATCATTGACAGTTGCCAAACCTATATAGGTGATTCTCCAGGCATCATTGACAGTTGCCAAACCTATATAGGTGATACTCCAGGCATCATTGACAGTTGCCAAACCTATATAGGTGATACTCCAGGCATCATTGACAGTTGCCAAACCTATATAGGTGATACTCCAGGCATCATTGACAGTTGCCAAACCTATATAGGTGATTCTCCAGGCATCATTGACAGTTGCCAAACCTATATAGGTGATACTCCAGGCATCATTGACAGTTGCCGAACCTATATAGGTGATACTCCAGGCATCATTGACAGTTGCCGAACCTATATAGGTGATACTCCAGGCATCATTGACAGTTGCCGAACCTATATAGGTGATACTCCAGGCATCATTGACAGTTGCCGAACCTATATAGGTGATACTCCAGGCATCATTGACAGTTGCCGAACCTATATAGGTGATACTCCAGGCATCATTGACAGTTGCCGAACCTATATAGGTGATACTCCAGGCATCATTGACAGTTGCCGAACCTATATAGGTGACACTCCAGGCATCATTGACAGTTGCCGAACCTATATAGGTGACACTCCAGGCATCATTGACAGTTGCCGAACCTATATAGGTGACACTCCAGGCATCATTGACAGTTGCCGAACCTATATAGGTGACACTCCAGGCATCATTGACAGTTGCCGAACCTATATAGGTGACACTCCAGGCATCATTGACAGTTGCCAAACCTATATAGGTGATACTCTAGGCATCATTGACAGTTGCCAAACCTATATAGGTGATACTCTAGGCATCAGATTGTGTATCCTGAATAAATTAACGATTTCATTGTATTTGTAAATTTCCAATCAGTCAAAAATAACGTAGGTAACATCCGGCAGAAACGCAATCAGTAACGCGACATCAGATTGATTGCTTCTAAATTATTATAGAACAAAGCATTCGAGTAATTATATTTATTGAACTCGATGTAGCCGATATTTGAAACCACGGCTTGCTATCGAAATTCCATCAACGTGTGTTAACTCTATGCAAAGATGCTATGGTGTTACAGATCTTTCGGAGACTCTAACGGGTTGACTTGGAGCTACCAGTTAGTGTCAAAACAGAGAAGAGACAGTAAACAAGTGGGACTGCGCCCAACTGGCGGGAGATAAATTACTGGAGAGCTGCATTTGTGATTAAATACTGCGTCAAAACAAGGGGTAACGCATTGCAGCCTGAAGAAGGAGCCGACTTGGGTTATAGACACCACCCAGTCACCGCTAGTACCTTCAACCATACAGCAAGGCGTGCCTTCATCAAGACTTACCTTCAACCATACATCAAGGCGTGCCTTCAGCAAGACTTACCTTCAACCATACATCAAGGCGAGCTTTCAGCAAGACTTACCTTCAACCATACACCAAGGCGTGCCTTCAGCAAGACTTACCTTCAACCATACATCAAGGCGTGCCTTCAGCAAGACTTACCTTCAACCATACATCAAGGCGAGCTTTCAGCAAGACTTACCTTCAACCATACACCAAGGCGTGCCTTCAGCAAGACTTACCTTCAACCATACATCAAGGCGTGCCTTCAGCAAGACTTACCTTCAACCATACATCAAGGCGAGCTTTCAGCAAGACTTACCTTCAACCATACACCAAGGCGTGCCTTCAGCAAGACTTACCTTCAACCATACATCAAGGCGTGCCTTCAGCAAGACTTACCTTCAACCATACATCAAGGCGTGCCTTCAGCAAGACTTACCTTCAACCATACATCAAGGCGAGCTTTCAGCAAGAATTACCTTCAACCATACACCAAGGCGTGCCTTCAGCAAGACTTACCTTCAACCATACATCAAGGCGTGCCTTCAGCAAGACTTAACTTCAACCATACATCAAGGCGAGCTTTCAGCAAGACTTACCTTCAACCATACACCAAGGCGTGCCTTCAGCAAGACTTACCTTCAACCATACATCAAGGCGTGCCTTCAGCAAGACTTACCTTCAACCATACATCAAGGCGTGCCTTCAGCAAGACTTACCTTCAACCATACATCAAGGCGAGCTTTCAGCAAGAATTACCTTCAACCATACACCAAGGCGTGCCTTCAGCAAGACTTACCTTCAACCATACATCAAGGCGTGCCTTCAGCAAGACTTACCTTCAACCATACATCAAGGCGAGCTTTCAGCAAGACTTACCTTCAACCATACATCAAGGCGTGCCTTCAGCAAGACTTACCTTCAACCATACATCAAGGCGTGCCTTCAGCAAGACTTACCTTCAACCATACATCAAGGCGTGCCTTCAGCAAGACTTACCTTCAACCATACATCAAGGCGTGCTTTCAGCAAGACTTACCTTCAACCATACATCAAGGCGTGCCTTCATCAAGACTTACCTTCAACCATACATCAAGGCGTGCTTTCAGCAAGACTTACCTTCAACCATACATCAAGGCGTGCCTTCATCAAGACTTACCTTCAACCATACATCAAGGCGTGCCTTCAGCAAGACTTACCTTCAACCATACATCAAGGCGTGCTTTCAGCAAGACTTACCTTCAACCATACATCAAGGCGTGCCTTCATCAAGACTTACCTTCAACCATACATCAAGGCGTGCCTTCAGCAAGACTTACCTTCAACCATACATCAAGGCGTGCCTTCAGCAAGACTTACCTTCAACCATACATCAAGGCGTGCTTTCAGCAAGACTTACCTTCAACCATACACCAAGGCGTGCCTTCAGCATGGCTAGTACCTTCAACCATACACCAAGGCGTGCCTTCAGCATGGCTAGTACCTTCAACTATACAACAAGGCGTGCCTTGAGCAAGCTTGTACCTTCAACTGTACAACAAGCACGCGTTCCGTAAAGCTTGTTCATTACTGTGCCATTAACTATAAGAGAAGGTAAACTACGGGTGACTCTGCACTTTAAATTAATGTAATCTTCTGCTAATAATATAAATAAATGGGAAATAATGAATCCTGGTGAAAGGAAAGAAACGACCTGAACATAAATTTTATTTCAGATATTATTTCTAGGTAAAACTTTAATTTGGATTGTTCGTGAAATTTTAATTTAAAATATTATAATTCTATTGTCATATCTGCTCTTATTTTCTAAGTTCAGATTATTTTGATTGTTAAGAATCACGAGCTTCGTGAATAGTTTAAAAATAAGTGCAGTTTTCCTGTTATCCATTTCCTCTATCTTACATTCTTACATGAGACGCCGACACAACGTTGTTGGTATTTTAAGGCGAATATGAATGGTTATATGAGTGTAGGATGAGTGTGGATGAGTGTAGTCTGGTTACTATCTGAGTTCAACTGTTCTTCAGAAAGGGCAATTTATTAATTGCCCAACAGCCAGGGCAACTAAGGGACCTACAGCTTTACGTAGAATCCGAACCACGTAGTGCTGGTCTGATTTTCAGCTAATTGACAAGCCTGATACTCAGTTATCTCCCCCACACAATATCCGCACAATAATTACCATCCAACATGGACACCCCAGACTTCTCTAGTAGTGTCCACGCCGATAGCAACCATCATGCGGACGCCATGTCGGTATTAAGAGGACCGAGCATGGAACCTATCGCCTACAATCTCCCAAACACTTTGTCCCCATGTAACTGTCGGTCTAATTATGCATATTTATTAACTACTATTCATACCTATCAACATTTGAGAAGCAATAATGTTCAGTGTTTATTAAATTATATGAAAGGCAGTCTTCACTCACTTCATCACTAAGCCTCATTGAGGTATAAAACTGAGAAGATATTGAAATGTTCGCTGAACAGTAAATACAAAAGTATGCTTCACAGACCTTCCCCAGGAGAAAAGAAACAGTTATTTCGTTTGACGTAGACTCTGACGGTTTTGTGCTATTTTTACAGTATTCATGGAGATTGTTCGTTTTACTCCAACTTTTATACCAAACTTATTAACAGTTGTAAAATTATGTATATACATTTTACTATATTTCCTATAATTCATTTTGGCTCTTACATTTTGACATTGGCGAAATGAAATTTTTTGCTCAATAATGAAGTGTTTAGAATCTTAGGAAAATAAAAATTTAATTGTTTTTGAAAATCTTTGGAGAAGTATTTACAAAGTAGATTGGAAATAGTAGTTATACATTATGTTGGGAAAATAAAAACAAGAATCTTCTTGTAAATGTAAGAATAACACAAAATCACTATTTGATAATAATTATTTTAAAGAAATTAAAAAGAT
The DNA here is from genome assembly GCA_035578905.1 of Stictocephala bisonia. NCBI lineage: Eukaryota > Metazoa > Arthropoda > Insecta > Hemiptera > Membracidae > Stictocephala > Stictocephala bisonia. The sequence continues at coordinate 638,609 of JAQJVL010000198.1, forward strand.
AAAGTTTATTTCCTCTCTTTCAACAGTTAAAAATACACTCCCTTCAACATCATTAGATTAGTAAAGTTTAGAATCATTTTGTGAAAAAAGCTGTAATAGGGGAGATGAAAATCTATCTACAGCACTTAGTTTAAGAGCGTTTTAAGATAGCCGAAAGTAAACTAGGAAATGTTTCGAAAATCATTTCAATATGTTGGCCTCATGTATTTTAACCAATTGTCAATAAAAGCTAGAGAGGTCTTTAACGTTAAAAACAATGTGCAAAGAAGTTACTAACCAGCTGTTTAGTTAGAGTGATATATTGCTAATTTTATTTTTACGCCAGCCCTTGTGTCCTAAGATCAGGTTTTTCAGATTCTCGAGCTTGTGAATCGTTCGCAAATAAGAGCAGTTTCCCTTCTTCTTTCCTCGTCAATTGTAAGGATACATAGGTAGGATTATTCGGTTCTTCTCCTGGTATCAATGTTGTGATTAGACATTTTACAAGTCGGCACTATAGTGGTGCAGTGGGACACAAAGTGTTGTGGAGATTACAGGCGATCCTATTAATACTGTCGGTCCTTTTACAGTAATACTGACATGGTGTCCGCTCAATGGTTGCCACCGATATGAAATTATGAAGACTACTAGATAAGTCTACGATGTCCGTGTTGGGTGGTAATCAGTGTCGGGATGTTGTGTAGGGGAGAGAACTGAGTAGCATGCTTGTCAATTAACTTAAAATCAGACCAAATACGTGGTTCGGATTCCACGTAAAGCTGTAGGTCTTTAATTTGCCCTGGCTATTTGGCTATTAATAAATTACATTTTCTGAGGAACGGGCATTTGTACTACGTTAGTACCAAGACTACACAGGTCATCCACACTCATCATACTTTATGAATAATCATTCATAATTCCCTTAAAATACAAAGTTGTGACGGCGTCTCAGATCTAAGAATATGAGTTATGTTCAATGTGTTTCAGAGGGTTAGGTAACTTCGCGAATAAAGGTGTAGTATTTGAGTTGTAGTTATTTATCAGGACATAAATCATTAATTCGTTTCCCTATTCAATTTTATACTTTGGCTGTTCGACAACAACCCATTTCCTACTTCGTGATAGACCTCATTGTAAAGAAACTGTCATATTTGTTTTGTAACTTTGCCAAATAACCGCAGAATCTCACCCTCTATATTGGTGTTTTGTAAAATTACAGATAGTTTGTGAACTTTCGCCATTCTTTGACTAAGGGAATTTATTTTCAAACTTTCGAATTCTAGGAACTGTCACTTTTGTATATGTAATAATCGTACTACAAAAACTTTGTTTTATTTTTAATTTACTCAAAGTTATTAACTTATATCCTCAGAGTAAGTTGTACTGGGACTACCACTATCATCAGCACAAGTTCGAAATCAATTTATTTTATTCGGTTAAAAAATTGTTCCCTTGGAATTTCTCGAGCTAGAAAGAAGCTGCCACGGCAGTGCCTTCATTGGTAAGGTTTAAATACCATGGACAAAATACCAAAATTGTTAAATATAACCTGGACTCCACCCCACTGGTCTTAAATCCAATAATTTTCTATTACTAGAGTGTTTTTTTCAATACTTATAACAGCTGTTCATGTTTGTAATTTTTTTGTTGATGTACAAACATTCCGTAGTGTGGATTTAAAAATACACATAATAAAAACAGCTGTTAAATTAAAACAATATTAAATATGGAATATGGGGGCCCCCGATTTTCACGATTTATTAACTAGTTAAAATTAACCCAACAAACACGAATCGATAGGAATTTTTCGTTGGACATAACAGTGTTTGACAAAAAAAAGTAAAACAAAAAGATTTTTACACAAAAACTTTGTATATTACATTAATCTTAAGTAGTTTTCCCTGCTAAACAGAAAATATGACATACATTTCCTCTTACCTCAAATAAAAACTTAGATATTTAACAAAACGAGTAGGTTAGTTGATGTTATATTACGTGGAATTGGTTAGTTTGGTTACGTTGTGTTATAACTAACACTAACGTTGGCATTAGGTTAGGCAACATGTATACACTGTCAACATATACTACTAATCTAAACTAACCGAATCCAACCCATTTTATTTATCTATTTATTTATTTTTTATTTTAGTTATTATTCATCGAATGAAGAATTATAATGTCATATTCTCGTTTACGAGAAAAAACAACATAAGATTCATTATTTTTGATTAATTTTGTCCTATTTTTAAATTTTTTTGTCAACAAATTGTATTTCCACCGAAAACATTCTATGAATTCGTGTTCGTGAGGTTAATACTGATTAGATAAAAATTCATGAAAATCGATTGTGTTCCCTATATTCTATACTAGCTGTACCCGCCCGCTTCGCCGGTCATAATATTGAGTTTTGATTGTATCATTGAAATGTGCAGCAACCTTTCAGTTTTCAAAGTATCCAATTTACAACAGGTGATGTTTTGTGTAGTTTACTACTGTACTGAATTATTTTTAATTTTGAAAGTTTTGCCTACCACAATTTTATTCTATTTGTTTTTATTTAACAGCTGTTAATCAAATAAATCAATCAATTAATATAGCTTCACAAGAAATCAAAACATAAAAATATAAACAGTATAATTTTGACATATTTAAAACCCACAGCTGATATTCTTTTTATATTTGACTTATTATACCTTCATGCATCCTGCTATTTGATTAACATCGAAACTTTAGAAGTCCAAGGGATGGAGGCCTGAGGGATTAAAGAAACGGGAATAGGACAGAAACCTTCCCTGGGGTATATAGAACAACTTCCCCAAGTTTCATGGCGATCGGCTGGACGGTTTGGTAGCGCATAAAGGATAGACAAACAAACATACATTGGATTTTATATATATATATATAGATTAGACTACCTTCTAAACATTTATTCTATTACTTCTAATAGTCCTCCTGCTGTTTATGCCTTCACGAAGGCCGAGGTGATACCAGCTGGTATCCGTTATTATAATAAGTAAATACGGTAACTAAGTTATGTCACTTGTCCAACACAAGTTAGAAAGGGGCAAGTTTGCGTTAGTTTGTCATGATACAGACCAGTAAACTAATGTCAGGCTCGTTAAACCCTCCGTAACACATTTATTTAAGTTTTAACTGCTCCCAAACAACTTTTTCACGTCAAATACACGTGTTGCAAAGATATTTGACACGTGTTGCAACATTCAAACTGACCGCTCTGATGAACCGACAGCTACATGGCAACAGGAAATCTAATACCTTTTTAGTTCAGTGAATCCAACACGTACATTACACAAATGTTAATTTAGAAAACGTACAATGGTATTGACCCACCTATTCACGTATAGTTGGGTAGGTGAACCCACCCATACACCTTAACTATTATGTGTCAATATTAGTTGACACATAATAGTTATGAACCCACCCGTACACCTTAACTAATATTGACACATAATAGTTAAGGTGTATGGGTGGGTCTATAACACTGTACGTATATTGGTGGGCGGTGGGTTCATATTCCATCGGAAATTCCTGCTTTTCTGTTCTAAACATACGCTAATTAACTAAGGCACTTACCCTATGATGGAAAGCTACTAATAAAATTAATAAGCTGTTTTGAAGAAAAAATAATGGTTTAAATAAAGCCGAGTAATTACAATACAAATTATTAAGTTTTATCTGTAATCAACTGCCAATTGTATTCGTATGTAGGGGGTGGGTTAGTTCATAACACTGTACGTGTAAGGGTGGGTGGGTAGGTTCATAACACGGCACGTTTAGGGGGGGTGGGTAGGATCATAACACCGCACGTTTAAGGTGGGCGGGTCTGTAACACTGTACGAGTATAGGTGGGCTAAACACTACATAGCAAAATATTATCGGAGCTACTGGCACTTTTACTGTACTTACTTTTTTATTTTTAAAACAATTCTTATAATTACAGTATTTAGGTTTTGTTTATGGCAAGAAATCAGGCTTAACAATTTTTCAAAATTCTTTGGCATACACTTTGAAAGTGTATACACACAAAACTAAAACATAAATATTCTATTAACTCTCATCTTTCATCGGCCAGAAAATATCTCCGTAAGTGCTTTACTATTATTATTAATTATTTACCCTTTTTGTGTGTGAACTTTAAAACAATTTGCTAAAAAAATGTTTTAAAGGTAAGCTTGCTTTCCTATCCCCATATGCTAAATAATTAAGGCACTTGCCCTATGATGGAAAGCTATTACTAAAATTAATCGGCTAAATTTTTAAGAAAATAGAAGGGTTTAAATAAAGCCGAGAAATTACATAAATTATTAAGTTTTATTTTAAATCATCAACAAACTTTCGAGTGTTAAAGTGTGTTCGGTATAGAACAAGCGTCTACAATGTTAGTCGAAGTACTTGTAGATGAGAGAGAGAGCATAATATTCCTGTAGTGATTAATTCACTCTACTGGATAAGCCTTCACTAACAGGGGATGGAACCTGACGGCAAGTTTATCCTTCGTCGTCGACGTACCAGGTAATTAAACAAGCCGACATACTGCTTAGTAACATGACTACATGATAACTTTTAACACCATTTGCCTTGTATAGTCCATATTCAATTTTTTTCTGGTAAAAAGAGGAACAAACAAGGAAAAACATCTCTGTGTTATCTATTATGAACTACGGGGTGCAATTTTTACATTTCAAATTTATTAGGGGATTAACGTAATAACGGGAAACACACGTGAGAAAGGATTGACCATTAATATAATTTATAGTTTTTATTTGCTCGCGGTTATTATTAAAATAATTGTATCCATTATAACAGTGTTCCGGCAATATTGTAACGTTTCATCGCTGTGTATGGCGGTGTGTTTGTGGGTGATATCACAGTTAGATACGTTAAAAGTTAAAGAATGTCTTATTTTACCAAATGAAGTTACGGCTAAGAAGTTAGGGCTCTAATACTTAAACTGGGACAAACGGCTTAACGTGACTTCCAACCCACGGTGTGGCGGCGTAAGTTAGTGGTCTTATCGGGAATCGAACCCTAACCGTATTTGTGGGAAGCCACTGCCTAAGCCCCTTACTAAGGCGGCTTCAAAGTGAGGTGAAACAAGTTAATCCATTATATATCTTAATTAAACATAATCTAAAAATGTACGAAATATCCGGAACCATTGAACAGATTTTGATTAAATTTGAAGGAAAGTTAGCATTTTTGTATCATAGAGACCTACTGAGAAGGGATATCTCAAAATTCCATTCCTAATGGGTAGAAACACCCCCTCCTTTTTTCCATAAGTGTTTCATTGACATTAATTTAAATTAATAATTTATTTCGAAACGTTGATTAAAAAATACTGTTTATGTGTTTAAGGTAATTTTTACTAACACTGACATCTTTACACTACTTTGCATCACCCTAAAGTAGACTTACAAGGTTTTCTAGACCGTAAAACTGTGTTATCTAGGAGTAGGCTGAGCTTTTATACTGATATGATGGTTTACAGAATACCACGGAGGGAAGTGTAAGCAAACGTAGAGAACCACCCCGTAGTGAAGCAAGGGCTGTCGGTTAGTATATGGGTGGTTATTTACTATATAGAACATAGGCCTACAGTGTTTCCAAGTTCATGTTACAAACTTCAGGATAAATAAATAAACAAACTTATGTTTATTTATTTATTAACCAAGGGTTTATCTCATTTTATTAGTGTCTTTCTTTCAGGTTATGATTTTTATGAAAGAAAATGCATAGCTTTTAAATGACTCGACTCAAACGGATTTTTTACGTTTTGTCTGGTACGTCCTATTTAGAGCCGTCCGAAGGGGGGGCCGAGCGGGGTGGTCGCTCCGGGCGCCACATCCAAAGAAGGGCGCTTAATTTTTTTGAATAGTTGTGAAAACTTTTATGAAGTGGTTAAAGAAAAGCCCTTAAAAAGTAATATAAAGATTAATTCTCACTGCCGACGAGGAATTTAACAGCAATCAACCTCTTCATAGAGCATGTCTAGACAGCGACCAGCATTACAGTAAACTAAGAGTAGATACAGTACTTGCAGACTGGTGCTGCCGTCGAACCAACCAAAAGGTGAACCGCCCTCGATACTAAAGACTCCTGTCTTCGCCATTATCGTTCATTGTATTATGATGTGCCCCTGTTACCCCTAGATTATCTGTATATCATCGGTATTATTTGTTTGATATTATAGTTAATTGTCATTATCACATTGCATTTAATTTCTTGTTTAAGAGTCGACGGACTAATTATATGGATTTTTATGGATTAAAATTGGTAAATGGTCACTTTATATAGGTATTTTTGGTAAAAGCAATGTTCATTTAAACATTTTTTAAACCTCCTTTCGAATTAAAAAAATTTGTCTATCTCAGCTAGCTTAGGTGGTAATTAAGAGAGTAACATACTGGGTTTGTTTTAAAATGGTTTCAAATTATGATACATTGAAGGACTGACATTTCTGTTTCTGGTGTTGTGGAATGCTGTCGTACCTTTACAAGATGTTGTTATTTAACGTAGGAAATCTTCAAACATATAGACAGCAGGTGCGGTTAGTAAGCTTAGTTCTTTAAAATTAAATTTACATGATTCTGTTGGTTTAGCTTTTAAAATACATCTTACAGCTCTTTTTTGAAGAACAAATAAGTTAGCCTATTGTAAATATATATGCCCCAGAGTACGATTGTGTACCTTATCAAGCCAAAGTAACCCAGCTTTGACAAAGGAATGTTATTTAGGGAAGAAATGCTTCTCAGAACAAAAGTGTTAGCAGAAAGTTGTTTAGCCAATTATTTATCAACATGGTCGTTACACCTGAGACTACCCTCCAGCCTCACTCCAAAGTAATCAACAACTGAGATTCCTCAATCACATTCTTATCATGTACAACGGGAGGAAGTTTCACTGTTGTACCTTGTGAACCTAATCTGATTCGTGTTTTTTTTCTTTTTTTTCTATTTTGCCATGATGTGAAGAAATTTGGGTTTTATGTGGATTTATCCGGTGATTGGTGCTTGAGAAGTGGCTTTACTGTTGAGGAAGGATTCCTGTTTTAAGTTATTTAATTCTTTATGACACGTCAAAATGGAATTATCATCTGTGAAGATAGTGCAGAGCTTTCCAGTAAGGTAATCAAATAATGTTGTTGATATATATAAAATAAATACAGTACAAGTAAACGTCACACAACACAAATTTATTACAATATAAGCACAAAATGCACAAATATATTACAATACAAGTACAAAATGCACAAATATTATGGTGATCGATTTCGGTGAACCACGCTCACCTTCCTCAGACCAGAGGGATTCACAAAAGAATCATATGTTGGTCATACATTCACAAAAGAATGTATATGACCAACACGTATTATGCTAATTAAAAAAACCATTTATAAAATAAATATAATGGGTTCAAGAATGTATCCTTGTGGAACTTTGAATGTGACTGTTTTTCGTTTTGAGTCCTCACACAAGGCTGTATTACACGCGAGGCCTTGTATAAGACATGCCTCTTAAGAGCATGTCCACATCAGCATTCTCACGAGCAAGTTCCCCCGTGTAATATAGAGGATTTTGGACATAGATATGCTGATATGGACATGCTCGTGAACATCCAATCGGTTTGATATTTGCGACTTGCCCACAAGCATGTCCCTCCACGACAACTTAGCGTTCTGCGCATGCGCGGCTCGTTTTCCCTGCCAGTGACACCATGCCCTTTATCTTGTTTATATTATTCTTACCTGTTTGCTTGTTGTATTTAACTTGTCCTTACGTGTAATACACTCTAATTAGAGTTTCTGATTCTGTTTTTATCGAAAAGTCTACTTTGGTTATTCATACCTATCGGAGAGAAATGATTGCCACACTAAAAGAATCAAGTTTCTGTATTCTAAATGAAAGGAAAAAACTATTAATGGAAACTTATTTTTTAACTTTCAGTGTTTTTTTATTCATTCCAACATCAAGATACCCTTTCCACAATCAATGTTTTTGGTACGAGGAGGGAGGAGGGCTCCAAGACATCTTTGCCCCGGGTGCCGTCAAAGTTGTCAACAAGTAGTAGCACCCACTTCATACTACTTTGTTTGCCAAATCGCTGTTAGTATATTTACATTGACTCACCAGAAGTGGCAAGTCCGGAGGGTGAGGCCATTAGGTCTCGGGGTTGAGCCACTCGGTGGATACGACCCATGTCTCACATACTGGACTCCCTCTGTTTGGCCGGACTCTGGACCGTGAGACTCCACTCCAACCCTGTGTAAACACAAGAGATAATCAAAATCCACTACACATGACAAATAATTCATATTTCCTCTTGCGATTAGAGGATGGTTGCAGTAAACAACTACACTATCACACAAGCTATTTTCTTGTTCATAGAACTATAAAATGAACACGGAGTTGAGAGTCACAACGTTGTTGAAACGTTTAAGAGTGGAGTTAATTGAAGTAGACGAGATCGGTAATAACAAGGTAAATGTCACACAACAGAAATTCAATATGAAGGGAAACAGGCAAAGCCACAATTAGTGCAGGGTGATAATGAATTATGATATTTGGTATATATGAATGAGTCATTGCTGGAGTGATTGTGTAGCTTATTTTTTAACTGACGAATGTGATACAGTTTCACGTATTTTGTTAATGCAATAAACGATATTATATTATATCCCCACGTCTCTAGTGTGTAACAGGTTTGGCCTCAGGCCTGTTTTGGACACTGAGAGTGCAGCTGGCCGTTGTTGTTGGCCAGTAGAAGGTCAGTGGGTTGCAAGGATTATGAGGGGGGGGGGTATATTTAATTGCATAAGAATTGAAGAACCCCATTTTCAGACCTAAGAGTTTAACAACATTTGGGTGTTTTGAAAAGATTATAGGAGTTAAATAACTGTTTAACTAAATTGTTAAAAAATATTTTTTACTTTTTCTACAATTTACATTCTGATTTAAGATAAGAATGCTCACTTAAGAATGGTAACTCATTGTGGTCTCTTGTGGAAAATTAAGTGTTATTAAAAAATATTGGGAAATGTTGCATTTCGGATCAGAGGAGATGATATATTTTGAGTGCTCATGTAACCAAAGGAAGATGGCAGAAAATAATCTGGTAACTTGACACTGCTTAAGTGTGTTATTTAGAGTGGTGAGAGCACACATTTTGACTTTCCCAAACTGTGAAAGTTTATTAGGATCGAAGGGAGAAATTTTATCATTTCGATGCCTGTTAAGTGTTTCTGAAATATTTGCTCTTTTTGTGGACCGTTTTGGGGCAGTGAGGCCCGCACGGGATAACATAGTAACTCTCTAGGGTAAAAATGTACGTGCCAACTTCTTAGACGATAGAAAATCTAGAATCTTCGGAATTAGTTTTACACATATAAAACTTTTCCTGTGTAAATTCACTCAGTTTTAATCTTCACGGTCTTCACGTAGTTACCTTTATAAAGTATCTTCCTGTGTTACTTTCTTTTAAAAACTGTTTTTAAAATATAGATTTTATTTGCTTTATGCAAATAATAAAATAAACGTGTCCTCCATCTCTTGCTTTAAGTAAAAAATTGAAAAATTAGTGTTGTAGTTGTTTTTTATTAATATTAATTTGAAAAATATCCAATATTAAACCAATAAATAGTTTGTAGATAAATAAAGAATAAATTAATTGTTTGTAGATAAAAAGGCCTACTGTCCACTCAGAATTGTTTACTAAGAAAGTTGTTTACTAAGAATATAGGCCTTTTTTAATTTCAATTAAACCAAAGACAAATAGATCTTTTAGAAATCTTTCTGAACAAAATTCACCCCAACTTAAAATTTACAACAGAAATAGAAAAATCTAACAGCATAAACTTTCTTGACCTTACCATAACCAAAAAAGATAACAAACACCAATTCAAAATTTATCGTAAACCAACATCAACAAATCAAATAATTCACAATACATCCAATCATCCAACTTCACACAAATTAGCAGCCTTCCACAGTATGATTCATATACTACTGAATACACCTCTTACAGAAGAAGATTACCAAGAAGAAATCAACATTATCAAACAAATTGCTGTCGATAATGGATATCAACCAAATTTAATAAGTAAATTAATTAATAAACACAACAAGAAAACTCTTAATTCTAAAACTAAAGAAAAAAATAACTACATTCAAATGACCTATCATGGAGATATTAACAAATCTTTACATAACATATTCTTCAAACAAGGATATAAAATTACATATAGAACAAAGAACAGTATCAAACATATACTACAACATAACTACTCTACTAAAAATAATAAAAACAAATACAATAATTCTGGAATTTATAAAATTAAATGTTCAACTTGTCCTAAATATTACATTGGCCAAACAGGAAGAAGTTTTAGTAGAAGATTCAAGGAACATATACCAAAAAACAAACATCAAAATTTATCAACATTTGCTGAACATTTAATACAAGAAAACCATAATATTTCATCAATTGAAGAAAATTTAGACATTATCCATTTTGCACCTAAAAGTAAAAAACTAGATGCTATTGAAAAATTTTACATATACAAAAACACAAAAGAAAACCCATCATTATTACTCAACGATCAAATAACATTTCACTCAAATATTATGTTTGATTCTATCATGAAGATGCAAAATTATAAAATTTAACAAGATCTACAACTTATCCATCTACATTTTTATTTAAATTTTTATAGTGTCAGCTGTTGAATTAATTATTCTAAAGTTAAATATATTTATAACCCTATTTGTATTCTGTTTTCAACTGATGATGGTCTTTCGAGACAGAAATCGATCTTGAACATTAAAAACACCAAAACAAGATTGCTAAGTGTTGTTCCTTTATATATATATGTATAAATATAGGCCTATGAAAACTCCAATAGTACCATTGCTTTCCTTGTTTAATTTTTCGATATGAAATATGAAACAATAAACTTTATCGGTATTATAAGTTTTTATAAATACTTTTATACTTATCCTTGTTGGAACAAAAAAAGCACCGGAATTTTAACTAGTGTTCATCAAATTTACACCGTTATTATTGAAAGATTTATCAATGTATCACATTTATATTTTAATACGTGGTTGATAGGAATGTTCCCTGTAAGTTTTATACATTTTACAATTTTTGTTCATGATAAAATATTCTTATCAATTACTTGAAATATTATTTTCTTGGCTTCTAGAGGTCGTAAAATTAATTACTTGGTCTTTTGAGGAAGACAAAGGTTGTTGGACATTTGCTATCATTACGTGAAAAATACCAATCACGACATTTCGATTTGGTAAAACCCAATCTTTTTCAAGTACTAAAAACTAAATTACATCTAAACAAACATGTTACAAAACTAATAAACTTATCTACATTGATTATCTATATTTAACCTAGAGCCTAGAATGGGGTACAACAAAATGAACTTGTACTAAAAAAAAAAAAATAATAACGGTTTAAATCGATTTAGAATATATTTAAACTGATAAATTGAAATGTATTTAAATAAATATTAAATCACTGCACCTACTTACATGTATGAAAATAATGTACAAAAACTATACAACTATGCACTTAATAAGGATTCAAAAACACAAACAAACAAAAAAACAATTAATTAATTTACAACCTATAGTAGCCAAGAAAACGTTGTTTCAGGTCATTGATATTAACTTTAAAAAAAAAACTTGTATGGAACATTCCTGTCAACTACATAAATACGCTTTGACGGGTTTTAGGGTAATGACGTTCTAAATTTGACGTTCAGTGAAAGCTAGTTAAAATGCCGGCATTTCTTTTGTTCCAACTAGGATAAAAATTACTAAAACTTATAATAATTTCAAAATTCATATGTCATGACGCACGATTGAATGACGAAGACAATGGTGTGATTGGAGTGTTCGTAGATCTCTTAGTTTCTTAGTAAACAACCTCCAAACTCGGGTGCATATAATTTCTGCGCCGACGGTAATTACATAAATATATTGTGTAATTCGTTACTTATGTATCAAACAGTGGAATACTAAATATTTATTATGAAATAATATATTTCACGGGAGTCTAGTAGCAAAATGTTGTACAAACTAAAACATCCTTTGCTACGTATTTGTACGGCAATTGCGTTCATGGAATAGACAAGATAAAATATATGAAACGAAGTTTCTCTTAAATCCACAAATAAAACTGCAAATAGTTCCCCGCAAGCTGTTTAACTTCGTAAAGATAACAATCAATAAATAGAGAACGAAGACTGAGCCTCTGTTATTTTCCGGAAATTATCTGTTTTGATTTTCTAAAGTGTTTACTCTTAGACAACATCCTTGTTTTAACGCTTTATACACATCTAATCTCCAACAGCTGTTTTTTTAACGAATCCAAACATAATTTTTTGTTCAAGGCTTACAAATCCAAACAACAGTTTTACAATTTAATTAAATTATTATAATAACAACTCCTAATGTATTAGTAAAAATAAGCCAAATTAAATTAATGAAAATGAATATAATAACAATCATAATTATACATTAACCTTACAATACATTTATTTATTACACTATCAATAAAATAAAAATAATCGAGATTCATAGATTAGCACTGAAACAGCGTTTTACAGTCCAACAAAACAGTGCTGTAAATACTGATAAAACTACATTTACTTAATAAACTGCCACTCAGTTGTGTGATTTGTAGAACACCCTCCATTAATCGGTCCTTACGCGTGTTCATTCAATATTATATATTATTTAAATAAGGTCTGGATATCGGAAAATGCTCCCTTTAATAAAATTAAAATATTTTATTTAGGATATAATTGTGATTATTTTTTAATCATAAAATTCCATATCAGTGACAGTTTTATGTACTGGAATATTGAAAGCATCTAATTTATGTTAATAGAAATAACACCAACGGAAGAGAACTATTTAACAATGTAAAACATTTAATGTACGAGGTGGAATAAAGTATGGAAACTCTTTCACAACTTTTGTATGACTTCACTTGTAAAAGTTAAATCTTGTACATTATCATGGTTACAATGAACACACCTTTTGACGCCATTAGCGACATTTCTTCTTTTTATTGGGACGGCCCGCGAGGAGTTAAACGAAAATCTTCAATTTAAGCCGGCGTTGTGGCTCAGTGGCTAAGGCTTCGGACTGCGGAGGGAAAGGTCTAAGATTCGAATCCCCACTGAACCAACGGTCGGTACTTCACTCGTTGAATAAAGTACACGCACAGGCCTGTAGTCCCATGTAAACTAACAAGTGAAATTTATTTAAAAGAAGTCAAGTTTGGCATCAACTGAGAGGTCTATTCAAGAGATACTAATTGCCGCAAACCGGATTTCGAAAGGTTTATCCTCTCCAGAGTAACGGTCACTTGAATTTCAAAGAAACTAATTTGAACAATATTATTTCTCCGCTATTTGATGGTTTCAAGTAAATTATTCTGATCAAAAACTACTCTTTAAGGAACAAAACTATTTAAAAAATTAAATTATCCATGGAAAAAATAACGTTGTTGTTAAAGAAATTTCATATTTTTCCCTCGCCCTGTATAACACAAAAGATCCCTAAAATGACAAAATATACATAAATCATGTTATATACCGATAGTCACATATGGTTCGGAAAATGATATTTGAATGAGAGATTGTAAAAGAATACAAACAGGAAATATGCGTTTTTGAGATGCATTGCTGGAAAGTCACGATTAGATAGAGCAGTGGCGTAACTATGTTGGGGGGGGGGGGGTTAAAGGGATGGACCCCCCCCGGAACCACACATATATAAACAAAATATTCACCTGGTGGCAAACAGTTTGATTATTGAAATACAGTACTGATATTAATTATATTACTTTTAATTGACAGACTTATTGGCAGCTGTGTAATCAATAACAATTCAACACTGAACAGGTAAATTAAACATCAACAACCGTTTGGTTGTTGACGTTTAATTTTGAGAATCACAACGCAACACCGTGAACAATTACACATGACTCATATAGAATGTGCAGGACATACGCCTAGTGTTATTGACGATAAGGTGAAAAACCCAGAAAATCTGAGTTTGTCTTTTGATTTGTCTTAATCAATTATCTTTTATTAATTGTAAAGTATTATTATAAAATATACCCATGTTAATGTTACGTAATGAAACAAAGTTTTGTATGTTTGGGGATAGATTAAAAAAATAAAGAATAATTTTTATTACCTTTTGTATCTGGGTGATTTTAATAAATAATTTATTATTTGTTCCCCGAAGTTGAGAGTTTTTTGTGTTTTTTTTATTTATTTTTTTATAAATATTGTTAATTTAAAATAATATATACGTTTTACGTCCTCGATTTTATCTGATTGTTAAGGATTAAATGTGATTTTTATTGTTTGTTTCTTTTTTTATTTATAAAATGGGGGATAAGCTTTAATTATTATTTAAAACTGGTTACTAATTTTATTTTATTAATTACTACATTTTACATAAAGTTTTACGTAAATTTAATTTTTATGATTTTTTTATTTATTTTTTACTTAATTTGTTAAAATAATTATTATTTATTTTATATATTTGTTGCACTTTAAAGTCATTTATTCAAGCCAATATTCCAATTCTCGTTTGATATCTGGTATATATTTTCATAGTGAAACTGATAGGATAATTCATAAATCCCAATTAATTAAAATTAAATCTAACTTAAAATTTATAATCAGGCAATACTATAAACACTTGTTAAAAAATACATACATTTAATAGGTGGGAAAGGATTGACTAAATTAAGTATTTATTATAAAATTGTCCCTAACCGACGAAACACGAAATTCCCCACATACCCCTCCTCCCTTGCAGTGAGTACATGAGTTACTCCCATCCCCTCCCCCTCCTCCACTCCAAAGGCAAGGTCTACACGCCACTGAGATAGAGTTAGAAACGTTGACATTAGAAAGAAAGTAGGAATTGAATGCTTGTAACCGGATTAGATGGTTTGGACGTGTAAAAAGAAGAGTGAGACATGAATCCTTGTGAAAGTATTGGAAGCACAAGAAAAGGGAAGAAGGACGAAAGGAAAAACACGGGAGACATTAATAATTAGACGACAAGAATAACAATAATAACAAAGGATTGAATTGTAAATATGTAATCAAAGAACAACATTGGAATGTGTAAAGGCTTCGTTACAAACATAGACCCACAAAATAGTGGAACGTGAGCGGCTATGTATGTAAGTAACACCAACCCCGTCCACCACCTCGCCCCCCGTCCACCAACCCCTAGTGTGAGATCGTCCTGTTACTGCACCATCCATACTGCCGAATATATACAAACATAGACCCACACAACGTGAGCTATGTATGTAAGTAACACCAACCCCGTCCACCACCTCGCCCCCCGTCCACCAACCCCTAGTGTGAGATCGTCCTGTTACTGCACCATCCATACTGCCGAATATATACAAACATAGACCCACACAACGTGAGCGGCTATGTATGTAAGTAACACCAACCCCGTCCACCACCTCGCCCCCCGTCCACCAACCCCTAGTTTGAGATCGTCCTGTTACTGCACCATCCATACTGCCGAATATATACAAACATAGACCCACACAACGTGAGCTATGTATATAAGTAACACCAACCTCGTCCACCACCCCGCCCCCCGTCTACCAACCCCTAGTTTGAGATCGTCCTGTTACTGCACCATCCATACTGCCGAATATATACAAACATAGACCCACACAACGTGAGCTATGTATGTAAGTAACACCAACCCCGTCCACCACCTCGCCCCCCGTCCACCAACCCCTAGTTTGAGATCGTCCTGTTACTGCACCATCCATACTGCATATACAAACATAGCCCCACAAAATAGTGGAACGTGAGCGGCTATGTATGTAAGTAACACCAACCCCGTCCACCACCCCGCCCCCCGTCCACCAACACCTAGTTTGAGATCGTCCTGTTACTGCACCATCCATACTGCCGAATATATACAAACATAGACCCACACAACGTGAGCTATGTATGTAAGTAACACCAACCCCGTCCACCACCCCGCCCCCCGTCCACCAACCCCTAGTTTGAGATCGTCCTGTTACTGCACCATCCATACTGCATATACAAACATAGCCCCACACAACGTGAGCTATGTATGTAAGTAACACCAACCCCGCCCCCCGTCTACCAACCCCTAGTGTGAGATCGTCCTGTTACTGCACCATCCATACTGCCGAATATATACAAACATAGACCCACACAACGTGAGCTATGTATGTAAGTAACACCAACCCCTAGTGTGAGATCGTCCTGTTACTGCACCAACCATACTGCCGAATATATACAAACATAGACCCACACAACGTGAGCGGCTATGTATATAAGTAACACCAACCCCGTCCACCACCCCGCCCACCGTCCACCAACCCCTAGTGTGAGATCGTCCTGTTACTGCACCATCCATACTGCCGAATATATACAAACATAGACCCACACAACGTGAGCGGCTATGTATATAAGTAACACCAACCTCGTCCACCACCCCGCCCCCCGTCAACCAACCCCTAGTGTGAGATCGTCCTGTTACTGCACCATCCATACTGCCGAACATATACAAACATAGACCCACACAACGTGAGCGGCTATGTATATAAGTAACACCAACCCCGTCCATCACCCCGCCCCCCGTCCACCAACCCCTAGTGTGAGATCGTCCTGTTACTGCACCAACCATACTACCGAATATATACAAACATAGACCCACACAACGTGAGCGGCTATGTATATAAGTAACACCAACCTCGTCCACCACCCCGCCCCCCGTCAACCAACCCCTAGTGTGAGATCGTCCTGTTACTGCACCATCCATACTGCCGAATATATACAAACATAGACCCACACAACGTGAGCGGCTATGTATATAAGTAACACCAACCCCGTCCATCACCCCGCCCCCCGTCCACCAACCCCTAGTGTGAGATCGTCCTGTTACTGCACCATCCATACTGCCGAATATATACAAACATAGACCCACACAACGTGAGCGGCTATGTATATAAGTAACACCAACCTCGTCCACCACCCCGCCCCCCGTCAACCAACCCCTAGTGTGAGATCGTCCTGTTACTGCACCATCCATACTGCCGAATATATACAAACATAGACCCACACAACGTGAGCGGCTATGTATATAAGTAACACCAACCCCGTCCACCACCCCGCCTCCCGTCCACCAACCCCTAGTGTGAGATCGTCCTGTTACTGCACCATCCATACTGCCGAATATATACAAACATAGACCCACACAACGTGAGCGGCTATCTATATAAGTAACACCAACCCCGTCCACCACCCCGCCCCCGTCCACCAACCCCTAGTGTGAGATCGTCCTGTTACTGCACCATCCATACTGCCGAATATATACAAACATAGACCCACACAACGTGAGCTATGTATATAAGTAACACCAACCCCGTCCACCACCTCGCCCCCCGTTCACCAACCCCTAGTTTGAGATCGTCCTGTTACTGCACCATCCATACTGCATATACAAACATAGCCCCACACAACGTGAGCTATGTATGTAAGTAACACCAACCCCGCCCCCCGTCTACCAACCCCTAGTGTGAGATCGTCCTGTTACTGCACCATCCATACTGCCGAATATATACAAACATAGACCCACACAACGTGAGCTATGTATGTAAGTAACACCAACCCCTAGTGTGAGATCGTCCTGTTACTGCACCAACCATACTGCCGAATATATACAAACATAGACCCACACAACGTGAGCGGCTATGTATATAAGTAACACCAACCCCGTCCACCACCCCGCCCACCGTCCACCAACCCCTAGTGTGAGATCGTCCTGTTACTGCACCATCCATACTGCCGAATATATACAAACATAGACCCACACAACGTGAGCGGCTATGTATATAAGTAACACCAACCTCGTCCACCACCCCGCCCCCCGTCAACCAACCCCTAGTGTGAGATCGTCCTGTTACTGCACCATCCATACTGCCGAATATATACAAACATAGACCCACACAACGTGAGCGGCTATGTATATAAGTAACACCAACCCCGTCCATCACCCCGCCCCCCGTCCACCAACCCCTAGTGTGAGATCGTCCTGTTACTGCACCATCCATACTGCCGAATATATACAAACATAGACCCACACAACGTGAGCGGCTATGTATATAAGTAACACCAACCTCGTCCACCACCCCGCCCCCCGTCAACCAACCCCTAGTGTGAGATCGTCCTGTTACTGTACCATCCATACTGCCGAATATATACAAACATAGACCCACACAACGTGAGCGGCTATGTATATAAGTAACACCAACCCCGTCCACCACCCCGCCTCCCGTCCACCAACCCCTAGTGTGAGATCGTCCTGTTACTGCACCATCCATACTGCCGAATATATACAAACATAGACCCACACAACGTGAGCGGCTATCTATATAAGTAACACCAACCCCGTCCACCACCCCGCCCCCGTCCACCAACCCCTAGTGTGAGATCGTCCTGTTAGTGCACCATCCATACTGCCGAATATATACAAACATAGACCCACACAACGTGAGCTATGTATGTAAGTAACACCAACCCCTAGTGTGAGATCGTCCTGTTAGTGCACCATCCATACTGCCGAATATATACAAACATAGACCCACACAACGTGAGCTATGTATGTAAGTAACACCAACCCCGCCCCCCGTCTACCAACCCCTAGTGTGAGATCGTCCTGTTACTGCACCATCCATACTGCCGAATATATACAAATATAGACCCACACAACGTGAGCGGCTATGTATATAAGTAACACCAACCCCGTCCACCACCCCGCCCCCCGTCCACCAACCCTTAGTGTGAGATCGTCCTGTTACTGCACCATCCATACTGCCGAATATATACAAACATAGACCCACACAACGTGAGCTATGTATGTAAGTAACACCAACCCCGTCCACCACCCCGCCCCCCGTCCACCAACCCCTAGTTTGAGATCGTCCTGTTACTGCACCATCCATACTGCCGAATATATACAAACATAGACCCACACAACGTGAGCAGCTATGTATATAAGTAACACCAACCCCGTCCACCACCCCGCCCCCCGTCAACCAACCCCTAGTGTGAGATCGTCCTGTTACTGCACCATCCATACTGCCGAATATATACAAACATAGACCCACACAACGTGAGCGGCTATGTATATAAGTAACACCAACCCCGTCCACCACCCCGCTCCCCGTCAACCAACCCCTAGTGTGAGATCGTCCTGTTACTGCACCATCCATACTGCCGAATATATACAAACATAGACCCACACAACGTGAGCTATGTATGTAAGTAACACCAACCCCTAGTGTGAGATCGTCCTGTTACTGCACCATCCATACTGTCGAATATATACAAACACTATCTGGGGGTGAAATTTATTTTTCTAATGGTGAACAATTATTTATTTATAAGTTTTATGGTTGCTACTTTATATATTTTAACTATAGTAACGTAAAAATGTTACTAACTTATACGAATCATAAAATTTTAATTACAACCTACGACAGTGGTTCTCAAAATTATTCATCAAAGGACCACTATACACTTTATAAAAATATCGGTGGACAACAGGATAATTCAGGTAAATTAATTTTATATTAAAGTAGTATTGGATTTTAAATAAGTTGCAAAAAGAAATTAGAATACAGTAATTTGTCTAGTATTAAAACTGACTCATGAAAGAGTATTGTGTGATTGTGTAATAATAGTAAAAGACCTACATAACTCTCGACGACTTCCTTGCTCTTGCGTTTCACTAACAAGTCTTTCTATATTTGGCTTCAAAGCACTGTCTTATTGGTGTGGCAAAAATGTGAACTATCTTACTCTTATTAGAATAAATATTGAGAGCAAGTGCCAGTTAATATTTTGATGTAAATTGTTTAATTTTCTTATATAAAATGCATAAAAGCTATTCTATTTTGCTCTAGAGCGAAATTCTTAATGTAATTGTGTTGATAGATTACACCGAAAAAACGAACAGTGAAACTTATACTGCCTGCCTAGACTTTACTGCACGATATAAGGGTGGCCAAAACGGCGGGAAATTAGGGAGTGGCTGGCGATTCCTCGCATACAATGTCTAATACAAAGAGGTTGTATTTAATGTAAAACGTTATATATTAATAGTTATTCATCTGTAAGACTACCACCCTACACGGACACCCTAAACGTCTCTAATAGTATCCCCGCCGATAACAACCGTTGAGTTACTGTTACTGTACATATATTTATTTGTGTAAAAATTTACTGGGATGAATCCTGAAAATTAATACAATCAGTAAAACGTTAAACATGCTCTTTTTGTGGTACCAACTGGTTATACTGCATATATATATATATATATATATATATATATATATATATATATATATATATATAAGCCAAATACCACTCACTCACTGACTAACTGATCACAAAATCTCAAAAACCAACAAACGGATTTACACGAAATTTTAAAGGATTTTAAACCTTTGGACCTTTAGTATCGAAGAGGTCCACTAAGAAAGGATTTTTCGAAATTCCATTCCTAAAGGGTAGAAACAGCCCCTCTAAATTTCCTTTTTTCCATAAGAATAACATTGTGTTGATTTTAGTAAATTAATAACAGCTGTTTTGTACATAAATAAACAGGTCAGAAGTCAGAAGCCAGACTACTGGACCCATTCAGCTGAAACTTTGCAAGGACATTCTTGGGGTTTCTGGTTAACACATAGGCCTATCTTTATTTTGAAATTTCAACAGGGCACCACCCCAGGGGCTCTAAAAAATATCAATGCAAATCCTATGGCAATGCACTTGGTAGTTTCATTAATCAGCTGTTTATAGTTTCATTACACAATCGTTTATAATAGTTTCATTAATCAGCTGTTAAAATAAACAAACAACTTACACAGTTCTGAAGTAAATACCGTACCAAACATAACCAGAATGCACTTTTCATGTTAAAAATCGTTTAAACAACCTAGAGTTAACTTTTTCATCCATGTGTTTTATTACACAACGCAATAAGCACAATACAAATCAACTTAAACCCCGTACAAAGGACGGATACTCTGCTAGTTTTATGTATTTAACATTACCCTATTTATGCATTAAGAGTTTAATTTTCAGCTGTTAAAAAAACACACAAATGAAATACACGCGTTTGAAATAGGCTAAGTAATACTCTATACTAATAAATAGGTAGCAACGCAAGTAGTGTGAGTGAAATACTGTAAATAATTTAATATTGTAATTTTACGTTATGTAGATAATCTACTATTATTTGCAGTCAAAGTCGCATGCCGAGGTTTATCGAGCGCAGCGAGAGGCGGGATTGGCACGCGAAGCGTGCACGGGTGTCCCCCAGTCCTCTCATATTTTGATAATTTAAGCCATTATAGTATGAGGTGAAATCATAAAGAGATCCCTCATGATAGAATTTGTTCTTATATTAAGGAAAAAATCAAATTAAATATCAATTAAATCTTACATATGAACAAGAAACTTCAGACAAAAGCAAACCCAAATGACTGAGAATGATTCTCTCATGGGCTACATACAAGAGATCAAAACAAAATTACAAAATACTATAAATGAAAATTTAAAAAGTTAAAAGAAAAACGACTGTTTCTTTTAATAGAGTTAGATATTTTTTTATAATTTTAATATACTAAATTATTAAAAATATCTTTTGTCATAAACTGAAATGGGTGGCAATAAAATACTGCATGAACAAAAGTAGAAAATTGTAATTCAACTTTTAGTTCACTGTTGTTAACTAAGGATTGATGCTGGAATATACCCGGTGTATAATATTGCACCATAAGAACATGCCTCTTTATCAATGCAGTTTTCATACATTTAACATTTTAGTGTAATAGTTCACAATTTTATAACAGGAATAAAAATGTTTTGCTTAGTTTTAAAATGCATTGATAAAAGTGCTGAGCATATCGAGGTTTAGATAAGGTTATATGTACTAAAAATCGTCATGAAAGTGCTGTGCATATCGAGGTTTAGATAAGGTTATATGTACTAAAAATCGTCATGAAAGTGCTGTGCATATCGAGGTTTAGATAAGGTTATATGTACTAAAAATCGTCATGAAAGTGAACATTTAAAAATAAACTTACAGACTTTGCTACAAGTAAATAAATATTTGCATGATAAAAAACGTTTAGTGAATCACTTTGATGTAAACAATTTTTTTAATTGAAAGTATTTAATAATTTCACAAATCTTCAATTGTTTAATAAATGCCTTTTCGCCTGTTACGGCATCTCAGTTAATACATTTATCAACAGGCGAAACAAACAAAAATGCATTTATTAACAAATAAAAAATTTACGGATTCATTATAAATTATTAATTTAAACCCATAAAAACCCCACCAAAGGAATAAACACTTTTTGCTGCCGTTTTTTTGTAAAGTGGATATTTTTAACATTACAACTAAAATGTAAAGCTTCATTTGTAAAATTCACAGAATAACCTTATCGTGTTAAGTTAGTCTAAGAAATGCCTTATTTTAAGTAGCACTTAAGCAAGATTATTAAAACGACTAAGTAGACTTTATAAACCACTTGTAAGCAAACAAAAAAAATAATAAAAGTGAAAGTATTTCGAACTTTTGTGGAGAAGCTAATGGTCGTTGCTTCTTTTAACATATTCAGAAACAAACACAAGTAATTTCCACTTTAAAATATAGCTTTAAAACTAAACTTTCTTAATATAAATTATTCATAAAAATGTTCTATTTAAAAAACGACATTTGGGTGCCCCAATTGAAATATACTATTCATTTAGTAGTATTCAATTATTTTAGTTGCTAATTTACAAAATGCTTAACAAATTACCAGTAGTTAAAGAAAATAAAATACCTTTAGATTAAAGATGTAAATTAGCTGATAATAATAGATGCCATAAATTGAAAAACCAACAATCCGACAGAAGAGAATGAAGCGCACACCGCCACTGAGAACCGCGCGGCACGTCAGACACCGACAGACTGAACCGCACTGATAAGGGCACCTCCCCCACCAACACCCACCCTTACGTCTTATCATTACCGTTACACTCCAACTCACATTGCTTCTTTGTTTATTATTTTATCATGCGCATTCTTTCACAATTGAATTCTTTCAGATTTTATCGATCCTTTCACTAGAACAAACAATTTTCTCGATAAGTAATAAAACATTTGTAAGAGTAGGCAATGATTGTTGGCTATTTTCATCATTTCGTCAAAAACCCCTAAATGACGTTTCGACTCGATTCATCTTAAAAATTGTTCAAGTATTAAATCTGTATTAACGTAAAATTCAAAGGTTAATTTATTTGTAATTTATATTTCATAATGATTAAGCTTAAGTAATTTTTATGTTAAAAGAAATATTATTTTAAAACTATTGGATTCTTATGAATATTTTGTTTTGTTGTTAAACAGCTTGATATGTATTTACGCTGTTATGCAACTGTTTCTCTTGTTTTTAAATAAATAATTTCTTATTCTGATTTTAACATTTGGAAAAATCTTTTGTTGTATCAAGTAAAAACATCGTGTTAGGTTTCTTCACGGGAATGTCCATCTATCAAATGGTCCATCATAACTCAAATATAAATAAAAATCTTTTAATAGAAAACATATTTTTCAAAATTTGTTCGTTCAGTCAATCTGTATTACTGTTATACAAAATGTAATTATGCTTTCAAAAAAAATCGACATACTCAACACTTCCTATGTGGTCAACATTATTAAATAATGACTACCCACCCTCTCATTCACGCACAGTTATATTCTTGGATAAGCGTGATTACTACCGTCAAAGTCTTTCCGTGGTATTTAAAAAGGTTAGTAAAAATAATATTTTTTAAATATTATACGTTATTTACTTTTGCTTTGATCCAACTGTTCAGTGGTATTGCAGGCTCTATAGAAAGCTAAAGAAACCAAGCTTCTGTGGAATTTTCAATTAAAAAGGCTTTTTACACGAACAAGTATCAATAGTAGGAGCAAAACGGATCCTTGTGGGATGCTGTGGTCTTGTCACGCATACCCACTGGTAAACTGTGAGTGGTCGGGGAGTTGACAACAACCCTCGCATTGTACATCCCGTCACAATGTGTCCAGGACAATGTTCCATAGTCTTACAATGTTACCCTTACACGTGAAATGTCACTGGGTAACAATACAGTTCACTGTACGTGTGTGGTTAGGTGTGAGAGACTCATCTTTATTGCCCCAACCAACTAATCTCTAATTAGTTAGCCAATATGATTTCAACTTATAAAAGACTAGCACGGTACCCGTACTTCGAACGGGGTTTACGTTGTTTTATATTGTGCTTATTCCATTCAGTAATTCAAAACATGCACCTTACTGGCATCTGTATAGTGCAAAAGTGCGTTGTGGTCACGGTATCCTAGGAAAGAAGACAGTAGGAATCACGCGCATCTCCTATGACGTCACATGGGCGAAATGGCAACAACAAACACAAAAATACTGTTTTAATTCCCGTAGTTTACAATTTCAGCTGATAAGTGGTAAATAACTTGCCTACTTTTTAGCTGAATGCTTTCGTGCGATTTAGTTACCAGTAATTTACCGAATAATCGAACCAGGCGATTTCGCCCATGTGATGTCATAGTGTACTGCGCAGCCACGTCGTGATACCATTGATTTTACTATATAAAGTATGTATAGTAAAATCAATGGTGATACCTACCGTCTTTTCTAGTTACTGTGGTTGTGGTTAGGTTTGGTCCGTTATTTACTTCAGAACTATGTAAGTTGTTTATTTATTCCAACAGCTGATTAATGAAACTATTATAAACAATTAATTGTCAAATTGGTATTACCATAAGGGTTGCGTTGATACTTTTTAGAACCCCTAGGGTGGTTTACTGATGAAATTTCAAAATGAAAATAGGCCTATGTGTTAACCAGACAATGTTCCGACAGTAGTAACGTTAATTATTAATAGCCCAATAGCTAGGGCAACTAAAAGACCTAAAGTTTTACATGGAGTCTGAATCACGTAGTGTTGGTCTGATTTTCAGCTGAATGACAAACCTGACACTCAGTTCTCTTCCCTACAAAACATCCTGTAGTGACCTCAACTACCATCCAAAATGAACACTCCAAACTTTTCTAGTAGTGTCCACGTAGTTGGCAATCAGTTGGCAGTCCATCTAATACATCTCCATAAATGTATTAGATGGACATTTTGTGATTTCATCTAAGAATGTCCATGCAAAATTTCAGATGAAAAGGTTCAGTAGATTTTGCGTGATTGAGTAAAACACACAGACACCGGTAGATTTTTATATAATAGTAAGATTTATTAAGAAACCACGTCACCCTTCTTTTTATAACTTCATTCATCTTAATACAAAAAACAAAATATGAAGAATCCCTCATTACAGAATCTCTGGAACCTTTGAACATATTTTAACGACATTTGGAGGAAAATTCGCTTTTGAATCTAAGAGATCCACTAAGAATTTCTCAAAATTCTACAGGCCTACCTAAAGTGTAAAAACAACCACATGAAGGTTCCTTTTTCCATAATAGTAACATTTGCATTATTTAAAATTCATTTCAAACAGCTGATACAAAAAGCATAAATATGAAACAAAAGCTTGAATAATTTGGTTAACATTGTGAAATGTTTACGTTCATTTTCACTAACTCTGATATGATTGCACTAATTTGCATCCTCCTAAAGTAGACGTATATGGTTTATAGACTATAAAACTTCGTTATCAAGGAGTAGTAGCAGGCTAGACTTTATATTTAGAGAGAACCATACAACAATTGCAAATTTTTCATGGGCTGACAATTATTTTTATTTCGTTTGTCTTAATTTTATAAAATAAATGTTGTTTATTGAAAAAATGAAATATATTAGATTTAAAAGCTAACACAAGATAAAATTAATTAAAATGCTGATTTATTCAGACATTTCCCAGTGTAATTTTTGTATACTCTTTCTTTGTCATTTACTCCCCTGTTGAATATCCAATTGATGTACTGTATTTTTCAACTGAAAAGCATAAGTAAAAATTCCAGAGTCTTTAAATATAAAATATTAAATTAAATTTTGTAGGAGTCAAGTTATTTTAAACGTTCTTATTTAATTAAAGAACCAAGTTTTCATATGGTTAAATAACTTTATATTTTAAACACCAACAGTGAAGTAGTGGATATAATATTCCTAAAATACTGAAGAGCTTTTAGAGGCTGTCAGCCATGTTGGTTTTAATCCTTAAGAACAATGTTTTTTGGGAATCCGTATTTTTTTCGTTATTTATTGCCCAACAGTTGTGTATGAGGTGTCATTTTATACGTTATCATATTGCGCATTGGGTTTGCTTTTGATATTTTGAATACAACTCCTAGTTTTGAAAAATAAGTAAAAATAAAAACTTCAAACTAAATATTTTTTTATATTATTTCTGTAAAGCTAATTAGGGGTTCGAAAAGCAAATCCATCGTGCAATTTCAATTTGATAAAATGCCATTTGTTTGGAAAAAATTCGTTTTAAAATAACTGTTTGATTTCGATACGCGTGATCGTGTCTGGTTCGAAAATAACATTGTTCCTAAAACCAGCATTCCTGGTTGTTCCTCCGACAGCCTCTGCACATTAATGAGCTTGCATCGAGACGGAGAGATTGCATGAGTCAAGTGTGCAGAATAATTAACGAGGCGGAAACTTGTGCCTTAATAAGTTGTTTATGAAATGTTTCTCTGAAAGTTTGCGTTAGTTTTTAACTTTTAGTGACGTCACACTGCTACCTCTTCATCAAAACTTTTATTAATATAACAGATTTTGAGATATCGAACATCAAAGTTAATAAAACATTTTTGATAATTCTACACCTGTCAGTTCTACTATATATATATTAAAATATGTGTTAGTTTGACTTTTTTTAACGAACAGTCCAGAGAACATAATTTTAAATAAAGGTTTTTTTAGGAATATGACATAATTTTTGTTAAATATAAATTATTATTTGATACCATTTATTATAATGATACATATACACTCAAAGTTACAGATCACATCAGCGAGCTGTCATTGACGATGTTGACAGTTTGTAATAATTGTTCGTGACTAATTATTGTCTAAAATTAACTAAGTAGTTTGGTGGTCTCCAAACTTACATACTGGAAACTCAATTATCTATCAATTTAACAATAAAATGTTTCTACAAAATAAAGCTAATTATTGGATGTTTCAAACTATTTAATGGTCAACTTGTTGGAGATTTCCAATGCTTCAGGTGTTTTAAAACACATCGTTTCGACTGGTATAAACCTCCTATCGTCTTCAGGTGTTAATTACTATCTGGGCTTACTTTTTAAGCTATTCCTCTCCCCCATATATTAACCCATTATCAACCTAGAAAAACCCGTCATGCTTATAGATTACGGTGGACTTTTCATAAAGTCATCCATATACAAAATTATGACAGCATATAAATAACAATACAAAATTTTAAACCTACTAAATGAATTATTTTCAATTTAAGTAACGTATTTAAATGCATAAAATATTTTTTGTCAATTTTTCCTGAAAAATGTGAGTTACTTCAGTATTGAACATTCGATTTAACTGAAGTGGCATCTATTGTTTTTAGGACATTTTTTCTATATGTACTTCCTTTTTGACTCAGTATGAGTGAAATATAAACTCTTGAGCCCACTTGAGTGAATCGGTCCCCATTTCTTGAGCTAGGAAGAAGATAAGGTAGCTTGAATAGATTCATTTTAAAGCTTAATATGGTGCAATCGGTTTTCGGTGAGTTAATTATTTCCCCGACTAATGTACCTTTATTCATATTTAGTTAATGTACCTTCCCTTGGGATAGAAAAAATACAAAATATATTTTTTTAACCACTACATTAGAACTTGTGGCCTTATGAAATGGTTAATTTAGCTGATTTTAAATCAACTACAAATCAAAACCATTCAAAGTACAAATTTATTTTTTTATAACTACGTTTTTTTAGAAATAACTGAAGGGATTAAGATGTTTTTCATTTAAAAATAATGTAAAAATATATATAATTTTATAGGTAAAAATACCTTTTTTACTGTTACAATTAATTAGTAGTCCTATTTATTACAGTTAACCTATTAGCGTTAATTTAACCATAGAGGCCGAAGGCCGAGTGAGTGACGGGATTAGCACGCAAAGCGTGCTGGGATGTCCCTTAGTTATTTTTAATTTATATATCGCAGAAACTCTGTGTGGTTACGTACGCCATAATGGCTTGTGGTGTTCCACATGCAAAGCCTGTGTAACTATACAAAGCCCATGCCTGGAATTTCCTGCAATACTAATTAATTAATTAGTGTCATCGTTAGTACTTTTAATAATAACGAGGCCTCAACTAATTAAATTTGTGAGTCTAGCAAATAATTCCAGAAGTTTCCAGGAACTCAGTAAATGACAATTTAAAACATTAGCAACATTTTCTTGCAAAATCACAAATCAGGTAAAGTGAATTACTGATCTGCCATTAATTATATACTGAATAACATTGTATCTATAAAGACAAAGTAAAAACATATTATTTACACAAA
This sequence comes from Stictocephala bisonia, assembly GCA_035578905.1. Lineage (NCBI taxonomy): Eukaryota > Metazoa > Arthropoda > Insecta > Hemiptera > Membracidae > Stictocephala > Stictocephala bisonia. Next base: position 667,274 of record JAQJVL010000198.1, read on the forward strand.
AAATTAATGGTTTGTCATGTAATAAAATTGTGGTAATCTGAATAAAGTTAATCTCATTGCTAATTGACAATCGGCACAAAGTTGTGTGTTAAACCTCAGAATGATTTTTTGTAAATTATTTAAATAAATAATAATTCACGTCCACAGTTGACTTATCTTAGGCGTTCAGTAATCAGATTTTAAAGCATTCTATGGAGATGCATAATGTCGCATTTGCAATTGATATGACTACAATGTCATAGTTTTCTGTTATATAATTTGCCCGGACAATAAGCGTCCTGCTAGTTACATTTAGCGCATATAAGTTTTTCGGTAGCAGAGGGGAATCGTTCCACCGCTGAGCTGCTTTACTTTACGGGCACTTGATACATCAGAGTTAATGTAATCTTATTTCAGTCTGATTTGAATATTAATTTGATTGTGTTTTAACATTTTTTTCGTTGATATCGTGACCTGGGCAGTGCCTAATTGGTCATATTAATTTAACCCTGTTAACATTTTTATATTTAGTATAAGTTCATTTTGGTGTACCCCATTCTATGATTTAGGTTAAAATGTAGATAATTATTAAAGTAGATTAGTTTAAGAACGTAGTTTATAACATGTTTATGTAGATGTAATTTAGTTTTTAGCACTTGAAAAAGGGAGGGTTTTACCAAATCGAAACGTCGTGATTGGTAATTTTCACGTAATGATGGCAAATGTCCAAATACCTTTGTCTCCCTCATCTGATACTCCATCATTAAGAAATTTCAAAAACAAAGTTCCGCAACAGTGTTAAGTTGGAAAATATAAAATAAATAAAAACAGTAATTAATTGTCTAGGTTTGTTTAGTTAGTATTTACATTGTTACTTTAATTGTTATTTGAATTTTAAATAATAAATTAATTTAATCGTTCTAAGCTTGATTTGTTAGTGATAATTAAACCAACAAAAGGTCACTGCTGGTAATGACGTAGTAGGCGGGGTTTGTTTATGTGCTGCCAGCCTATGGCCTACCGTCTTTTTAGTTGCCATGACAAAATTAAATGGAATAACAGAGTGGAGGATGAGTAGTTCTCTCTATCTCACTTCTTCTTCTCAGTTCATCTCTCTTTCACAGGTTCATTCAGTAGATCACTTTCTAAGCGGCCTATCTATAACAAAAAAGGATTGTATGCCATACTTAATACCTACAACCAGTATTCACCTTGTTACATAGTGTTCAAAATATATCAATTTTGGGAATTCTATTTTGCCTATTTGCCACTTTTTCTATTTTTTTAATCAGAAAATCTAATTTTTATTATGGGTTATTTTTTGTATGTCTATTATTTTATTTAAGTTTTTAATTTTAAAATTTAATTTTAAAATTAAAAAACTTATTTTTAACTATTTTTTTTAATTAAAAAACAGTGGATCTTTAACTGACCACAACAATTTCAAAATTGTTTTTCTCTATGGCCATAGAAGAATGTTTTACATCCATGTTCATAAAAAGTATGTAAAACATTACATCCGCGGTGAATCTCCCCCAACCCAGCTTAGGAGTAACAAAACTCCGCTTGGTAAAGTTGTTCAATTTTCTTTTATATTTAGACCAGGGAGAATGTTTGGCTTGTAATTTTGACTTGCAACCGCTTCCTTGTTTATCTGGTGCAGGACGAACGAGAAACACAGCACAGTGTACGTGTACAAACAGGTTCAATAAACACAGCACAGTGTACGTGTACAAACAGGTTCAATAAACACAGCACAGTGTACGTGTACAAACACAGCACAGTGTACGTGTACAAACAGGTTCAATAAACACAGCACAGTGTACGTGTAAAACAGGTTCAATAAACACAGCACAGTGTACGTGTACAAACACAGCACAGTGTACGTGTACAAACAGGTTCAATAAACACAGCACAGTGTACGTGTACAAACACAGCACAGTGTACGTGTACAAACAGGTGCAATAAACACAACACAGTGTACGTGTACAAACACAGCACAGTGTACGTGTACAAACACGTTCAATAAACACAGCACAGTGTACGTGTACAAACAGGTTCAATAAACACAGCACAGTGTACGTGTACAAACAGGTTCAATAAACACAGCACAGTGTACGTGTACAAACACAGCACAGTGTACGTGTACAAACACAGCACAGTGTACGTGTACAAACAGGTTCAATAAACACAGCACAGTGTACGTGTACAAACAGGTTCAATAAACACAGCACAGTGTACGTGTACAAACACAGCACAGTGTACGTGTACAAACAGGTTCAATAAACACAGCACAGTGTACGTGTACAAACACAGCACAGTGTACGTGTACAAACAGGTTCAATAAACACAGCACAGTGTACGTGTACAAACACAGCACAGTGTACGTGTACAAACAGGTTCAATAAACAAATCACAGTGTACGTGTACAAACACAGCACAGTGTACGTGTACAAACAGGTTCAATAAACACAGCACAGTGTACGTGTACAAACAGGTTCAATAAACACCAGCACAGTGTACGTGTACAAACACAGCACAGTGTACGTGTACAAACAGGTTCAATAAACACAGCACAGTGTACGTGTACAAACACAGCACAGTGTACGTGTACAAACAGGTTCAATAAACACAGCACAGTGTACGTGTACAAACACAGCACAGTGTACGTGTACAAACACAGCACAGTGTACGTGTACAAACAGGTTCAATAAACACAGCACAGTGTACTGTACAAACACAGCACAGTGTACGTGTACAAACACAGCACAGTGTACGTGTACAAACACAGCACAGTGTACGTGTACAAACACAGCACAGTGTACGTGTACAAACACAGCACAGTGTACGTGTACAAACAGGTTCAATAAACACCAGCACAGTGTACGTGTACAAACACAGCACAGTGTACGTGTACAAACACAGCACAGTGTAGGTGTACAAACAGGTTCAATAAACACCAGCACAGTGTACGTGTACAAACACAGCACAGTGTACGTGTACAAACAGGTTCAATAAACACAGCACAGTGTACGTGTACAAACACAGCACAGTGTACGTGTACAAACACAGCACAGTGTACGTGTACAAACAGGTTCAATAAACACAGCACAGTGTACGTGTACAAACACAGCACAGTGTACGTGTACAAACAGGCTCAATAAACACAGCACAGTGTACGTGTACAAACATAGCACAGTGTACGTGTACAAACAGGTTCAATAAACACAGCACAGTGTACGTGTACAAACACAGCACAGTGTACGTGTACAAACAGGTTCAATAAACACAGCACAGTGTACGTGTACAAACACAGCACAGTGTACGTGTACAAACAGGTTCAATAAACACAGCACAGTGTACGTGTACAAACAGGTTCAATAAACACAGCACAGTGTACGTGTACAAACAGGTTCAATAAACACAGCACAGTGTACGTGTACAAACACAGCACAGTGCACGTGTACAAACACAGCACAGTGTACGTGTACAAACAGGTTCAATAAACACAGCACAGTGTACGTGTACAAACACAGCACAGTGTACGTGTACAAACAGGTTCAATAAACACAGCACAGTGTACGTGTACAAACACAGCACAGTGTACGTGTACAAACAGGTTCAATAAACACAGCACAGTGTACGTGTACAAACACAGCACAGTGTACGTGTACAAACAGGTTCAATAAACACAGCACAGTGTACGTGTACAAACAGGTTCAATAAACACAGCACAGTGTACGTGTACAAACACAGCACAGTGTACGTGTACAAACAGGTTCAATAAACACAGCACAGTGTACGTGTACAAACAGGTTCAATAAACACCAGCACAGTGTACGTGTACAAACACAGCACAGTGTACGTGTACAAACAGGTTCAATAAACACAGCACAGTGTACGTGTATAAACACAGCACAGTGTACGTGTACAAACAGGTTCAATAAACACAGCACAGTGTACGTGTACAAACACAGCACAGTGTACGTGTACAAACACAGCACAGTGTACGTGTACAAACAGGTTCAATAAACACAGCACAGTGTACTGTACAAACACAGCACAGTGTACGTGTACAAACACAGCACAGTGTACGTGTACAAACACAGCACAGTGTACGTGTACAAACACAGCACAGTGTACGTGTACAAACAGGTTCAATAAACACCAGCACAGTGTACGTGTACAAACACAGCACAGTGTACGTGTACAAACAGGTTCAATAAACACAGCACAGTGTAAGTGTACAAACACAGCACAGTGTACGTGTACAAACACAGCACAGTTTACGTGTACAAACAGGTTCAATAAACACAGCACAGTGTACGTGTACAAACACAGCACAGTGTACGTGTACAAACCCAGCACAGTGTACGTGTACAAACACAGCACATTGTACGTGTACAAACAGGTTCAATAAACACAGCACAGTGTACGTGTACAAACACAGCACAGTGTACGTGTACAAACAGGTTCAATAAACACAGCACAGTGTACGTGTACAAACACAGCACAGTGTACGTGTACAAACAGGTTCAATAAACACAGCACAGTGTACGTGTACAAACACAGCACAGTGTACGTGTACAAACACAGCACAGTGTACGTGTACAAACAGGTTCAATAAACACAGCACAGTGTACGTGTACAAACAGGTGCAATAAACACAGCACAGTGTACGTGTACAAACACAGCACAGTGTACGTGTACAAACAGGTTCAATAAACACAGCACAGTGTACGTGTACAAACACAGCACAGTGTACGTGTACAAACAGGTTCAATAAACACAGCACAGTGTACGTGTACAAACAGGTTCCATAAACACCAGCATTCAAACGGTGTGGTTGTTTTACCGAGGATTGTGTTTGTAGTTAGTTTGTTTATTATACTATATAAACAAAATAATCTTCCTGTATTATATTTTTACACTACTTGGAAAAGAACCACTTTGGCACTTTGTTTATACATTGACTGCAACTGATTTTGACATTTTAGACTTTATATTTATTTATAAAATAATTTTTATGATAAGTGTTTTGCCCAACCACTTATGTTTTGACTCTCTGACATCCTTTTTAGGTATTTTTCGTGGTTAATCTGGAATTACAAACGTTACATTTAAAATGTCCAAAGCATCTTACCAAACCTGACAGCCACAATATTTTTTGTCTTAAAAACGCATATCTTTAAAACAAAAGTTTGTATAGAAATTACATTTTGCATACCCTTTTATTAAATAAAGACTCATTTTTGAGAAATCGACTTCTTTGACTACAATTTTTAGAATTATGGAAATTTAAATTATTTAATCTTAAATAACTCCAGAACTAATAATTATAGTCAAAACATGCAGAGTAAGTTTTTTAGGCAATTTAAATACAAAATTATTAAGGTTTTTAAAATCAGATAAAAACTACAAATAATAGTGAATTTAAGTAATAGTGAGTAAAATGTAATGTGCAACATATCCTTGGGTGGTAATTAAGTAATACTTTACAACAATAATAAGTAATTCTTTAACAATAAAACTGTACAGTATAGTAAAATATTTACAGTTTACAATAATTGCTTTAAATACGATACTTCCTGGTCAAACTTTACGCAAGTTAATATTAAGAGAGTTTTTTTCACAGTAGCAATTGTACAGGGTGTTTCTTTTAAAACGCAACCCTATTTACAAGTAAAGAAAATGAAGGTTTAAGATAATATCAAGTTCATAGGTCAAGATAGTTCTTCTTCTTTGGCTATCAGCTGATTTACATTGTTGCATTGCTGTTCACTTCATTTGGGTTTCGTCAATGTCATTAAGTTGAGGTTAGAAACATGGTTTTGATCAAAGACCAGAGAGTGTTTACTGTGGGGGAATATTTTAAAACAAAATCGTTTGTTTTATGTCAAGACGCGTTCGAAAAATATTCTGAACACATTGTATTAACTAGTCTATATGTATTTTTAATTGTATGAACAGTATTGTATTCAACCCATGTCTTGCGTTTTAAAAGAAACACCCTGTAAATCAGACGATGAGTACAACAATAATTGATATACACAGTTCACACATTACTTTGTTATTATCAGCTACCTCTTTCATCTGATTTTTAAAACCTTAATAATGATGTATTTAAATTTTAACTGTGGGGAAAAGTTATTCTTTAGGTTTTTATATTATAATTATTGGTTCTGGAGTTATTTGAGATAAAATAATTTAAATAGCCTACATTTTGAAAAAAATTAATCATAAAATTATGATAATTGTTGTAAACATGCAATAAAGTAGTACAACTTTTAGTTGTTAGATATAAATATTTCAGTAAAAATAAAAATGTTAGCTCTAAAGATGTATTTGACACTTTTTATGTAATACTAACCGGGAACAATGCCTAAAAAGGATGGCAAAAAAATTTAGGGACACTCTGTAAAGTTTTTTGAATTAATCCATTTACAAGATGATTATGTAAGACATTTCATTTATATCAAGTTATTTTATTCGTTATTCATTAATAAGATACCGATCGTAGGGATATGGGTGAACAAGTGTGATGAGTGTAGGTGAACGAGTGTAGTTGTTGTTACTAAGGTCGGCTAATTTTTTCAAAGATCCTTTTGTTATTAGCCCAGTTATCTTTCCTACATAACGTTCGAACCCTGGCCACCACCTAACACGGAAATACCAGACTTATCTATTAGTTTCCACTTGATGGCAACCATTGAGTGGACACCGTGTCAGTATTAGAGGATCAAGCATAGAACCTATCGCCCATAATCTCCACAACACTTTATCCCCAAGTAACTGTATTACAGCACTGCGCCACTAGTGTCGACTTGTCATGTTATCTAGCTCATCATTAAACTGCTCTCTATTTTCTTAACTGTATTACAGCACTGCGCCACTAGTGCCGACTTGTCATGTTAATCTAGCTCATCATTACACTGCTCTCTATTTTCTTAACTGTATTACAGCACTGCGCCACTAGTGCCGACTTGTCATGTTATCTAGCTCATCATTACACTGCTCTCTATTTTCTTAACTGTATTACAGCACTGCGCCACTAGTGTCGACTTGTCATGTTATCTAGCTCATCATTAAACTGCTCTCTATTTTCTTAACTGTATTACAGCACTGCGCCACTAGTGCCGACTTGTCATGTTATCTAGCTCATCATTACACTGCTCTCTATTTTCTTAACTGTATTACAGCACTGCGCCACTAGTGCCGACTTGTCATGTTATCTAGCTCATCATTACACTGCTCTATATTTTCTTAACTGTATTACAGCAATGCGCCACTAGTGCCGACTTGTCATGTTATCTAGCTCATCATTACACTGCTCTCTATTTTCTTAACTGTATTACAGCACTGCGCCACTAGTGCCGACTTGTCATGTTATCTAGCTCATCATTAAACTGCTCTCTATTTTCTTAACTGTATTACAGCACTGCGCCACTAGTGCCGACTTGTCATGTTATCTAGCTCATCATTACACTGCTCTATATTTTCTTAACTGTATTACAGCAATGCGCCACTAGTGCCGACTTGTCATGTTATCTAGCTCATCATTACACTGCTCTCTATTTTCTTAACTGTATTACAGCACTGCGCCACTAGTGCCGACTTGTCATGTTATCTAGCTCATCATTACACTGCTCTCTATTTTCTTAACTGTATTACAGCACTGCGCCACTAGTGCCGACTTGTCATGTTATCTAGCTCATCATTACACTGCTCTCTATTTTCTTAACTGTATTACAGCACTGCGCCACTAGTGTCGACTTGTCATGTTATCTAGCTCATCATTACACTGCTCTCTATTTTCTTAACTGTATTACAGCACTGCGCCACTAGTGCCGACTTGTCATGTTATCTAGCTCATCATTACACTGCTCTCTATTTTCTTAACTGTATTACAGCACTGCGCCACTAGTGCCGACTTGTCATGTTATCTAGTTCATCATTACACTGCTCTATATTTTCTTAACTGTATTACAGCAATGCGCCACTAGTGCCGACTTGTCATGTTATATAGCTCATCATTGAACTGCTCTCTATTTTCTACGTTTGACACTCTGAGAAGTTCCTGTAAATATCACACAGGTAACTCCCCTATAAATACAATATAAAAATATATATATAAGAGCCAAATCTGGAAAGCTATTACATTGCTGCTGAAAAGTCGCAAGTTAAAGATAAACGAATGGGAGAGTGTCTTAAATGATTCCTTGCATTATATTAGGTCCCCTTACTTTGCACTGCTACAAATGTAACACCTCATGAGAGAATGTTTATTCATTCTAGAAAATCATAAAATGGGCATTCTTTACTTGAATCTCAAAAAGTATTTTGAAAGAAAAGTGTAAGAGAGCAAATACGACCCGCTAGTAGACGAGGTTGAATTAATATATGTGAATCCCCACTATATGACGGTACGTCTCAGTAATGGAGATGACAAAACAGTTTCTCTGAGGCAACTTGCTCCAAGGGGGAACTATGACACCGTACTCTCAAAAGATGAAAAGGATCAATCAGTTTCGATAAATAACCAGCCAGTGAGTGAATACATTGAAGAAGTTCAAGAGACTTCTAATCAAGACATACCCAAGTTAGAAGTAGGCAATAGCTCCACTACAAACCATGTTCCTCACTCAGCAAATCCTCACTCATCCAAATCAAACAGTTCATACTCTCCACAAAAAAAAAAAAAAAAAAAAAAAAAGGAATATTCGATACCTCCATCTAATCAAAACCATGACTCTTTTTTTGATATCTAACTCTTGTGGGTGAACCACAAAAGTTAGATATCCTGCAAAATACCTTGAGGACTGACTAATCTCTAACAAGGAGGGGTGAATGTGGTGAATAAATACATCTGTTGCTGCATATTATATTTAATAATATGTTAAATAATTATTCATTTACTTGTTTACATTTTCTATTTATATTCTAATTTGTATGCTCAACTTTAAGTTGATTAAAACCTTTAGTTATGTCTCTTATTTTTTATTTGGGTTTATTATATTACAGGTATTTATACTAATAAATAGGTAGCAACGCAAGTAGTGTGAGTGATATGATGTAAATCAGTTTATTATTGTGATTTTATGTTATACAGATAATCTACTATTATTTGTAGTCAAAGTCACATGCCGAGGCCGAAGGCAGAGGTCTATCGAGCGCAGCGAGAGTCGGGGTTGGCACGCGAAGCGTGCAGGGGCGTCTTCTAGTCTCTAATAAAACTCGATCGTCGTTAGGGAGTAATGGTTATAACTATAGTTTCTATTATAACAAAAAATTATATTTTTTTCACATCATGAGTCACTTATATTATCCACATTTGCTTTATAATTAAGGACCATTAGATCTATTCCTATCATCATTAGGATTCACATAATGGATCTTTAAGATGCTTGTCATCTCCACATCACTACTATTGATCTCCAACCTTCACTATTGTGAATCAATACACTGTGATAGATATTTTCCTTTCAACTGGTAGCGAATATAATTGGTCGGTAACGTAGATGGTTCAAGGTTATCAGTTCAATTCTAATAAAAAGTGTAGTAAATTTTGTAAGGGATCAGCCGCTAACCACTGGGTGTTCATTTGTCATTTATGACACTTTCTAAGGAATAGTCGGCCTTAGATTGACAATATCCACTCATCTACACTCATCATGCTCATTCTAAATCAATATTCACCCATTTATTGATGATCGGCGTCTTACGAATAAATAAATAAAATTGATCCCAACAGTTAGTGAACAAAGCCCTCCACGTGTTATTTATTATTGTGAATAATGTTTAACGCGGGATTTCATCAGCCCTTCGTGGACTTATCAAAACATGATACCATCAAAAAGTGTACTAAATATTGAAAAAGAAAATTACGTACACATTTTTAATGGTTAGATTTTGTAATTGAAATTTGATTTAGCGATATTCTTAGGAGTATTCTTAAGAGTCTGCAGAGGTAATCGCCATGTTTGATTTATATCTTATAAGAGCACGCGGAACAGCACTAAGACTTGGTGATTTGTCATAAAATTATAATTGTTCTATTGTTTGAAAGCCGTAAGATTTTCTAAGAAATTCCACTATTTATTTATCAAATGAATTTTAGTTTGTGATTAAATAAAAATATTTAATTTAAATGTATTGGTTTATGAATTTGATTAAATACAAATTAACAATCGAAATTATAAAAGGGGGATTTTCTAGTAACGATGTCAAAGTTATATTTAACAATGCTCTTTTGGGATTAAAACTAACAAGGTGACTTACTCTGGAAGTGTTAGACAGGACTCATAAGTCTTAACACTCACCTGATCTGACGTATTTAATTTCCTTTCCAGGTCGAATTGTAAGGAGATTTAGAAAATAAATCGGATTTTCTTTGCTGGGTAAGCTAATTTGACTTTCTTTGTTAAATTTTGATTTAAAATATATTATCACAACCGATAACTTAGAAGGGAATCCCAACCTTTATTGTCATTGGAAATCCTATATCTATATCATTTTTTACAAACGTGAACGGCTGTTATACATTATTTATTTAATTTTTACTGTCAATCTCCCCATTTTTGTAAAGAGGAGAATTAAATTAAAACATTCATCCTAGCAGATTCTTTTCTGGCCGATTCAATAAAATACCTATCATCGTAAATAAAATAATATGGTCTCGTTATTTTTATAATATTATCAATATATCTACAGAATATTAATTGTAATTTATGTTGCTATTATTTGTAATAATTTACTTATAATTAATAATATTTCATTATAGTTCCACTGTAATACTCTAGTCATATTTATATTAAAATTTCAGTTCCTTAAAATTTAATCAGTCCTAACCTATCTAGTTGAAGTATTTTGTGTATTTAATAAAAGTGGATATTTCTCAGAAACCCAAACAATATACATAGACCAAAGAAAGCGATGAATATTAAATAACTAGCCTTTCTCTCAGATTCACATTTTTGCATATTAAAAATACTGACTATGTACAGTCGAGTACATAGGATAACAAAGAAAAATGAACACAATATAATTAACCAGCGGATATAAAGAATATATAGAATCCGTATGTCAGTGATGAAATGACTTAGAAGATTTTAAGCATAGAATTAGAACAAAAGTGTAATGAGAAATTTGGAATAAGAGGAACATTCTTACAATGTTTTGGAAAACTGTTTGGAAAACCCTTTAAAAATAGACATATCAATATCCAGATTGGATTAATCAACCTCTCAGACAACAAGATCGAAGTAATGTGGTCTGCTTGTTATTATATATTGAACTAGTAAAGGAAAAACGAATGCTAAGGGCGGGTGGACCTTTCATGGCGTCGCTTGAGAGAATGGAGGATCCGTCAAGACAGCGTTGGGTAACTAGGAAAGATCATCAAGGCAAAAGTCGTCTATTTTTCGAAATAACTCTCGGATTGTACGTTAATGCTTGATTAAGAATACCTACAACAGACATCTCATCAATTATGAATACAATATTTGTGTCAGCGACTTGGTTAGTTAGTGAAGTCTGCTACTACAGCTGTGGGACTACACTAAGGTTACACAATGGACCACAAAACAGCTACAATTTTAGACAATCTACCATAGATGGATATAAAATCAGTCATTAGTCTAACTATTAACTCCACTTCTACGAACAGTGTCAGAACATGCCTGTTCCAGAGTGGGTGCGCCCTTCTTATATCGGAGCAGATTTGTCCCTGTCGCCCTTGGGAAGGTTGTTAGTGATAAGTGTAACCCGATCATGATAACGCTCCCCTACATCGAGCATGGCCGTCGATATTTAACCATTCCACTGGCCGACGAAGCTTTCAAACAAATCTTCAACAAGCAAGCTCGAAAACATATTTCTCGAATGGGAAAACATGCCTAATATATAATTTGTTTCAGAGGATAAAGAGCATAAAGTTTTTCATTATTAAGAAGCCAATCGTAGAAATATGGACAAATGTGCGAAGCGAATGAGTGTGATAGGTTTAAATGAACGAATGTAGTCATTGTTACTAAGGTAGACTGTTACTTAGAAAGAGTCATTTATTACTAACCCAATAGCCACGGCAACTAAGAGGCCGTATTTACGTTGGATAATAAGTGGACATATTTACGTGGGATCCGAACCACGTAGTAGCTGACTGGCAAGTCTGATACTCAATTCTCTTCCTTATCACACATCCCGATCTTGACTACTACCAGAGATCAAGTAAGTATTATGTTTGGTCTTTACTGCCACCAACTAGAACACCCAAGATTTCTCTAGTGGAGTCCAAACTGAAGACAACCATTGAGTAGACGCCGCTTCAATATTAGAGGACCGAACATAGAACTGGATAATCTACAATCTCCGTAGAAATATGTCCCAAGTACCTGGGTTACAGCACTGCGCCATTAGAGTCGACTAGATAGATATTTCTAATTGTAATATTTAATAAAATGAACGTAAGTTTAAAGTTTGTCTCATATAATTTGATACTTTATGTCTAATTATAATCACATATAATCCATTCTTTATTTCGAATGGATTAATTTGTTGATACTTTTTCTCCAGCACATAAAGATATTTTGAACAATTTAAAAATAACTACCGAACGATATTTTTCTTGTTGTAACCAATCTCAGCTATTACAATTTCTGATTGAGAATTCATAAATAATGTTGCACCACAATGCTCTCCCGAGCTCCTCCTGTATGTGTTCTATATCCCTAGGGAACAGTTGAACTATCTATGCATAGAGAATACATTTTTCTATTTTTATTCTCATATTATTTCTCAGTCTTGATGCTACATACTCGTATTGCTGATACGTTTTATGTGTGAGTAAATATGCATATGAGCATTTGTTAATTATAGTTATAGAAACAAATTGTACTATAATTATCAATTTTCAATTCGAGTCCACGCATCATTAGTACTCATATAGGTACATTTAATATTTTGTATAAAACTGTAAAATTATAGGGCTATGAAAAAATATTTAATTTGTTCAAATTTAGTCTGGAAGCAATCCAAATACAAATTACGTAATATTTAATGTCTAACTAGTAAACAAATTTTTTGAGTTGTTACTTCCTGTTATATGTTATAATATTGTTATGCACGTTAATTAATGTTTTAGTAAATAAATATACCAACATTTAACATATAATAACTACATAAAATATAGCGCTCGAAAGAAAGTACAAATGATAAAAAAGTCCAGTGGATATTTTCCCGTTAACCTTCCTCGCCCTGAATATGACCACTGTTATTCAAACAAAAGGTCGGAACCATGTATAATATTAAAATACGACAAAATCTTACCAGGACAAATTACACTATTATAGTTCATATCGATATTTATCTGCCATAAACACAAATGTAATTCATGGATTTTGTTCAGACAATATATAATTAAAATATGTATGAAAAAAATACATTATGAAAATATTTTAAACACCACATGAAATAAATTATATGCTATGTCGAATAACTTGAATTGATTCATATTAATTTTAAAACATTTATTTCGTACATACTGCATGAAATTTCGGCGATTTATCTATCATTTAACTGTTTCTTATAAAAAAAGAACCTAGAATAACCTCGAAATAAATTGGAACAATGAAAATAAAATAATCTCTGGCGACATTTCTCAAAAGTATTCGTTAATCATGACACCAGATACAGAAATGAAAAAAAGTTTTCATGTTTCAACTTGCAAATATTAATCTCATTGTAAATCAGCTGTTACTGTGTCATTTAGACAGCTGAGTGTGGGCAGTTCGGTTTGTGTCTTTTGAGACTCGGTGATGTTGTGCAATGTTAGTAGTCTTTTAGTGCTAAATACTTTTATTTATTTCATTATGAAAAAAAGAGTGAATAGTGAATGTAGTCTTTGTTACCGTATAGGGCTCACTTTTATTGATTGTGCCAATTAAAACGTGGATCAAGTGACAATTAAACACCCATTCCATCTCATCTAAGGTAAGCCTTTTTATTAATAATTCAAGGACAATCCTTTGCTCTTAGCACAAAGAATGGCAAATTTATAAAAAGAAATAGAAATATTTAGCAAGATTCAAAATACATTTAAAATTAATAGTTGTACATTAAATATTTTGTCTCGATTGAGAAATATTTTTAAGTTAAAAATTGTTAACGTAACAATGGATTCATAACAGTGAAATTCAAACAAGTTCATTTGTATACAAAATACAAGTTAATTTTAATACTTACTTCTTAAATTTTTCTCAGACAGTAATTTTGTGTGTGTTATTTTCTAGACAATAATTTATTATGTGTTATTTTTCATACTTGTTTTCAATTATTAATACATCTTTAATTTAAAATGTATATTTTTAAATAATATACAGAAGTTGGCTGTCTCAACTTTATAGGTTTTCAGTGTATTTTTCCATTTTATTGCAGATTAATAACATGAAATTAAGCAATTATGAGAAAAGGAAAATTACATATAGAACGACGACAAAACAGAAAACAATACTCAGATAATTTGACTTTCATGTAAGTTCATGCTACTTCACTTATTTTCTTTGTTACTTTTACTCTTTGAGGGGGAGATTTAAGTTAGAATGTCTTAAATCAGGCTAGGGCCTAAAAGGTATGTCAGGTGGTTTTTAGATTAGGTAGGTCGCTGTCGTTTTATAGGTTATGTAGGTAGCAGCAGTATTTTAGGTTAGGTGGGTAAAGGATTACGGATAATGCAGCGATGTAACTTTTCGGAATCCATAAGATAGTTTTTATTTGCAGTGATATACAGTATATTTTCTTAAAGCTCAACTCTTTGAACCTAAATAAATATTTGGCTAGAGTGGTAGTAGAAACGACTAGCTTCGGTCTTATTTGCAAACAACAAACAAAATGGTAGCTTTGCACTTTGTACTTACCAAATAAATACAAAAACTTTTTGTGTGATGGGCCAAGAATTGACTACTTTTTCATTAAATATTTTAAATTTATTATTATATAAATACAAAATGATTTTTAAATGTTTTTGCAAGAGTTGTTTGTCTACGTAATTCGCGTTTTGAATAGAAAAAAAACTGGAAACCCCAATGTTACAATTTGTTGTACTTTGACATATTTTCGTTACTTTTATGAACATAATTTATTAATTTGTGTGTATTTTACTCTGAACATGAATTTTAAAATTCATGTCTATGACAACTATTTCCCGAGACATATTTGAAAAACTACATTCGGGGTGAATCGCGTTTAGCGGCCCTTGATAATTTGGTGGGAGTCATGTAATTTTTGTTGTTTTTATCTGTTACATATTTGTATCTAATTGTTTATAGATTGTTCTTATCTTATTATTTTAATATTGTTCATTTGTATTACTGTTTGAACCAACTAAAAATACCTCTTCAAACGGATTTATACCACAACAAGTAATTATCGTCTGCCGTTTGTCAGACGCAGCACTCTTGGCAACACCGCGTGTCAGAGCTACTCAGAAATGTCACTAAGCACACTCATGTCCATTATTTATACCACAACAAGTATTTATCGTCTGCCGTATGTCAGACGCAGCACTCTTGGCAACACCGCGTGTCAGAGCTACTCGGAAATGTCACTAAGCACACTCATGTCCACTATTTATTATACTACTAAAGAAAATATAATAAAGAAATAAGACAATTCTACATTTCATCTACAATTACAATTAAGTAATTTAGATGACAATTGGATTTATTTAGAGATAGACAGAGAGTGGTGAGATTAGAAAACAAATAATTGAAAACTGAGTTAATTAAATATGCAAATTAGAGTGAAGAAAATTCAATAACGTTACATTTTTATCGTTTATATTTGATAATTGACACAAATAGAGATTTTTATTTGTGATTTAAAAAATTTTAATATTTAAAACTTACATCTTGAATTTAATAAAAGCTTTATGGAAAATTTTATAACAATTTGTCATACATTTTTAAACAAATCTTTTAAATCATAATGCAACTTTTTCACTTTAAATGTATAATAACTATAATAGTTATTGTTTAAATTATTTATTGGTAATGTTACAAGAACATACATCAACGGTGATTTATATAATCAAAATTAACTTCATATTGCAAACTTATAAAAGATGGTTGTTAAATTTTTAACAAAGTAAGCAATATGTTGTTAATATTTTTTTAAATTATCATATATTCAAATAAAATGATTTTGTATAATTATATATGAGAATTTTAAAAATTATTTATAATTTAAAATCTTAAAATAAATAACTCAAAGAAGAAATGGAAAAAATCAATATGTTGTTAATTAAATGTTATTATTGTTCGATGCCAAATATAATGGTGTTCAAATTTAAATAATTTAAAAGCTCTCAGAATGTCCAATACAATATTTTATTTGCATTATAATATTTATTGGAAAAAAATATAATTTTAAAATTATTTCAGTTTGAATGATTCTCCAATAAAGAACCTAACAATAAGACGGATGATTGAGAAGGTTTGTACATTGCTTATAATGGAGTAAATGTTACATATTTACACGTGTCTAGCGTCAAAGAATCTGAAACGAACCTTGTCTCAATATCTGATGGCAGTAACACTCCCTTTGTAGACTCTTCGCGGAAAAACGGAAAAACTGTTTCTATGAACAGGAGTCCTACCCCTACAGTATTCTTAGTTATCATTTTACTCTTACAATAGAAAAATTAAAAAATAAAAAACCGGACAGATATAATCCTTGTTGGTTCTACGTCATTCGTATTTTGTTTTATGCTTTTAATATTATATGTCGTAACATTTTTCAAATTAAAGTTTTGCACAGTTATTTTCTTAAATTTTTCATTCTGTTTTTTCATTATTTGCTCGTCTTAAGGTTTTAATCTATAGATAATCTTCCCAATTTAAAAGACATCCCTCAACGACCAGGGTGACTAAAATCTAGAAAACCACATCTTCGACTAGCTTCACAATTAATCTCAAACGAATTTCCACGAAAAACCAACTGGGCGTTAACTTAGGATATGTTTGACGGTCGAAACAAGTTTCGGGATATGGAATGTTTTTTATAATCGGGGCTCTAAATCTCGTTCAAATATCTTCTATATCAAAACGGGCTAATCGTACGAGAACGTATAATGGCCGAAAACGTCTTGTAGAACCCATTGTAAATTTAGAAAATTGTTAATTTTACCGTAGATCTATGTCTATGAAATGCTGATATTTTATAAACTTAAGTCTTCAAAATTTGTAACTGACGCAGTGATACACAATTTTACGACATACGACAAAGCAATGAAAACACACAGACCCAACACAGATTAGAAATATCTTCCTGGCTTCTTAAAGTGTATGTGTATGGATGGACGGGTGAATTACTAACACTGTATGTGTATGGATGGACGGGTGAATTACTAACACTGTATGTGTATGGATGGACGGGTGAATTACTAACACTGTATGTGTATGGATGGACGGGTGAATTACTAACACTGTATGTGTATGGATGGACGGGTGAATTACTAACACTGTATGTGTATGGATGGACGGGTGAATTACTAACACTGTATGTGTATGGATGGACGGGTGAATTACTAACACTGTATGTGTATGGATGGACGGGTGAATTACTAACACTGTATGTGTATGGATGGACGGGTGAATTACTAACACTGTATGTGTATGGATGGACGGGTGAATTACTAACACTGTATGTGTATGGATGGACGGGTGAATTACTAACACTGTATGTGTATGGATGGACGGGTGAATTACTAACACTGTATGTGTATGGATGGATGGGTGAATTACTAACACTGTATGTGTATGGATGGACGGGTGAATTACTAACACTGTATGTGTATGGATGGACGGGTGAATTACTAACACTGTATGTGTATGGATGGACGGGTGAATTACTAACACTGTATGTGTATGGATGGGTGGTTCGATACAACTGTATGAGTGTGGGTGAACGAGAATTTACATATTTGTACGTTTTCCTCTTTTAAGTCATAATAGAGGGGACACTTACTATTTCATTATTAGAATAATTGTATATATTAAAATTTTAGGGAAGGAGGAGAGCCTGTGACCTAATTCAGGATCGGAGCGAGGGGTGTATTTATAGGATTAAAACTGTTTTATAAATTACCGGTCAAAATTAAAAAATTAGAAACAAACGAAATATTCAAAATAATATTATAATTTTCTGTTGGAAAGAGTTTGTGGCCTAACTAAAGAATTTCTGGATTTGTAATTATTAACAAATTCATTTATACTGTATTAGTTAATTGACTTCATTATATAACATAGCCTATTGATATTTTCAGCTGACGTTTGTTACACAAGTTTTTATCGCTAACTACAGTAAAAATATTTTGATTTGATTTAATTAATATATTTATTGATTTAAATTTTTTTAAACTTGTATCATAAAAAGGTATCAATTTAAATAAATTAATAATAAGAATTTCAAACATAAATTTAATATTTTAGGTTAATTTAATTAATGATTTAAGTAAGTGTTTATTTAATTTTTGTATGTAGCAGTGCCGTAACCCAGCTACATGGGGACAAAGTGTTTGGGAGATTGCAGGCGATAGGTTGGATGCTCGGTCCTCTTAATTAATACCGACATGGCGTCCGCTTGATGGTTGCTATCGGCGTGGACACTACTAGAGAAGTCTGGAGTGTCCATGTTGGGTGGTAATCATTGTGCGAATGTTGTGTGGGGGAGATAACTGACTATCAGGCTTGTCAATTAGCTGAAAATCAGACCAGCACTACGTGGTTCGGATTCCACGTAAAGCTGTAGGTCCCTTAGTTGCCCTGGCTGTTGGGCTATTAATAAATTGCCCTTTCTGAGGAACAGTTGAACTCAGTTAGTAACCAGACTACACTCATCCACACTCATCCTAAACTCGTATAACCATTCATATTCGCCTTAAAATACCAACAACGTTGTGTCGGCGTCTCATATGTAAGGATGTAAGAATATATATTTTAATATTTTTAAACTTCTTATATCAATTACTTTATAGTTTTTATATAATTAGTGATAGTGAGTTTTAACATTGAAATCTGATGCTACTACAATCTATCTAGGGGTTTTATTAACACTATAAACTAGGACTAGAAAATAAAAATCGGACGTACTGTATTATTTGTCAAGGTCTCCATTCTTCATCAGTTGCCTAACTACGGTAGTGTGATGAACGTTTACTCCACGGTATATAGAATACAATTTACCCCACCGCCGCCGCCACCACCACCACCACCACCGCTGCCGCCACCGCCACCACCACCATATACTATACGTATGAACATAACCTTACTGTCGTGAAACCTATTTTTACTATAATAACCTGAGTTAAGAGTTAGCTCAGTGTTGCATACTTTTTTATTACTTAAGAAAAGGTGTCCATGTTGGATGGTAGTCAGGGTCCGGATGTTGTGTAGGAAAGAGAAGAGTACAGTATTAGCCGTTGTCAGTTAGCTGAAAATCAGACGTGGTTCGGATTCCACTTAAAACTGTAGGTCCTTTAGTTGCCTTAACTATTGGGTTTTTAATAAATGACTCTTTCTATGGAACAGTTGACCGAAGTTAGTAACAATGACTACACTCGTTCATCTACTCTCATCAGACTCATTCGCTTGTCATATTCGCCCAAATCTGTACGATCGGCGTCTTAGAGATGAATAATAAAGTAATTAATTGTAATGATTAGTAAAAATTAACCTTAATATTTATCCTGATTGGAATTAACTAGTAATTTAGGAACATTTTTACAACATCAACATTTAGCTTAGGAATTAATGTTATAATAATACGAGCCGAAAGCCGCTACGTGGTGGTTCTCTACGCTTGCTTACAATTTCCGCCGTGGTTCTTCCTAAGCCGTCACATCAATATAAAAGCCTGTTGCCGATCTCCTAGATAACGAAGTTTTATAGTCTAGAAAACTCTATAAGTCTACTTTTGGGGATGCCTAGTAGTGAAATAATATCAGCCTTAAGCGATTCTCAATAAAAACCAAATTAGCCGAGCCTTGTGTCATGTTCTATACGGTGTTTATGTATAATATGTTTATTGCCAGTTTCAAATACATTATTGTATTAAATATATGCCAATGTTACTCTAATGGAAGAAAGGAAATATTGAGGTGGTGCTTCTACCCCTTAGGAATGGAATTTTGATAAATGCTTTCTTAGTGAGTCTATATGATGCAAAAGCTATCCTCCCTCAACATTTTATCAAAATATGATTTCAGAGATTTCGTGGTGGGTGAGTTTTTTCCGGATTTGTAATATTAAGATGAAAAAACACGTTATGTTGGATGTTTTATATTTATTGCACGTTTTAAGTTCTTGTCCGTTCGGTACGTTTGTTCTTTATGCCTGTTGAACCATCAGAACGTCACGAGACGACCTGGTGGTTGGCACCAGTTATTGTTTAAAGGTTGAGGCCAATTTATAAAACACCAACCCCTGCGATAACCTCAAGCACAATCGGTGAACCTCGACTACTCCGACAAGCGTGGTGAAAACATCTAAATGTGTACTTATCTACTCAATTACCACATTTTACTTCTATTTTTTCTTTAACAGTCTGCAGATGTAGACGCCACATTGGACTTATTCCCATAACAGCAATGTTAAATGACGAACAGTTTTATGACTTAACGATTTTACAGAAAATTATAAATTTTACATAGTTAAAAAGAGCATAAGATCTACTAGAAACCCTACCTGTAATGAAAAGGTTTTTGAATTTTAACGAATTAAATAATTTTGTAATTTGGCTCATTAATTTTAATTTTTAAGAAAATGCAAATGAACGATCAAAATTTTAATAACTTTTACGTTCTTTCAAAGGATTTTAAAATTATAATTCTCTGACAAAACTTTGTCATAGTGCTGTTCTGCGTTTAACTTTGCCCTTATGGGAATAAATCCAATATGGCGACTATCTATTTAGACTTTAATTGTTGTTCTGTTTTCTACTATAATACAGCTTCCTGGAAGCATACCTGTCAGTGTTAACGTAATGGTCGCCATCGACATCACCTCTATTAAACAGTTAATTGATTAAGTAACGTCGAGTGATTGAAACAGTTTACATATTATTTTAAGATGGATTTGTGATAACAACCTCTCGAACAACAGTCTACGATAATAATTCAAATCCACGTCGTTCGTATTTTTAAAAACTCGTTAGGTTGTTTATGGACGTAACTTGTTAGGACGTAATGGATTACAAATGTTTAGCCACTGAAG